>CM062820.1:216065117-216665117 GCA_031772625.1 Pinus tabuliformis | reverse complement strand
GTTTCATTTTTTAAATGAGGTTGACACAATAAAAGAACTATCCTCATAGTCCTTGTTTCATTTTTTAACGAGGTTGACACAAGACCAGGAACTATCCTCGTACCCTTTGTTTCATTTTTAAACGAGGTTGACACAAGACAAGGAACTATCCTCATTGGCATGTTTAATTTTTTAACGAGGTTGACACAGTAAAAGAGCTATCCTCATACCCTTGATTTCATTTTTTAACGAGGTTGACACAAGACAACGAACTATCCTCATATCCTTGGTTTCATTTTTTAACGAGGTTGACACAAGACAACGAACTATCCTCTAGATCTAGTTTCGAAAATATTTAGTGTTCTTGGACAAACACCTAACCCTCTAGATCTAGTAGCATATCTAGAAACAATAGACAAAGTAATCTTAACCTTTTCTATAATCAACAGATGAAACAAGAGAGAAGAGAAACCTACTTGTAGTTTTCGCTAGCTCCTTGTCTCCCTTGACCGATTTTGTTGCTCCTTTTCGTACTTGAGTCGCTTGGAAAGTACCTGCACAATCACAGAAACAAAAACCCATCAAGGCATAATGATCTATTGCTTATAAATGACATGGAATCAAAAACATGATATACATATGAAAGATTAACATATAACACAAGCATAAGGAAAAAGTCTTGAGAACTTTATTGATAAGAGGAAAGATTACAACCCATATGAGCTCGATCCAGTGTCATTCTTCCAATTCAATCCTTCATCACCTCATGACAAGCAAGACACTCCAACATTATTACAATACTTGCACTCAATTCTAATCTCATATCACCATCATCTCCTTACAACTCAATATTTTTCAGCCCCTGATCTCTTAGATGAGTGATCTATTTATATGTGAGTGAAGGAGTTTATGCCATCAATGGTGATGATGAATGCCTTTCTAAATTTAGAAATTAGTTCCATGGAAGAAGGGATAGGGGATTGATGTTTCCTAATTTCCTTTCTCATCCAAATGCGAACTCAAAGGAGCAGGTGGCATTGAGAAACTTCTAGAGGCTTCCAATGGATAAGGAATCTTCAAACCCTCACGAAATTTTCTCAAATTCGCTCAGCGCAGGCCAAAGAGGGACCAACTGCACTGCATAGCACCATGTCAGTGTATGGTTTGCATTGCAGCACACTCTAATGAAGGTCTACCTACGCTGATCTTCTTAGAGGTAGTTTTTTGGATGTTTTCAGTGATGGAACTTCTTTAGAAGTAAGGCATTCTAATCACTAACTTCTTTAGGGCATGTCACAACTTGTACTAGGGTTTGATGGGCCCTAATAGTATTGATCCATAATTTGGGGTTGATGAGCCCAAATGGATCTGTAACAGACCATGATGATCGGAAGTCTACTGCAAGTTATGTGTTCCCTCTTGGTTCAAGACCTATTACATGGGTTTTCAAGAAACAAAGTGCCATTTCTCTTTCTTCAACAGAAGCAAAGTATCGTGGTGTCGTAGAAGCTAGCAAGGAAGCCCTGTGGCTTCGTTAGATCCTGTTAGAGTTTGGTTTTCAACAGTAGCATCCGACTACACTTTGGTGTGATAATCAAAGTGCCATTCAACTATGCAAAGATCCAGTCCAACATCAGCGCAACAAACACATTGAACTGCACATGCACTTCATCAGAAAGCTCATTCATGACCATGTTCTTGAAGTGCAATATTGTTCAACAGATGATCAAGTTGCAGACATCTTTACAAAGGCTCTCACAGAGGTGAAGTTTACTGAACTTCGATTTATGGTTGGAGTTCTGGAAGTTGTCACTAAGGGGGGATAGGCTCTAATGCCTCCTTCCTTCTCGTATTGTGTCATATTTGTACATCCTTCAATCCTATCCCAAGTTGTTCTTAAGGGGGGATGTTAGAATATTCTGACACATAGGAAATAGTTAAGTATAACTTGGTCTAGTGTAGAGTTAGGTAAAGTGTGTTTCTTTACTATGTACTTTTGTAACTTACAATCTGACGATCATGATATGTAGTGATCTAACGATTCATTCTCTCCTCGGTATTACCGACACTTGATCCGTGGCTTAACACTCGATTGGTCCATGATCTCTATTTAAAGAGCATGGAGGCTCATTTGTAGGGTAACTGTTCATGAGAGAAGCTTATGTAAATTGCCTGAAGTGGCCGCATTGGCTCAGGCTGTGGACTGTTTCCCTCTTTGAGGGTCTTAACCACGTCAAGAATACTTGTGTATTGATCTGTGATATGTTTGTGAGCGGTGTCCTTTGGTGTTCTGTCTAAGGAACTTACCCTGTAAATTCCTACAAAAATGGCACACCCTACCAAGTTCCTCACCTTGTGGGAGCCTGATTGTGCTTGTACAAAAGAAGGATGGGACCTGGAGGCTCTACATTCGTTATCGAGCACTAAACAAAATCACTATTAGGAACAACTATCCAATCCCACATATTGATGACCTTCTAGACCAACTCAAGGGGGCCAAGTATTTCATCAAGATCGATCTGAAGTTTGGCTATCACCAGGTTCCAATAGAGCCTACAGATGTATGGAAGACTGCCTTCAAATCGAAGGAAGGCCTTTTTGAATGGTTGGTTATGCTCTTCGGGTTGACAAATTCCCCTGCTACTTTTATGAGGTTAATGGATAACATCTTGCGGCACTTCACCAACTCATTCATGGTTGTTTATCTGGACGACATCCTCATATTCAATAAGAGTTGGGAAGAACACTTGCAACACATTCGACAAGTCCTTCAAACCCTGCGGCAACACAAAATGTGTGCCAACTTGGAGAAATGTGCTTTTGGCATGAACCAAGTACAATATCTGGGTTACATCATAGATGAGTGAGGCTGCATGTGGATCTAACTAAGATCCAAGTCATTCAGGATTGCCCAGCGCCAACCACTCTAAAAGAGGTTCACATCTTTTTGGGCCTTGCAAATTTTTATCAGAGGTTCGTGTTGGGATTCTCCCATATCACTTAGCCTTTGAGTCAGATTACCAAGGGGGGAGCGAAAGCAAAGTTTTCCCTGTCCGAGACCCAACAGTATGCGTTCGTTGAGTTGAAGCACCACCTTCGCTCTACACCGGTACTCACATTACCAGACCTACATCAACCATTTGAAATTGAGACAAACGCCTCTGACTATGCTATTGGCGCGGTCCTCACATAGCACAGGCATCCAATGGCCGATCATAGTGAGACACTTTCTGATACAATTCGGAAGTACCCCACATATGATAAAGAGATGTATTCCATCGTGTAGGCTTGCCGATAATGGAAGCATTACATTCTCGGAAGGAGACGGTCATCCACACCAATCACCGACCTCTTTAGTTTATACAAACTCAAGGGAAGTTGCAGAACGATCGCCATCAAAAGTGGTCTACATATCTACAACAATTCCACTTGAACATTAAATATAAAAAGGGAAGCACCAATCTTGTTGCAAACTGCCTCAACCGACCCCCAATTGTAGCACTGACTACTGTTCTCAACTCTTCTGAACGCAAGACCTCTAAATGACTACAACTATACAAAAATGATCCAAAGTTCGACTCCACCTACCAGATGCTAGTAGATGGAAAGCAAGTTTCACATTTCCACCTCTAGGATCATTATTATGCTACCTAGGCCACCTTTGTGTTCCTTCAAGTGAGCGTGCCAAGTTGATTTGTGAGGCACACTATAGTCTGGTCGCGGGACACTTTAGTGTGGAGAAAATTGTGGTCGTACTACAAAAGTACTTTTATTTGCCAAAACTCCAAGAGGATGTTAGGAAATATATTAGATCATGCACTGTCTATGTCATCGCCAAACCCAACATCAAGAAGCAAGGCCTGTACACTCCTCTTCCTACTCTTATCCAGCCTTGGGAATCCATCTCCATGGACTATTTGTCTAGCCTTCCTTCTACAAAGCATGCTAATGACTGTGTATTTGTCGTCGTGGAAAAAGTTTCTAAGATGGCTATATTGGTGACCTACAAGAAGAGTATCACAATAGAGGACATTGCCAAACTCTTCTTCGAACGATTGTGGGTATATTTTGGGATTCTGCAAACCATTATATCAGATCGGGATAGCAGGTTCCTGAGCACATTTTAGTTAAGCCTCTAGACACTATTGGACACCAAGCTCACTAAGTCGACTACATTCCATCCCCAGACTGATGGCCAGATAGAGGTCGTCAACAGAGGTTGTCAACAGGATGATAGTGCACATACTCCACATGTACAACTCCAAGCATCCACGAACCTGGGATGAGATCCTTCCCTATGTGCAACACAATTATAACAAAGCTCTCCATATCTCCACTAGTCACAGTCCCTTTCAAGTGGGTCTAGGATTTCAACAATTTGTGTATGATTGATGTTGCCATGCCTCATGCAACTACATAGACAAAATCCACACATGTATTGTCTGAGGATGATAAAACAACCAGATTTATTGAACGCATCCAACACATCTGCTAGCGGGTTCACGACATCTTGGAGAAGTCCAATGCCAAGCACAAGCAGCGACATGATCAACATTGGGTGCCGCACAAGTTTCAGGTGGGTGACAAAGTTTCGTTGCATTTGAAGAAATAATGCCTTACTGGAGCCTATCGGAAGCTCAGACCACTCTGATATGGGCCTTACACCATTACTAAGGTTGTGGAAGACAATGGTTTTGAGCTCAGCATTCCCCCATTCCTTGGCCTCCACCGAGTGTTCAATGTGGACTGCCTTCGACCGTACTTCCCACCATTATTGGACACATCAAACATTGCCAAACAATTCACTCCAATAGAGTTAAACCCAAACTGCATGGAACATGGCACAACTGATTGAATCATGGACACACATATAAAGAACACTCGCCAGCAGAAGATCCAACTGTATCGGGTTGTCAAATCTCACCAACTCCTGCATCAAGGCAAATGGCTCACTAGGGACCAAGTTCAATAGAAGTTTCCCCATCTCATGGAGGCACTCAACGCAATGGGGACCATTGCTTCCTAAGGGGGGAGGATTGATCCAGGTGGATATTGGTAGCCACCTGCCTATTCCACTTGGACCCCCACCAATGTTTCTTTTAGTTTTTCAGTTTCCTTAATTGTAGCACAATATACATTTTTTGGCATTTTCTGGGTCCTGAACTTCAGGAGACGTTTTGAGGCCCTAAACGACGTTTTTTTGGAAAAGCGAGAACCATAGGTATGTATTTAATTTCACAATCAAAAGTTATAGTCCTCAGATAGATATTTATAACGAGGCATTGTGCACGTCAAACGAAAATCACATGTGGGAAGTTGATGTACCAATTTACCCCAAAGGGGTCTATTAGCCCTAAGGTGCAGTGCTGCTATTTTAACGGAAATGTCCCCTGTTTTAGCTCTGATGGTCCACGTCTCCTCTTGCTCCGCTTTGGCCATAAGCCTTTAAAAACTCGGGACCATACAATTATCGCAATACAAAGGAAAACACAAGAAAACCCACAGTCGAACCATAAGCCGGACTTCAAAAATTATACACCCATGCTCATAAATATCAGCGGGTCCGCTCTCGGTTCATCTCCTTTCTGCTGTGCTCTCCATTCTCTGATCTCCGATCAGATCGATCTCTGCCACCTGACCAACATCCTGACCGCCCATTCCTCCCGATCCAATGGCCCCCATACCCCACATCCCACCAGTCACCCGGGGAGGAGATTTGTTGGTGTTGTCGGTGTTTTTGACGGTCGAATAGTGAATTGAAATAACAGAATGCATGGCCGAAAAGGGAAAAAACAACAACACAATGCAGCTGAACCAACAAAAATGATCATGGAACATCATTGGCATGAGTGAACCACCTGACAGCGCGACGAAATTACCAAAATTTGCTTACCGTGTTTGTTAGAAACAGAGCTCTCTGAGCTCATGTTTGTCTAGTTATGGCATCAAGTAGTTAGAAGACAGAGGGGATAGATTAAGACATCTTGAGCCTTAGAGAGTTTGAGAGTATTGTAAAAAGCCTATAAATGGCTAAAAGTTTGAAGTAAGAGGGGTTCAACTTTTGGAGACTGTGGATACTCTGTTCCTCCCAGCGTCTCATCTTCATTCCAGTAATACAAGCTTCTTTTGTTGTTACATGTTCAATCGCCATCTTCTCCTCTGTTCTAAGCTTGCACTTGAATAGGTTATTCATGTTTTCTTCTGTGTCTAATGCCAAACAATTGTTATCTTATCTCTGCATTGATAAATTAGATTTGCAAGCTTCATTTACTTTCTATAGCTAGCCATTCATATGTGTTTATGTATGTATCTGCTAGTATAGTGAGCATTCTCCATCTATTCATCGAATCTATAAACTATTGAGCATTAGTGGTCGAAAGCCTTGTCAAGCTGAGGGTGTTCATGCATGTCTTGAGTGAAAACAGAGTTGAAACAGACATCTGACTTGATCCAAACCCCAATCCATTCCAATAGTTCAGAGAACAATATTGAAGATTTATATGTTACCAGGCATCTCCGAGCTACAACCTAGGAGATTTTCCTGGAGTGCTAACATAATTGGCGCCATTGCCGGGGAGAGGAGACTGAAGCTCAGCTTCCCTGGGGGACGACATAGATCCAGTTTTTGACGATAGACAAAATTTGGACACTATTTGGGTTGTAGTCATTTATCTAGCGACTCTACTGGAGGACGAACCTCTTGGCAACTCCACTCCATAGTTCTGGCTCAGTTTGTGAGGCATACTCAGAGAAATCCTCAGAAGCCATGAGCTGACCTAGTACCTGACCCTGAAAAAATCATCAAAGAAAGAAAGGCGTTGCAAAAAGGAGCATCAGGTTCAGGTAGCTCTAAACAATATTCTATATCTCTTCAAGAAAATCCTATAATAGAACAAATACATGTTGAGAGTATAGCATCTAATACTAGCAGTGAAGAAAAAATCTCAGAGATTCATAGAGCTCCTTATTCTTTAGGTTCTTCTTTCATTGTAAGCCCAAAGGAAGCCTCTCCTCCTATCCATCATACTCCTTTAGTCCTATTAGTCACTCCTCAACCCTCTGTCATTCAGACTTCCAGTACCCTTATAGCCACCACAACTATGGCAGCACTACAAGCACCTACCAAAATGGAAAGAATCATAGCTACTAGGTATGGACCTCTAGTATTGCCCACTCCTTTGAATGCCATGCCTTTTGGAGAATATCAGAAGTATATGCCTAAGTTCACTGGGACTAAAGGTGTTACAGATGAGGAACATCTTGAATCATTCTATAGCTATGCTGATAACTTGGACATTAGTGAAGCTAATGTATGGATGAGAGTCTTTGTCCATAGTCTAGATGGAGAGGCTAGAAAATGGTTCAGAGAACTAACCCCAAGGTTTATAGCAGACATTGAGGCTTTAGATGATGCATTCCTAAAGCATTGGGGGGATAAGAAGGATCTACTCTACTACCACACCGCATTTGGGAACTTAAAGAGGGAAAATGGTGAGTTGTTGTCTGATTTTAATAAGAGGTTTAACTACATGTACATCAAGATAGCCGCTGTTGGCCCTCAGTTTTGGTCTATTTTTGCTTAGGAAAACCTACTTAATCCTTATATTTTCCATCCATTTTCCATCACATCCATCTCATTTTGATGTATTTTATGCATATTCAGGTGTTTAATTTTAATTTTGCAATTTCTAGAATTTTTTATGAAAATTGAGTTTCAAGTGCAATTTTGGACTGAATCAGAAATTCCCGTAATAGCTATGTGGATGACATGTTTGCAGGACACTTGGGCTCGAGTTTGATGCATGGATGGACAGCTTGGGAACTAGGACTAAGCTAACTCCACTTGGTTCGGCCAGAACAAGCTGTATTAGGCCCGGTCAAGGCTGGTCAAACATGACTAGTCACCAGAAAATCCCTGGAAATAGGGCAGTTTTGAGATTTTATGGGATTGACCATATTTCTTGGGATGAATTGGATGAGTTCGACTTAGATAGGTGGATATGAGTAGATATGAGTGTTAGAGATAATATAAATCAGTTTGTTTCATTAAACCTCTATTTAAAGCCAAGACTTTGATGGCTTTTGAAATGGAATTTGTATGTAACTTTTGTATAATTTGAGTTGGGAGCTAATTTGAAGAACTTGTTTCATTCCAATTTGTTGTTCATGCTTGATTGATCTACTGAAGTTGTTGTAGCTGAGATTTCTTCAAGTGTGCAAGGCAAGGGTGGAGGGCCCCCACACCAAGCTAAGTACACTTCTTGGTTCAATTTTCATAGTTTTCATAGACTAGTTTTTGTTTCAAATGTATTTAGATGTGTGATGATTGTTGAATGAATATTGGTTTAATTCTAATCTACATATGAAGGGACACAAAGGAATTTAAGTTAAATTCCCCTTCTATTTGATCTTGAACTAAAACTGAATTTCATTCTCCATTTCTCATTTGAAGTTATTTCTGCATTTCTGGTTTGAAGCAATGGTGATTGTGATATAGTAGGATTGTGAAGAAGGACAATCTGGACCTCCTTAGTTAGGAGCATCTTCTTCTACATCTTCTGCATCATAAACCATTGTTAATTAGTGCTCTTAGATTTATCTTCATGAAAGTAGTATTGTAGGGAAGGACAACCTGGTTCTCCTAAGTTAGGAGCCTCTTCCCTCATATATTACATAAGTGAATTAGAAATTGTTAAAATAGGTTTATATTTGTAATATGTACTTCTTTAAATCTTCAAATTTTATCTTCTAAACTTGATTATATCTAATGTCCATATACAATGGATTTGCCTCCAAGTTTTACAAACCCGGATTGATAATTAAATACTTGTGTTAATTTAGTCAATAAATTAGCCCAACATTTTGGCGCCGTTGCCGGGGAGGTAATTATCAACATAGTCAAATAGAAGATAAACAAAAACACTAAAAATTTAGTTAAGATACATTTCTCTTAGTTATGTTTCTTTATGCCTAGAAATAGACATCCTAAAATTAGGTTTCCAAAACAAAACCCCCCAACAAAAACATAAAATCAAAAGAAAATAACTACAAAATCCATTTTCAACAACAAGATCTAAAAGATGATGTTAAAGAATAGGCTACAACACTACTCCATTCTTCAACATTCTTTCTCATCAAATCTTTATGATCAAATAAATTTTCATGTCCAAAATTTCATTGAAGTATATTTTTCAAATTTGGATATGAGTTTACTTATGATCTTGTTACAAAAATGGATGCACTAGAAATTCTCTTATACTTGAGAGAATGAATTATTTTTCTAAAATAGAATAGAATAAATAAACAAGTAGAATAAATTCACAATAAAACTTCCATAATAAATTTGTTTCAAACAATTTCTTCAAATCACGGTTCAATATTCATTTGAAAGGACTACATGGCAAAATGCAGTAAGAGAAAGCCTATTTTGGGTAGTCATATAGGATCATTTTGAAATCATGGTTTATTTTACATATCTCTTGAAATCTAGTTTTGGAATCCATTTTGAAGTTTTCAATTTATATCACAAATAAAAATGTGATCAAAATCAAAACTAGGTCTCAAGTGAAATGTTGAGGACAGAGTTAGTACAGCCTATATTTGAAGTGTCTAATGGAAACATTTTTATCTGAAATTCATAGGGAAGATAGCCCTTGGAATCTAGTTTCCAAATCAATTTGAATCACTTCAATCAGGTATCATATGAAAAAGTTATTCTTGAAATACTAACTGCTTGTCGAAAAATCTGCAAGGTGACAATTCTAGGTCTTGACTGTTCATTGGCATATTTGACATACCAAACCATCTTCTTTTCAAAACCTGTTTATATGGGAGATATATATTCAAGTCTAGTTTAAGACACAATTTGAATCATCCCATTTGGAGGTGAAATGAAAAAGTTATGCCACATTTAGTGACTGCATGTCTTCAAAACAGTATAGTAAAACTCTGCCTCCTAGGCCTGTTCATCACCAATTTTGTGATATCAAGCCTAAGAATTTTTAAAACCTGTTTCTACTGGAAATACAAAAATGAATCTACTTTAATATCCAAGTGGAATCACATTGATCTGATCTTTATCAAAGAAGTTACGCTTCAAATAGTGACTGTTGGTCTAGTTAAAAATTAACAAACAACTCTATCAAACATGGCACTCCTTATAATATTTACCATATCATTTTAAACAATTTTGAAAACCTGTTTATACTGGAGGTAGCCATATGAATTCACTTCAACTTGGCTTTGGAATCACTCTAATAGGATATCAAACGAATATTTTGTAAACAAAATACCGCTAGGAGGTCTAGGCTGGCCACCATTCCTCAAAGGGGTAAATAAATGCATTATGTTTGTCTATCATATTTGGACTTGTTTTCTAAGCAATGCTTGTAATGATTTACATGTTTATTGGAAGAATAGAGATTGTACACCTCTCTTCCTCCATCATCTAATGTTGTATTGCAGGCAAGTGCTATGTTTTTGCAGGTCATAGGAAGAATGAAGGAGTGAACTCCATGGATGAAGTAATTTCCAAAGTCAAATTCATATTCCAGAATATGAATACAAATGTTCAAGTCAAAGAAAAGTGAAGATACACCTAATGTTGAGTTCATTCAATGAAACTCAAATTCTTGAAGCTTGCTCTTAGATGCTGACCACCAACATCAACAAACCCTACAACATGATCGAGATCAAGGCAAAAAGACATGAAGCTAATCATCAGAAGAAGCAGTCAAGTTCAGTACCATGTCAAGTCACATCAATCTCCAAAGAAGCCTTTCATATTGAATTCATATTGTTCATAATTTGAACAAGCTATTTTCATAAGCTTTCATACTTCCCTGCTCCATTACACCCCACCTCCATTCAAAAAAGAAAAAAATAGAAAAAGGTCAAAAATAATAAAGGAGTTTGGTTGTGAAAATCCACGAAAGTGGCACAATACAAACTCGAATTCATATAGGAAAACCAACTTGCTTGGCCAATATGAATTCTCCATTTTGTTTTACCATTTCTTCAGTTTGAGTTTGCAGAAATCATCCTCCAAAATAAATAAGACTTGAAGACAAGTCTTCCCATCAGCAAGGGGGAAGGTTCGCAAAAATAAACTTAGTTGTGCAGCTGAATTGACGACGGAACTTGTATTGTTGGCAGTTGGGACCTGAAATATTTTTGAAATCAATTGCAGAGGGACTGACACGACATCAACAATCAATGGACCAGAATCAATGAAGGATGCTAGAATAGAAAGCATAAATAAGCTCTATCTATCTACGATATTTGATCAAGACAACTTCATCCAATATTGTTAAAGAACAACAACATTCATCCAATACTACAGGGAAGTACAAGTATTGTAAGTACAAAATTTTGCTCTTGTAAATTCACATTTTTGTAGAAAATTTTTAGACTGTTAAAAATTTAAAATTGAGTTAATACCTGAATGCATATTCATTACATTACCTTCATCCTATATCCCTTATCTGATACCCATCATCCTATATTCTACATTTACATTTACCCTATACCTAATCCAATGTACATATGTACATATTTTTCATTCCATAACCCTAATATGCCATTATCCTTATATTCTACATTCCCTTCATATATTCCATATTCATTTCATAACCCTAACCCTAAGTATTTTTCCATAAAGCAAAAGGGATCAAAGTGAGGATTTAAAAAGTTGAACCTGCACAAACAAAGCAAGCGTTAGTCCTATGGAAACAATTTTAAACATGACTTAAAAAATGGTCATTTTAAAATTAAGGAAATACATTGCAATACATATGGAATAAGTGCAAATCGAAATGATTAACCTTATCATAAGCGCATAAGAAGAAATGCTATTATTTATATATGCATGGTGTAAAGTTATATGATGGCAAGTATATGATAATATGACAAAGGGTAAGGTTATTATTATCAAACATGCACATTTTTTAAAGGAAGTACATAAACAAAATGTATTAAACATTATATGCGCATTTTGAAAGGGAATACAAAAAGGAAATATATCATAAGGCAAAAAAAATTTCATAAGGAAATGCGCGCTAAAACATTTGCATGTTGCACATATGCACTTTATTGAAACATATTGAAGGCACACCGTTTAAAACATATGGATTTGCATGGCTTCATAATGAAACATGGAGGTATAAGGTAGGCAGGCTTGCGGTCATATACGCAGTGTAATGTCATATAATCATATGGTATGGCAGCATAATTGATAGTAGGTGGGGGCTATGATTTAAACGCACATCCAAACCAAGCATATGATTCAAACAGGCTTTCAAACGAGTATGTGGTTCATATAGTCATAAGATTGAATGACGGTGCACGCAAACCATTGGGGAAATGCACGCAAATCATCATACATTTGCATGGCTGGTGCATTCAAACACTTCAACAGATGACACATTGGCAAGGCAAAGACAGCCACAACCCACATGAAGACAAACCTGTGATTAAATGATGCAAGCAGCTGTAAGATTTATGCAACCAATGTGGAAATCAAAACAAACAATATATACAGCAGTCACGGCATAATAAGTCGGTATGCAGGATGTCTAATTAAACACAGTTCCATTCAGCAGTTTGATGGATATGTGCACGGCATTCCGGTCAGAGCACAACAAATCAAATCACAAAACAGTCAAACGTATTTTAAAAACAACAACGAAAACCCTGTACAGCTACAGTCAATGGTAAAAACGTTTTGACATGAACCCTGTACGTTCAGAGCTCTGCCATTGATGCTCAGAACCGTAAATTTGTTCCCATCACAGCCATTTGAGGCTCAGGAAAGATGATAGATGCGAGAAGCAAAACGTTTTGACAGCGGAGGATAAAAATAGCTGAGACCGTGTAGGTAAATTAATGGAGATAATGCCAAGCCGTAATTTATGCAGAGAATCCCTCAGATTATGCAGTGAATTCTCGATGAAGGTAAGCATCAAAATTTAAAATCGAATCCCAGATTTTATGTTCCAGATCTAGTATGTGTAAAATCCTCTGCCACCTGTAAGAGTTAATCCCGTAAATTCATCAATAGCTAGAGGATTACGAGGATAGTTTCAGAGATTTTAAATAAAATTCTCACCATAGATATACGCTGCCACATGCTGCCACCTGTAGATTTTCAAATGCTGAGAGAAGATTTTTAATTGAAATTGTTTTGCTTGACACGGTAAGCCAACAAATTCCAGCAAATCCGTAGAATGAAGAGGAACGCAATTTAATAGCTCAGAAACATCTTCAAGTCACTGCCAGATACAGAGGAATCACGCCACTTCTTCAACAGCAGTCAGGTATTTTATAAAATCGCCAAGTTTTCATCTAAAACACAGTGTTTGCATACTGAAGTTGATTGTCTGCATGATGACATGGCTGCAGATTAATTACATAGTGAGATTGCTTGCATGCACGAGGAAGTAGCTTCAGGTTAACATGTGATTTGTTAACGTAGGATAGAAAAATCAAAACAAATCTTGGCCAGGGTGTCTTCACAAATCAGATTTTCCACAAACAGGGTGTCTTATTGAAGTTTGATTGCATGTTGAGTAATGAAACAAGAAGTTTAAGTGTAGTTTTGAATGCATAGCTAGCCAAGCTTAAAACTACACTTGTACATGTGTTTTTTAATCAGGCAGTGTGATAAAAAACCAAGTTTCAGTGCATGAAAAAATTGGTCAATAAAAACAGAGTTTGGGTTATAGGATTATATTTGCCAGCGCAAAGCCAAATTTACATTGACTGTATTGACTGTCATATGTTGATTAAATAAAACAGAGCAGGCTTTTACATTGACCAAACCATTGAACAGTGAGCAGAAGAGTTTCTTTATGGTGTTTATATAACTGAAACAACGTTGAAAACTAAAGGCTGAAGATACAGTGCTGAAGATTGGGTTTGCATGAAAATTTATACAGAGAATAGAATTTTTCCTTCTTTCTTTTTACACACAGTGGGAAAAATGTGTTTCATCCATGTATGGTTTGTATGGGCAAATCCGTTTCATCTATGTGCACAGTGAAAAAATTTCGAAATTGCTAAGAAGCCATTATTTTTCGTTGTTTTCTGAAGCAAACTAGAATGAAATTTGAAAAACGAAAACATGGGTTTTCTTCAAAACGAGCCTAATTAGACTCCATGCGAACAATTTTCTCAAATTCATTTCTATTTGAGATATTTTTATGGTTCTTTTGACCCATATTTTCCAGATTGCATGGGTAAACCAGTGGCTAAATTGAAAGTGAATGCCTAGACATAAAAAATTGCTTCTTTTAATGAGATGTAAGGGCAACTGGATATTGGATGCTTTGAGTAAAATTGTTGATTTGAGAGGGACATGAATCCTGTGTCGGAATGTATTGCCAAATTCAAGTTTTATTTGTCGTCTGAAGCTGCTCATCCAGAATGATATATTGGTAAAGAATGTCATCCACAAGAAAAGAGAAGAAGTACATGAAAGCATAGATATCCTTTTATAGGTAGCTCAAGAGAAAGCTTCATCTTCAAGGGACAGAGCCATTGGTAGAACAACAAGGGAGGTCAGCATACAGAGGCAGAAGATCAATGAGACAAAGACAAGCATGAGGACATGCTTGAAGATCAGCAAGGGGGAGATGTTGGCCCTCAGTTTTGGTCTATTTTTGCTTAGGGAAACCTACTTAATCCTTATATTTTCCATCCATTTTCCATCACATCCATCTCATTTTGATGTATTTTATGCATATTCAGGTGTTTAATTTTAATTTTGCAATTTCTAGAAGTTTTTATGAAAATTGAGTTTCAAGTGCAATTTTGGACTGAATCAAAAATTCCCGTAATAGCTATGTGGATGACATGTTTTCAGGACACTTGGGATCGAGTTTGATGCATGGATGGACAGCTTGGGAACTAGGACTAAGCTAACTCCACTTGGTTCAGCCAGAACAAGCTGTATTAGGCCCGGTCAAGGCTGGTCAAACATGACTAGTCACCAGAAAATCCCTAGGAAATAGGGCAGTTTTGAGATTTTATGGGATTGACCATATTTCTTGGGATGAATTGGATGAGTTCGACTTAGATAGGTGGATATGAGTAGATATGAGTGTTAGAGATAATATAGATCAGTTTGTTTCATTAAACCTCTATTTAAAGCCTAGACTTTGATGGCTTTTGAAATGGAATTTGTATGTAACTTTTGTATAATTTGAGTTGGGAGCTAATTTGAAGAACTTGTTTCATTCCAATTTGTTGTTCATGCTTGGTTTATCTACTGAAGTTGTTGTAGCTGAGATTTCTTCAAGTGTACAAGGCAAGGGTGGAGGGCCCCCACACCAAGCTAAGTACACTTCTTGGTTCAATTTTCATAGTTTTCATAGACTAGTTTTTGTTTCAAATGTATTTAGATGTGTGATGATTGCTGAATGAATATTGGTTTAATTCTAATCTACATATGAAGGAACACAAAGGAATTTAAGTTAAATTCCCCTTCTATTTGATCTTGAATTAAAACTGAATTTCATTCTCCATTTCTCATTTGAAGTTATTTCTGCATTTCTGGTATGAAGCAATGGTGATTGTGATATAGTAGGATTGTGAAGAAGGACAATCTGGACCTCCTTAGTTAGGAGCATCTTCTTCTACATCTTCTGCATCATAAACCATTGTTAATTAGTGCTCTTAGATTTATCTTCATGAAAGTAGTATTGTAGGGAAGGACAACCTGGTTCTCCTAAGTTAGGAGCCTCTTCCCTCATATTACATAAGTGAATTAGAAATTGTTAAAATAGGTTTATATTTGTAATATGTACTTCTTTAAATCTTCAAATTTTATCTTCTAAACTTGATTATATCTAATGTCCATATACAGTGGATTTGTCTCCAAGTTTTACAAACCCGGATTGATAATTAAATACTTGTGTTAATTTAGTCAATAAATTAGCTCAACGCCCGCTAAAGTAAAACCCACCACTACCTCTGCTAAACTCACCAATGCCAGTGCCTTTAATTCTGACTTCTGTCAACTGTTGAGGGAGAGACGATGTGCTACCTTGGTTGATATGCAGGATGCAGCCTTGGAAGTAGAATCAAACATCGTGGTTGCAGAGAAGCTCAAGGGGAATGTTGATAGAAGGAGAGAGAGGGGCGATCCTTCATCATCTTCAGATCCCAAGATAGATAAAATGACCAAGATGATAGAGTAATTAGCCTCTGAAATCTCCAAATTAAAGGTTGAGTAGCACCCTGGGAAAGGAAGAGTTCCTAATACCTTTGCTCCTAGAAATCCAAATCCATATAGAAGAGCTAATGAGCAGTGGCAGATTCTGCAAAGAAGCAAAAATGCCAATGAAGACCAAAGGGTGAAGACCCCTTTGTAGAATGTAGTCATGGAAGAAGAGAAGTTTGAAGAAGATGATGAGATCCATTGTCTAGAAGACAAAGGCAATGCCTCCTTTTTGACCTCAGCTGCCTATGAAAAGTCATTATTCAATGACCAGATCAGCCAGGAGTGGGATGGTAGAGCTGTTCTGTAAACTGATGATCGACACAGATATGATCTGAGATCGAAGATGAATAATGCCAAGGAAACCCCTGTTCAGAGAGCTGTTGTCCCTGTAATACAACAAGCTAAAAAGCAGAAACAACCGGTAGTTGATCCCATCATCCTTAAAGCTCCAGCTCACGAGGTAAGAGGCCTTGACAAGTCTCCTTCTCCTTTCAGTTTTGAATCAGAAATTCATAAGCTAAGCATACTTATACCTTTGATTGAACTAGTGAAGAATGAGTCCTTCACGAGATCTATCCTCGAGGCCCTTGAGCCTAAAGCCATCCAAACCTCCACTGACTATGTAAATCTACAAGACAACAAACCAGTTGTTGTTCTCAGCCCAATGATTGAAAATTGTGATGATAGCTCCCCATCATTCTATGTCTCTTTGACTATTCATGACAAAATCCTTCACAACTGCCTTCTGGACACAGGAGCCATCCATAATATAATGCCCAAGGCTATCATGGATGAGTTGGGTCTTGACATTACCAAGTCTTATCATGGCATGTTTTCTTTTGACTCTAGAAAAGTGAAATGTTTGGGGTTAATCAAAGACCTAGCCATCACCTTGTCTCAGCTGCCCATGAAGAGCATGATGATGGATATTGTGGTAGCAGATGTACCCCCCAAGTTTGGCATGTTGCTTTCCAGAGGTTGGATCAAGAGATTAGGTGGAACATTGCAAAATGATCTGTCCTATGCTACTGTCCCAGTTTTTGGAGGTGAGAGTAGGAGATTATACAGAGAAGCTCAGTTGGCTTATATCATCAGTGATGAAAGGAATCCCACTAATCATCCCATCTATGCTGTCGACACTGATTTTGGAGCCTGTATTCTTTAGATTGAAGAATCCCAGTTGGCCTCCATGTAGCTTAGGAAACCGGTTTGCCAAATCACAGAGGAAGAAGGCCCACAAATTTGGGACATGTTCTTTGATGGAGCTTGCTCTAAGGAAGCTGCAAGGGTAGGTGTAGTTTTTGTGTCCCCCACACAAGAATGCATTCATTTACCTTTCAAGTTAACTTTTCAGGTCACAAATAACATAGTAGAGTACGAAGCCTTGATATTGGGCTTAAACGCTGCTAAAGAAATGGGCATCAAAGGTCTAAAAGGTGTTTGGAGATGCAAACCTTGTCATTCAATAGGTGAACAAAACTTTCTAAGCAAAGCATCCAAGGCTGAAAGCATACAGAGATGAGGTATGGAAGCTCAAGGGTTTTTTTAATAGTTTCAGCATTTCTTACATCCCTAGAATGAAGAACCAGCTTGCTGATTCCCTTGCTGTGTCTGCTAGCATGTTTATTCCTCCTTTGCCTCCTAAATTGACTTATGAAGTTCAGGTGAAATATAGACCATCTCTGTCTGAAAATGTCAAATACTAGAAAGTTTTTGAAGATGATGATGAAATTAATAGGTTTTTTTAGTTTTTGTTTTCTATGCAAATAAACTCCATGCCCAATGAAACACTAGGAGATAAGTTTGTTTTGGTTGTTATTGGAAAGGCAGTAGTTTGCAGTTCTTGAAACCTCACAGGGAGGCTTTCATCCCCAGAAGGAGCCAGTGTTAGCCCTTAGGTGCATTTCTGTTATTTTAACGGAAATGTCCCCTGTTTTAGCTTTGGTGGTCCACGTCTCCTCTTACTCCGCTTTGGCCATAAGCCTCTAAAAACCCGGGACGATACAATTATCGCAATACAAAGGAAAACACGAGAAAACCCGCAGCCGAACCATAAGTCGGACTTCAAAAATTATACACCCGCGCTCATAAATATCGGCAGGTCCGCTTTGGTTCATCTCCTTTCCGCTACGCTCTCCATTCTCTGATCTCCGCCGCCTTACCAACATCCCGACCGCCCATTCCTCCCGATCCAAAGGCCCCCGTACCCCACTTCCCACCAGTCACCCGGGGAGGAAATTTGTTGGCATTGTCAGTGTTTTTGACAGTCGTACAGTGAATTGAAATAACAGAATGCATGGCCGAAAAGGGAAAAAACAACAGCACGATGCAGCTGAACCAACAGAAGTGATCATGGAACATCGTTGGCATGAGTGAACCACCTGCCAACGCGGCGAAATTACCAGAATTTGCTTACCGTGTTTGTTAGAAACAGAGCTTTCCAAGCTCATGTTTGTCTAGTTATGGCATCAAGTAGTTAGAAGACAGAGGGGATAGATTAAGACATCTCGAGCCTCAGAGAGTTCGAGAGTATTGTAAAAAGCCTATAAATGGCTGAAATTTCGAAGTAAGAGGGGTTCAACTTTTGGAGACTATGGATACTCTGTTCCTCCCATCGTCTCATCTTCATTCCAGTAATACAAGCTTCTTTTGCTGTTACATGTTCAATCGCCATCTTCTCCTCTGTTCTAAGCTTGCACTTGAACATGTTATTCTTGTTTTCTTCTGTGTCTAATACCAGATAACTGTCATCTTAGCTATGTGTTGATAAATTAGATTTACAAGCTTCATTTACTTTCTATAGCTAGCCATTCATATGTGTTTATGTATGTGTTTGCTGGTACAATCAGGATTCTCCATCTATTCATTGAATCTATAAACATTGAGCATTAGTGATCGAAAGCCTTGTCAAGTTGAGGGTGTTCATGCATGTCTTGAGTGAAAACAGAGTTAAAACAGTCATCTGAATTGATCTAAAACCCAATCCATTCCAATAGTTCAGAGAACGATATTGAAGATTTATATGTTAGCAGGTATCTGTGAGCTACAACCTAGGAGAGTTTCCTGGAGTGCTAACAGGGCCCATAGTTTTGGTGCTTCATCTCCTAGGGTTAGGTTTTTGGATGTTTAGGGTTTTCCATTGTTTCTCAATAATAAATAGGTCTTCGAGCCTCATCGTAACATAATTTAGAGGCATCCACATCTCTTCTCAAAGATAATCTACCATCGTCCGAGCTAGTTTATTTCCATTTTGTATGTAAGCATATTTTAGTTCTTTAATATTGATGAAATGAAGTTTTATTTCTGCTGCATCTCTGTGTTTATGTTTATATCTGTATTCTATTTCATTCTTGCATAAGTCTGAATCAGAAGTCGCGACGATAGCGGAGAAAAGTCAGTCTGAATTTCATTATTCCTAAGATTCGATTTGTATTTGGTTTTTAGTTCACTGCTCTAGTATTTGCACTGGTTATCCTGTCAACCATGGGCTTGCCTCCACTATCTTCCCTTTCGAGCTTTCTTGGATGTTTTTTACAGCTTGAACAAGAGACAAATAAGGGTATGCGTATTTTACTTAGGTTCAAGAAGATGAGGTGGTATTTTTGGTTATTGTGGTTGAACATACATGGAATAACTAGATCTCAAGGGTAGTTTCATTATTTCAAGGGTCGTGTAGTGATGTAGGTCCTCCCCCTCTGCTGAAACCAAAAATGAATGTGCATTTGCTTTGCAAGACTCTCACTACCTTAGAACAAGCACTCATGGGGGCTTATTCATTCTTAGGAGGCATGTTGTTGAGTCTCTTCCACCTTTGGTTCGTTGTTCTTGCTTGAGCCCTTGCTCTATATTTTTTAGTGAGGGTTTCTAGAAAATAATGTTTACTTGTGTTTTTCAACAAGGGTTTCTATAAACTAATGTTTATTTTACTTGTGTTTTCTTTTTATGTGTATGACATGTCACAACAACCCTCAAATTTCACATAATGTTTCACTTTCTAAACCACCCTCCCCAATTCTTTCCAAAATGTCACTTGAAATTGAGAGGGGGGCTAACTCTGGTTCATCTATTTTTGATAGGCTTATACTGACTTGAAGTGTATTGTGGTGATTTTTTTGAGGTTTGTTTGAGTTTAAAATATGTTTTTTAAATGGGTTTTCACTTTAGTTGAGATGATACCGGTGTAAACTTAAGTGTGGTAATTTTTATGAGGTTTGTTCTACTTTAAATTTTTCTATCTGTCACTTAGCTAGATTTTTCTTTATCGTAGTTTGTCAGGCCTTTGACACTGTGCAGTGTATGGCGGTTTGATGCTTACTAAGCTAGATATTATGTTACCTTTTAAGCTTAGGTTAAAGAGTGGTATTTGCTGACCTATGTTGTTAGTTCATGATAGGTACCAAAGTGAGAATGGTGTTGTCAAAATACTTCAAAGGGGTGAGTGTTACACAGTGTTTTGTCACACCTCCGCACTTCCCTGGGACATACCCCGAAGTGTTTGAAACATGACCACTATGCAGTGTACTCATTCATATATGCAACTTAGATCCTCCCTAAGACATTGATTGGAAAATGCCTTGAACTTCCCCTGAAGGAAATAGCTCTTAAACCCTAATTTGAGAATCATCACTCTTATGAGACTAAAAACAACGATGATCACCTGTTGCATTGCACTTGACCCACGATGGCATCACTCTGTTCGCTTGTATACCCGCGATGATCCCAAAAAGGAAATTTTCCCAAAGAGGATGAGAAGCTTCATGATCTAGAAGCTTCCAGAGCGATGAGTTGGAGGTTGTTCGGCATAGATGAGGTCAAATTCTCCCAACTTGGCCTCTTGGTCTTATCCCTATGAGTTACCTCCTTGAGATGAGGGCCTACTGCTATCTTTGGAGAGATCTTAACTCCTTTTCCCTACCTATATATTCATCTTTTCCCATTCTCAAATGGTTGGTCTATGTCTATTTGCACCCTTATGCTAAGATTGTGCCTATATACTACTCATTTCGGTTGGAGAAGGAGTGCCTGGAGAGCTTAGCTTGGACTTGGACATTCATTCAAGGAGAGCCTATTAACATCAAGGCTTAGTTGTATGCTTCCTCCTTTATTCTATTAATATACAACTGTTGGTCCATTTTCCACAAATGTGTATGTTCATGTATCATTTGTCTTAACGCTCCTTGATCTGTTAAGTAGGTTACTTTCGAATATGCTATTTGTATTTGCATGCCTTGTTTTGTCTAGATCTCTTGTGCAGATGTATAAACGCTGTGAACAACAGGAATGAGCTCATGACACAAGTGATTCAAGGTCTTCAAGAAAGGAGATCAAGATAGCATTAGAACAACGTAGGCCATCTTCTTCATTTCTCTTTTCAATTGTAACTTAGGAAAGTGTCTAGTAGATTGTCACATAGGTTTCTCGTCCCACTCATTGGGCTAGAGGGATCGTCTCTATCCACAGAGAGGATTTACCTAGAAAACAAAATGGCGACTCTGCTGGGGAAGTTATAACCCTTTCCATCCATTCCTTCAATCAGATCCTTTGACTAGTTAGACCAACCATTAATTTCTCGACTTGTCTGCATCAGTATAGGTTTATACCATCACTGATTATTACCTTAGAGTGTTAATTCTGGATTGTTTCTTGGAATATTTTTTGTTTTTTCCCATATTCCTCGCCCATCACGGATTTAGCTCTAAAACTCGTGATGGCATCGCGATTTTTTACCTGTACAGTCGCAATAGAAAAGAAATTCTTCACTGTTTGGTCGCATTGAAATAATCACTACTTTTGCTATACAAAGTAGTGATGATGACCCCAACCATTGCGGGTTTGGCTATGCAAAGTAGCGATGATAACCCAATAATCACGGGTTTGGGTATATAAAGTAGCAATGATCCTTGAATGTGAGATTTTTTAAGGTTTCTTCCTTAGAATCTAGTGTGTCTTGGCCCCTAAGGTATTTTCCTATCTTGTATGCTTGGATTTGTCAGTTTTTGATTGATTGTCTTGATTAATTTTCAAAATTTGTCTCATTGGCTCTCAAGTGAAATCTAATTGGGTCATAGGGTTTCTAGTCAATTGGTCATCAGTTATTGCTTATTGGTGTCGTTGAAATGTTTGTTTTGCTTATTGATTGAGTGTTGTTTTCTGTGGAAATCATTGAAAACATCGTTTTGCATTTGTTTTAACTTGTATTTCGAAATTTACTTTTCGTGAAAATGCATTAAATTAGTTGCATTGAAAAGTTATTTTTTGAGATTCATCATTGAAAATAAATCACATTTTTCGATGTTTGAGAGTTAAAAACTGTATTAGGTGCATCAAATCATTAAAAACGAAAAGAAAAGCATAATTCATATAAGTGCATCTTAGTAAAGTTAAAATCATTTTGCTTTAGAAAAAGCTGCATTTAGGATAGTGAAAGTGAAAATCTTTTTTACTTTTGGCATTGCATTTGGAAGAGGAAAGTGAAAGTTAGTGGAAGGCATTTTACATTATGTGTTTAGTTTGATGCATTATTGATTGAAAATTCTTCCCTTGATTAGTCTACCTTTCATTGAAATGAAAAGTTTTCCTTTTCTTATATAGTTGCGTCATAGGGGTTTAGGTGACATCGTTTTGAGCCCTTAAAATTCACCTCAATGAATCTAAGGAGCATTTGAAACATTAACGTTCATACTTAGTGGTATAGGCTAGAGATGTGTTCCGACGTCTATAAAACTTAGCAGCTATCATTTGCAATACTCTTGCATTAGATAGTGCTAGCACAGACTTGTGCTCCCCATACCGTCGAGTATATAAAGGGAGACCCTCATAGGTTACAAACCTTTATCCATAGGAAGCTAAGTCTGCCGCCCTATAAACGTGATACATCGAACACAACATTCGGGGAGGTTGCCTGCACATACATCAAGTCCTTAGTAAATTTATTTTCTAAGGTGTATATTGTAGTTCACGGTTACTTGGTAATCCCTTTTGCCTAGAGTATCATGAGTAGTCATTTCGATCTTTTCTGACTCCTTAAACTTGAAAAGATCATTAAGTACTTGTCCTCTGAAGCTCATTAAGCCAACAAAAGTGACTAGAGTCACCTTTTCGTTCTTTTCTCGACTATTAAAACGTGAAAAGGAAAAGTTTTTGTTTCAAATTCTAAAATTAGTTGACCGTAGAACAACATCCTTCATGTGGAAATACTTCTTAGTAGATCTTACGTTGATACTGATGGCAACATTTCCTGAGTTTACCAGTGAAGGAAACCCCTCTGATGGGAATCCTAGTCCTTTTCCTTCTTTTGGAAATATTGGTGCTCCTTATATGACAACGTTGTCCCTTCCTGGATTGACCATTGGTCTGTCAATTTGCTTGTTTTCGACCTTAGTGGTTCCGAGTGTCCAAACTGCTTTTCAACTAAGTTCTCCTCCACTTGAACAACATAAACTTCATGTTGATCCTAAAGTTGACCCCTCTCCTTCTTCACGTATTTCTTCACCCCGTTCTTCCTCTTCACCTGGTGAAAGTTTGGATTCTAGTAACGAGGAAGCTAAGAAGAAGAAGAAGAGGATGAAGAAGAAGAAACAAAGTAAGCAAGGAGGTAACCAAGTAGCCATTGCTACCGATGCAACTAATAAACAAAAATCTTCCAACCAACCTCAGAAAGTAAAATTCCCTTGCATGAAAGTAAAATTCCCTCTACAGGTTCACATCGACCTTTGTCATCAGCCTTTGGTCATCATGCTGGTGATAAACCTTCAACTAGTAACAATAAAGCTCACTAGTCAAAATTCCATGGAAGTTGTGTGAAGGTAATCAACCTTTGTCCTCTTATGGATGAAGCTTCCAAAGAGTTGGAAAACCTTGGACTAGGTATCGAAAGCTTTCCCCTGATCCTTCACTAGTTGATCCAGTGATTGATCAAAAGTCATCTTTGGTCAACCCCACTCTCTCTGAAAGTGAGTCTCGTGAGTCCGTTCTCGATTGGTTGAGAAAATGGTAGACTTGGCTCGACCTTTAGTTAATCGTACCTTTCAGGTAGAGAGTGAACCTCATATTGCTCACATTCTTCTGGTTTCTTCAATTTCGAATGAACTAGAGGGAAATCCTCCCATTCCCAAGTTGCGTGAGAGAAATTCTCCCGTTCCCATAGAGTAAGAGGGCAAATTTCACGTTCCTATGACACCCCCTCCGAGTAGTTTAGTCACTTCTTTTGAATGGAGTCGACTGGCAGGATATCGCCTTTTGTCTTATGCGCCTTTCCAGATTATAGTACAGGATTACCATATGGTCGTACCTAACACAGTCATAGACAAGGGCGTATCTATTAGCATCTTGTCCTCAACTGCTTGGAAAGCTTTAGGTTCTCCTATGCTTATCCCTGTCACTTAGAATCTGTTAGCTTTTTACAGAGGAACTAGTCAACTGTTAGGGATCCTTCCTAAGTCTCCTATTACTTTGGGAGGAAATATTGTCTATATTGACGTGATGGTAGTCCAAGGTCCTTTAGATTTTAATATACTCCTTGGACGTGACTATGTTTATGTCATGGGAGCTCCTGTTTCCTCCCTCTTTTGAGTGATGTGTTTCCAACATGAAGGAAGCATTGTGATCATTGATCAGCTTACATTCATTGGTCCTGAATCAACTCCCACGCAACCATCATCCCTAAGTGGTTCTTATGTGCAAGCAGTATCACCCCTGCCGCAGGTCAATTACGTGACCACCTGTTCCATGACCACATCTACTGATGATCTAGCAGGTGATGTAGTACACCATGTACTGGGGGCATTGGAGCCTGATTTTTCATTTGGATCCCTAGACATGTATCCCTTCCAGAGTATTATTCTCCCATCTGATGAGAACCTCTTGGAAGCCATGGCCTCTTTTGTGTTGTGATCAAGGGATATGGAGTAGAGTTCCCTGTCCTGTGTCAAGCTCCTTAAAAAATGAAATAAGGGATATGAGGATAGTTCTTTTACTGTGTCAACCTCATTAAAAAATGAAATAGGTCCCATGAGCATAGTTCCTTTACTTGTGTCAAGCTCAATAAAAAATGAAACAAGGGTCATGAGCATAGTTCCTTTACTTGTGTCAAGCTTGTTAAAAAATGAAACAAATCCCCTTCCAATTCGAGTCTTTGATTAGATATTGTAAAATCCCAGTAGAGTCTTTCACTTGATCTTGTAAGTAAACCTTCATTCCATCCACCTGCTAGTAACCAACAATCTACTTAGGTGAATGAAATGAAGCTTGGGGGGTAAGTACCTTGAATTGTGTCATCATGCTGGGGGCATGCAAACTTATCTCGTGATTGTTGTTTTTATGAGCCTATTTTTGCTAGATGAGCCTTGGTTTTTTCATTCCATTGTCACCATCTCTTTGGCCGATCATATGATTTCACTTGGTTGTTTTACCCTTGCCCAAGGAACAACTACAATGAGTGGTCTTACTAGCCAACCTCTTGACCTTTACATGTTTTGAGCAGTTCCATCATCATCAGAACCAGTTGCTATCCTTTATACCTCTCGTTCCCCCAGGAGGAGTCATCTTTTAACTCTTTTCTGACTCTCGAAAAATGAAAAGATTGTTGAGTACCTGTCGTTTCGAACTCGTAAAAGTAAATGAGATGATGTATACTCAGTCTAAGTTTAACCCTTTTTCGAACTGAGATAGACTATTGTACGAAAAAGGAACACCTTAGTCGAACATGGCTAAGAGTTTCTCTTGAATATTGTTTTCTACCTTTTCGAGTTCAAGGCACAAATTATGAAAAGGGACATGATGGAGTTTTCTTTTTTGTCTCTTTTTCAAACTCTCTAAATCTAAAAAAGATATCGCGTTATTCTTCTGTCGGACTCGTTAAAAATTTTATGACGAAAGACTCGTCACCATGATGAGACTGAGTTTCTCCTTCCTAGGACTTGTAAAACTTACTAGGATGGATTCATCCGAAGGGTGAACTTATACGCAAAGCATATGGTATCCTCTTCAATATTGTGTAAAAATAAAGAGGTACTCACTAGAAATAGTGGGAAAAAGTGAAAGTGAAACATCTCTTGTATAGGCAACATGTCGCTCTTAACATGACACTCATCTGTTTCTCATGTCGGGTTTGGGACATCATCACTTAGTCACTTGTCCTTCTGAGTTTGGGTAATCCATTTTTGCCTCTCATTTGATTATTCCACTTCGTCATTATGACCCTTGGTCCTATGATTGAGTCAAATGCCGCCACACTCCAGAGTCATGTTGCCGATATGTTCAAGAGAAATCCTATCTGCAGTCTATTACCTATACATTGCCTGACTCTTTGCCATAGTCTTGGATCCTACTCATTTCATTCCACTTTATTCCTTGTTTCATGACGATGATGGGGAAATCATTATAACCCTCTTTCGACGAGTCGCTTCCTGTTGACTTCAGCTCATTGTCTAGGAAGATGACTTAGAGACTCACTTTCAGTACCTTAGATCTTTCATGCCTTAATGGAAATTTCTTCGCATCCAACAATAGGTTTTCATCATTGGCCTTCGATCGGGTGATTCCATGAGTGTTCGACTTCAGCTTCATTTTCACATTCACGGATTGTACTGTCGTACCTTGAGAGCCATTGTCATTATTGGTGGTTTCTCTCGTGCCTGTTAACGATCCACATCATTGGCTGGTAATCAAGCGGTTTTCTAGCATGTTCAACTTTGACACATTCATTCATATGTTAGAATTCGTACTTTGATCGGGTTAGGATGCAAAGCAAGACCCTGAGTCTTGTTTGATATGACTGAAGAGGTGTGGAGTTATGTATTATTCATGATTGTACACATGTTTCTGCTATACAGATGGTTGTGACCATACCGTGGGACTTTACATTTATGATGATCCTTCTATATCGGGTGGCTGCATCCATACCTTGGATCTTAGATTTATAGATGATCCTTCTCATTTGGATGGTTGCACCCATGCCATGGATCCTTTCATATAGTCCTTGTTATCCTGATGGTTGCTTCCATATCGTAAATTCATGTTTGATTTCATATATGTATATTTATATGTGTCCTTGATTTGCAGGTCTCTTGACAGTGTTTGTTCTTGTCCTTGTAAAAGCTCGTAAAGCATCTTGGCAATCACTCCCCATTCTGCCTTCATGATTTAGGGGGCATCTATTACACAGTATTTCGTCATACCTCCCGCACTTCCCTGTGACATACCCCGAAGTGCCCGAAACATGACCATTATGTAGTGTACTCATTCATATATGCAGCTCAGATCCTCCCTAAAACATTGATTGGAAAATGCCTTGAGCTTCCCCTGAAGGAAATAGCTCTTAAACCCTAATTTGAGAATCATCGCTCTTATGAGACTAAAAACAACGATGATCGCTTGTTGCACTGTACTTGACCCGTGATGGCATCACTCTGTTCACTTGTATACCCGCGATGATCCCAAAAAGGCAATTTTCCTAAAGAGGACGAGAAGCTTCATGATCTAGAAGCTTCCAAAGCGGCGAGATGGAGGTTGTTCAGCATAGATGAGCTCGAATTCTCCCAACTTGGTCTCTTGGTCTTATCTCTATGAGTTACCTCCTTGAGATGAGGGCCTACTCTTATCTTTGGAGAGATCCTAACTCTCTTTCCCTGCCTATATATTCATCTTTTCCCATTCCCAAATGGTTGGTCTATGTCTATTTGCACCCTTATGCTAAGATTGTGCCTATATGCTACTCATTTGGCTTGGATAAGGAGCGCTTGGAGAGCTTAGCTTGGACTTGGAAATTCATTCCAGGAGAGCCTATTAACATCAAGGCTTGGTTGTATGCTTCCTCCTTTATTATATTAATATACAACTGCTGGTTCATTTTCCACAAATGTGTATGTTCATGATGTATCATTTGTCTTAACACTCCTTGATCTGTTAAGTAGGCTACTTTTGAATATGCTATTTGTATTTGCATGCCTTGTTGTGTCTTTATCTCTTGTGCAGGTGTATAAACGCTGTGAGCAGCAGGAATGAGTTTGTGACGCAAGTGATTCAAGGTCTTCAACAAAGGAGATCGAGATAGCATTAGAACGAGGTAGGCCATCTTCTTCGTTTCTCTTTTCAATTGTAACTTAAGAAAGTGTCTAGTAGATTGTCACGTAGGTTGCTAGTCCCACTCATTGGGCTAGAGGGGTCGTCTTTGTCCGCAGAGAGGATTT
This sequence comes from Pinus tabuliformis, assembly GCA_031772625.1. NCBI lineage: Eukaryota > Viridiplantae > Streptophyta > Pinopsida > Pinales > Pinaceae > Pinus > Pinus tabuliformis. The sequence continues at coordinate 216,636,731 of CM062820.1, read as the reverse complement.
ACCTAGACAACAATGAGACTCCTGAAGAAAAAGCTATATTGGAGAAATAATTTGCACGAGAAGTTGCTATGATGTCTAAAGTACAACATAAGAACCTTGTTAAAATACTTTTTATTCAATGATAGTTCTTATTTTCTTTGATATAGGCTGGATATATATAATTTTGTCTACACTTTCACCTAATCTTTAAATACATTTGACTGCATCTATACAGGAGGTTGTTTGGAAACAGAGTTTTAACCATTGGTATTACTGTAAGTTTATTTATTTACTGTAATTGTTAGGATATAGCAATTTGAATTTACAAGCACCACTTTGGCATTTGTCTGCAAAGTGTATCTTAATTTTCATTATGGGCAATAAAAAGTACATCAAAGTATATACATCATGGAGACAAAGCTTGAACATATAGTTTATACCTCCTAAGTAGACAAGGAAAGGTAGGATGTTAATTTTAGTTTCAACCTAAACAGAATCTACATTTTTTCTGAAATGCCAATCTTGTTCAAGTATGAACAACCAATTGTCATCTAAATGTTGTGACTTCTTCCAAATAAAGGAAATTAGTGGCACCAAGTCACTCTTTCTTTTCCTCATGCATATTTCCTTCTATTTTAACTTACAAGAAATTGGAATGCTTCTTAAACATATTATTTTGGCAAGCAGGGTGGGAAGCAAGGCCTTTACTAGTTTCATGGAACATTGATACTTTTTCGTAGAGAGGTTGAAGTCCTTCTTGGATATTTTTCTGAGATAATCGGTAAATGATGATTTCCTAAAGATGTTTATGGTGGGATGATTCCTTACTATGCAAGTTTCACCGAACTGTAGAGAAAATCTATCTCTATCTTTTTATCCTATTTTCTATGTCTGAGTAATATACACAACTATAGGTTGTGCTTGCAACAAACGCACTGCAAAAGACATGAATGGAGATGTGCCTCGGCAAATTCTTGTATAAGATTACATACAAACTTACCAAGTGATATTCATGCAAGTGCAAGAAGTTTCTTTCAGAAAAATATGATATAATTGGTGTTATTGAACCTTTTAAGAATTCCCTATATAAGGTGTCCTTAAAAGGACTTGATAGAATTGGCAGATAGTGTCTTTTTTTTTTTTTTCTCTCAGGGAAGAGCTTTGCCACATTTTTTTCCACACATGGAAATATTTCTAGGACACAAAGTTGGATAATTGGTTGCCTTGGAGAACTATCAAATGTACTTAAAGTTTCTTGATAGCAGACAAACAAGCCTTCACACACATTTTTTAAATGAAATTCGATGCTTAGGAGGTCCATTGTACGGTCCCCTTACAAGTCATTCAAAAATAAAATTAGTCAAGCTTGATGGCTTAAAACTTAAAAGCTGACAAAGCATTTAGAAATATCACTCTTCATTAAGAACTACAATGCTTGGATTAAAGATTGGCTCAATCACACTTGTTTTACATCAAATTCCTATTGATGTCCACACATGGTAAGGAACAAAAAGCCTATTTTTGACATCGAATTCTCTTAACAACAAATATAAAAAAAAATATAATAAATATAAAAAATATTTTGTTATTTCTTTGGTAGATTGCATACAAATTTGTCAAAAGATAACTTCGCCATAGTATATTTTTACATAAACATTTCACTGCCTGCTAAGATAAGATTTTGAATTTTTTATTAGAATTTGTTCTCTTCTTCTTCCTTTTTTTCCTTACAATTTAATAATTTTTTTTTTTTTTTAATCCTAAGACAATTGCTAATAGATAAATTTATGAACTTACACTTGTCGTTTTGAATACACGCCCATGTGACAACATTATCCATCCCATGTAATTGCTGGCTTACCACATAATTCCATACGAGAGAATTTCCCTCGGTATGTAACTAATTGATAGCTCCCCAATCTTACCACAAAACTCCTTTTTCCTCGTGTAATCACCACATGCACAGCTCCACAAATTCCGAAGGTTAGCACCAATTTTATACCTAATGCAACAACTCTATAAACACTGACTACCGCTTGGCTACTGTAAACCCGAATCCTGGTTACGTCCAGCCTTCTGCGGACTTGCAGGCATCCATTAAACGCCAGGCATGGGACTGCATGAGACTGTTAGAGGCCGCAATTTAATCCCGAAGGTACGATCGCTCCAAATCACTGAAAAACCCCCGATTTTATTAGGGGGTTCCCTCAAATTTTATTCAAAATGTTCGCTCAAAGCAGCTCGCCTTCACGCAGAGCTCAGCAAATCCTGTTGCTTCTTCGGCGCCTGAATACATGCATAAGCTATGGAAAAATCGGCTCCTTTTTCTCACGCAATATGCAGATATCTCCAGCATTTTCGACAGAAAACGCTTTGGATTTCAGCGGCAATGGCGTTTTTCCCAGGATAGTTGTTCCTTTGCATTTACTGACGGGATTCAGGTACCTTTCCGCCGTTCGTCAACTGCCCTCCGACTCTCATGATGAAGATTTTTCTAAGCTCGATGGAAAGGAAACAAAGGAAGGCAAGGATTTCAAAGACGGTTACGAGCCCGGAATTTCATCTCGGGCAGAGCCTGAAAGCTCGCAGAGCAACACTGTTTCTTTACTCTCCAAAGAAGCTATTGGCCTTGATAAAATGTTGGAGGCTAAAACATTGGAGTTAAAGATTAAAGCCCTAAGCGATCTTCCGGCAGAAGAACAGGTCACAAATTTGAAGAGTATGCTCGAATCCCAGTGGAGATTGTTCAATATATTGAAGGATAATGTGGATGATTTTGACAATACGTTAACGGAATTCAATAACAAGAATGCACTCCCGGAGAACACTAAGAATCAGATAGCGCAGATTTTACTCCAGTTCAAAAGAACCGTTAGAGGGAAAATTGATAGTATTACTGAGGAATTGTCCGTCCCGAAGGGAAGTTTGAAATCTGAACAGAAGAAGAAAAGCGTAAAAAATAAGAAGGAATGTGTGAAAAATGAGAAGATGATGCCGATTATGAAGAAGAAGGCCGAAGGAGATTTGGGTTCTTTGGAGCATCTATGGCCAGAGTGGGTCCAGTTTGTGGAGCATTTGAATGAAAGAGGATATCTAAGCAAGGCAGTGGATTTTGAAGATGGACCGGTATATCTTCAAGGTCACACCACGGCGGAACTCTATAGGTTTATCAGGCTTGCAGCTCTCAGTTTTGCCAAGGACAATGCTGGAATGTCAGAGTAAGTATGCCTTTTCACTTACAGGTTTGTTTTAAAATGTTGGGCCTGTTTTAAGGCATTTCTGTTTAGGATAGCCTATTCATCATTTTGGAGGTACTTGATAGGGAATTCTAGTTTCCATGATACATTCTGTTCACTTTTTCATTCATTACGAATGTATGAAATCTCAGTAATACCAATGTTTCTTAATCCTCCCGTACAAATTCTGAATTGCCGGTTCCATCATCATCATTATTATCTTTTGGACAAGGTGCTTGTTATCATCATTATTATTCTCTTTCAGAACTGTTTGTGCCAATAATTGCCTTTTCTCAATATGGGAGTATTCCGATGAAATGTATATGACTTACGACACTCTAGAATGATCTTCCCCAAAGGTGGGGATATCTATCCCGCCAAAGTTTGCAACTGGCCTCAACTACAATAAAAATACTGCTCGCACAGGTGAGATGGCCCATGATAGGGAAAACATGTCCCTGGAACTGAATCTTAATGGGAATCTCACCACTCCTGATTTACTGCTGATCAAAGATCTCGATGATTTTATTTTTTTTCTTTCATATTTTTTGACTTGGATTGTTGTTCGGGTTCTCACAGTCATGTCTCTGAATTTGCTGAATTACTAGAATTTGTGTTTTCAACATTTGTTTTGATATATATTTTCCGAAAGAAATATTTTGGTTATTTCTTTTGAAGTTGTTTTTAAAAAAGCTATTAAACTAAATTACCTTGCTAAATCAGTACACAGATTAGGCAGTTAATGAAAGTTTTTGGAAATCTTTCAATAATAAGCATTAGAAGTCAATCAACACCACCTTTGTTGTTTATTATATTTTGATATAATGATGGGATTTTGAATGTTGAAAATTAGTGAGAAAAGTGGTTCCTTGATTTGTGCCTTAATTCAAGGAGTCAAAGTTGAGTTTTTTGTTGTTGTTGTGCATTGTCAAGTTCCTAAAATTTAGAAGTTCCCCTAAAAATTAGGAGTGCATGGGGCAGTTAACTGATGTGTTGAAGTTGAAGGTCGAGTTTTGATCTTCTAGTGTGAGTTAAATTGGGAACTGAAAGCTTAATTGGAGTTAGCCTCCTAAATTTTAGGTTCTAGTTAACTAATTCTGTTGAATTTTGTTAGCTAGAAAAGCTCCAATTCAATTCCTTAATTAGAAAACTCATTAATTTTAACCATTCAAATTAGCTTTAAAAGGAGGAATGAAAGCACAAGTTTAATCGTTTTGGTGAGCACTTGTTGGTGAGACCAAGCAATAGGAAACACAAGTTTGTGGGTGGAGCTTGTGAGAGGGAAAGTGTGCAAGAGAAGCTTGTGCACAGGTTGGGAGAGGGCAGTAGAGATCAACAGTCTTGCAGGTGTTTCAAGCTTAGTTCTAGCAGAGAAATCAGATTGGTTTCTATTGAGACAGTTATTTTGTAAGAGATCAATTGCTCAGTTTTGCTATCAATAAAATTCTCATCAATCCGAGGGTTTTCCGAGTTGGGTTCCCTAGTAAAAAAAATAAAAGTTGTGTCTTGAAATGTGTGACTGTTTTATTTCTGTTCCTAATTCTGCTGCAAATTGAGTAGAGAAATTCTGTGTTTGTAAGAAAAGAAAGTGTTTTTTCAGATTGTCTTATCAGCAGATCAGAATTTCGTGGAAATTCTACATGGTATTGGAGCACTTGGAACAGATTTAAGATCACCTAAGTGCAACTTGTCATAAGTGGAAGAGGAATCTGATTTAGGCCACAGACCTTTGGAGCTTAGCAAAGTGGAGAAGGAGACTTGTATTGGTTCGTTCTTGTGACTGTCTAAGCCAAGATAAGGCTGGGCGCTCGCTGTGAGAGCAAGAGGAACATTCTGGGTAGTAGTGGTGCTAGTTGTGGGGTTTAATATCTTCAGAACAGGCCACAGTAAATTCTGTTCATTTCTTAAAATGAGGCGAGTTCCTGTAGCTTGTTTTGGAACACTGTTAGGAGCTTGGGCCTAATAAAGAGTTGGAAGGGCCGAAATATCACAGAAGGTAGAACAGGTGATAGGCTTGTAGTAGAGGGCTAAGCACAGTTTTTGGGGGCAGCTTGAGGCAGAGTTTGGAGGGCTGTAGCAGCTGCTACAAGTAGCCCTAACTAGGGCTGAAATTGTAGACCCAAGGTGAAGCACAGGTTCAGAAGATTTGGGGACAGAAGTAATTGTCCAGACCAAAGGTATGTTTGTATTCTTCCAAGGTTGATGTTTTTGCTAAGTGTTTGAGTCCAGATTTGGGGCAGTTTTGGTGGCATCTTAAGTACAGGTGGAGGACTGTTAGAAGGTGCCTAATTGTGACCAGAGAGCAGATCTTGTGAAGAACAACAACAGTGCTAGCAGTGGCAGAAATATTCATGCCCAAAAAGTTTGCAGACTTTGACGGACTAAAGGACTAGTGAAGTGGGCAACCTCCAAAGTCCTAAGTAGAGTCCTTTGTGAAGGATTACAGGCTGTTAGTGGGCAGGTTTTAGAGAGCTTTCAGGGGAAGCAGGATGACTTACCAAGGGTTGAGAGCAGATCACTGTTTAGAGGGAGCATCGAACTAAATAGCTTGGAAAGGGAGGATCACGATAGTGGTAGAAGATAATGAGGTGGGAGAGTACATCAAGCAGGCGATAGCACCACCTCTAGACCCCCAGCAATTGGCCCAACATAATAAGAATGATATCAAGGCAAAGAAGATCATTTTAGAAGGGGTCATCATATAGTGCCTCATATCCACGAGAAAAAGACAACATATGAGATGTATGATACAATCCTGAAGTTGTATAAGAGTACCGGTGATACCAGGAAGCTTGCTCTTAAGGAGAAGTTGAGGAGCGTCCGGATGAGCCCATCGTCCCATATTTGTCAAGGTTCACTTAGGTACGAGATGAACTAGGTAGGGTGGGCGAAGTTGTGTTTGATCATCAGCTTGTGAGTTTTGCCTTACTTGGACTTCACAAGTCATAGAGAGGGTTTTAAGATGTTGTTAGTGGGAGAGAGAACTTCCCAAATTGGGAAAGGTTTTGGATGGACTGCATACAGGAAGAGATTTGAAGAGGAACCATAGAAGGAAGATCAGTTATGACAGAGGACGAGGAGAACTGTGCCGTGGCAGGCAAGAGTAGCAAGGCTAAGGGCAAGAAGGGTCTGTTAGCACTATGTAATTCCTCCAGGTTGAGGAGAGGAACCGAAAGGTAACCACCAACCACTTAGAAGCTGGAATCTAGCCCTTCCAGCGTCAGAGAGGGCTCTCTTTGTCTAAATCTTCAGTCGCTGATCTTAGGCTAGGTATGGTGCTTAGAAAGGAATAGATTTTAAAGGTTTGTTGGTAGGGAAGAAAAAAGGTCCATTAGGCATACGATCATATAAAATTGATGATTTCTAGTGAGAGGATGAAGAGATGAGGGATCTTTTGACAGGGGCAAGGTAGGCAGTCTTGCTGGTGTTTTCAATTTAATTCGCTGTAGAAGGGTGAGTAGAGGAGAGATGGAAGTGACATTTAGAGCTTCTAACTAAATGATGAATTCTAAATGCCATTCAAGAAGAAAACATAAACTGTTTAGCAAACTATTTCAGAGCACTTTGACAGTGAGTTTTGAGATAAACTTGTCTTTAGCTAAACAAGAAGACATACATTCAAAGCATGATGATAACAAAGAGAAAGCGTGTTGATGCAAATATTCTTTTAGGTGACCACTAATGGCTAGACCAGTGCCTTGCCTTAGGGAGAGATGGAGTCAAGGTGATTTTGAGATTTGGAGGAACTTGAACCCAATGAAGGAGAGCTTAGGCAACTTCGCATGGCAATTTAGGGAATGAACTCGACTACCAAAGGAATTTACACTTTGATGTGCAGGAATTGATGATTTATCAAGGTATTATCAATGAATTTTAACCTCTAGGAACATTCGTTCATCATACATGACACATGTAACATATGCAATGCTTCAAAAGTCCAAAAATTCCACAATTTCACATAAAATTAGGGCAATTTCAGATCTAGAGAGTGAAAATCCCATACATTATTCATGTGACAAGAGAAATGTAAAGATAGACATGAAAAAGAGCACTTACATGTATAATGAGTATATCCAATCATCAATTCAAGACAAAATTTGAAGCTCCAAGATCAAGAGATAGTATCCAAAAATCAAAATTCATCCATGAAACCAAACTGATCCTCAAAAAGGGAATGCGAAATCCTCACAAGAGCTAATAGTTAATCCAAGTCATGATGAGAGGAATGAATGAGCCTCTCATCTATTTATACAATCCATAAGGGGGTTCGAATAGCCTAATTAGCCCAATGATTCCCCAAATAATAAAATAATGTACAATAATGACATGACTTGGTGACAAGCCCACCAAGATAGCTTAATAATACAAAGATAAAGCCTTTCAAGAGGGCAAAATAGTATCCATAATGAGTTGTTGGGCCATTGAGAAGTCTTGGTGGAGTCCAAAGCGTGCCAATGTGAGAGAGAAGGCTCCAAACATAATGATCAAGGGGATAACCCCTTGATATTCAAGCAAATCCAATGTGGTGCCCCAAATGGGTGTGGGGGCACAACAACAGCCTCTTGGGTCTCCAAGGGGATTGATAATGCCTATATATCATCTACAAAGGTTGGAATGATGACATAAGACAAAATTTGAAGCTCCAAGATCAAGAGATAGTATCCAAAAATCAAAATTCATCCATGAAACCAAACTGATCCTCAAAAAGGGAATGCGAAATCCTCACAAGAGCTAATAGTTAATCCAAGTCATGATGAGAGGAATGAATGAGCCTCTCATCTATTTATACAATCCATAAGGGGGTTTGAATAGCCTAATTAGCCCAATGATTCCCCAAATAATAAAATAATGTACAATAATGACATGACTTGGTGACAAGCCCACCAAGATAGCTCAATAATACAAAGATAAAGCCTTTCAAGAGGGCAAAATAGTATCCATAATGAGTTGTTGGGCCATTGAGAAGTCTTGGTGGAGTCCAAAGTGTGCCAATGTGAGAGAGAAGGCTCCAAACATAATGATCAAGGGGATGACCCCTTGATATTCAAGCAAATCCAATGTGGTGCCCCAAATGGGTGTGGGGGCACAACAACAGCCTCTTGGGTCTCCAAGGGGATTGATAATGCCTATATATCATCTACAAAGGTTGGAATGATGACATAAGCCCTCCCATTGTCTCTCATGGGGAGACACATCCTCATCTGGACCTTGGAACATCTGCCAAGTGTATGGTGCAAGTGTGAAGCCGGCTGAGCAAGGTGGTCCAGGTGCATCATCTTCATCCAAAAGGTGGAACACGAGCAATTGATGAGTGGTGTTGAGGGATCCATGAAGTGAACTATTGCTCTCTGTTATGGTGGAGGCCCATGGCTCTCAATGCTTACCCTACAAGTGCCAATGTGACCCTTTGGAGGGCTTGGACTCTATAAAGGGAGACCAAATCCCAAAGGGAGACCCTCCTGCAATCCTGCATAAGATCCAATGTGTCTCCTCGTGTTCAAGTACAACAAATCATTAGAGTAATTGAGTAATAGAGCTTACAAATCATGGAAAACAAGTGGACACTTCATAACGACATGCCCTTCCATAGTGGGCTTTGCCATGTACAAGTGTCTTAAAGCTCAATAAAGAGGTTAACCAAGGACTCTATTAGGCGGTTTCAACCTTTAGAGGGGGTGACATGTCCATGGTACATCCATCAAGTGGTAGGTGGTATGTGTTATAATGATGGGACGGAGCGGGGGCCAAGGGGGAAGGCTCCAAGCCACATGCCGTGGTATAAGGGTAGCTATACTAGGGGAAGCCCACACTTGTGTACAAGAATGTAGGAGGGAGCAATTGTGGTACATGAGTTACCCCGACCTTTGTTTTTCCACCCTTCTTCATATGCATTTTGCCTTTGATTGATTTTTCTTTATAAATGCTCGGGGCTCAAGGAGATGAGAACATGATAATGTAGGGTATAACAGTGGATACCTCCTTAAGGTGGTGTAGTTCATCACCCACTAGGGGTTGGGACAATCATGGGTTCATTAATGATGAAGGGGCCTCATATAGTGCCCATAGGAACCAAGGTGATAGCCATAATAAGGGGTGGAGCTCACGTTTGGCTTTTGCCCACACACTAAATTTGCATGTCCCGACTATCTTTTGCATTTTGAGGTACATTTCTTGTTGAGAGTGGCCAAATTATGCTTTTTCCATTTCTTTTAGTTGCATCAACCTTTGGGGCATCGTTCTAGGCCCAACCAAGGTGTGGACAAGGGGAGGTTAACTCCTTGTGGACCCAGTGGACAAATGTGGACCCAGATGGGAAAATTGATGAATGGGGTTATAATGAGCGGAAGGGAGTAATGTATATGGTATCGGGAAGTAGGGCCACACATCCAAATTCGAGGTTTCCCATGTAGTGTCATTCCTAAAGCTAATAGCCACTTAAGGAGATCCCACGGGACTAGGTTGCAAGGTTAACCATCAAATTGGGTAGAGGAGACAAGAGTACTGACCTAACCCACTCTTTCTGTCGAACCCCCCACTAATCCATGCCCAAAAGTATCCATGACAAGTAAACAAAAGTACCTAACTACATGATGAAAATTCATACCTTCGGGTTTGGCAGGCCCACCTTCAAACATACGATCATAACAGATGGGTGAGGGACCACATGGCTAGCTCAGGTGGCAGAGAAATGGCACATCGAGCTATTTGGTGGCTGCAAGGGGTTGTTGGCTGTCGATTGAGGACCATGTGGGAAAAAAAATTCTCTTATGGGTGTCACCCACAAAGTGGTGGGTAACAATCATTATGCAACTAGAGGAGTTGACACTGTCAACGTTCAAAAGGAGTCAGGTAATTCCCTTCATCCCAGAGATGTTCTTTATATTGCAGGATTGAGTTAGAATCTTGTTTTGGTAGCCACCCTTGAGGACAAGGGATATAATGTCATCTTCAACAGACGTAAGGCGTACCTCCAACACTTAGCTTCTAGATGTAAGAAGCAGATAGGTGTGAGGGTGAAGAATCTCTACAAGTTGCAGGTAGAGACAGGTGCAACCTTGATCAACAAGGCAGATGGTGCACAAAGCAGAGAAGTGATGGTTGAGCAAAGCAGTATAAAGCTCTCAAGATGGAGCCTCAACCGGTATCTCAGTTTCAGCCTAAGCTAGTTGGCAGTTGGGTTGACCAGCAAGATGATGAAGAGGAGAAAAGCTCGCAGAGTATGGTGGGAAATAACAGGTCTACAAAGCAGGTCCCATAGAAGAAAGCAAGGAAGTCTTTTAGTTCAAAGGGAGCAACTACAACAACGAAGAACTTGGTAATGTTGGGGACAGGTCCAGGTGGATGAGGTTCTTCCAGGAATCCCTTCCTCGCTAAGAGGGAGTGTTGAAAATTAGTGAGAAAAGTGATTACTTGATTTGTGCCTTAATTCAAGGAATCAAAGTCGAGTTCTTTTTTTGTGCATGGTTGAGATCCTAAAATTTAGGAGTTTCCCTGAAAATTAGGAGTGCATGAGGCAGTTAACTGATGTGTTGAAGGTGAAGGTCGAGTTTTGATCTTCTAGTGTGAGTTAAATTGGGAATTGAAAGCATAAGTGGAGTTAGCCTCCTAAATTTTAGGAGGATCCAGTTAACTAGTTCTGTTGACTTTTTTAAACTAGAAAATCTCCAATTCAATTCCTTAATTAGAAAACTCACTAATTTTAACCATTCAAATTGCCTTTAAATAGAGGAACGAAGACACAAGTTTAATCATTGTTTTGGTGAGCACGAATTGGTGAGATCAAGTAATAAGAAGCACAAGTTTGTGCATGGAGCTTGTGAGAAGAAGAGTGCAAGAGAATCTTGTGCACAAGTTGGTAGAGGGCAGTAGAGATCAACAATCATGCAGGTGTTTCAAGCTTAGCTCGAGTAGAGAAATTAAATTGGTTTCCATTGAGACAAAGTTATTTTGCAAGAGATCTATTGACCCTGCTGCCTACACCTACCTACAGTTAGTGAGAAAAGCCTTCAACCCCACAAGGTGTGGTTAGTGGCAAGGAACTAAGAGAAGGGGTTGTCACCTATTCCCAACTCTATCCGTTTAAGCTATCTCCTAGGCTAGCTATGGGGGGTGGTCCCTAAAAGAAAACTAAGTTAAAGATGTGAGGTTTCTAGGAGAATGTTAAAGTGAAGTGGATTACTTTCTTAAGATTACAAGCAAATATGATGTGAGCAATATGAAATGAAATAACCATTAACAACCATCAACACATGAGATAAGCATAAGCATATGAAAGACCAGTGCCTTTTAAAGTATTGCTAAAAAATGAAAGATATTTGCTTAATATAAATGAAATGCTTTTAAGGACAAATAACCCTAAAAGTGAAACAAGAAAATGTTAGCACAATAAAATAATCAATACAAGATATAAGGATGCTTTCAAATGTATATGATCATTTGCTAAATCAAAGCATGCAAGGACATCTTGCAAAAGAAAAACAATTAGTATTCTACTTGTAAAAATATAGATGAAATAATGCTTGCCAAAACAAAGTATTCAATTCAACAATGATAAGTAAAATGATCAATTGCAAGTAAAACCATGAGATGTGTTAATATGAAATGTGCCTACACTAGATTTGGATGCAATTATCTTTGTTGCTTATAATCTAAAATGCCTAATCTAGATGAGAAGTCCTCCTCTTGAGCTCTTACCAAAGGGTAAAAATTGGGGTGACTATAAGAAAGAGGGGGCGAGGGCACAAATGTGTCATTAACGATACTTGTCCCTTGAGTCTTATGAGCTAGTGTGTGCCGTCGTTCCTACAAGGGGACAAACCACCTTCATAACTACAGGGTCACAACGCTTTTACTTTACTTTGTACCAAATGGAAGAACTTTCCAAGAAAGTCTTTTTTCCCTATGATTTCTATCAACCAAGCTTATGCTTGGAGGTTGATTTTAAATGTGCAACTAAGTTAAGATGCCTACTATGATGTGCAAGTAAATTTGCAAGTGCTATGTAAAAGATAGAGATGCTTTAAAAACAATATTTCATAAGTTTTATAACATGTAAAATTGAGAAATGAAAGTATTTGCTTTGACATATGATAAATTGATGATCCACTAAAAGCAAACTTGAAACTTATGAGCAATTGTTTTGCATGTAAAATAAATGGCAATGCTTGTGAAAAGTAAACTCAAGATTGTACTCAAAATAACCTTGCACAAGAAATAAACTTTAACAGATTATCTTGACATGAAATAAATAATTGCTTTGGAAAGTGAAATTGCCCAGATACCAAGTGCATCAATACTAAAGATGTATAATTTGTTGCACAATGATGAAGCATAAGTGAACTTTAGACAAAGTCTCAAACTAAATGTTTCAAGTTAAAGAAATCTTGCATGAAAATAAATTGCTATAAAATGGAAATGTAGCTTGTGACTTGTAGCAATAAATGAAAATGGTGCAAGCAAATTGTAGCGAAATTTAGCAAATTAAGTGAGATGCATGGTTGCGTTAATTAGCAAATTAAAGCATACATGTAAGTGAGAAGAGAAACTAGAATCAACAAATCAAACCAACCTACGGCTCCCATGCTCCCAAAAAGTCAGAATTTTATTAATTAAATTACAAGAGGCAAAGGGCTCATGAAAGCCTCCAACAAACTCAAGGAAAATCTTTTACAATGTAGCCTTACACCATAGACTTTTCTTTGATGAGTTACTGTTGCAAATGAGGCAAGAGAAAGGCCTTTAAATATGAAATTTGAAAGGACCTCTTTTAGATACAAAAATTAGATTCAAGAAAAGAGGAATTTGCACCAAAGCAAGATAGGCTAAGCCTCCTTAAGCCCACGACCAAGAGAGAGAAATGCAGCCCCAAAATGGAACTTGGTCTTGCCAAAGAGAGCCTCGAATGCTCACGGCCAAGAGAGAAAGTCTTCAATTGAGAGCCCAAGGTCCTGCACACAACTTGTCAATAGTTTCAAATAATAAATCCTGCAAGCTATCACAAGAAACCTGTTAGAGAGCGCTGCAATACAAATCAAGTGTTAGCTATGAAAATAATCAATAAAATTACAAATGATCTACAAAGACTAAGCTAAAGAGTATGAGTAAACTCTCTTATTTGCCTAGCCATGATTTAGCTCTAAAGTAGCAAAATATCTGCAAATTGAAAAAATTTCAACCCCCACTCCGGTTATCAGTTTTTCTTATCACTCCATGCATTTAGTTTTAAATCCAAGCATGATAAGAATTCTAAAATCTGGAAATGACAATATTTTCTGAAAACACAAATTTAGAGATTTCACAATTGCTGAAATTGCATAAATAAAACACAACAAAATTATGACAACCACGCATAGAAAATAACATAGTGATTATTGGTCATGTGACCTTGGAAAACCCTCCTACAACTCTTGGGGAAAACCAGTTTGAGAACTCTTCTTTATTTCTGAAAATGCTTTTACAGAGAAATTGAAATACACAGTAAAAATTCCAGCAACCACAAATTACAACTTATCTCGATTTCCGTGCTTGAACTCCACCTCGAAAATCGTGCCAATCAGCAAATAGCCAAAACAAAAATTTTCTAGCAATAAAACCTTGAAAAACGTGCCCAAAACTTGCTGTACGGGTTGTACGCACTATATAGATTTCAATAGTACGTCTGTTTCGAAATTTGTGTCCAAATCTGCTTTGAAATTTGTGCCCTTGCTGTTGTCCCTCTTCCTCGATTTTTGTGCCTTTCTCCTACTGTACGGTTTTGCTTTGGGATGCGTGCCAATAAATGCTGCTGCCCAGATTTGCTGAAATGTCTTCTTGCTGCTCTCCTTTACTTCCTCACTGCTCAGAAATTTTCTCTTTGCTCTCTCTTCTCTTTCTCTCAAATGCTCATGAAAGAATGAATTGATCTTTTTCTCTTCTCTTCTCCTTTTACTCTTTAAATGACTTTTTGGGTTACCCTAAGATCTAATGGCTGAGATTCATTTAGATCTAGAGATGAGAATAAATGTGCATTTAATTCTCACTTTCTATTTTTTAACTCACCCACTTAAATAAAGACCCACTTAGCCTTTTATTTCCGTAGTCACTTTTTCACTTTCTAATTCTTCATTGACTTCAATAAAGTCACCTTTAAATTAGAATGTAACTTCACCATTTATAAAGTCATTTTTAAATTAGAATGTAACTTTACCACTTATAAAGTCACTTTTAAATTAAATTGACTTTACCACTTATAAAGTCACTTTAGGAGAAAAGTAGAAATAAATTTGGACACTTTTCCCTAGGGCAAAGATCAAAGCCTTAGGGAACCACTTGTCCTTTGGTACCCAAATTTTAACACTCCCTCTTAGCGAGGAAAGTGTTTCTCACCACTCCCACCTTGTCTCTGAAGTAGACATGCTTGCCCCGTGGTAAGGCTTTGGTGAAAATGTCCGCTACCTGCTCATTTGTGGAAATGTACTCAGGCTTGACAACTCCCTTTTGGACATAGTCTCTAATGAAGTAATACTTGATCTCAATATGCTTTGACCTGCCATGAAAAACTGGATTCTCCGTGAGTTTTATGCAACTTTGATTATCACAGTAAATTACTGAAGGTCTCAATGCCTGACCAAATAGACCAAACAACATCTTGTGAAGCCATATGGCCTTGTAACTCGCCAAACTAGCAGCGATATACTCTGCCTCAACTGAGCTCAATGCAACTGACTGTTGTTTCCGGTAGATACATGACACAATTGTTGAACCCAACCCAAAACAACACCCGAAATTACTCTTCCTATCTGAAGCACAACCTGCCCAATCTGAATCCATGTACCCTGCCAGTCTCACTCCATCACCCTGTTTATAATCCAGACCAAAATCCACAGTCCCCTGCAAATAACGAAGAATGAGTTTTGCAGCCACCCTGTGCACTCTCCTAGGCTCACACATGAATTGACTCATAGTGTTAACTGCAAAACATATATCTGGTCGAGTGTTGACCAAATACATCAATTTACCAATTAGCTGTCTGTATAGAGTAGGATCCACCAACTCGGAATCAAAAGCGTGAAGCTTCTTCCAGTTAGTGATCATAGGTGTAGACATGGGTTTGCAGTCCTCCATGTGAAATCTGCTAAGAATATCCACAATGTACTTCCCTTGTCCCAGGAAGAAATGCCCCTCCTCCTGCCACACCTCCAATCCCAGAAAATAATGCATCAAGCCGATATCCTTCATCTCAAACTCTGAAGCAAGGTCTTTCTTGCAACACTCAATGAGTCTCTCTGCACCAGTGATGATCAAGTCATCAACATACAACACCAGAATGAGAGGCTCCTCACCCACCACAATCAAGTATAGGTTCGGATCAGCCTCACTCTTTGTGAAACCCAAATGCTGCAAGTATGTATCAATCCTAGAGTACGAAGCTCTAGGAGCTTGCTTCAAGCCACAAAGTGCCTTTTTCAATTTGCATACATGGGACTCCTTCCCATGCACCTCAAAGCCCTGCGGCTGCTCAATATAAACCTCCTCATGAATGAAGCCATTGAGAAATGCAGTCTTCACATCCATCTGGTGGATCTTCCAACTCATCTTTGCTGCAATCGATATAATGGAGCAAATATATGTATACCGAGCTACGGGAGCGAAGGTCTCCTCATAGTCAACTCCCTCTACTTGTGAGAACCCTCTTGCCACAAATCGATGCTGCCATCTGCAACATGCTTTATCTTGTAGAGCCATTTGGAAGTAACAACTGATTTACCTTCAGGCCTCGACACAACTTTCCAAACATCGTTCTTCATAATAGAAGAATACTCCTCCATCATGGCTTCTCTCCAGACCTGCTGGTTGGCTGCCTCCTCATAACTAGAAGGCTCAGAGTCAACAATGCTTGTTACCAATGCCATGTAACTACAAAACCGCTCAGGTGGTTTACTCTCTCTAACCTGTCTCTCGTGCAAGGTATCTTGAATCCACTTGGGCTTCCTCTTCCCTGAGCATATTTCTCCCACTGGAGTGAAAGAATCCTCATCATCATCAGAAGCCTGAACTCCTGAAGGCCTGCCAACTGACTTCATGCCTGAATCTATGCCTGTAGATGCTGAAGTACCGTGCGAGCTGTCCATTAGTGGACTACCCTGTGAACTACTCTATGGACTGCCCTGCATGCTGCCCGAAGAACCACCCACCTGACCATGAGAGCCACTGCTCATTGATGGACCTGACACTGTAAACGATGTACCTCCTAATCCCTGACCACTGGATCCCTGTCACTGACTCAGCTGCTCTTGAGGGTCTAGTGACTCTGGATACTCTAACTCCCGTGACCTCCTGAAAGCTCTCTCCTCCTCGAACTTCATATCCCGCCTGACAACCACTTTCCTCTGCGCAGGAATATAAATCCGATAAGCTTTCGAGGTCTCGCTATAACCCACAAAGATGCCCTTGTTTGTAGTGGGCCCTAGCTTGGTCCTGTTCTCCTTGGGGACATAGGAATATGTAAGGCACCCAAAGATATGAAAGTGCTCAACATTAGGCTTCTTCCCAGAAAAAGCCTTCTCCAGAGTCACATTCCCCAAGGCACGATGTGGACTCCTGTTTTGCAAGTACACAGCAGTGTTGCAGGCCTCTGCCCACAAAAATAAAGGTAACCCTTGATCATGAAGCATGTCTTTGACAACCCCTATAATGGATCTGTTCTTCCTCTCCACAACCCCATTCTGTTGGGGGTTGTAAGGAGCTGTGAACTCCCTCCTAATGCCTACCTCAGTACAAAAATCAACAAACTCACCAAGGGTATACTCCCCTCCATTGTCCGACTTGAGGACCTTGATCTTCCTACCTATCTGGGTGTCCACAAGAGCTTTGAACTCTTGAAACCGCTTGAAGACCTCACTCTTGGTCTTCAAGAAATAAATCCAGGTCTTCCTGGAGTGGTCATCAATGAATAAAACATAGTACTCATAGCCACTCAAGGATACATGAGACATCCGACCACTCACATTGGTATGAATCAAGTCAAGGATCCTGGTCGCTCTGCTGCCACTATTAGGAAAAGGGTATCTGGCAAACTTCTCCATAGCACATCCTCTGCATACATCAAGGTGATCAGAACTAAAATCTGGCACACCAGTGGTGATCTCCCGTAATGTACTCAAGGCCCCATGATACATGTGCCACATCCTGCGGTGCCAAATCTCACACAACTCTGAACTGCTAGTTCTGCTGTCTCTTGTCTTGGGTGTTGCTACTCAATGCCGTTAGGGGTTGGAATGAGAAGTTGTACACCTTGGCATGGCGCACACCAATCACTCTAACTGAAGAAGATGGAGTTCCCCTAGGATATATAAGAACCTGCCCTCTGTTGAACAACACATCATACCTTTTGTCCTCAAGTGCTGAGACGGATATCAGGCTCTTCTTCATTCCAGGCACATATAGAACATCTGACACTTTCAAGGGAGGTTTGGGTCCCCTATCAAATGTCAATGCCCCCACACCGACTGCTCTAACCATGCTGTCATCACCAAGTACTACTTCCATATCAGTAACATCCTCAGAAAGCTCTGATAAGTACTCTCTGACTCCTGTCATGTGGCGGGAAGCGCCACTGTCAACATACCAAATGCTAGAAGATGCTCTGCTAGTAGCGGGGAATGCAGACTCCCTTTGAACCTATATGGCAAGTGATTCTGCACTAGTGGCTTCACAAGCTATGAACCCAAACTCCCGATCAAAGCTCTCTGAGAAGCTCTATCTCTGCAGAAGCTGCCATGGGTTTGTCTCTTCCTTTCTTGTTCTTCTTCTTCGGACACACAACAACATAGTGTCCCAACTTTTGACAGTTCCAACATTTGACTTAGGAATAACTCTTCTCCTTGTTCTGCTGCTTGCCTTTACCTTTGCCTCCACTGTTGGAAGCTTGCTTCTTTGCTCTGCCCTTATTGTCTTTTGCTAACAATGCCACATTGTCATCCTCCTCCACCTGTTTGGTTGCCCCAAGATGGTTCTTTCTGATCTCATTCTGAATGCACTCATCCCACAACCTCTCCCAATCGGGAAGGTTTTTCCCGTGCAACAATGCCATCCACATAATTCTCCCAAGTCTTGGGAAGACCATTCAAAGCAATCCTCACCAAATCAGTGGGTGCAATGATCTCACCTACGCCTGCCAACTCATCTCTCACTGAAGTGATCTTTGTGGGGTATGGTGTAGCACTGTCAATCTTAGCCATTTTAATGGCCTTCAGTTTCTCCTTTAGGACCTTTTTTCTGTTTTCATTTGAGCTCTGGTAAACACTGGTCAAGGTTGTCCACATCAGCATGTACTACTACTGGGTTTTGTGTGGTATTTACCATAATGCCCCAAACCTCTGCTTCCTCAAAGATGCTCTGGATTCTCTCATTCCTTGCACTGTAGTTGTTCTGTCCATCCAACCTGTCTTCCACTTTCAAACCCAAAGACATGTTTCATTGTCCTACCAAATTGAAATTTTCAAATTTGTGGTAAAGGTTTCTGTTTTCTGTGTAAAAATAAGCTTGCTGTAATTTTCACTTTGCTGTCCCAAACTGCACTTTTCAGCCAACCAAGCTCTAATACCATGAAGAAATTTTCAACCCCCACTCCGGTTATCGGTTTTCCTTATCAATCCATGCATTTAGTTTTAAATCCAAGCATGATAAAAATCCTAAACTCTGGAAATGAAAATATTTTCTGAAAACACAAATTTAGAGATTTCACAACTGCTGAAATTGCATAAATAAAACACAACAAAATTATGACAGCCACACATAGAAAATAACATAGTGATTTTTGGTCAATGTGACCTTGGAAAACCCCCCTACAACTCTTGGGGAAAACTAGTTTGAGAGCTCTTCATTATTTTTGAAAATGCTTTTACAGATAAATTGAAATACACAGTAAAAATTCCAGCAACCACAAATTACAACTTATCTTGATTTCATTGCTTGAACTCCACCTCGAAAATCGTGTCAATCAACAAACAGCGAAAACAGAAATTTTCTAGCAATAAAACAACATTAAATGCTGTACGACTTGCTTTGAAAAACGTGCCCAAAACTTGCTGCATGGATTGTACGGACTGTATAGATTTCGACAGTACGACTGCCTCGAAATTCATGCCCAAATTTGCCTCGAAATTTTGCCCTTGTTGCTGTCTCTCTTCCTCGATTTCTGTGCCTTTCTCTTGCTGTACAATTTTGCCTTGGAATGCGTGCCAATAAACGCTGCTGCCCAGATTTGCTGAAATGATTTCTTGCAGCTCTTCTTTACTTCCTCACTGCTCAGAAATTTTCTCCTTGCTCTCTCTTCTCTTTTTCTCAAATGCTCATGAAAAAATGAATTTATGTTTTTCTCTTCTCTTCTCCTTTTACTTTATAAATGACCTTTTAGGTTACCCTAAGATCTAATGGCTGAGATTCATTTAGATCTAGGGATGAGAATAAATGTGCATTTAATTCTCACTTTGTATTTTTTAAATTCACCCACTTAAATAAAGACCAACTTAGCCTTTTATTTCCATAGTCCCTTTTTCACTTTCTAATTCTTCATTGACTTTAATAAAGTTACCTTTAAATTAGAATGTAACTTTACCACTTATAAAGTCACTTTTAAATTAGAATGTAACTTTATTACTTATAAAGTCACTTTTAAATTAAATTGACTTTACCACTTATAAAGTCACTTTAGGAGAAAAGTACAAATAAATTTTGACACTTTTCCCTCGGCCAAAGATCAAAGCCTTAGGGAACCACTTGTTCTCTAGTACCCAAATTTTAACACAAATGAAGCACACTATTTGAGAAATAAATATTGAATTATGAAGCAATAGATATGAGACCGAAGCTCGAAAGAAATCCTTGCAAGACAAATTCGAATGATAAGACTTTGGCAATTAACAATTGTGGGTTCTCCTTGAGTACTTTCAAGCAATGTTGATAATATCGGCAATATTCGAAAATATCACGATATTTTCAAAATATCAGCAAAATATCGCGATATTTTGAAAATATTGGCAAAATATCGCCATATTTTGAAAATATTGGCAAAATATCACCATATTTTGAAAATATCAGCTATGTTTAAAAATCTGAAAAAAATGATTTTTTATGCTTGCCAATATTTGTCGATATTTTCGCCGATATTGCCGATAAGATGTTTTCGGACCCTCGCCGATATTTTGCTAACACTGATATTATTAACACTGCTTTCAAGTGCGGGTTGGTATGCTTGATAACTTCCCCTCATGTTTGAAGCTTGATCAAATAAATATTTTCTACACAACTTCACATGAACATATTAGATCCATATGGGCTTAATTAAATGCAATGAAGAGAAAATTCTAGAGATATATTTGACATATACTAAAACATTTATTTATCTAGAGCAAGTAAATAATCCTTATGCTAATGTGAGATAGTTACACATCAACATAACTTGAAAAACAACATGGAAATAATAACATAATGAAACAAGTAGAAATATAATAGCAAGAACATCAAGAAGTTACCATACACAAGGAGAAGAGCACCTCAAATGTAACCCCAAAGTCTTTTATATTACTTTGCAAAGAGTGTACAATCCAACAGAATATCCTTAAGCACAATAGAACGTATTCCAGATTACAATATGAGAGCTCAAGGCTCCATTATATAAAGAGTTGGGAGAAAATCCCAATGTAGAGTCCACATGACAAATGACTATGGAGCAAATCCCAAGGAGAGCAAGTCGAGTTCCAAGTGGAGATGAGAGAGACACCAAGGAAAATCGAATTCCATATGTGGCACCATGAGATCCTCAAGAAAAATCGAATTCTATATGTGGCATCATGAGCAAACCCAAGTGTGAACCAAAATAAGGAGCTAACTCCAGTCAAACTCCAAGAACAAACCATGTGATGCCACCTCAAATGATGATCCCAATGAGCTCAGCGTAGATCCTCCTCATGAATTGCATGGTCCCTCCTCAAGGAAATTCGATGTGCCATGATGAATGCCAAGTGTGAAGGTGAGGGAACATAAGTGGAGACAAACTCCCAAGAATATCTCAATCAATATCTATCCAAAATCTTTCATGTGCATTAATTCCCAAAAATTCGATTTTCCAAGATATTTGCTGCTGCATTAACTCCAAGAAATTCGATTTCCTTGAGTGAGTGGTGTATTTATGATGTAAGGTGCTCAGTCATCCTCCACATGTCCCTTGACTCAACTCTTTGACTTGAGATAATTACCAAGTCATTTCCATGTCATTTTGTCACATGTAGCAATTTATTTCTGGTTTAATTTATTATCACTTTTTCTACTAAACTTAGGAAAAGTGGGTTTTGAGGGTCTAGAACACATTATTAACCCCTCAGAGTGTGTCATAGTAGAATGTTGAGGGTGAGAGGTGCAATTTTTATTACTCATGCCCCATGCAACTTCTTTAGACAACACTTATTACATTTCATAAATTTTATTGCAATTTCCGCCCCACGAAAAATAAAAAAAATCAAAAAATGACCACCTAGACTTAACCAAATTCCACGGATTTTTTTGTGTGATCTAGTATGGTTATATAGATTGACCCTAGACACTATGACTCACCAAAGACCTCACCATCAAGCCATACTCTGGATTTGAGGTATATTTAGAGGAAAAAACTTAATAATTAATTAAGTCTTGGTAGGGAGATGATAATTAACCAAGTAAAAAAAAACCTCCCAGAGTAATACTCACTTGATGATAAGGTCCCAGGCTACCTAGGCTTGTTACATGACTCAAAACTCATCATACTAGCATCACTTATTACAATCGCCCGCAGGGCTTGTGGAATCTGGGTACAGCAGAAAATTATAAGAAGAAGAAGTAGAGTTTAAAAAATCTGGTAATATGACGATGACTAATGGTACAAGCATCCTTTGGTACATCCTTGGGCATGGAGTCTTCAGATAATCCTCAGGTGCCACTCTAGTGGTCAACAAGATCAATTACTCAATTTTGCTATCAACAAAATTCTCATCAAGTAGAGGGTTTTCCCAGTTGGGTTGCCTAGTTAAAAAAAAATGTGTCTTGAATTGTGTGACTGTGTTTTATTTCTGTTCCTAATTCTGCTGCAAATTGGGTAGAGAAGTTCTGTTTGTAAGAGAATGAAAGTGTTTTTCAGATTTTCTTATCAGCAGATGAGGATTTCATGGAAATTCTACATTGAATGCACATGAAAGGTGTTACATCTCTCTCTATAAGCCAAACATGGCAGCGTGCAATATACCTACTTAAATTCCAAGGAAGGTTGGTTATACATTTTGTACATTTTGGGATATCTTGAGTGAGGGTATAAAGCATGTTTTACAATAGAGTTTCTGTGTGCCTGAAACTCACGCGGCCATTCATCATGTAACTAGAATTTGTATGCGCAGCTCAACACCATTTGAAATTCCTTACCATTCCTATTATTGTCGAAACTTACATGGTCCTTGTGCACTAATCAATGGTTTCACTAACTTCACATGTCTACCATGACTCGTAGTAATTAGTTTTCTTCACATGTCTATCATCACTCAGCGAGTAGTTTACTTCACAAGTTGATTCACAAGTCTATCATCACTTATGGTGAATATTTGGTAATTTGTATGTTTTAATTATAGTAGATCCTTGTACGATGGCATTTTTATTGGTTACCCATGCAACCTAGTATAACATAGTTTAATTAGTTCATTCATATGATTTAGTTACATTAGGTGCTCACATGATGCTATTTATATCAATCTCTCACATGGCCCAATTACATCGGTTACTCATGATTCTGTTAAGTATCTTTACATTGGTATGGAGGAGAAGGCTATCCATGTTGATGGTTATCAATTTTTTTTCAAAGCAAAAGATGGTCACCAATTCTCAAACGAATGCTTGAATTTAAGGTTTATTATGATGCATTTACTACAAGCATCTATATTCGATTTATGAAGCACACAGGAATAGTAAGTAATGTAATTATGGCTTTTACATGTGTACCTTAAGAGTAAATCACTATCATGATGTGGTGATCCCTTTTTTAAGTGCTATAATTGATTTTTCCCTTAATTATTGATGTTGGTTTCCCTCTGGAAGAGGTATTACACACTACATTAATGTCAAACTGATTTACCATAGTACAATTGTAATAGGGTTTAATAGATGAATTCTAATTATGGTTATCAACATATGCTCATTTTTGGTGTTTAGATATGAACATACAATCAAATATGGATACTCATATATATGAAAAATACGTTCAATGCATTGTTGATCGTATTTTAGTCATATTTCATTTGTAGTTTCGCTGTATTCGTCAATATCACATCATATTATATTGTTCATATGATATCATATTTCAGTTCTGTTGCAGGAAAGGCCTACCCAGGTAGCGTTCGCTGAGAATTTAGAAATGCTGAAACGTGTATGAAATGTCTTGGAAATGGCACATGCTGTACCATATGGTGTTTCACAATTTGGAAACATCAACTGCTATATTGTATGGCATTTCACAATTTGTAAATGCTGTACAGTACAGTCAGCAGTGCTTCCAATGCATTTTAGCTATTTCTAGTGGCATTTTGGGTACTTTTTGTATGTTTAAGGGCCAACTAAGTGCTAATGAGGGGTGTGGGACTCATAGGCATCCTAAAAGCACCTAATCAATGATTAATGAAGTCGTTTAATTCGGTTCACTTAATCAATGATCAATGAAGACATCTAATTAGTTTATGAACCTATTTAATTTTTAGATACATTTGATAACAAATAGAAACTCTAGAAACCCTAACAGCCTCACTTCTTCTATAAGAAAACACTTTAATAACATTCTCTCTTGATGCTCTTGATATTGGTGATGATGCAAGTGGAAGTGGACCTTCCTCTTGTTCCTATCCATGCTTTGGATCTGTTGAATAGGCAGCTTGTTCCATTTTGTTGTTGATGATGAAGGTGAGATGGATATGTAATTGTATTTGTATTTAACTCATGTTTTATTTCAGTGCATGTTGCATCATAAATAAAGATTGGTTTTGAACAGTGTTGATAATATCGGTATTGGGAAAATATCGGCGAGGGTCCAGAAAATATCTTATCGGCAATATCGGCGAAAATATCGGCAAGCATAAAAAATGCATAATATATTCATTTTTTTCAGATTTCTAAACATATAAAGCAATAACAACATGAACTAAACACATTGGCACATAAATATGAAGAAGGCACTGATATATATGATGTCAAATAGAAATGATACATCAAAGTTCAAAGGCGATACCAAATCCTGTTGATCCGTGATAATTGTCCAATCAAGGACTCAAACAAAATAACATCACATATCTTGCTGATCCCTGATAGTGATAATTTTCCAATCAAGGACTCAAACAAAATAAGTTCACATATATAAAACTTTAAAAGTATTTCATCATCATGAGTTATAAACTTATATGTAGCAAAAGTTGCAAAACAAATAAAACTAGCAGCTATCTATCTGAGACCATTGGCCTCTCCCTAGCAACTTTCTTTCTGTCTTGTTCAGCAATTGCTTCACGAGCTTTTTGTGTAACCTCTGCACTAGAAACCATACAAGGCATTACATCTGCATCATATGCAGAGAGTCTAGCCAGATGGTATTTCAATTGTGTAACCCCTCTTGACATCTTGGTCCCACACAAGTTGCATGATATATATGCCTGATTTTCCCCACCAACAGCGTCCCCATACTCCCAAAATGGGTCCAAGGCTTTTGGCATATTTGACATTTGTAGTGAACTAATTCAAACCTAGAGCACAAAAAAAAACAAAAAATTGGCATTAAACCCCCCAACACAAAATGAAAAAATAATAAGTAATAACCACCTTATTCAAAAAAAAATTACTACATTATTTGCATTTTGCAATGTGAATGAAAAATGGCAATAAGAGGGTGCATAAGAAAGTTGAAAAAAAAAATGAAGCTTGCTGTCCAAATATGGAGAAAACCCTTGTTTTGGTTCATGGGCATGAAAATCATAGCAAATGGAAAAAAACAAAGAAACAAAATGTTGGTAGGCAAAGAGGCAAGCAAGCATAACCCTAAATCTATGAAAAAATCATTAACATAAGGGTTTTTAAGAACATACCTATTAATGGAAGAAATGAAGTTTGTCTCACTATTCTTCAATCTTTGATCCACAAAAAAATCTTAATTGGTGGTGATAATCATTGTTTGATCCTCAAACCCTCCTTGACAAGCACCACAAAACTCTTTCCCTTCCTTCTCCAACACTCAGAAACAAAAATGAAGAAAAAAAAACCAATTTTTCCTTTTTGTAGCCGCGGAAAAACACGCCCGGTGATATTTTATATCGTCGCGCGATATTTTGCCGAAATATCGCCGATATTTCAAAAATATCGTGATATTTTCGGGAGCTAAAAATATCGCGATATTTTCTCGGCGATATTTCGGCTTGCCGAAAATATCGCGATATTTACGCTATTCGGCGATATTTCGCCAATATTATCTACACTGGTTTTGAATGTATAGCGTCATCTGTAGGGGCTAATTTTGGATTTTGCATTATGTAATCATATAATATAGACACAAGTTTCTTCTTCAAGAACCCTCTAGCTACAAATTGAGCTTTGAATTTTTCTATGTTGCCATCTGTTACATGCTTAACCTTGTACAACCACCTAGAGTCAACTATTGACTTCCTCGTTGGTGTAGGCACAATCTCTCACATGTCATTCTTTAGGATGGAGTTGTACTCCACCATGGAATCCTCTCACCGTGGCATCCTGCCAAGGTTATTGCCTTGCTACCTCCTTAAAACTAGAAGGTTGTACATCAATGGTGGAAGACATTGATGCCGCATAATTTGCAAGTTTCTTGGGAGGATGACTTACTTGAAATGAAGTCATAGGAATTTCAACTTGCTATTGCCTCGCTTGAAATGTCTAGGTAAGCCACCTAATTTCTAGTTGAACCGGAAGGTAGAAGGACATCCCTTGCACCTTTGGAAGCCTATTGATTTGAATTTGAATTTGTTTAAATTTGTGGATTAACCTTTGGGGCAGCAAGATCCTCTCCTTTATTGGTCATTAATGAAGGTTTTGGAGACTTGGAGGACCATAAATTCTTGTCAAACTTGACATCTTTGCTCACAATTGCTTTTCATTGAGTGGAATGTTGACTTTGTAAGCTTTTGAGGTCTCATTATAACCCATAAAGATACTCTTTAAACTCTAAGGTTCAAACTTGGTGCTTTTTTCCAATGTTCCACCAAGGTTCCGGGACAAGGGGGCCAGGGAGCGGCCTATGCAAAAGCTCCCCACCATTTTTTAGGAAACATGGGGGAGCGTCAGGGTCTTAAAAACTTATAAATATAAAATATAATTTGTTAATTGAGTCCACTATGACAATTGGGTTTGAATTGAAAAGCTGCAAAGCATGATCATTGATATGAATATCATTATCTAATATCATATAAATTTAAAATTCTAATTTATAATCATACATCATACATTATGATTAAAGTTTAAAGTTTAAACCATATTGATGTTCCACTTCCTACTATGAACATTGAATACTGAACAATGAATACAATATTGACATAAAATTATAAAAGTCGAGTTTGATACATCATACATCAAGAGTCCAAATTTTATAGAATTATAAAAGATTAAAGTCAAGTCTGATACATCAAGAGTCAAAATTTTCAAGAGTCAGCTGTGCGTGTGAGGGTGTGAGGTCTCAGCTGTGCGTGTGAGGTCTCAGGCTTCAGCTGTGCGTGTGTGGGTGTGAGGTCTCAGCTTGCGGCTTTATAACATAATAAAACTGAAGTTTGAAACAATGAAACCCTACGCTTAAGTGTTAAGAGCGTTAGTTTTAAGGTTAATTAAATTTTAGTTTTAAGTTAATTAAATTTTAGTTTTGTTTTAAAAATTAAAACGTGTTCTCGTCCCCCCTCGTCCCCCTTTTCGGAAACGCCCCCTCAGGAAAGGGAAACGACCCCCTAGCACGTCCCCCTGAGTTTCCTCATTTTTGGGAGCGTGGGGAAATGACCCCTACTCGTCCCCAAGTCCCCGAAGCACGGGGGAGCGAGGAAACTAGACCCCTAGAGGGGGGGGGGGGGGGGGGGCGAGTCCCCGTGGAACACTACTTTTTTCATTAGGAATATGAATGTAAACAAGACAACCAAAAACATGAAAATACGCTGCTTGAGGCTCATCGTCAATGCCTCCTTTGGTTTCTTGTCCTTCAAAACTCTAGGAGGACATTTGCTCATAATATAGATAGTTGTGAGACATGCTTTTGCCTAGAGACATGAGTAGATCTAGATCATGGATGTTGTCTCTATGATCGACTTATTCTTCCACTCTACAACCCCCTTCTTGATTCTTGCTTCCTTGCAAAAGGTGTCAAACTCCTCAGAGGTATACTATGCTCCATTGTTAGACCTTAATACCTTAACCTTCTTTCTAGTTGAATTTTCTGCAACCTTAACTTTTGAAACTTTTCGAAGACCTTATCCTTGGTCTTGATGAAGTAAACCTAGGACTTCCTAGGGCACATATTGATAAAAGGCACACAATCGATGTTACCTGATAAGGAAGTTGAAGACATGGGTCTACATTCCTTTGAGTGGATAAGGTCAAGAATCTCTGTTATGATAAGATTGCTGCTAGGGAAAGATGCATTCACATGCTTATTGAGTGCATAGCCCTTACACACTATTTTTGATTTGTAAATTGGTGTGGATATTCCACTGGATAGTTCGTCACAGAAGTTCTATTAAAGAACTGAAATCCATACAATGAATGGTTAATTCATTTAGATTCAAGATCTGTTATTACAATTTTCGTTGTTTATGCATACAATAGGTAAAAGGTGGAAAATAGAGAACTTTGAAAAACAAACAAACACACACCAATCACAATGAACACCAAGATATGCTCCAAACATACAGTTCTCTTTCTTTTCTTTCTGATACGTCCCAAGTCCTCTTCTCTTGCTGCCCCTCTTCATTTTGCTAATGAGGGAAATATTCTACTCCTGTACCTGCAACACTCTTTAGTCTTGTCTCCTCCTAGATGAAGTCCTCCCATAGCTTCTCAAAGGTGGGAAGCTTTTCCCGGGCACAGACCCCATGCACAAAAGCTTGCCAAGAGGATTGGAACCCATTTAACGCTATGGGTGCTAAGTCTTTACCCTTAATCTCCTCTCCAATTGCTGCAAGCTGGTCTTGGAGTTCAATAATTTTCATCAAGATGGACGCTACGGTATTTTTCTTGGTCATCTGTGTGGCTCTAAGTTTATTCTGCAACATTATCTTCTAGTTGATGTTTTCACCATGATATAGGGTTATTAGAGCATCAGATATCTCCTTTCTCGTGGTCTTCCTAAAGATGTCAAAGAAAAAATTATTCTCCACAGAGGCAAGGATTACTCTTTTTGTCTTGGCCATTTTCTATTGCTGCATTGGAATACTGGTATATAAATCATTATAATATGTAAAGTTGAAATGGGTGTCATTAAATACTATGGGCAAATACCATGGGTTACCAAAACCATGGGCTCATAAACCACCAATGTTAAAACATTGTAAAAATAATAATAGAGTAATATAATAACTCATGACTAAAAAGTCATGTCTCTTTGTTAGAAGGCACCTCAGGTCATATTTATACCCTGGGGCCATCTCAATGTATCTCATCTTATTGATTTAATCATTATTAAATATATTAATTTATACACATTTTAATAATTAATGTCAACACATTGTTTCAACAATTATTATCTGCCATATTGGTATTAAAGCTGAATGGTCCAGCCGCACTTACAGTCTAATTGATTTGTACAGTCTGTACATCTGTAGAGTATGTAATTTAAAAAAAAATTCAAAAATTTCAAAGAGGATGGCAACAATTTGGCTTAATTAAAATTGCATCAGAAAAACGCTCCTCCAGTAATGAGAAAAATAACTGAAATTAACGCAAGGATTGAGAAATTGAAGAAGTTGTTCAAACAAAATTGTAGAGTATGTAATTTCAAAAAATTCAAAAATTTAAAGAGGATGCCAATAATTTGACTTAATTAAAATTGGACCAGAAAAACACTCCAGTAATGAGAAAAATGACTGAAATTAATGCAAGGATTGATAAATTGAAGGTGGTGTTCAAACAAAATTATAAAAAGCTTGAAGAAAAATTGATAAAAATCTATACGAGTTAAGGAAAGAGGAAGATCTTAAAAATTAGTTAATTCTCAATCTCAAGTATGAGATCACTACAGATATAAAAAATGAAATGAATCAAAGCATGGATAAGATGAGAATAGAGATGAGAGGAGAAATCCAAGACCAATTAGGTCTTGGGATAGAGAGACTTGAGAAATATTTTAGGGACAAAGAACCATTTATGCACACAGACCCATCCTCATCCCTATTGTCTGCACTTAATCATGATTCTCATTATCGTGAATAAATAATACTTCACACTCCCAAGAGTAACTACACTAGTGAGAGTACTAATGATGTTGTAACTCCTGTTGTTGTTTTCAAGTTGCATATGATTAGTCTTAATATATCTGATGAAAAATATGGATTATGCTATGGCATGTTGATTCCACCTATGCTTACATCCCTAGAAGGGATTTTATTATGCAGTTTCATATATGGAGGCTGGACAGTTAGGGAAATCTATGGCGTACACCCACAAGACCATGACAATGACTATCAATATTAATCATGATCCACCTATGAATGATTCTAATTTCAATTCCGGACAGCAAGAGGAGCTCGGATATTGAATTTGCTAACAAAAGTATTCTTCTTAGAACTAAGAATCTTGAAGAGGCAGTGAAAGTTAGGTACTTGAGAACAAATAGAGTTTTTGAAGCAGGGTGTTCCTAGCAGCACTACTTGTGTAACTGCTCTCATCATCAATGGTGAATTAGTGGTTTCCAATGCTTGAGATTCTTTAGTTATCAGTAAGTAGAGATGGAGATGGTGGTGAAGCCAAAGCCTTTACATTTGATCATAAAGCTGAAAGGAAGGAAAAGCCAAAATGCATAGAGAAATTGGGTGGATTTGTATTGAATCAGCAAGGAGTTATATGAGTTGGAACATTTGAAGTATTCAAGGCAATAGGTGATAACCGCCTTCAAGCAGCAAGTGTCCCGTTTTTCTACCGGTTTGAAGGCTGGGGCTAATGAACCGCCGGTTTGACCGGTTTATGGTTTGAACCGGCCAGTTTTGAATACTAGGATTTATACACATTGCAATAATTATTGTCTGCTACAAATATCCTGTTGTACAAAACAGTTCAGCGACCTAAAAGAAACCTATCATGGGTCAATCATGCTTTTCTCAAGCACAGATCATAGGTATCTCACCCCTGAAACCTCCAGACAGCTCCCTCTCACATGTAGTAGCCCTCCTATTCATACATGGGTTCCTAGAAGGTTTCAGCAAACACTCTCGTACCATTTCAAAATTCAGATTATGGTGAGCAGATTTTGTATTCTAAAATTAAATTACAGCCTATAGATCATTAATGCTGAAAAACACCTATCAAAATTTTGTACTCTAACCTACAAAAACATACTGTTGTAAAATAAACCAGCAGAGTGATTCTTATGGAACTCTAAACGGCATCTGTAATTTTATTAACTCTGAAGATAGAAGGTAAAAAACACTACAGCTTAAAATTGAACTCTCTATATCGATATACACATTCCCTGAAGCTTTCAGCAAAGACACTCTGATACCATGTCATAGAGCAGATGTTGTACTCTAAAAGTAGCCTACAACCTATAGAATTTTAATGTGGAAAAACACCTATCAAAATTTGTGGCAGAGAGGACTTTAACCTATATACACATGCTGCTGTAAAATAAACTAGCAAACTGATTTTTATGGACGCAAAACCGCATCTGTGATTTTAGTAACTCTGAAGATAGAATATGAAAACTATAGCTTAAAAGTCAAAATTCTCTATATCCAAAGAGGTGTGCCCTGCTTCTCCTTTATAGGCTACGAAAGAAGAGGGATACAATGAATATAGATGCATACACAACAGTGCCACTAGTGGCAGTCTAAATCCTAACTCCTATTGCACTCATGCATGGATAACTGTGCCAAGTTAAGGAGCATCCTCCTAGAGATCTGCACTCTTTACTTCCAGCAAATGCAAGACCACCATATTCTACCTAGCAGTGTTATTAGAACCGAACTGGAACCGGTGGAACCTGCCGGTCCGGCCTTTTTTGGCCCAAAACCGAGTACCAAACTGGCCGGTTCAGGACCGGTTCTGTGCAGAATTCTTTTGCATTTTTTTTTCATTTTTTAGTTGGTTGGCCCACTTCTTACTCTCCCCTAGGCTAGCCTAATATTCAAGCCTATGGCCCTCAACTTAATAATCAAGTCTATGGCCCTAATATTGCTATGCAATTCATGGTAATGTTAAATTCTTAAATTAAAAGTTAATTTTTAACATTACCATGGAATGATTCATGATGTTTGAGAGTGGTTCCAACCTCATTGGATTTCATATGGAGAAAGTATAATTTTAGATTTCACTCAAAATCTAGCAGACTTAACAATTTTTCAGGATGGGGGGGGGGGGGGTTGCAATGTTTCCATTGGATTTTGTCAAGTACGAGGGTATGGAACTAGTATCTTATAAAGAGCACTAAGCCCTCTATGTATTTTGATGTTAGTGGCATTGGTTGTCGAACTCCTCTATCATGACTCTACTAAAAATGTATCCATCACTTAACAAAATCTTGACATGACATGCTAGGTTTTTTCTATCTTATTTTAATGCCTAAATGGTTATGTTGATGGTGAAGACCCCGATATAGGCAATGATTTTGAAGATATGTAGGCATTTGTTGTAGCATGATTTTTTTGGATGCTAGAGGCCATCTAGAGCCTATTTGTTGATACATTTTCAGTCCAGAGATGGATTGCACTTGATGCTATTTTGGTTATGTGCACCTTTACATGCTATGTAAATGAGAACTTTTGTATATTTGTGTATAAATGGTTTGGATTCATATGGATGCACCAGTTTATTTTTCCGGTTCCGACCGTTTCCCGGTTCACAAGGTTTTTCGGTTCGATCACCAGTTCGGTTCTGATAACATTGCTACCTAGGGAACCACACCCTCTATTTTACTGCATGCAAGCTAAAGAAAGCTCAAAAATCGGAATACAACTGACATAAAAACATCAGAAGTAGTGTAGAGTCTAGACAATTTCTCAATTTTGTTTGTTATTTTTTTTGTTTGTTACATATTTATATTTATGTGATGCATCTTGCACCCTGATGAATGCTGATTTAAAAAATGGTGTTCTCTTACCTCACCCATGAACCTTGGCAATATAGGTGGCATGTTCATGTCCATGGTGATTCATTGCCATGGAAGTTGTGCATGTCAGCGGTAAATCACCATACATTCAGCCATCTCCACGGCCTGTTGCGCTTTCATATTGTTGTTTTCTATTCAGGTATCTATCATCATTCTCAGATACCTAAAGTCCAACCCTAGGAGAATCATCACTTTTTCGGTTTGATCTATTACGTTTTCTGGTTGGAGGCATCTCACTTGTTCTTTACATTTAAGAATGCTCATACTTTCTTGTACCAGGTTCATGCATTCCATATTTTTGCATCCTTCCCTCTTCAGTGGTCTTGCAGATTTTCTGGTGCCTTGTTCTGATTTTTTATTCCATTTATTTCTTCTTGCATTTGTGGCTTAGTTTTCCTTTAGGTATTTATTTTACTTCTTAGTAAACTTACATTTTGAAACCTCATAAACCCTAAGGTTGCATTAATACCATTCTAACTGCTATTTATTTTACTGTTGTGTTGCAAGCTTACGTCCCCACCGTTGATTTTGCTGTTGCATTGCAAGCTTAATTCTCCATGGGGGACGTATGCTAATTTAATGGAATGCAAGTGCTTTGCTGAAGACCTTGGTACTTTAATGTGTGGTTTTAGGTTTGCAAGTACAATGTTTAAGGTGTTGCACATTGTTAGGGTAACATAAAAAACAGGACTATCTTAGCACCGAGTTTGTGCCTGTGAGAATTATACACAAAACGTTTGTTACTACACCATAATTGGATTATGAACATAAATACTAGATGAATCTTCACACACCTCCTCATTCTCTCTCTTAGAAATGGAATATATAACATCGGACACTGCAACCTTTTGCAACTAGCAATTTACTTTATTTCTACAGGGTCATTATGGCCTCACCATTTCTTATTTTTTGGATGGTACACATACCAAGGAATGGCTTTTGGATGGTACAAATAAGCAAAAGATGAAATTATTTTATGGCTTCTCAAATTCCTAT
Source organism: Pinus tabuliformis (assembly GCA_031772625.1). Lineage (NCBI taxonomy): Eukaryota > Viridiplantae > Streptophyta > Pinopsida > Pinales > Pinaceae > Pinus > Pinus tabuliformis. Next base: position 216,603,167 of record CM062820.1, on the reverse strand, counting down.
TTCTGGATAGTACACACCAGGAAAGGCAATTGCATTTGTGTCATAAATTGTTATATTCATGCATGCCTATATTGGCAATGGTCATATGTGTGAAGTACGTCCAATGCGAGCCTAAAATTCATGTCCACTAATACTTTGGTACAATAGTATTAAAGTTTGTTATTCTAAGGTGAAGTGGGTAGTCTAGACAAGGAATCTCACCACAAATTTATTAATTTAACAAATTAGCTTGTGAATCTCAGAAATGAGAACATGTTTATGGTGCTGGGGGCCAAGCCTTGGTTTTAAAGCAATTCCTTGCTTAAGCATCAAGCAGATGTGTGGACTATTGATGGTATTTAATGGTCTGGCTTATGTCTATATGATATTTGCCATGTATTTCAAAGAGAATTATGCTGCAATACAAACATCAGAAGTGGTGTAGGCACAAATACTTAAAATTGTCTACTTGTTTGAGACATTTCAACCAATCTATTACAGAATACCAGAGTAATCCATACATTATTTTGTTTCAACTTTCAATCCATCTGTTAAAGTATACTGTCCTTTCAAACTTGTCCATGTAAACATATGAGAGATTGAGATTACCTATAATATTTACTGTCCTTTGTTCTTTTTGTTTATTCAGAATCTTGAGCTTTGCATCGAAGGCACATTATAGTGTCTAATAAGTACAGTTATCCATCAAATCTATTGCGGCTTACTTTATCCTACATGACCCTTTGACTTGAGAAGCATTACTAACGATCTAAGATTCTAAAGTGATGGCTAATGGTTATTTGTGTGATGATCTCTTGCATCTTAACTTGTAACATCTCCAGAAATGCTATGACCTATGCATTTCTGTTCATAATTTTGAGAAAAACTAAGGCAAAAGGATTTTCATAAAGCAGTTATTTGTAGGAACCTGGAAGCCTAAGATGTTTTTAGTATAACAGATCCTGACAGAAATGTTTAGCTGCTTTGTTTCTGGTGAATTGTGCTGTGAGTTTAATTTATTTCTACTGTATAGATGTAAGTGTATTGTATTTTTGCAGGTTGTTGTCTAGGAGTGATCTAAGAAAAGTTGCACTTTTTTACTGCCCAAGTCTTGAAACTGGAGTTATTGCTGCTTTAAGAAGGTTGTGCTCTTTCATAAGTAGCGAGGAGGATATTGTAAGTTGAATTTTGTAGTCTATTTTTCTCAGAACTTCTGCCTCAAATTTAATCTTGTCTTTGTTAGTCTTTTATACTATTAATTTTTCATTTGCTTGAATTTTTCTGTTTAGGCATTTGATTACTTTTAAGTACTTTGTCTCATCAATTTTTATTTTTTTAATCGACAATTCTGATTCTCCATTGAATATGCTTAGTATTGTGCCCTTAGTGATCTCGAGGACATTCGCAATACTCCGTCCGTGAAACAGCTTCGATTGACCGATGTTGTTAGATTGCTCTGTGCATATGGTTTCGATGCTGAGAAAAATGAGCTACCCATTCCAGATGACGTAAGGCAATCTGTTGTTAACCTGCTTGAAGAAATTGTTGATATTAGTACCTACCAGCTCCGTGAAAGATGACCAGAGTCTTTCATTGGAAGAGTAAACAGTGTATGATTGGAAAGGGTATAATGGTTACTGAATTATAGTATATAAAAATGGTATAGTATATAATTGCTTTGTCTTCAGTATCATTACATACAAATGTAACTTTTTGATTTCTATGAACCATTTTAAGTTGGTTCAGTCACTTGTATAATATTCTTGACAAGGGCCCATCTAATGGAAAAAAATATTATTCTGCTGAATGTATGTTACCACCCTGGACTTTGAATCCATTGACTAGACTTTGAATTTCATTACAGTCTGTTTTTATCATTTAAATATAGATACAAGAGCATTGATTATTTTGGTTTATAAGACTAATGACCGAGAAGAAAGATCAACTCACTTATGTAATGGAATTAGACTGTCCAAGTTAATGATTAGTTTGGTCTCGAGGCATTGAGCAGAAATATAAATGCAATTGTACTTCCAGTTAAACAATAATGACATTTTCTGTTAAGTATGTATGCTGTTTGACCTGGTTGAGGCGGTAGGTTTTGATCCTGGAATTCGACCCCAAATTTGTTACAGGAATTACAAAATCACAAAAGCAGTTACAGAATCATCTTCCTTACTCCTGCTTACGGATATAGCCCCACGATGGCTATTGAGGCAAGGGGAGGAGCCCCTTCTTCTGCAAAGCCCTTACAGGTAAAGGCATTCAGACGGCAGACTTCCATGGTTCTAAGGAAGGGACTTCTGGCTTGACTCAGGTACCAATTGGGTGATAAATGGCAAGAGGGTTTGAGAGGAAAGTGTATACCAAAGGCTATCACAAACCCTAGATTTATCAATACCCTCAAAATGCTTGGAAGACCACTGAAAGCGGATGAGAGATCATGCTTTTATATGTAAATTCATTGGCATTTGGCCAACAGAAAGGGATCTTGAACAGTGGATTCAGCAAAATTGGCAACCCAAAGGTGAAGTTAACTTGAGGTTGGGTCCAAAGGGATTCTTCACAGTGATCTTCTCCAACCTGGAGGATAAAGAACATATTTTTGAAGGTGGTCCATATTTCTACAATAATGCAAGTCTATACATCCGTCACTGGGAAGCCTGTTTCAACCCGGATAAGGAAGAATTTGTTGCATCCCCTGTCTAGGTTAGGAGGTGACCTGGCATGGAAGAAACATATCATATGCGCACTTATGCGTCTATCTGAATATATCCCAACCTTTACTGGAATCCATAGAGTTGGATTACTAGGGTGAAATCTAGACTCAAACACTTGACCACAAACACGTTCCATTCCATTGTCATCTTTGTCACCAACATGGACATCTCATGCGGGAGTGCCCGTTGCGATGAAAGGAAAAATAAGTTGGTGGTCTTCAGGGGAACGCCGACTTTACTAAAGTCTCCACAAGGAGATGCAGTCAGAAGAACCGAAACCCTCCCAATGCTATGTCAGTGGAAGATAAGAACTCATTCTCTGCTCTTGAAGCCATGGAAGAAGACGTTAATAAGATCGAAGACATCAACATGGTAGATAACTTGGTAGAAGCCGACTCTGAGAAATAGGCACAAAAACGTAAATTGAAGGAAGATGTCCCCTTCTCCGGCTTATTGCGTTTTGATGAAGTTGCTCTGTTACTCACTCAATGTTAAAATTGGCAACTAGGGCCAAACTCCATGTGGGTCATCTTATTTATGGCAGCTGATATTTTTCCTTGATTCCTCTCGTTGAGAGGTGTAGAATTGATCTAATGATCATCCGATTCCGACATGTATTTATGGAGATATGATTTTATTTGTATTTACTTGACAAATTGTCAAGGTTGGCCAGCAGCTAGTGGCACATGATGCCCAACATATCATATAAATACAAGTGAGGTTGAGTCATTATTCATCATCTCATCTCACTCATTCTTCTCTCTTCCTAGCATTGGGTTTATACACAAGGAAGAGAAGCTCACACGTGGGAAGGAGGAGGATGCAAAAGCTGCAGGTCATCTCTTTGACCAGCGTTGACCAGCGTGGGCAATTCAGGGCTGCGGTTTTGGTGTCGCTCCCTCTCTTAGGCAGGCCGCAAATTCTGGCACAAAAACCGAGGCATTCTGACCTCCAGTTTGACTAGGGTTGACTGCCCTAGTTTAGGGCAGCAGGTTGATTACAGTCGACTGCTGTTTGACTGTGTTTTTGGGGCTGTTTGAGGGCTGCTTCTTCGTGTTGTTGAAGGAGTAGATGACCGGGAAATTGACCAAACACATTTAAGGTCAATTTCACCTTGTTTGACCAGATTTGACTTTGCTGGTTAGGGTTTACTGCTGCTGTCATAAAATTACAAATTTATGAATTTGTACTATTTCTCTTTGTTGAACTATTGAACATTAAAGAAGAATTGATCAAATGGTTTCCCCGCATTGGGGTTTGCCCTTGGCTAGCCCCCACATCTGGGGTCTCTTGTCTTGGCTTGTTTATTGTTGATCTATTAATGTTCTATCTGCACTTTACTTTATGTTTATGTGATTGCTAAACAGTGGCTAATAAAAAGAATTGAAGTAAACAACGCTAAGCATAAAACATACCATAAATTAACATGCTATCAGAGCTGAGGTGAAGACAAAGCCCAAGCAAGAGCAAGAGCAATCACCGAAGGCTGTTGAAGCAATCTTAAAGACTTCATGGGGTCCTCATCACACTTCCCCACTGAAGACAAGCTCTGTTTGAAGTCTGACTATCACGGATGGAAGATGTCTCTCGATCGGACATTATAAGAGCAGGGAGTGTTGGACTATGTGAGAGGTAGAATTGTTGAGCCGCCATCAAATGCATCTGTTGCTGCTAGGAACAAGTGGACCAGGCGAGAAGTCAAAGCAAAGAAAATTATTCGGGACTATCGCCAAGCGCCTGGTGGCCTATGTTTCCGAGCTGACCACCTCCAAGGAAATCTACGATAGACTGGTAAGTTTATTTAAAGTTAATGATGCAAATCAAGTTTTGTTCCTTAAGAATAAGCTGAAGGAAATTATGAAGGGCAAAGATGAGAGTATGCGTGCATACTTCTTAAAGCTCACTGAGATCAAGAATGATCTATCAATTGGGGAAGTCATTCCTCACAGGGAACTGACCATCACGACTCTCGGAGGGCTCCCATCTGAATGGTATATATTCAGAACCACTCTTCTCAACAATAATATAATTATTGGATTTGAGGAATTGATGGCAAGATGCATTCAAGAAGAAAAAAGGATGGAAGAGTAGGAAATGCCTGCACTTAGAGGCAATCCCTTTGCTTTCTCCTCTCATGCTAAAAGGAGAAACAATTCCAGGGCTAAATTTAAAGGAAAGGTCGGACCGAAGGGTGGAAGAAAAGGAAGATGTTACAATTGCAACAAAATGGGCCACTATGCAAGGGAGTGCTCTGATAAGAAGGACACACATCATGATGATGATCAAAATCACTTCCGAGGCAATCAAAGGAATGGCAGGTTCAATGGCAAGGGAAAGAGGAATGCCGGAAATCAAGGAAGTGGTCAACCCTCCAAGAAGGCAGGAAACTCGAGGTATGAATCTAACGTTGTTAACAATAAGCAAGATGAATATTATATACCAGCGGCTCTCTCTACTATTGCTCCCTCAGACTCGCTGGGAAATTGGCTTATTGATAGTGGTGCCTCAAGGCACTTCACTGGTTACAAAGAAGCTCTCTCTAATCTGATAGAGAAGGAGACAAACCTGGAAATTGTTCTTGGGGACAACTCCAAATATCCCGTGAAAGGCGTAGGGAATGTCACTCTTCAATTGAATCAGGGTAATACAATTCATTTGTAATAATTCGTATATGTACTTGATCTCAAAAAGAACCTGGTGTCCATATCGGCAATGGAAGACAAAGGCTACAAGGTGGCCTTCATCGATGGCAAGGTACGTGTATGAAAAAAGAATTTTAAAGATGCTTTCACTCTTGGGTTTTGAGTTGATTCATTATATCAGGTCAAAGGAAGTCCGCTGGGTGTCATGTCCCGTGACACATCTCTTTAGTCCGAACTATGGCATCGGAGGTTTGCTCACCTTCATTATAAAGCTCTACCCGATGTGAGACAAATGGTGACAGGGATGCCTGAGTTCAAAGTAGAGCAAGAAGGTGTATGTCCGGGATGTGCCGAAGGAAAGCTCAAAAGGGGACCATTCCCCTCAAGCCATAGCAAGACCTCCAATATATTACAGTTGGTTCACTCAGACATATATGGTATGATACCTGTGAACTCCTTGGGAGGATATTTATATTACCTCATTTTTACAGATGATTATTCTCGCAAGACTTGGATATAGTTCTTGAAAAAGAAGGATGAAGTGTTCTCCTGGTTTCGTCACTTCAAAGCCTTGATCGAGAATCAAACCGAAAAGAAGATCAAGATCTTAAGGACTGATAATGGGACTTAGTATGAATCCAATGAGTTCCATGACTTTTGCAAAGAGGCTGGAATTAAGAGGGAGACTACAACACCATATACTCCTGAGTAGAATGGTGTGGCGGAAAGCAAGAATCGTACGATTGTGGAAGCTATCCGTGCTATGCTCCATGATCAAATGCTTCTGAAGTTTCTATGGGCCGAAGTTGTGAATACTGCCTTATATGTTCAAAACTGATGCCCTCATCAAGCATTGGGTTCCAAGACTCCCGAAGAGATGTTCACTGGTAAGAAACCTGACATATCTCGTTTCAGAATTTTTGGAAGTCCTGTATATTTTCATGTGCTGAAAGAGAAAAGGAATAAATTGGGTGCATCTGGAAAGAAATGAATCTTTGTGGGCTATAGCGAAAATTCTAAGGGCTATAGAATCTATGTGGCTGGTCAAAGGGAAGTCAAGATTAGCCATGATGTCACCTTTGACGAAGATATGGCTCTTAGCAAAGTTGACAATCTTCCTACTCTAAGGGAATCCAAAGAAGCTGACTCCAGGAAACCGAAGGAAAAGGAAGATGAGACGATGCCCGATGTGGAAGAACCTATGGATCCTATCGATCCCCCTTCGCAAGAGCTTTCCTCTTCCAGGAAGAGGCCTTCATAGCTTAAGGGGGACACTCGATGATGCTGAAGGACACATTACACCCAGAGGGTTTCCGAGAAAGTAAGAAGCCTGCGAGGTATCAGGGATACTTGACCATCATGAGCACGATCATCCAAAATGAGCCTTCATCATTTGTAGAAGCTGTCAAGCATCAAGTATTGAAGGATGCTATGGCCGAGGACTATGAGTCCATTATGAAAAACGATGTCTGGGATGTGGTCCCCAGACCTTAGGACAAAGCAATTGTCACTTTGAAATGGCTTTACAAGATAAAGCATGGAGCTGATGGAAGTGCTGAAAAGTATAAGGCTCGTTTTGTTGCTGATGGCTTCTCTCAGAAGGAAGGCATAGACTATGATGAGATATTTGCACCTGTTGCTTGATACACCGCCATCCGCTCGATCATAGCCCTTGCTGCTTCGCGAGGATGGAACCTACATCAGATGGATGTCAAGACCACATTCTTGTATGGTTCGATCAAAGAGGAAGTCTATGTGGAACAACCCGAAGGATTTGAGATTCATGATCGAGAATCTCATATGTGTAGGTTGAAGAAAGCCCTCTATGGGTTGAAGCAAGCACCCCAAGCGTGGTATGAGAGGATTGATAGCTACTTGATGAATCTGGGATTCATTAGGAGTGAAGCCGACCCTAACCTTTACTTTAAGGTTGAAGATGACAAACCTCTCATATTGGTGTTGTACGTTGACGACCTCTTTCTGACAGGTGCAAACCCTCTCATTCACAAATGTAAGAGGGAGTTGGCTTCTTAGTTTGAGATGGAGGACCTAGGACTGATGCACTATTTCCTAGGACTGGAAGTCTAGCAGAAGCCAGGGGAGATTTTCCCATCTCAAGGAAAATATGTGGTGAAGATATTGGAGAGATTCGGTATGGTGGACTGCAAGCCCGTGACTACCCCGATGGAGCTTGACTTAAAGAAGTTAAGTGGTAGTGCTGTCGGACCTGTTTTACAAAATGCTACTGAGTATCGTCAACTCATCGAAGCATTGATGTTCTTGGTGAACTCCCATCTGGATATATGTTTTGCAGTGAACACGTTGAGTCAACATATGGTTGAGCCTCACCACACACATTGGATTGGTGCCAAGGATCTGTGGAGATACCTTTGTGGCACAATCACTCATGGGTTGAGATACACTGTCGAAGATGTGAGATTACATGGATATACCGATGTTGATTGGGCAGGCAGTGTGGTGGATCGAAAGAGCACTTCCGGGTGCTGTTTCTCTTTGGGATCTTACTTGATATCCTGGATGAGCAGGAAGTAGAAGTCGGTGGCTTTGAGCACCACTGAGGTAGAGTACATTGCTGCGAGTATGGCCTCTTGTGAGGCGGTCTAGTTGTGGAAGCTCTTCAATGAGCTGTTTGGATTTACATTAGATACTACCGTGATCTTATGTGACAACTAGAGCGGGATTCGTTTATCAAAGAATCCCGTATTTCATGATCGAACCAAGCATATCGATATTAGGTACCACTATATCCAGGATATGGTGCAACGGGGAGCACTAAGGCTCCAACATATTGGTACAGATGAGCAGGTTGCCGACATTTTGACGAAGCCTCTGGGAAAGGTCCAATTCTTGACTTTCCGAGAACGACTTGGTGTCGTTGAGAGACCCTCTTATGAGGGTCGTGTATGATGCATACATTTGGGAGCTCTGGGGGGCTTGGGGTACTTCTTGGAGCGACATGCGACCACAGGGTGACTCACCCTCCCCTAGTGGTGTGCTATGTACAGGGTGAAAGGTTCAACCTTCCCCTGTGATACCTCGTGGCAACTTTGGGACAAGATGATTAGTTCTCCTGTCGAGGTATCCTACCCATGTAGTTTGGGACTCATGGGAAGTACCTCTCATTTGATCAATGAGTAGGGAAATGGGGTTAGGGACCATTAGTAGTACTTTCAATGGACGCATCGTTGTATCTACCGTACTCCCTATGCTAGGATGACCTCCATTGATCTGGGATCAGTGAGAGTGGTATGACACACTCTCTGAGACTGACTTCGGGTCAGTGGAGGATGGTATGATACATCCTCCATCATTTCTTCTTCTTCATATATCAACAGAGCAGAGCAGAGCCGAGCAGTGTAGGGCAATGCATTTGATGGTTGAGATAGTACCAACGGTCAGACGCATTGGCAAATGGAGATCTCCCTAGTTGAGAGGGAGTGTTAAAATTGGCAACTAGGGCCAAACTCCATGTGGGTCATCTTATTTATGGCAGCTGATATTTTTCCTTGATTCCTCTCGTCGAGAGGTGTAGGATTGATCTAACGATCATCCGATTCCGACATGTATTTATGGAGATATGAATTTATTTGTATTTACTTGACAAATTGTCAAGGTCGGCCAACAGCTAAATGTGTGGCACACATGCCCAACATATCATATAAATACAAGTGAGGTTGAGTCATTATTCATCATCTCATCTCACTCATTCTTCTCTCTCCTTAGCATTGGGTTTATACACAAGGAAGAGAAGCTCACACGTGGGAAGGAGGAGGACGCTGAAAGGCAAAGGAGGAAGACACAGAAAGACACAGTTTGGAGGATGCTGAAAGGCAAAGGAGGAGGACGCAGAAAGACGTAGTTTGGAGGACGTAGAAGTTGCAGGTCATCTCTTTGACCAGCGTTGACCAGCGTGGACAATTCAGGGCTGCGATTTTGGTGTGGCTGCCTCTCCTAGGCAAGCCGCAAATTCTGGCACAAAAAACCGAGGCATTTTGACCTCCGGTTTGACTGCCCTAGTTTAGGGCAGCAGGCTGATTACAATTGACTGCTGTTTGACTGTGTTTTTGGGGCTGTTTGAGCGATGCTTCTTCTTGCTGTTGAAGGACTAGATGACTGGGAAATTGACTAAACACATTTAAGGTAAATTTCACCTTGTTTGATCAGATTTGAATTTGTTGGTTAGGGTTTGCTGCTGCTGTCATAAAATTACAGATTTATGAATTTGTACTATTTCTCTCTGCTGAACTATTGAATATTAAAGAAGAATTGATCAAAGGGTTTCCCCGCATTGGGATTTGTCCCTGGCTAGCCGCCACATCTGGTGTCTCTTGTCTTGGCTTGTTTTCTGTCGATCTATTAATGTTCCATCTGCACTTTACTTTATGTTTATGTGATTGCTAAACAGTGGCTACTAAGAAGAATTGAAGTAAATTGCTCTAAGCATAGAACACCATAAATTAACACTCAAGAATACAAGGATCTTTCTGGAGAAGAACAAATTTTAGTCGGTTTGATTAATGATTGGGCAACACAAGATCTAACGGAGCTGACGAAAGAGCATTGGGAGCAATATGGGAATGCTTACCTCTCTTGGAAAACTAGAAGCGCATAACCCCTCTGAATTGCTCAAGAATCTAACCATGGTCAAGCTTTCCAATAGAAGGGAAAGGAAATACTCCTTAAAGATTTAACCAAGGAGTTGGAAAAGAAAGGCAAAAATAACTATAAGGAGATAAGATAGCCCACTGAACAGGTTCTAGCTAATATTGGCTAGGTAACAACTTTGCTGGATGTACCTTTCCACCCTTCCACTTTTTCTCAATGAAAATGCTCTCATGGAATATTTGAGACTTAATAGCAAGGGGAAGCAAAGATATCTTCGAGATTGAATAAGAAAGGAGAAGCCGACGATTGTGATTTTGTAGGAAATCAAAATGACAGAGGAGAGGTTGACACCAGTTGCATCCTATTGTTGGACAGGGTGCAAATCTATGGCGTTGGAAGCAAAAGGGAATATTGGGGGTCTCGCAATTTGGTGGAACCCAAATGAGGTTGAATTTTGGGATTGAATGGCCACCTCTAAAAGCCTTATAGGTTAGTTCCGTTATATAGGTATTGAGGAGTCTTTATTTCCAATAACAGTATATGGTCCTGCCTTTGTGGGGGACAAACTTAATTTTTTAAAACAACTTGTTAATATCAAATAAATAGTAGCGGTGTCCCTGTGCATTGTTGGAGGAGATTTCAACCTTATTATATCGTTGCAAGAGAAAAAGGGAGGGGCGAGAAGACTAGACCGAATGTTGATAACCTTTGATGGTTATATGCAACAATTGAAGTTGGTGGATATACCCGCATCAATGGTTTATTCACATGGAATAATCGAAGGGGAGGTCCCCATCAAATAGCCGACCGATTGGATAGATTCCTATTGTCCAAAGGAATCTTACACAAGGACACCTTTGAAGCTTCCATTTTGCCTTGTACGAGATCATACCATCGGCCGATCATATTGAAAATTGATCTGAAAGAAGGTCCCTCCAACTGCCCCTTTCACTTTGAATGCTTCTGGTTCCAGGAACCTCTTTTTGTGGATCTCCTACACAAATGATGGATAGAGCTGCACGTCACAGGGGCATCCAAAATGAAAGTCTTCCAACTTAAGTTGAAGGCTTTAAAGACTAGAATAAAACAATGGAATAAGCAAGTCTTCGGTAATTCTTCTGGAACAAAAAATGGCAGCGATACAATAGAGAATGATTCTTGAGGTTCGTTCCCTGAAACTGGTAGTAGAGGAGGGAACCACACTCATCAAACTGGAACAATGTCGTAAACAGGAGGAAGAGCTGCGGAGGCAGAAATCAAGGATTCAATGGCTAAAAGGAGAACATTTTTTTTTCACAACTCTATGATCCAACATAGACACAGCAACAAAATCTTTTCTATTGTATCAAAAAATGGAGATAGAAAGGTATAACACCAGGACATTGAACATGAATTGATCGCCCATTATAAGGACCTCCTTCAGAAAATTCATACCAGAGGCAACATGCTATAAATAAGGTAATTCGACATATCCCAATGATAGTAAGTAATGACCAAAAGATTGCCTTAATGCAACCAATTTCCTTCTCAGAGGTGGAGATGGTAGTTATGAACATCCGTAAGAATAAGGCACCACGCCTTGATGGCTAGACCTCAGATTTCTTCCGAACCTGTTGGAGTTTTTTGGGAAAGGAAATTCATGAACTAGTAGAAAAATCGCGTTATACAATGTCTTACACCCTACCCTCAATGCTACCTTTTTTACCCTCATTCCTAAGACTGGTCATTCAGAGAGTCCTCATGGTTTTCGACCAATAGCACTTTGTAATGTCATATACAAAATTATCTCATTAGTGATAATCAATCGATTGAAGCTAATCATGTCAACTCTCATATCACCCACTCAAACTGGCTTTGTGAAGGGTCGTCAGATTGTTGATGGTATCATTGCGGCATAAGAGATCATCCACTCACACAGATCGACAAAGAGGCTAGGTATGCTTATCAAATTTGATTTGTCTAAAACATATGATCAAATCAGTTGGAATTATTTATTCCAGGTACTCAACGCATATGGATTCTCTGATCAATGGATATGGTGGGTCTCTTCCTTAATATCAACAACATTTTTCTCTGTTCTTATCTAATATCAATGGTTCACACTTAGATACCTTTGCTTCCACTAGAGGTCTCAGACAAGGAGATCCTTTATCCCCTTTTTTATTCGTTTTAGTGATGGAGGGTCTTGGGAGAGTCATTCAGAAATCCTGCTCGTTGGGGCATTTACACAGATTAAGATTATATGGTAGATAATTCCCTATTTCGCATCAACAATATGTCGATGATGTGGTCCCCTATAGACTATTGACGAGGAAAGAGGGGCGTGAAATTATTAAGATCCTCCAACTTTTTATGGAAGCATATGACATAATGGTCATGATCCAGGTGGATATTGGTGGCCACCCACCTATTCCACCTAGACCCCCCAGTCAGTTTCGTCTGTTTCCTTAATTGTAGCACAATTTACTATTTTTGTTAGTTTTTCGGGTCTTGAACTTTCGGAGCCGTTTTGAGGCCTTAAACGATGTTTTTTTGGGCAAAATGATGATTGCTATGGCAATCGCGTCGACAACTATAGTCCTTGGAGAGATCTTTCCAACAAGGTATCGTACGCGTCAAACGAAGATAATATGACCAAGTTATGACCCCGGGAAGTTGGCTGCCCAACTAATCCCAATGGTGCCCATAAACTCTTGGTGTTACATCTCCTCGGGTTAGGGTTTTCTCTTAATTTTCAATAATAAAAAGGACCTTGAGCCTCATTGTAACTCAGTTCAAAGGCATGTAGTCGCCACATCTCTTCTTAGAGATAAGCTACCATTGCCCGAGCTAGTCTTATTTCCATTATGTTTGTAAGCATATTTCAGTATTTTTCTTTTAATGAAAAGAAGTGTTATTTCTGTTGCATCTTTGTATTTATGGTTATATCTGTATTTTGTTGCATTCCTGTTTAAATCCAGATCAGTGATATCAAAGCGCTATGCTCTTTCTCTGTTTTTCTTTGCATGTCCCCAACGAGGTCGGGATATAAGGAGTTAGGGCTCGATCTGGTTGAACCTTTGCAAGATCAATGTCACAAATCACGACGACCTCCCATGGCGGATGAAAAGAAAGACGAGGGGCCAGGAGATCCTATCAAAATCTTGCTTGAGGAGATCCAATTGGATGAAACCCAATTGGTTCTTAATATCCACTCCTTCTCTAGCTCTGATCCGGGTGAATATTGATGGCCACCCGCCAATTCCACTTGGACCCCCACCATTTTTCTTTCAGTTTTTAAGTTTCCTTAATTGTAGCACAGTTTACTATTTTTAGCAGTTTTTCGGGTCCTAAACTTTCGGAGCCGTTTTGAGGCCCTAAACAACATTTTTTTGGCAATCTACCGCCAACGATTTTGCATCTAAAGTCGTCTTTTTTGTCGTAGTCCTCGGAGAGATCGTTCCAACAGGTTATCATGCGTGTCAAACGAAGATAATATGACCAAGTCGCGACCCTGGGAAGTTTGGCTGTCCAACTCACCCCAACGGGGCCCATAAACTCTTGCTGTTACATCTCCTCGAGTTAGGGTTTTGGTTATTTAGGGTTTGCTCTTATTGTTCAATAATAAAAAGACCCTTGAGCCTCATTGTAACGTAGTTTAGAGGCAAGTAGCCACCACATCTCTTCTCAGAGATAAGCTACCATCGCCTGAGCTAGTCTTATTTCCATTTTGTTTGTAAGCATATTTCAGTATTTGATATTAATGAAATGAAGTGTTATTTCTCTTGCATCTTTGTATTTATGGTTATATCTATAATTTGTTGCGTTCCTATCTAAATTTGGATCAGTGGTATTAGGCTCGAGGAAGCCCTCGAGCGACAAAGGAACACGATGATGGACAACTTTGCCCAGATCCTTCAGCGGCTACCAAGGGGCAACGCATCTACTTCTGGCAGCTACTCTGGGAGTGCCACACCCTTTAATGTACAAGTTAACTTTGACATTCCCATATTTGAGGGTCAGGTAGATGCGGATGCTGTAAATAAATGGTTAAATATGCTAGAAGGATATTTTTCTTTTCATGATTTTTCCAATCGGGAAAATATCACTTTTGCACTTCTCAAAGCCACCCCCCACGTCAAGGACTGGTGGGAAACCTCCTGTGAGCAGAAGGATGAAAGTACGACCTCACTGTTTTCAGTGGCACCCACTTGGAATTCATTTCGGGATGCCATCAAGGAGCAGTACTACCTTGTTGGAAGCTATGAGGATAAATACATAAAGTGGACCTCAATACGACAGGGAAGGGACCAAGATGTGCCGGAGTTTACTAATATTTTTCATACCTTTCGCATAAAGTGGGGTATTAAGGATTCTTAGTGGCATTTGGTACTCAAATACTGCGGTTGCCTACATAGGTACATCCAGGACGAGATAGACTTCCTGGACATCTCCTTGCTTGGCACGATGTACCGATACACTGTCAAGATTGAGCAGAAGTTTGAACAAAAGAAGCGCGACTTTGGATCTGCGAATCCGAAGAACAAAGGACAAAGTTAAGGTGGGATGACCCAAGACAACCCGTCAAAGCTGCAAGAAAAGAACACCACTACGAAGTCAAAGGACATAAGAAAGTGGTGTGAGTTCCATAAGAGCCCTACTCACAACACAAGTGAGTGTCGGACCAAGCAGTCCCTGGTGGTCGAGTTGAAGGTTTTAGAATCAGATGCATGTTCTGACCCAAAGTCAGAACTCGACAAGAGGAATGACAAATGGAAGCAGATTATTGACGTGGAACCCTATGCCACTATTTCCACCGCCAAGATCCAGAAGAATGAGCTCGACGATCCAGAGGAGGGGGAGCGTTTGTTTCACTCACAAATGTGGGTGAAGGGTTTGCCGCCGCAATTCATTATCGACAGTGGCAACCAAAAGAACCTCATTTCAGTAGAGGTTGTGAAGCGGCTGGGCCTACTGACCATACCACACCCGCAACCGTACAACATCGGTGGCTTCACCAAGGACGAGATCTCCGAGTCAGCCAACAGTGCCACCTTCCCTACAACATCAAGCCCTTCACAGATGAGGTATTGTGTGATGTTGCTCCTCTCGACGTTTGTGATGTATTATTAGGACAACCATACTTGTGGAAGCGACATGTTGTATATGAGTCTAGACCTCGCTTTGTGATTATTTCTTTGGGTAATACGTTATACAAGATACCAGAGGTAGCCCCACCTACCACCACCTCTTTGATCTTTGCCAAGAAATGCAGTAAGATCATCTCCCAAACTAGGAAATTTATTTTCTTTCTGGTTCGCTCTCAAAGTAAGGAGAAGATCGTAGCCACATCCATGGTCCTCGGGAAGGGTTCCTCCACGCAACAAAAGCAAGTGGACACGGTCATGAAAGAATACATGGATATCTTCTCCTCACCCATAGGGGTACCGTTGCACTCTCAGGTCAAGCATTCGTTCGATCTGACTCCCGGATCACCTCTACCCAATGGGCCGATATATCGCCGCTCCATTGTGGAAAATGCCAAGTACAAACAACGACATGATCAACATCGGGTGCCACACAAGTTTCAGGGGGGTGACAAAGTCTAGTTGCATTTGCAGAAAGAACGCCTTACAAGAGCCCATCGGAAACTCATACCACTTCGATATGGTCCTTACACCATTACCAAGGCTGTGGGAAACAATGCTTTGGAGCACAACATTCCTCCATTCCTTGGCTTGCACTAAGTGTTCAATGTGGACTGCCCTCAACCATGCATCCCACCATTACTGGAGACATTAGAGATTGCAAAACATCTCATCAGGGACCACGTTTAACAGAAGTTTCCTCACCTCATGGAGGCTCTGATGCAATGGGGACCATTGCTTCCTAAGGGGGAGGAATGATCCAGGTGGATATTGGTGGCCACCCACCTATACGATCTAAACCCCCCAGTCAGTGTCATATGTTTCCTTAATTGTAGCACAATTTACTATTTTTGGCAGTTTTTCTGGTGTTGAACTTCTGGAGCTGTTTTGACGCTCTAAACGACATTTTTTGGGGTAAAACGATGACTGCTATAGCAGTCATGTTGACAACTGTAGTCTTCGGATGGATCTTTTTAACGAGGCATCGTACGCGTCAAACAAAGATAATATGACTAAGTTACGACCCTGGGAAGCTGGCTGCCCAACTAACCCCAATGAAGCCCATAAACTCTCGGTGTTACATCTCCTCGGGTTAGGGTTTTGGTTGTTTAGGGTTTTCTCTTATTGTTCAATAATAAAAAGGCCCTTGAGCCTCATTGTAACTTAGTTCAGAGGCATGTAGCCGCCACATCTCTTCTCAGAGATAAGCTACCATCACCCTAGCTAGTCTTATTTCCATAATGTTTGTAAGCATATTTCAATATTTTTCTATTAATGAAAGGGAATGTTATTTTTGTTGCATCTCTATATTTATGGTTATATCTGTAATTTGTTGCGTTCCTATTTAAATCCGGATCAGGTAAACAAAGAAAAGACAAGTATTTTCTTTTTTAATTGCCCGGATCTTGTCCAGACGCAGTTGATTCGTGTATTAGGCTTTAAACAAGGGTATCTTCCTTCCAAATACTTGGGAGTATTGCTAGTCATTCACTCTAACAGGGTTACATCTTGGGAAGATCTTTTAGAGAAGACTCAACATAAAATCAACAATTGACTTTCAGAACACTGAATCTTCAATGAGTGCCACCCTGAAGCCTTAAACTTCCATTTCCGAGATGGACACCAGGTTCTTCTTGCGATCAAGTACATAAAAGAGATTCTGGGGTTCCTTGCTTTCTTTGAAGAGTCGACCATTTCCTTGATGACCTGCATTACTTATCATTCCTTTGATCATTGAAGATGTCCTTGGAATGATTGTTATCTTCATCAAGAGATGTGTCTTTGCTATTTGGACACTCCTTTGCATGATAGCCAAACTTATTGCAACCAAGGCATCTGCCTTTCCTTCCACCCTTAGATCTGAACTTCCCAATGAAGTGATCTTCCGCTGTGCCATTTTGATAATATTCTCTGCTTCCACTTCACCCTTAGCGAACTTAGAAGAGAGATGTGGAACTCATTGATCCTTTTGTCTTGTCCCTATTGTCTTTGGTGATTGCTCTTTCACTCTTGCTTGGGCATTGTCTTCACCTCAGCTCTGATACCATGTTAATTTTAGGTATGTTCTATGCTAGAGCAATTTATTTCAATTTCTTTTCCACATTAGCAATCACATCAGCATAAAGTAAACTACAGATAGAACATAAATATAAATTGCAGAAGACAAGCCAAGACAAGAGGACACAAGATGTGGCGCTAGCCAGGGACAAACCCCACAATGTGGGGAAACCCTTGATCAATTCTTCTTTTATGTTCTTCAAAGTTCAGCAGAGAAAGTGAGAGAGATAGTACATTTACAATAGAAGTCAATCACTTTGACTTTTGATATCGGCATGAGATCAGTTGAAGACATATTGCTTCAACTGATTCTCTAAGGTGACTTGTTCACCTATCGTAGTGTTGCATCTCGTCTATTTGCTGCACATTACCGTGAGACACCTTGCTATATTGTCACTTGTGTTGAACCTTGATGACTGAGTTGCTCTCATCTTCATGCTACTCATCATGCTGCATCTTCCATGGTCTTATTCATCATCAAGCTGCCCATGCTCATGATCTCATTCATCATTATGTTGCCCATGCTCATATCATCATGCTGCTTATTATGCTGCCCATGATCTCATACATCATGCTGCCTTTCCTTCGAAGACAAATGCTCCCGTTGTTTCAGCAATTCCCGGTAGTTCCGGCTTTTCCAGCAGTTCCGGTAGTTCCGACAGTTCCGGCATTTCCGACTTTTCCGGCTTTTCCGGTATTTCCGGCTTTTTCGGCGTTTCTGGCTTTTCTGGTAGTTTCGTCTTTTTCGGCAGTTCCGGCTTTTACGACAGTTCCAGCTTTTCCAGCTTTTTCGACAGTTCCGGCTTTTCCGGCAGTTTCAGCTTTTCCGGCTTTTCCGGCGTTTTCGGCAGTTTCGGCTTTTCTGGCTATTCCGGCTTTTCTGGCAGTTCCGGCTTTTCCTTAGGATCTCTCCTCCTACTAAAACCCAAAGACAAGTAGAGAGAGGAAGAGATCCAAGTGTGTGTAGAAATGACTTGAAGTCCTCTTCTATTTATACTAAAACGTAGAGGTTGATAGGCATGACTGTTGGGCTTCTAAGCCTACATAAGTTGCTGGTTGACTTAACAATTTGTCCATAACATAAATAAATTCATAACTTCATAAATACTTATTGGAATTGGATGATCTTTCGATCAATCCTACACCTCTCAATGAGAGGGATCCAATAAAAATATCAGCTGCCATAAATAATATGACCCACATGGAGTTTGGCCCTAGTTGCCAATTTTAACACTTCCTCTCAACTAGGGAGAACTCCATTCGCTGATCCATATGTCCAATTGTACTATCTTTTCCATCAGTGCCCTGCACTGCTCTGCTCAGCTCTGCTAGCTCTGCTCAACTCTGCTCAAATTTGTTATCTCTGCTCTGCTCTGCTCAGATCTGTTGGCTCGGCTTTGCTCTACTCGACTCTGCTCAGCTCTGCTGAACCATGAAGAAGAAGAATTGATTGAGAATGTGTCATACCATTCTCCACTGATCCGAAGTCAGTCTTAGAGTCTGTACCACTGGTCCTAGACCATTCCTCAACTGACCCGAAGTCAGTGTCATAGTAGGTACAACTCCTACCACTGGTCCCAGACCAGTACTCTATTGACTCGAAGTCAGTGTCAGAGTATGTACCACTAGTCCCAGACGAGTCCTCAACCGACCCGAAGTCAGTGTCATAGTGGGTACAAATCCTACCACTCAAAGTTAGTCTCGGAGTATGTACCATTGGTCCCAGACCAGTCCTCAACTGACCCGAAGTCAGTGTCATAGTGGGTACAACTGCTACCACTGGTCCTAGACTAGTATCATTGATCCCAGATCAATGAAGGTTATCCTAGCATATAGGGAGTACGGTAGATACAACGATGCGTCCATCGGTACTACTATGGTCCCTATCCTCATTTCCCTGCTCATTGATCAGATGAGAGGTACTTCCCATGAGTCTCAGACTGCATGGGTAGGATGCTTCGACAGGAGAACTTAATCAATCCTGTCCTCACAAGAGAACTAATCATCCTGCTACACAATCGCCATGGAGAACACATCATCTAGGCCT
This sequence comes from Pinus tabuliformis, assembly GCA_031772625.1. Lineage (NCBI taxonomy): Eukaryota > Viridiplantae > Streptophyta > Pinopsida > Pinales > Pinaceae > Pinus > Pinus tabuliformis. Next base: position 216,583,969 of record CM062820.1, on the reverse strand, counting down.
CATAGGAGAATTAATCATCCTGCTACACAATTGTCATGGAGAACACATCATCCAGACTTCACAGGAGAATTAATCATCCTGCTACACAATTGCCATGGAGAACACATCATCCAGACCTCACAGGAGAATTAATCATCCTGCTACACAGGAGAGCGAATCATCCTGTTCGACAAGAGAGCGAATCATCTTGTCCACAGGAGAGCGAATCATCCTGTCCACAGGAGAGCGAATCACCTTGTCCCAGTGTGCACCACTAGGGGAGGGTGAGTCACCCTGTGGTCGTATATTGCTCCAGTAAGAACCGCAAGCCCCAGAGCTCCTAGAGCTCAATGTATGCATCATGTAGGACCCTTTTACAAGGGTCTCTCGACGACTCCAAGTCGTTCGGGAAAATCACAAATTTGATCTTTCCCCGAGGCTAGTGACCTGTACATCATCTTAGTGCGATGGAGCCTCCTTGCTCATCGACTTACCATATCCCAGATAAGGCAGTATCTGATGTCTATCTGCTGGAGCAATCATTGAATACGGGATTCCTCAATAATCGAATCCCACCTCTGGTTGTCACAGAGAATCACAGTGGTATTCATCATGTGTACTCACTGAAGAGTTTCCACAACCAGGCAACTTCATACGAGGTCATACTCGTAGTTATGTATCCGGTCTCGGCGGTACTTATAACAACCGATTTTTGCTTCCTGCTCATCCATGATATCGAAGTAGAATCCAAAGAGTACCGGCACTGAGAAATGCTCTTGCGATCCCCCACACTGCCTGCCCAGTCAACATTCAAATAATCATGCAGTTTTCATATTTTCGGCAGTGTATCTCAATCCATGAGAGATTGTGCCCCAAAGATATCTCAGAGGATTCTTGGCACCAATCCAGTGAGGCTCAACCAAATATGAGCTCACCATGCTAACTGCAAAACATATGTCTGGAGTTCACCAAGAACATCAACGTGATTGAGTTTATGAAACTCAGAGGCATTTCCCAAATCTAGTTCAACATCACTACCATATAACTTCTGAAAGTTAATATCCTTGAGGTAGTTACAGGCTTGCAGTTTATCCTTTCACATTCGGAATCCAACTCCCTCTTACTTCTGCAAATGAGAGGGTTTGCACCTGTCAGAAATAGGTCGTCCTTATGAGGTGCCAGTATGAGAGGTCTATCATCCACAACCTTTGGGTAATGGTTTGGATCGGTTTCACTCCTAGTGAATCTCAACTTCATCAAATAGCTATCAATCCTCTCATACTACGCCCGAGGTGTTTTGCTTCAAGCCATAGAAGGCTTTCTTCCACCTGTATACATGAGATTCCCGTTCATGAATCTCAAACTCCACGGGTTGTTCCAAACTTGTGGACCTGCTACATGAGGGGAATGGTCCCCTTGTAAGATTTTCCTTCGGTACATCTCAGACATGTACCTTCATGCTCTTTTTGAATTCAGGCATCTCGGTCACCATCTGACTCACAGACCTCCGGTGCTGAGTCAATGGACATGGTCCCTAGTGGACTTGATACAACCCTGAATTCTAAAACATCTTTGAAAAATCTATTTTCAAACACGTACCTTTCCATCGATGAGTGCCACCCTGAAGCCTTAAACTTCCATTTTCGAGATGGACACCAGGTTCTTCTTGCGATCGAGTACATAAAAGAGATTTTGGGGTTCCTTGCTTTCTTTGAAGAGTCGACCATTTTCTTAATGACCTACATTACTTATCATTCCTTTGATCATTGAAGATGTCCCTGGAATGATTGTTATCTTCATCAAGAGATGTGTCTTTGCTATTCGGACACTCCTTTGCATGATGGCCGAACTTATTGCAACCAAGGCATCTACCTTTCCTTCCACCCTTAGATCTGAACTTCCCAATGAAGTGATCTTCCGCTGTGCCATTCTGATAATATTCTCTGCTTCCACTTCACCCTTAGCAAACTTAGAAGAGAGATGTGGAACTCATTGATCCTTTTGTCTTGTCCCTATTGTCTTTGGTGATTGCTCTTTCACTCTTGCTTGGGCATTGTCTTCACCTCAACTCTGATACCATGTTAATTTTAGGTATGTTCTATGCTAGAGCAATTTATTTCAATTTCTTTTCCACATTAGCAATCACATCAGCATAAAGTAAACAACAGATAGAACATAAATATAAATCGCAAAAGACAAGCCAAGACAAGAGGACACAAGATGTGAAGCTAGCTAGAGACAAACCCCACAATGTGGGGAAACCCTTGATCAATTCTTCTTTTATGTTCTTCAAAGTTCAGCAGAGAAAGTGAGAGAGATAGTATATTTACAATAGAAGTCAATCACTTTGACTTTTGATATCGGCATGAGATCAGTTGAAGACATATTGCTTCAACTGATTCTCTAAGGTGACTCGTTCACCTATCATAGTGTTGCATCTCGTCTATTTGCTGCACATTACCGTGTGACACCTTGCTGTACTGTCACATGTGTTGAACCTTGATGACTGAGTTGCTCTCATCTTCATGCTGCATCTTCCATGGTCTTATTCATCATCAAGCTGCCCATGCTCATGATCTCATTCATCATTATGCTTCCCATGCTCATATCATCATGCATCATTATGCTGCCCATGCTCATATCATCATGCTGCTTATTATGCTGCCCATGATCTCATACATCATGCTGCCCATACTCATATCATCATGCATCATTATGCTGCCCATGCTCATATCATCATGCTGCTTATTATGCTGCCCATGATCTCATACATCATGCTGCCTTCCTTCGGAGACAAATGCTCCCGCTGTTTCGGCAGTTCCCGGTAGTTCTGGCTTTTCCAGTAGTTCTGACTTTTCCGGCAGTTTCGATAGTTCCGGCATTTCTAGATTTTCCGACTTTTCCGATGTTTCCGGCATTTCCAGCTTTTCTGGAAGTTCCGTCTTTTCTAGCAGTTCCGGCAGTTCCGGCTTTTCTGGCAGTTCCGACAGTTCCGACTTTTCCAGCTATTCCGGCTTTTTCGGCTTTTCCGGCTATTCTGGCTTTTTTGGCAGATCCGGCAGGTCCGCAGTTCCGGTTTTTCCGGCAGTTCCGCCCTTTTCGGCTTTTCCGGCTTTCCCCTAGGATCTCTTCTCCTACTAAAACCCAAAGACAAGTAGAGAGAGGAAGAGATCCAAGTGTGTGTAGTAATGACTTGAAGTCCTTTTCTATTTATACTAAAACATAGAGGTTGAATAGGCATGACTGTTGGGCTTCTGAGCCTACATAAGTTGCTGGCTGACTTAACAATTTGTCCATAACATAAATAAATTCATAACTTCATAAATACTTATCGGAATCGAAGGATCTTTAGATCAATCCTACAACTCTCAATGAGAGGGATCCAATAAAAATATCAGCTGCCATAAATAATATGACCCACATGGAGTTTGGCCCTAGTTGGCAATTTTAACAACAGAGGATTATATTTTTAAAAACTTTGATTTACATCCATCAATGTTCATCTCCACCCCACCTCAGTCGCCTAGTTTAAGGCAAAACATCCCCAATATTTTCACAATCACACCCCTTCCAGAAAATTTCAAAATATTAAGTTTTCATGGTGCATAGAAGGGGAATCTGGGGCCAACAGGCTATAGAGGCATCTTTCGAGATGCCAATGCTTTGCCATTACGTGTTTATGCATCTTATTGAGGTACTACAACAAATAATATGGCAAAATTCCTTGGTTTCGAGAGGGTTATGAAAATTGCGGTTTGCGAAGGGTACACGCTGCTACAGTTTTCATGGCGATTCACAAATTTCTATACAATGCCTACAGAAACTGCTACATGGCCAACCAAAGGATCAATTAAACCATAGTTGGTGATTACATGAGGTAATTTACAGTATTAAAAACTTGCTTTCCTTTTTCCAATATATCATCCCACATCATACAAGGCGTGAAGGTAACAAGGTGGCAGATATATTGGCTAATTGGAGCAGCTGCACTCGATGCCTGACCTATGATGCACCATGGTCGAATGAGGCACCCATCGAGGAAATCCATAAAATCCAATGGTGTCTCCACCATGACCAGTCACAAATCAATGGTCATCCTTCTAAGGTCAATTGGAGCCCGAGGCAATAGTCTGGTCAGACACAAGCTCAAGGAACCAATCCCAATGGGGGTGTTTTTTAGGTTATTAATGGCGTCAGCAAGCATGATTGGCATGCATGTGAAGGCAATGGAGAAGAGGAAGGTGCACCTGGGGAAGGGAGCCGATGTCACCCCCTGGTCGATCTTGACCCACATGTGGCGACCTTATCGCCTTCAAGCTCAACCACAACAATTTTTGTCAATTCACTTTAAATGCATGCAAGTGCTCAGAGACGGACCTTTGCTTGACATTCTCTTGGTTTGTAGTTTCGGGCTATTGAGTTTGATCATGGACGCATCTCAGGGGACGGTGCACATGAAGTGGGTGTTAAATATGAGTGTTAACTTGCGTGCCCTCACGCACACTCGTCCCTCCTTCACTACGACTAGTTCAAGCATTCTTTTCAGGTTGTTTGATATTAAGGTTATGGATGTTCTATATAGGCATATGAATTTCGCCCCAGTGTGGTGGATTTTCGCAGGTATTTCGAGGATAGTAGAAGTTCCATGTTTGTATCACCCACCAACGTTGGTGCTCTGCGAACTCGGTGAAGGTTTGTCTTTATATTTACCTTTGTTCTTCTTCAGTGTTTGTTGTCAATTAGGTGACGGCTTGTCTTTATATAACCCTCTTTCCTACTTCAATGTTTGGTGTTTGGGTTATTGCGTATTGTTTTGGTTTGGTAGTTTGGCTGGTTATTGCAGGTGCCCATGTTTTTTGTTCTCTTTCTACACAACACAATGATGGGTCCTTTTGAGTTGGTCGCTGTGTTGCCCTCTGCGTCCTCACAACTCATCGACTCTATGGGCATTTCATTTAGCTGTCTGGTCCTCATATGTGGTGTCTGGTACTTGGGCACATTTTCAATTTGGTTTTGAAAGAATTACAGGACTAGTCTTCCCAAGGTTAGTAGGTACAATCCTCACATGCCTCTCCCAACTACAAATACAGTGCCAAAAGGAATTTTCCATGCACCGGGGTATATAGTTGTTTACCTTGTCTTTGGTCGATGACGTTGTTCTACCATTTCGCCTTCACTCCCATTCCAGTCCCTATATTACCGGAATACCACCCCACCTCTCTTGTCGTCCTTGGGTTCGATTTCTGGTATTATCAATTGAGTCTGTTTACATCATCTGTTTCACCCTACTTTTGTCACCTCAATTCAATGTATTTACTCCAGTTGTTTTCATGGCTCCTCGGATGCGCCAACCCAATCGCCTCGTTGGTGCGGTAGGAACATCCACCTCTCGTCGCCGATGGCTATCGATGGCTTACCATTTTGACTCTGTGCCCCTAGAAGTGAGGAATGAGATCCTTCACTTGGAAGCCAAGGAATTTGGCAATCAGAGATATTTCTTTGATACTGAAATCAGTGGCAACACCTTCAGGTGGACTCTGGATCCTGGAAAATTTTGCAAAAGGAGACTTCATTTTCTCCACTCAGTGGCTCTGCATCGTCAACTAGAAACCTTGCTCCACATGGTCATCTGTGACAAGCAAGTTGATCACTATTAGTTATTTGCAGGACAAGAGGAGATTAAAAGGATCCTCCGGGACATCAGGTACAATCTGGATGACATTGTCACTAGATTAACATGGGTGGAACATTATGTGGTGTCTGATTCAGACTCTGGATCAGACTCACAGCCTCATACCCCAGTTGTTATCAATGCACCAGCCGAAGCTCCACCACAAGGCAACTCCAGTGCTCTCTCTCCAGTCATTATAGTAGACTAATAGTCTTCTTTGGCACTTGGCTCCTCATTTTTGTATATGCTATATCTACTTCTCTGATGGTTGTATGGCTTTTATTATGTCTCAGTATGTTATATGTGCACATTGTTTTGTTTGAATGCCCAACACGCACCAATGCATGTAATTACTAATGGGCTATGCTGTTTGAACGTTAGTCAATTTTCCTTGCTGTCTTTTTTTGGATAAACTAGGGATCATGGGAATATGGTTTCTTCAGTATAGTTGTTTATGGGACCCCACAGAGTTTTTGGGAAGCAAAAGTTATCAATGTAATCTTAGTTGCTTCGTAATATAAATATATTTCTAAAGCTTACAAAAATAAAATGTGTGCTATTCGACAGTGCAGTGAATTTGAATCCAGTGACTTTAGTTCAAATACCAATATAACACTCCTTTTAATAATTTAAATATAACCAAGCCCAAAGCCCTTGTAGTGTAAACAAAACAAAACAAGCCTGACCAATTCCAACATGTCTCTGAAAGTCCAAGCTCAAGACTATGCAATGTAAATGAACATGCCTGACCAATTCTGCCAGCGCATGACTCTAAAAGTCCTGTTCTGACCCACGACTCAAAGTAGACCCACTACTCTGTAGCGGTTTATTAAGCTACTTGTAGGATTATAACTCAAAAAATATGCGATATATAGGAATAGGCCAACTAATTTTGTCAACACATGACTTAAATATATTGTATATTAAAAATTAGTTGAATTCACAGAAAATTTTACATTTATACAAATAAGTCCAACTCCAACCAATTTTACCAACTTATAATTCTAATGCTTTCATTATAGATAAATCAACATTATACAATCTAGAAAATTAGAACTTAGGATCATACATTGTAACACAATTAACCTGAACCATTTATGTGCAGACACGACAGGAACCAATCTTGCCAGCATGCCAACACATTCGACATTATGGATCCAATTCTGCCAGCACACAACAACATTCGATGTTACGACATACCTCTGTTTTACAAAACGGCTGAATCGACTCCGACTCGGCCGAGTCGAACCGAGTCGATGGCCTGGGCAATGAAACGGTTGGAAACCCGGCTCGGTTGACCGAGTCACATATGACTCAGCCGAGTCATCCAATGACTCGGCCGAGTCATATGTGACTCGGTCAACCCGGCCGGGTCCGTTATGACTCGACCGAGTCAATGTAGGGACGGCTGGGCAGCGTAACAGCTAATAAAATTTCACTTTTTATGTGATTTTTGCAAAAGTTAAATGCAGTTAATGGATTCTAAAGGGTAATTGTAATTTGTTAAATACTTTTGGGGTCCATTTCCCCCTCCCAAATCCTATTTAAGATAGCCAAATGCTCTCATTCACTCACAGCAGTCTTATGCATTTGAGTGAGAGTCTTCTTTGAGAATTAGTGAGCAGTTCTTGAGCTTGTTTTGGAGCAGCAGTGAGGAGTCTTGGAGGAGCATTGTAGCTGGAGTGAGGAGCTTCTTGGGCAGCCATTTGGAGCAGCGTTGAGGAGCTGATTCTTGGAGCAAGCTTGAGGAGGCAGTTTGTGCTTGGAGGTATTTTTTTCCACCTCTATAAATCTGTTTTTGCTTAGTAAATTTTAGGTGCATATCAAGAAAGCTTAGAGAGTGTTTTTTGTCAAATAAATGAACATTGAATCAATTTTTTTTTTTTTTCATTTTCAGATTGTTTTCCTAGTCAAAAAATGGCACCTAGAGCAAAAGATCCTGCTTGGGCATATGTTGAAATGGTTGATAGTCAGATGCATTGCAAATTTTGCCATAGGAAAATTAAGGAAGGTCCTGGGGGGATTAATAGGCTAAAACAACACTTGGCAGGGATTAAAGGCCAAATTACCGCATGTCCCTCATCAGAAATTGAGGAGATTAGAAAGAATTTGTTGGCCAGCTTTGAGAAATTTAAAGAAGATAAGGCTAGGCAAAAAGAGATACAGGCTGAAATTGGGAGGAAGAGGGAGATACAAAGAATGATGGCTACCAACCCCCACTATGATTTTGAGGGTTCTTTCTCTATCCCTCAAACTGAGGCATCCAACCCTTTCCGTTATGTTCCTCCCTCTTTTGGTTCTGTTCAAGATAAGGGAAAGGGTAGAATGAATTTGACAAAGGGTGATGTGACTATCAAAAGTTATTTCACTCCCTCCTCTCCATCAGATGCACATGGTCCTGAAGTTAGTAAAGGTCAAATTCAGCCCACTTTAGATGACCATTGGAAGAAAGAATTGAGGGAGACTGCTTGTGACTACATAGCTAGATGGTGGTATGATGCTGATATCCCCTTTAATGCTGCTCGTTCACCATATTATGAGCCTATGTTTGATGCCATACATGCTGCTGGAAAAGGCTTCAAAGGCCCTACTATGCAAGAGCTAAGGGGGTTTCGTTTGCAGAAAGAAATTCAATCCATTAATGAGTATTTGCAAGAGTTCAGGGACTCATGGGCAAGAACAGGGTGTACCATCATGTCAAATGGATGCACTGATCAAAGAAACCGTACCATCATAAACTTTCTTGTCTTCTGCCCACAGGGAACCATGTTTTTAAAATCAGTTGATGCATCTGATAAGGTAAAAGATGGCCACTTGTTGTTTCAGCTATTGGATGAGGTTATTGAGGATGTGGGGGTGGCTAATGTTGTTCAAATCATCACAGACAATGCCTCTAACTATGTTCTTGCTGGTAAACTGGTAGAGGAAAAACACAAGACCATCTTTTGGACCCCATGCGCTGCACATTGCATAGACCTCATGCTTGAGGATATTGGAAAATTAGATTGGGTCAGAAACACTGTAGATAATGCCAGAAGCATAACAAAATTTATCTACAATCATACACTGGTTTTGAGTCTCATGAGGAAACACACTGGAGGCAAGGATATTATTAGGCCTGCCATCACTAGATTTGCTACACATTTTTTGATATTGCAATCTATGCTTTCCCAACATAGAAACTTGCAAAAGATGTTTTCCAGTGATGAATGGAATCAAAGCAATTGGTCTAACAAACCAGAAGGCAAAGAATTGAAAAGGAAAGTCCATGATGAAACTTTTTGGAGAAAGGCAGCAGAGATTGTGAAGCTTGCTGAGCCACTAGTTAAGGTGTTGCGGTTGGTGGATGGGGAAAGGTTGGCTATGGGCTTCATTTATGAGGCTATGGATCAAGCAAAGGAGCAAATAAAGACAACATACAAGGATAGAGTGGCAAAGTATGGGCCCATTTGGGCAATCATTGATGAAAGATGGAACAATCAACTCCATCGCCCTATACATGCAGCTGGGTATTTTTTGAACCCACGGTATCATTATAAAGCTAAGGAGTCAGGAGCTTTGAGGGGGGAGGTCAGAGATGGACTGGTTGATTGCATTGAATGCATGATCCCATCGGAGTCTGATCAGCTGGAGATACATCAACAGGTCACATCCTTCAGCAATGCAACAGGTACCTTTGGGAAGAACCTAGCAAAGATTGCAAGAGAAGCAGATGAGCCAGGTAAACAAAAATTTCAATTTTCAATTTCTTAATGGTTTTACAGTTTTACTTTTTTTATTAAAGACTAAAGTTTGTTAAATCATTTATAATTTGAAAGTTAGATATAATTTGTAATTTTGTTGAGCTTCAGCCTTCATCTAACTCATAATTCATTACACTCCTATGTTTTTTGCAGCACAATGGTGGGAGGCCTTTGGTGGCCAGTGCCCTCAATTGCAAAGGTTTGCAATTCGTATTTTGAGTCAAACTTGCAGTGCATCTGGGTGTGAGCGCAATTGGTCTGTCTTTGAGAGGATTCACACAAAGAAGAGAAACCGTTTGGAGCAAAAACGGTTGAATGATCTAGTTTTTGTCCAATACAACCTTCGGCTTAGACGGAACCAATTGCTGAACAAAAGACCTAATTCAGATCCCATTGTGTTGGAAGACATTGATCCAACATCAGATTGGGTAGTGGAGAGTCGTCCACCAGAGTTTGATCCTGATGAGGATCTTGATGAACTTGAACATCCACTTCAGCCTGTTCAGTTGAATGCAGATCCCAATCCACCAGCCTCAGTCTCACAGCCAGCAAGGAGTAGGACTCCAGTTGTAGGTGCTTCCTCTGCTCAGCCACGATAGAAGCACAGCCGCATATCTACTCTATCTCAGCTTGCATCTGCTGCACAGCCTGCTAGTGGTACTGGCACCACTTCTACAGTTGCAGTTGGAGACGATGATGATGAGGAGGAGCCATGGGGCCCCTTGTCTGACTCTGATGATGATGATCCAGAGATTGGTCGAGATGATCTTGGCTCCTCTGGCAGTAGCTACTAGCCAGTAGTACTAGTATTGGAGTCTGGTCACCATCACAATTTACTTTTGTTGTAGAGGCCATTTCTAGCCTCCTTGGTTATTTGTATTTTGTTTTGAGTCTTTGATCATGTATGACAGTTGACTATGTATTGCCATTGGGTACCATTTTGATATAATGGATTGGTTCATGAGCCTACTTTGATCATATGTTGTCTTCCATCTATATTATAATGCTGTGTGTTTGGAAACATGAATGAAAATCTTTAAAATTATGTTTAAAATATTTAAAATTATGTTTTTTTATAAAAAAAATAAATATTTAATGTATTTTTTACAACGACCGAGTCATTGAAATCGAGCCGGCCGAGTCATTACCGAGTCGGAGTCGATCCTTGGCCGAGTCGGAGTCGTAAAACATTGCGACATACTCCACATTTGACAACACATTTGATGTTAAGGCATTCTCTCAATCTATATACAATACAACACATTCGAAAATGCCATCTTCTCTTGTGTTATTTGTTTTGTTGGTCTTTCAAAGAGCTACAACGCAGGTCTATTTTGTCTGGGTTAGTGCGTCTGTCTAGTGTAGCTAAGTTGGTAGTGGGTAGAGGTCAAAGGACCTGTTGGAAATATTGAGAGGGGTGAATCAATGTTTCTTATCAAATAGTAGTTCTAACTTTACAGAGAATTAATAGAAACATGAAGCATCACATCACATCAGAGATCAGTACACGAAATTTGTCATCCAACAGGCTTTGTATTATGTATGGGTTACATACAACAATTTACTAGCTAGGCTGGAAGGAAGTATAAAACTCCAAGGCTTGAAGATGTTCACAGATCAAGTCTGCAAGAGTCTTCAGCCTCCCTTACAATCAACAAGTCAATCAATCAATCATTGTTGCTCTGCAACTACTACACACTTCAATTGCCACTGCTGCTATCACTGTTGCTACTCTCTCTATCCTCAATCACTTCTTTTGTCCACACTGCCTCTTCTGTTAGAGTCACTGTCTGCAACTGCCACTGTTGCCACTTATTGTTCCCACAGTCCACTGTTTTTCACTATTGCTGCACTTCAACGACTGTGATGTATCTCACTGCTATGCATCACATCCTCACAATTTATCATAGAGGCATTGTTATAATGAGAATGCTTCATAAGCCATGTCATTATGCTTACTGCATCAAGGTTATTGTTATGGTCAAGGATTACTGCTATAGGATTGTACTAGTGATATGAGTTTACTGTTAATGCTTCACAAGCCATGTCATTCTGCTTACTGCATTATGGTTATTGTTATGGTCAATGATTACTGCTATAGGATTATGCCAATGCAGTGATATGAGTTTACTGTCCTAGCTCATCATCAAGCCTTTGCTGTCTCTGTTTTAACACGACTAGCTCACATGAGACTTTGTCAGATTCCTTCTACTACTGTGGTACTTGATCGCCTGCCTTCCAGACCCTCACTACAAAGCACAATGAAACCCTTACACCAAAACAAAGGTGAAACCCTTGCGGCAAGACCTCAATTGCTTACCATGAAACCCTTCTCCTAGACTTCCTCAACTGATGTAAAATGACAACGAATCTCTGAACACTTCTTACTAATTTCTTGGCCCTGTAGTGGTAAGATCACTGTCACAAAGTCGCCATCTTTTGTACAAAAGGAATGACAGTAATGATTGGCATCAACTCTAGTTATTATTGTAAGTACCAAATCATTCACCAATGATCAACCTATGTTCTCTGTACTTTGCCATTCACGACTTTAACTTTATTAATTAGTGGTGTAGCTGTCTAAGGTATATACTGCAAGTAAGATATATCTAGCAACTTTTCAAATCATCTCTGAGGTACTTGTTATAACAATCATTTAGTGGTGTAGCTGTTTAAGGTATATACTGGGAGTCAGATATATCTAGCAGTTTTTCAGATCATCTTTAAAATACTACTTGTAGCAATCCTTCATGCACAAAACTGGAAGGTTTTTCAATGTGTTACATATTGCCAATATGGAACGCTGAGTACTTACACCATTCGTATTGTTGCTTCCAACAATAAGGGTTTCTGACTATGCTTGAACTAATGAAATGATGTACAATGTTGTTGCTGGAAATCCCTTTATTGCTTGTTCTTCTTGATAGTTGTTGACAATAATGCTCCCACACTGCTGCAACTAGGAAAACATTTTCAAACACCACGGATGACAAGCCTTGAGCTTTCCTGTTGCATGATGCCTTACTACTTGAGAATGATTGATGATACTACTCCAAGATAAGTTATTGTGCCACAACGAATACCGTGTTGGACTATTCAACTCCAACGTTTCGATGGAAAATCACTGTTCAATATTCATTATTATGCTTCAGATTCTTCACTGCAATGCTAATGCACATGTCAAAGGTTTATTGATTATAGTCGGCTACAATTCTCTTTTGGCAGGCATTGTAAAAGGTATGTATATAACTATCAAATACACATCACTATAGAAGAAGAAGAATAACAACCACAATTTGTTGTTGATTCATTTTCTAAAACAAATATGGCCGCACAAAGATCACAATTGCATTCTTAGATCTCAAACAAAACTGGAGTTATTTTCATGTTTCCTCGTTCCAAGGAGCTATGGGTATGTTATATACCAACCTAGATCCATCTTAACCCCAAATCTATCGAGCGTCGAGAAGGATCAAATTTCTCGAGGTGCAAACCTCTTTTTTGAGTGTAAAACTTGAAGAAATGTTTGCACCTCGAAAGATTTGATCCCTCTCAGCGCTTGGTACATCTGGGGTTAAGATGGATCTAGGCTAGTTTCAGTGATGCACGGTCATATACAATTTGTTGAAAATCTAGTTATTTTGATCATTTTAAATATGCTAAGTATGTCTAAGATTATTTTGGTCAATTTAATTTTAAATTTGCTTAGTTACCTCAGTTTTTTGAGATGAGAGAGATTGCTAGTAACTTGAATGATGAAATAATTTTTTTGAGTGCGAAGTGACAATGTAACAATGTTGAATGATAGAAAATGGGAATAATAAGAATATAGTGATTACAAACAATCTTCATTGTGATCAATCTCAAACGATTTTCGTCCACTGCTGTTATTGTCACACCTATTAGTTTTTGCCATTTTCTCATATCGATCATATGAAAAGGGCAGTGGAAATCATAGACCATTCAAATATTTAAGTCGATCTATTTTAGTAGACATCATACCTTGTCTCTCTCCACCTCCAATATTAATAATAGTTTTCTCCAAAGTCAATCATATAGGGTGTTAAACGCCAAATAATTTTCAATGGTAGTTTGAATGCAAAGTGACTAACAATGTTGAATGATGGAAAATAGGAATAATAAAAATGTAACAAATTACAAATAGTTTACAATTTCAGGAAGCCAAAATTTCGGGTAAGTGAACATTTTATTTAGGATGAAAATTCAAGTATTGTATTTATGGTTGAATTACTGTAACACATAATCAATACACGTCATGAATAATTTTTGTGTGCTTACACTGAGAGAGTGTGTGTATGTTTTAGGGGTGAGAAGGAGAGACAAGGGGAGATATAGATATAGATGGAGGGGCAAATATGTGCTTATATGGAAATCAATGCATGCTGTTAATCTAATTACTTTGAAATTAATGTACATCATACATCTAGTTGCATCAAATCAAAAATCAATATCTACAATGAAATCAATGCATTTAGTGCAAACACTCAAATATGACTATAAATCAACATTTACACCCTATGGAGAGAGAGAGAGAGGGAGAGAAAGAGGGAGGGGGAGAGAGAGAGAGGGAGAGAAAGAGGGAGGGAGAGAGAGAGAAAGAGATACATAGAGAGAGTGTGTATGTTTGGGGGGTAAGATAGAGAGACAAAGGAGAGAATGGGAGATAAGATATAGATGGAGGGGGCAGAGATGTGCTTACACTGAAATCAATGCACAATGTTAATCTAATTACTTTGAAATTAATGTACTACATACATCTAGTTACATCAAATAAAAAATCAACATCTACACTGTAATCAATGCATTTAGTGCAAACAATCAAATAGGATTAGAAATCAACATTTACATTGAAATCAATGCATCTAGTGCAAGCAATCAAATAGGCTTACAAATCAATATCTACACCGAAACCAATGCATCCAGTGCAAACAATCAAATAGGAGTAGATATCAACATCTACATGGAAATAAACGCATCTAGTGCAAACTATTAAATAGGATTAGAAATTGACATCTACATTGAAATCAATGCATCTAGTGCAAGTGATCAAATAGGATTATAAATCAACAACTACACTGAGATCAATACATCTATTTTAGTGAAAAATCAAAATATTCATGGCTTTTTAGATTTTACTTCTATGTCTGTGTTTGTCTTTGTGTCTCTTTCTTCTTCCCTCTCTCTCCACCTCCCATTCTGTGTCTCCCTCCCTCTCTCCCCCTGCCATATATATCTATACCTCCCTACATCTCTCCTTATTTGTCTCTCTATCTCACCACCCTGAACACATGTCACAAACACTCTCTCTCTCCATATCTATTTCTCTTCCTCACTCCCTCTCTTTGACTCTCTCTTCTTCCGTCTTGACCCATACATCTATATCTCTATCTCCCTCTGTCTCTATTTCTTTATCTCTCTATATCAGCCCACAAACATACACTCTCTCTCCATCTCTCTTTCTATCTCTTTCTATCTCCATATCTACCTCTCTTCCTCCCTCCCTCTTCGTCTCTCTCTTCTTCCCTCTTTGCCCCCTCCATCTATATCTCTATCTCCCATTGTTTCTCCTTCTTTGTCTCTCTATCTCACTCCCTAAGCATACTCTCTCTCTCTCTCTCTTCCACTTCTCTTTCCATATCTATCTCTCTTCCTCCCTCCATCTCTGTCTCTCTCTTCTTCCCTCTCTCCCTCACTGTCTCTCCATCTCTTTCTTGTCACTCCCCTTCCCTCTCCACCTTTATCTCTCTATGCCTTTCTTCTTCCCTCCGTCTCTCACCCTTTCCAATTCCATCACTCTCTCCTTCTCTCTCTCAAGTCCCCTCTCTCCCACCTCCCTTTGTCTCCCACCCCCTATCACACTCTCTCTTTGCACCCTCCAACTCTTGTCACTACCTCCCTCTCTCTCCCCCTCTCCCCCCTCCATCTCTATGTCTCTGTCTCTCTCTCTTACCCTTATTTCCTTATATATATCCTCTCATTTCTCTCTTCCCTTGTCTCCCCTCTCCCTCATTCCATCTTCATCTCTCCCTTGTCATTTCCTCTCTCTCTCCACCTCTATCTCTAAATGTCTTTGTTCCTTCCCCCTCCAAATCCATATCTCTCTCCCTCTCTCCCCCCCTCCTCTCTCTCCCTCTCTCCCACCTCTGTCTCTCTCCCCCACTCTATTCCCCCTCCATCTCGTACTTTTAAATTTAATCTCATTGTATTGTATTTAGAAAGTATCTAAATTAGAAAAACACAATTGGTTGTAAAATATTAAACCTATATTTTGGATTAATCATGTAAAAAAATACAATAATAAAAAACCTAAAAGAATCACGCACTATCTTTCCTCTATCATTGTTAGTCACTTTGCTTTCTCTCTTTGCTTGGATTCTTGGTTAAGATGCATCTATCCTGGTTCTTTATAATATTATTTATATTATATAAATTTCACATATGTATATATAAAAAGTATTCTCATTTATAATTTTATTAAAACCTCGATTTAATTTCTATGGGAATATTTTTAGTAGTTTTGAGGATGGAGGGTTTAGATATACCTCGAAATAATTATAACTTTTTTGCTTTTATATATAATTTCAAAATGTTATAAAACTAAAATAAAATAAAATATTTTTATTGTGAAGTAAGTTATGGTTTTTAGGCATGTGGTATTGATAAACCATGGTATTGGCCCATCATATTGCAACAAAATAATTGAAAGCCTAGATCCATAACATAATAATCAAAAGCCTAGATGGCCCATAGCATTAATAAACCATGGTATTGGTCCATGGTATAATGATTTTCTTTTATCTAAAAAATTGTTCCTAATTTTATCAATAAAAACAAAATTAAAATACAACAAATTAAGTTTTATTATTTTTATTACTTGGCTCAAACTAGTTTATTGCACAAAGGAGACTAAATAGAACAATGAAAATTGTGTTGGTTTTTTCTAAGTTATTATTATTATTATTAGCCGACATTAAAAATGTTGACATACAATCTTTCTTACATTACTTCTAACGCTTACACATCTACCTTATACTGG
Source organism: Pinus tabuliformis (assembly GCA_031772625.1). Taxonomy (NCBI): domain Eukaryota; kingdom Viridiplantae; phylum Streptophyta; class Pinopsida; order Pinales; family Pinaceae; genus Pinus; species Pinus tabuliformis. The sequence goes on along the minus strand of CM062820.1, from coordinate 216,567,519 downwards.
GCTATAGAGCGCCTCTCGATGTAATAAGGTTGAATTGCTTCTTAGGACTGAATCTTGCTTCAGGGCTCGCAACAAAGTAAAATCCTAAACAATTTATACCATAATGAATGATGGTTTCCACTGATTCTTCTAGAGAGGTTGATAGTTTCAACACTTAAAGGTCTTTGAACCACTTCAGATAGAGATCAACCATAAAATGCCAATAATAGTAGCCTAGCGATGCTTGTGGTATAATAACGACAAGGAGTGTTTGTTTCCTTCCTTGATAAACCATAGTAATAATTTGTGTAGGAGAGAGGCGTAATATATATGTGTAAACCTTAGATTTTATTGCCTAGAAATATAATAGATCCCAAATTACAAACCCTCATTGCCTCTAAAAGCCACACAATTAATGATATGAAAGGCCACATGGATAGGATTCTTTGCTAGTTTCATCATAATCTTCCTTTGCTAGTCCTGAAAGAGAAAATTACAAGACATAGCCCTGTTGGGAAAAATACTGAGGGGGAGGGACGGGGGTTGAATCAATGTTTTGAAATCATTAAACTTTTCAATTTTATATCCAAATTTCTATACGCGACTTTACTGAAGGGAACCCGTGTATGTACGCGACTATTATTCAGACAACTAGCGTATATCCAGTAAACTTACTTTTCAGTTAATTCATGATCAGTTTATCTTGATCCAGTGCATCCATTAGACATTAGATAAACAGTAATCATGTGCAATAAGAACAAAATAAACCATCACACATAAGCAATACATCAACACACATGAACACCGAGATATTTAGGTGGGAACCTAATGTAGGAAAAAACCACCACCACTGTTGTCTTTGTCTTCCTTTTATTATAAAGAAAACTTCTCACAATCTTGTACTATGTAGACTCATACCAACACGCAGTTACCCACTTGTAGAGGGCTACAACCTTCTCTCGTTCTCCAGCGCCCACTTGAAGGGAGCTCCAACCCCCTAGTCTCGTTTACCGACATCCACCGAAAGGGAGCTCCAACCCCCTGATCTGATTTACCAGCTACCACTGGAAAGAAGCCTCGACTTCATCTTTGAAGGCTCCAAACCTCAACCCCTCTGTGGACCATGTTTCATAAATTTTCATAATGGATCCACTTGTTACAAAACATCACAATTTGTAGGCCACGTTTCATCAAATTTTTAGACTTGACCCAATACCATCATTTAAGCCCAATTCTAATCATCAAAGCTGAAACTGATCATTGCAACAAATCACTCAATCATCAATTGAAACACCAATCTTGAATCAACCAATTACTGAATCAAAATGAAACCCAACTCAGTGAACTTATTCTCAAACAACCAAAATAGTTAGATCACTGTAACTAGAGTACTAACACTGAACCTAAACACTACATCATCTTACTGAATCAACTGAAAGCCCTGATCAATAAACTATTAAAATATATACGATACTCTGCTGTAACAAACCCGCTTGTATACGCGACTTCCTTGAAGCATATCCATGTATAGATCTCAAAACATTGAACCTTGAAATTGAACCACTGTCACTCTGAAACAAACACTGAATCGTATACAAAACCATTGCATCATTCTAAAATAATCATAGAACCATCCCTGATCTTCAATCACAAACAACTAGTAGCTTCATCATTCTTCAATCAATCAAACCTTAATCAAAACATCACTGTTAAGCCCAAATCATCAAGCAAGACTTTATTAACACACAACATAAACACAACAACACTGATAAAACTGATCATATATCTTTTCCAGTAAAACCCTAGCTTATATATGCACTTTCCTCAAAACATTTCCGCATGTATAAGTGCTTTTTAGGAAACAAACCTGCGTAAAGATATGAATATATACGCGACTTACCTTTGTTAAACCCATGCGTGTACACGCCTTTTAGGTTATCAAACTTGTGTACAGATATGCAATTACTGACGCAAAATTTTGTTGCATCACAATACTTTGGAGATACCCAGATCTCGACATACACAGAAAAATCACATGGCAAGACACTATCATCACTGATCAAATCAACCCATAATCAACATTGTCATTTTAGATTTATCGGATCTGATCCATCATCAAATTCCCAAGTGCATACTTAGTTTTAGATCAAACAAATCAATAATAGCCCATTACATGCACACTTGATTTAGATCTATCTATTCTTGAAATATTCATCACTTGCACATATCTACCAATTTGATCTTAATCTTCGTATATAGCTTAGCCCTTATCTAATACCATGGGCCAAAACCATACTAATGCTGGTGGTATTCTTAGACGAGATCAAATATCTGTTGCTAGGCTCAATACCACAGGTCAATACCATATTAAAAACCCTTGGTATTTAGAATACCGTGGTGCGGAAACTGTACACGCCTTTCCTTCTTCATACCCACGTGTGTACACAACTTTTCTTTACAGAACCCGTGTATACTTCTTGAAATTTCAACTTTATCAATCTTCTGTCTCTGAATCGCTGTTTCTTTGACCAAACTCTCTGACACATCCTATTGACATCTCCATCAAGGAGGTTGCTATCAAAATGCAATTGATCAAATAGGTTGCTATCAAGGACAACACATTAGTCATCATAATGCCAACAATCTCCCCCTTTGGACTTGATGACAACCACTTTGGTGTTTGGTCACCACCACCTGTAAAACACATCAAGCTAAGCACCAAGCTTTTCAAACACCAAGTTACTCTCCCCCTTTGACATTAAGGGAAAAGCGCTGACCAACGCTGAATGAAGGTTTCTCTCTTAAGCGCTGTAAATCTGAACTATTAAGTATGAACACTGAATACTGACCCTGCTCCCCCTGAGCACATGTTGAAATTTCTGAAGGATGTACAATCAAAAGCATGACTCTATGATTCAACTACATATGACTTTTCTTGTCACTAAAGATTCAAACTTACATCAATCACCCAATCACAATGGGTTTACATGTTATGACATCAACCACCCAATCACAATGGGGTTACAAATTACATCATATGCCCAAAAAGATTTGTCCACAATAGTTCTTACATGACTAAATTTGACAATGATTACATCATAGGTCTTTACATGAATTTTACATCAAATGATGAACATGACATGTATAACAAAGATCAAAGACCTCTATAGTGAGGTAACAAGACCAAGATAGTCTACAACAACCATCATATACTATGTAGGATTTGCACCATAAACATCTGTTAGCAACAACTCATCTTCAATATGCAAGATAGGATAATGTAGCTTCAATATCATCAACCTATGACCAGGTATGCAACAACAACATAAACATATCACCATAAAGTATGGTAGGATAATGTAGCATCATTTTTCAACATCATCAAAATATGCCATGTTCACAAGTATCATCAAGCAGATGTAGCAATAATATATCAATCACAATGTTTTTGTGAAGACATCATTCTCTTGGCCCAAATTCTTCATACATCAGAAACTATGAAACTCAACCACTCATCCCATAAACTTCATCCATGATAGCAACATTATCATCAAATAATCATAGCATGAAATAACAAGATCCACATGTTCTTTCCACAACAAAGAATTCAGAAGCAAACATAATGCCAACAATGCATTATTAGAAGCATCGAAAATGCTCCCTTTGAACCTGTGCCATATTTGCAGACTATAATCAACCAATTCAGAACCAACAAGCAAAATTGGAGCTTGTTTTTCATCATACCAAGATATACGTGATTGTTCACTTTAGAACTCACGTATATACGTAACTTGTCTTTATAGGATCCACATACAGAAAGTGAAATACTGAAACTTCACAACTTCAACTCCCCCTGAGCTTGTACTGTATGTAGAGGCATTGTCAGTAGTATAAACAACATGAATATCAAAAAAATCACAGGAATCATCATCAAGATAAAACATGTATTGCTCCCCTTGAGATTACACATCACTGATCTTGAGGACTTGATAATCATCTTCTGTTCTCATGAGGTTATGTACCTCTCACCACTTTTCTCCTTTTTTTTTTTGTTAAATTCTAAATTTCTGGGTGGTTCACGGGCACCTGCGATCACTGGGTGGCCGTTACGTCCACAGAAATATCTGAGCTGATAAACCCCGAAGGGAATCAAGCCTCGCGACCAATAACTAGGCCTAACCCCAAGGGCTTTCAGGAGAATTGACCCTGTGACCTCCCGATCGGCGAGGCACTTATTTGACCAGTTGAGCTAACCCTTGGGGCTTACTTCTCATCACTTTTATAGTTACTGTTATAAGTATTCTTTTAAGAAAAATGGACTGCAATGGGCACCATCTTCTTTAACTCTAAATCTGAATCCTCCTCATATATGCGAGAATTCTGTTTTTCAAGCACATATAATTTGTCTGGGTTTCTATATCCTCTTGCTATGACTTTTGTAGTTTCTTCATCCATAACCTTGCACTTGGTTGATGTAAGCACATTTATATTTCCTTTATCTGCCATTTGACCTACACTTAGAATATTCCGCTTTAGACCTTGAACTAATAAAGCATCAACTGCTCCTCTATGTTTATTAATTATGGCTTTACCTTTTCCCAGAACTTTTGTTGGAACATTAGTTCCAAGAATAACATTACCATATTGGTTTTTCTTGAGAGACTCCATCTTACTCTTATGTCCAGTCATGTGATGCGAACATCCACTATTTATGTACCATTCATCATCTTCTTCAAATGAGCAAAGTGCAAGACCACACCTTATCTGTTTTTCTTCTTCCTGCTTGTTATGATAAATGTTGGTGGATCCATTTTTTTAGGTCTTATGACATTTTTATTTGGTTGCTTACCATGTTGTATGCGACAATCCATAGACTTGTTCTCGCATTTTTTTGCTACATGCCCAAACTTGTTACAAGCATAACATCTTATATGCGCAGAGAAATCATAATACTTCTGTTTCATATTCCTTCCGAAGCAATCAATAACTTTGTGACCATATTCATTGCAAGAAAAACAATATCCTTTAAATAGCCCAGAGTACCTGGGAGTTGAGGATCTTTCTGTGAAGCAGTTATTTGATTGTGATTGAAATAGTATGCTTCTGCAATTAGCTGTGACGTGTCCATAATTTTGGCATATCAAACATTCAACATTTTTGGTCAGAGGAGAGAATCGATTATCATTTCTATAGTGAGGAGTAAATGATTTCCTTTGAAGATTCACTTTCCTTGTTTGTTGATCAAGTTGACTTTTTATCTCTTTTTTGAGCATTCCAAGTTTTGCATTTTTACTCTTTAAATTCCTTGCCTCAGCTTGTGAACTAGATTCTCTTTTAACAGTTTCATGAAAACCAAGACTAGATTTGATGGCTAGAGACCTTTGACTACTAAGAATATTATTCAAAATCATAGTATATTTTGAAGTCTCAAATGTTTATCCTTTTCTTTTAATTTACCTTTAAGGATGTTTACCTCAACCTGATATTGCTTTTCTTTTTCTAGACAATGCTTCTTCAAAACTTATTCAACCCTTTTTCCTTTCTCCACTTGCTGCGTTAATTCGAGAATCTCTTCTTTCAGCCCATTTTCTCGTTCTTCAAATGCTTGAAGTAGTTCTTCATTCTGCTTATCTGATTTTTCAAGATCTGCTCTTAGACCTTCACAATTTTGTGTAGATACCATGCCAACATGATCCTTGTTATCATAAGCCTGCAACTTATCTTTAAGATTAACAATCTTTTTCAAAGCAAGGTCAAGTTTTTCTCTAAGATAAAAAATTTCTTCTAACCTATCTGCTTCTAAATCAACAACTCCATTTGACATAACAAATGTTGACACATTATTAAGGATAGGATTACCTGATAGTTCCCTCTTTGGGATTTCTTCATGGATTACTTGTATCTTATCCCATACTTGCTTTGCAGATGTATATTGCATAAGTTTATTTAATTTTGAATCTGGTATGCTACAAAGGATGTTACTCAAAGCCTTATTGTTCTTTTTCACTTCCTCGTCTGATGGAGGAGACTTAGTGTAGCCATTGCATATTAGATACCAAACATTAAGATTTTTTAGATTAGACTTCGTTTTTTCCTTCCATTATTGATAACTATCTTTGCTTAGCATAAGCACATCTGCATTGTCCATTGTTTCTGACTTGCCTTGATCTTCTGCCTCTAGAGGCATCATTTTTGAATCTGTTTTCTTTTTAAAGTGCTTACTTTTGCTTTTACCCATGAGTGCAAGTTCATTTGGTTTACTGTCATGATCATATGGATCACAATTAGCACAAGAGTCCATACTCGACAACTCTTTATTACCGTCTTCTTCATTCTTGATCAATAGAAATCGAGTTAATCCCAAACTTGAATATTTGTTGACATTTGTAACTGTTACCGCATCTGATATATTATTGTCAAAGTTTTCAATAAAAATATTCTTTTCTTCTAGGCCATTAAACCCATTATTACTTCTATTTTAAAATGCCAAAAGTAATTGACATTCTTGATTAGACTCACCTTTTTCACCATTTGAAAGACCATCACTATCTTCATGTGTATAAAAACTTCTCTTGTTTTCAAACCTTTTTCCTATTTATTTTTGCAGTTTCTTTCCTTTTCTCATGATTTTCTCTATAGGCATACCTAGCAACATAATGACCAACTCTACCACAAGAAAAACATTTGAAGGGAAGCTTCCCTCTGAATCTTCCAGTATCCACTTAAAGTTTTTTTTACAAAGTTTGCCTCTTCTTCTTCTAATACATAACCTGATTCTTCCTTTTCTTTTCCTTTTGCCGTAGTTTTGAAGATTGCTTCTCTTATGCCTGAAGGACCACCTTTCCTCATCTCAAATGCTGTTAGTACTCCATGGAGTTGATAAAGTGTGAGACTTTTCAGATCCTACATTTCCTCAATAGCAAAGACTTTGGAATCGAACTTCAAAGTTAGTGATCTCAAAATATTTTCAACAATAGTAACATCTTTTATTTCTTCAACAAGATTTCTCGTGGAATTAACAATTTCATCTACTTTAAGAAAAAATACTGCAATGCTTTCATCATCATGCATTTTGAATGTCTCATATTGTATTATGAATGTTTGGAGTTTAACACTTTTTACCTTGGTGTCACCGTCATAACTTTGGATAATCTTATGCCACATTCCCTTTGCTATGTTCAACCGCATTACCTTCACAAACTCGAACTCGGCCAGATTCCCCAAGATGGCATTTACAACTTTTGCATTGATTTCACACTGTTTCTTTCTTGCAGTCTCCGTGGGAATGGAGGCTGGATATTGATATCCATTTTCAACGATTTCCCATACATCAACTTCTAGTTCCTGCAAGTATGCTCTCATCCTAACTTTCCAAAAGACAATTAGTTCCATTAAATATAGGTGGCCTAATATAAAATACTCTTGACTACTCATCTTGATGGATCTCTTTCAAGCGATCAAGCTTCTGCTGAAAGATCTGCTTTGATACCAATTGTTGGGAAAAAATACTAGGGGGGGGGGGGGGGGTGAATCAGTGTTTTTAAATCATTAAACTTTTCGATTTTATATCCAGATTTATGTACGCGACTTTACTGAAGGGAACCCGCGTATGTACACGACTATTATTCAGACAACTAACGTAAATCCCGTAAACTTACTTTTTAGTTAATTCATCATCTGTTTATCTTGAGCCAGTGCATCAGTATTTCATTAGACATTAAATAAACAATAATCATGTGCAGTAAGAACAAAATAAACCGTTACACATAAGCAACACATCAACACACATGAACACCAAGAATTTTAGGTGGAAACTCATTGTGGGAAAAAACCACCACTTCTTTTGTCTCTATCTTCCTTTTACCATAAAGAAAAATTCTTACAATTTTGTACTGGTGTAAACTCATACTAGCATTGAAGCACCTACCTGTAGAAGGCTACAACCTTCTCTCGTTCTCCAACACCCACTGGAAGGGAGCTCCAACCCCTTGATCTCGTTTACCAGCACCCACTGGAAGGGAGCTCCAACCCCCTGATCTGATTTACCAGCTACCACTGGAAGGAAGCTTCGACTTCCACATTGAAGGCTCCAACCCTCAACCCCTCTATGAACTATGTTTCATAAATTTTCATACTGGATCCACCCACTACAAAACATCACAACTTGTAGGCCATGTTTCATCAAATTTTCAGACTTGACCCATTACCATCATTTAAGCCCAATACTAAACATCAAAGCTGAAACTGATCACTGTAACAAATCGCTCAATCATCAACTGAAACAACCAATATCTGAATCAACTGAATCAAATGAAACCCAACTTAATCAACTTATTCTCAAACAACCAAAACAGTTAGATAACTGTAACCAGAGTACGAATACTGAACCCAAACACTGCATCATCTCACTGAATCAATTGAAATCCATGATCAATAAACTATCAGAATATATACGCTACATTGCTTGTAGCAAACCTGCGTGTATACGCAACTTCTTTGAAGCATACTCACATACAAATATCAAAATATTGAACCCTGAAACTGAACCACTGTCACTCTAAAACAAACACTAAATCATACATAAAACCATTGCATCATTATGAAATAATCACAGAACCATCCATGATCTTCAATCACAAACAACTATTAGAGTCATCATTCTTCAATCAATCAAACCTTAATCAAAACATCACTTTTAAGCCATCAAGCAAGACTTTATTTACAGACAACAGAAACACAAGAACACTGATTAAACTGATAAAATGATTTTTCTAGCAAAACCCTAGCTTATATACGTGCTTTCCTCAAAACATTTCCGCGTGTATATGTGCTTTTCAAGAAACAAACCCGCGTATAGATATGAATATATATGCGATTTACCTGTGTTAAACCCGCGTGTGTACGCGCTTTTCAGGTTATCAAACCTGTGTATAGATTTGCAATTACTAACACAAACCTTTGCTGCATCACAAAACTTCAGACATAACCAAATCTCGGCATACATAGAAAAATCACACGTCAAGACACTATCATCATTGATCAAATCAACCCATAATCAACGTTGTCATTTCAGATCTATTGGAATTGATCCATCATCAAATTCTTGGGTGCATACTTAGTTTTAGATAAAACAAATCAATAATAGCCCATTACCTGCACACTTGCTTCATATATAACTATTCATGAAATATTCATTACTTGCACACATTTACCACTTTGATATTCATCTTCTTATATATCTTAGTCCTTATCCAATACCACAAATCAAAACCATACTAATGCCAATGGTATTCTTAAACAAGATCAAATATCTATTGCTGGGCTCAATACCACAAGTCAATACCATGGTAAAGACCCTTGGTATTTAGAATACCATGGTGTGGAAATTGTACGTGCCTTTCTTTCTTCATACCCGCGTGTGTACGTGGCTTTGCTTTACACAACCCACATATACTTATTGAAATTTCAACTTTATCAATTCTCTGTCTCTGAATTGCTATTGCTTTGACCAAACTCTGACACATCTTGTTGATATCTTCATCAAGTAGGTTGCCATCAAAAGACAACTCATCAAGTAGGTTGCCATCAAGGACAACACATAAGTCATCATAATACCAACAAATGCTTTCTTCCAAATGAATAATAAAAAAAACTTTGATCAAAACCCAACACTTTTGCTTTTATGATGTCATCATTTCATCACCAAACCAATAATCTCCTAGGCGCAAATAAGAGAAGTGAATTTCTTTTCACACAACTTGATTTAGGCGAGTTTCTTGGCCGCAAAGGTTTTTAGAGGAGATTTGCTCTTCTTGCATAAAAAATAAAAGGCCCAAAAAGACAAAATTGTAGAGTGTTTCTTCCAGATCTTTCTTTAGAACCCGCAAAAGAAAAAGAAGCACGAGTCCCTTACAAAGATAACCGAGTGAAAAACCTTAGTCCCAAAAATTAAGTCAACAACCATAAGCCCTGGTCGCAGAGGTCTAATGTCTTATTGAGCGAGAATCCTTCCACACATTTTTTGGTCAGAAATGCACTTGCATATATAGGGTTATAAAAGGCTTGTGGAGGAGGAGTTGAACTCTATATTTGGAGGGAATCCAAAGTTTGAATTATCTTTGGACCATAAAAAAATTGGACCATATTCAATTTAAATTTAATTGCACTGAGAGGCGCTCTACAACCCAATATAGTGTATATGTGTGTAGGTGTAATGTAAGTATGAAAACAATTTTAAATGTTAGTTAAATAAAAAATAATAAAAAGTTAAAAGTGATATTGGGGATGAGTGTAAATGTTAAACACACATGGGCAACCAGAAAATATGAAAGATAAAATATGCAAGTACATTTTTTATTAACATGAGATATACATTTATAGTACATTGTTGTGACCGTTGGGTTTCACATCCCAAGGTCTCTTGGACTCCTTTTGTCCATTCAGCTTCCACACTAACCCATTGAGGATTAGGTGTCCAACATTCCCCCCCTTAATCCGAAGGGTTATATATGAGTCCAAGAAGAGAGCTGTAATACAAAATGTGCAAAAAATGCATGGCAGCACTAGGCTGAATGTGCTCTATGAAATGTTCGTATAAAGGGCAGTGGTTTAAGGATGACCACCAACACTGGAACGCTTAGTACAGTTCCCGGAACTCTTCCAAAACTGGCAAGAAACTGAAGTCTTCTGCTAGAGGAAGTGCTCCTATTGTTTTAAAGAGGGAAACCTTCAACCATGAAAGAGAGGTCTCACCCCGCATAAAAGGGAGAACTTCAACCTGAAAAGGGAAGTCTCAACCTGTGATGGTTTAATGATGACCCACAACTCTGGAATGCTTAATGCAATTCCTGGAACTCTTCCAAAACTGGCAAGAAGCTGGAGTCTTCTGCTAGAGGAAGTGTTCTTAATTGTGTTCCTGGAATGCTTCCGAAACTGGCAAGAAGCTGAAGTCTTCTGCTAGAGGAAGTGTCCCAGATTGCCAATTGAAGACATGTTCACGGGCATCTTTGTCTCTGGCTACAACTCTGAAACTGGTGTGGCAGGTTGTGGCTCAGGCTCGCTTAATGTGACTTTGAAGCTTGTAGATGACCATCATTTCCCTCCCTGTCAGATACAAGGTGAGATGATGGAGAAAACTCAACTGCAAGACTGTTCAATACTCTATAAGAAGTTCTGACATGTGATTGGAATATCTTCTTGGCTGTTGATGCTCATTGCCAAGAAGCGATCCATCCAAGATGAATCTTTGTTCTTGCAGGACATTTGTTTTTGAAGCATCTGTGTGAAGAATGACTGGTTTCATGACAGTGCTTACATGGATGAAGATCAAAACAGTGATCTTTCAGATGGCCAACTCGGTCACAGTGTTGGCATTTTATAATCTGTTGTTGTTGTTGCTGCTGTGAAGAGGGGCAGAGTCTGGAACAGCTGAAGTTGAACTGTCATGAGGAGCATGTGAACTGTCATGAATGAATCCAGCACTCTGAAACTGAATGGGCTTTGAGTAGTCTGGAATATGAAAGGACAAGTCCTTTTCATATCCAAGACCAGTTCTGTGCTTGTTGTGGACAAGCTGTTCCCAAGGTCTGATGATGGGCTTGGGAAGTGCAGACCGAGTTTCTGCATCTGCATGTACAACTGCTGCTTTATTTGAACGAACTGTAACATTATTGACTTGCTGCTGATGGGTGGTTGTCTCAATGTTCTGAACAAAAACAGGTTCAGAATGATGTCTATTTTGATGTAGTTCTTCTTGCTGTAGCTGTGATTCAAGCTGCAAAAAATCAATCTTTTCCTGTGCATTTTGTAGACATGTTTGAATTTCCGAGAGAGATCCTACGCTGATTTGTAATGTGTCATCAACAGTAGATTGTATAAGAGTTTTCTTGAACTCTAATACTTCACTGATTCTGGCCATTTTTCTTCAATGTCAGATTTATACCTTAAAAACTGATCACAATTATTACTTAATGCAGAAAAGTAATATCCACTCACAGTACACAACAATATCTTGTATAAATGTTAGCAAATGATCATAGTGCAACATAAAAGATTAGAATCAGCTCACCAAACTCTTTATGCAACAGTGGAATCAAGGAATCAATGCACTATAATGAGTTCTAAATACAATGCTACACTGGAGCAGCAACAATTGCAAACTTGCTTGGATCCTTCAAATACTCGTTCACTCTTCAACGTATATCAACACTTCAGTATCAACTAGTGAGAAGAATATACAGCCACACAAACAGCCTCTAAATGGCATCCAAATTGTGAAAAACTCATTCTGGTATGGTAGAAATTGACCCAAAATACCAGCAGACCAACCAACAGTAATATATTAAGTAACTCGATAACTGTGTTTGAGCTCCTCCAAGTACCACACACAAACACTTTATAATTCGGCTCAGATCAGGAAGATGAACTGTGGAAAAAATTCAATTCATATACCATGAATAACTCAATGTTTCACCACACACTAAATTTGTTCCGTTCATGCATATTCTTCGTCTCCCATGTGCAACAATAATATAGACCTCCAGTCGATTATGAGCAAGGAACGCTGTGTTAAAAAATCCATTCAACGCAATTTAATGCCATTCAATAAAATGGCAGTTTAATACCATATAAACAGCGTTAATATGCAGATTAAGAGAGCCGTGGAATAAATCCACAGCGTTATACCATAGTTCAATATACCATAGTTCATGGGCATTTAATATCAACGCATACCCATCACAACTCATAAAGCTGCACTAACTATATTCCATATTACATATAATTTCATTGCATCGAATGTGTATGCACAATATTCAATAGATGCACATATATTATGATCAGTGACTCCAACGCTCAACCTCCAAAAGAGAACGCACAACAGAATTATTTTAATGCATTTTACATGGAAATCAATTAACACATCACCATAAATTAAAGTAGGATTTGAATGCACAGTGAAGGATCTCCCAACCAGACTTCTGCCCAATAGTGTTTTTGACTCCTTCAAAATATAGCGACGTTATTGAGACTATTACTCATCAACGCCCATTTTCTCTTGATTGTTTCTTGTTCAGCTCTTAGTGCATCAATGAACTCATCAAATGGAACAACGTTGTTTTAATGACATCAATGTTATCTCGTAGCGTTCACCACAGTCTTCACAACATTAAATTTAGGCAACGTTCACCACGGTCTTCACAGCGTTCAATCTAGGTAGCATTCCACGTTATTCACGGCAGTTTCACCACGGTTCTCAGCAGAATTTCAAAAATTCCATCTTCCAGCGCAACCTTCAAATATACTCTTGATTTTGATGCAAAGAAAGCAAAGCCCGAGCGCCATTCAAGGCTCAAGCTCTTTCCCTTGTGTGACTGTGGAATTTCGACATTGTCAGTCATATACCAAGTCTGATATAACGCTGTGGAACAGGTCATTGTCGAGCCGCGTCTCGTTCTGAACCAAAATCTTCTCCAACTTTAGGGGAACTTCAATAAGTGGGCCGGTGGATTCGAATCGGCGACCGAGATGGCAAGCATTTGAGACAAAAACGTTTATATCTTAAGGAAACACAAGATGTTGTGATTTGTCATAAGCTATAAACGTTTGGGAAACACAAGATGCTGCGATTTGTCATAGGTTTTTTGCATTCAAGACGTTACGGTAGGTCGCAGTGTTGAGCCCCACGCGAACAAAACTTGACTATAATTCGCTGTGGAGCAGGTCATTCAGGCGTACAGGCACTGCGTGGATCATTCAGGCGTTCAAATGTTCAGGGTTTGTCAAAACAACGTTCAATAATGGTGCGACTGACGGACAGGCGGGGCAGCTGCTCATCAATCCGACAGGTCGGACTAGCGCGTTATGGATAGAAACGTTTATGCACAGTCATAGTTGTCAGTGGTCACAGAATATGAAACGTTTATGGAGTTTGAGCGTATTCAACTGAAGAGGGCATAGAATCATAAATAGAATATGTCAGGGCAACGCAGGTGTGGCAGACAGAACACAGGTATCTCATTCAACAATGCATATGAGGAGCTGGACCTTCATCGATGGTGGCGTATCAGCTTCAGCGCTAAAACAGGAAATGACAGTATGGATAGATATGCAGTGCCGGCAGAGGTAGGTTATTTCAGGTATGAGGAGAATAAGGCAGAGGCAGAGGTCAGGTAACGCAGAACTGACATATATATAGAGACCACAAAACAAGTGGCTCAAATTGGAGCAGGACCAGCAATCGCCCGCTCTGATACCATGTTAAACACACATGGGAAACCAGAAAATATGAAAGATAAAACATGCAAGTACATTTTTTATTAACATGAGATATACATTTATAGTACATTGTTGTGACCGTTGGGTTTCACATCCCAAGGTCTCTTGGACTCCTTTTGTCCATTCAGCTTCCACACTAACCCATTGAGGATTAGGTGTCCAACAGTAAACATTTAAATGTTGGCTCGATTAATAATAAAAAAGTTAAAATAATAAACAAAAAGTTCTAAGTAATAAATAAAAAGCTTAATTAATAATAAAAAATTAAGGTAAGAAAAATAACAAAATTCAATTTGTTATATTTTGATTTTGTTATTAGCTGGTGAATAGACTTTGTTACAATACCATGGATTATTAATACCACATGCCTGAAAACCATAACTTATTTCATAATCAAAATATTTTATAACAATATGACAAGATTCTTAACCATGGATATTCACCCCCACTTTACCATGGATATTATGAACTTGTAAATAGGATTTGTTACAATGCCATGGGCTAATGCCATAGATTCTCAATACCACATGCCAAAAGAACTTAACCTATTTCACAAACAAAATATTTTATAACAATATGACAAGATTTTTAACCGTGGATATTCACCCCCACTTTGTCGTTGATATTATGAACTTATTATGAACTTGTGAATAGGGTTTGTTACAATATCATGGCTTACCATAACTTATTTCACAATCAAAATATTTTATAAATATTTTAATTTAATTTAATAACAATTTTTAATTAAATCTAAAAAGAAAAAGGTTATAATTACTTTTGTGATATATCTAAAGCCTTTATCCTCGTGACTACTAAAAATATTCCCATAGAAATTAAATCATTTTTTTAGTAAAATAAAAAATGAAAATACTTTTATATATAAAGATGCGAAATTTTAATTGATATAAATAATATTATTAAGAACCAACGTAGATTGATTTTAACTAAGGATCCAAGCAATGAGAGCAAGCAAAGTGACTAACAATAATAGAGGAAAGATAGTACATGATTATTTTAAGTTTTTCATTATTGTATTTTATTTGAGATGATTGATAAAAAATATAGGTTTAATATTGTACAACCAATTGAGTTTTTAAAATTTAGATACTTTATTAAACACAATACAATAGGATCAAATTTGAGAGAAAGAGAGAGGGGTTGGAGAGGGGGGAGAAAGTGACAAAGATGGGGGTAAAGAGAGAGAGAAAGAGAAAGATAGAGTGATGGGGGAAGGGGGGAGAGAGAGAGGGAGGTGGGAGAGAGGGAGAGAGAGGAATGAACGAAGAAAGTGGGGGAGAGAGTGGGAGGTAAGAACAAAGACATAGAGAGATGGGGTTGGAGAGAGAGAGGGAGTGATAAGGGAAAAATGGAGAAAGAGTGAGGGAGAGAGGAGACGAGGGAAGAGAGAGAAGATGAGAGGAGAGAGATATGGAGAAAAGGGGAAGCGAGAGAGAGGGATACACAAAAATGGAGGGGAGAGAGAGAAGGAGAGAGGGAGGAAGATAATGAAAGAGTTGGAGGGGAGAGAGAGAGATTGATGGGGTGGAGAGATAGAGGGAGGTGGGAGATAAAGGGAGAGAGATGGAGGAAGAGAGAGAAGGGAGAGAGAGATGGAGTTGGAGGGGGAGAAAGAGGGAGGCAAGAAGAAAGACATAGAGGGATAAATGTCGAGAGAGAGAGGGAAGTAACAAGGGATAGATGGAGAGAGTGAGGGAGAGAGGAGAGTGGGAGGGAAGAGAGAGAGAGAGAAGGGGAAGAGAGAGAGAGGGAGAGGAAGATGGAGAGAGAAAGAGATAGATAGATATGCAGAGACAATGTGTATATTTGGAGGCTGATATGTAGAGAGAGAATAAGAAAGAGACACAAAGATGAAAATATAGAAATGATACAGTATTATATAACCAACTTAGATCCATCTTAACCCCAGATCTATCAAGTGTCGAGAGGATCAAATCTCTCGAGGTGCAAACCTTTCCTCAAGTTTTGCATTAAAAAATAGGTTTGCACCTCAAGAGATTTGATCCCTCTCGACACTTGATAGATCTGAGGTTAAGATGGATCTAGGCTAGTTTCTTAATATCCCCCTTTTTTTTTAAATAAACCCATTCACCATATTTAAAATAAATTCAAAACCATACACCAATCAAACTTGGAATCGAGGAGAATATGCCATATCATTTATTGTTGCATATCATTGATGAGACCATGCAATCACATCATAAATGCCACATCATCCTTAATTAATTTGAGACACCACATTAGCAACCCTTGGGAGTACTGACCACGAATTGGGGTCACTAAATTTGACTGGGCTTTTCTCTCAAACCGTGAAGGCCCATGAAACTCTCCACACATTAAGAAAATCAACACGATGAGGAGAATCCAGTGGCAAGGGTCTCCAAGACACAATCGACTAACTACATCAACAGATTCCTCAATAATTGTGGGGAGTGTCCATCATCCAGGAAACCAAACCGTAGAGCTAGGGTTTCTTGAACGCACCATCTCATCCAATTCAATCAACATACCATGGACATCAATGACGACATCCTTCATCTGCTCAACATATCTTGTACCTTCTCAATATCCTGTTGCACCTACACTTGCTGCACTTGCACCTGCTTTGACATCAATGACAACATAATCAACAATCTCCCCCTTTGTCAGTGATGTCAACACACCTAGCATGACAAGACATGTTGTATCCTACATCTCTCTCTCTCGCCCTTGATTCCTCCAAGTTTCTCTCCCCCTTTGACATCAATGGAAAAGGGTGACTGGTGCAACCAAGTGATATGGCTCCCCTTGACAATGTGCTCTCATCATCTTTCTGCATCATAGACTCCCCTTTGACAACATGCTCACTTGCTGTAAGCTCCAAACAATGTCATTTGATCCTGTGATGTAGCTCTCCCTGATAATGTGCTTTCTGGCTGCATCATCTCTTCAAATACATATGATCCCCCTAATGGTATGCTTTTCCTACAAACTACCCATGTATCAGTGCATCTACCAATTGTGTCAGAATTTTTTGTGAAGCATATTTTCTTTGCTAGACCCTAGTGGTCTTGTCTTCCTTCTTGGTTTTGCGGCATCCATGTTAAGCCACTTATGCAATTTCGAAAAAAGTGACCAAGATTATGGCATAAATAACATTCTACGTCTGATCTTAATAATGGAGAAAAAAAAGTTGTAATTCCTGCTATCATAGGCATATGAGACTCTATCTTGTCTACTAGAAAATTTGCTTCTAGGGCTTTGATAAAACTCTCTATCAATACTCCTGCTATATCTCCTGCAATCTGCAACTCTGTGTCCATAGTTAGAACATGTATAACAATAACCATAAAATGCGCTTGTATACTTGGGTGTATAGGGTGAAGATCTACTGAAGGTGTCTCGCCCTTGAGAATATCTTTGCTGCTCTCCACTTTTGAATGCTCTATTATGAATTGGTGTCTTGAATGCATCATCCTGATTTGTTGAGGCATTGGTCTTCCAACTTTCGGTGTTGGTTGATTTGTGTAGGACTTTGACTTTGGGCTTCTCTCCATTTTTGCATGAGGCTTCCTTTCCTTATACTTCTTTTCTTCCTTGATATGTGGTTTCTCCTCATCTTTGGGATGAGGTTTTTCTTCATGTGACTGCTCTTCACCATTTGGATGAGGCTTCTTTTCTTCAACATGTGGCTTTTCTTCATTTTTAGAGCATGAAGATTCACCAACATATCCAAGACCTCTCTTGATAAGTGGCGATCTTTGGCAATTGATAATGTCATCCAAGACCCGTGACCTCTTCAACTTCTATTTCATCTTGTCCACTTTTGCTCTCTATGTGAAAAATTCATGCTCATGGTTTATGCAACCTTCTTCCTTCTTGTTAATTTTAGGCTTGTTCTATGCTTAAGAGCAATTTACTTCAATTTCTTATTAGCCCAATATCAATTTCCAGTTTAGCAATCACATCATCTTGATAGTAAAATGCAGATAGAACATAAACATAAACAGTAGAAGACAAGCTAAGATAAGAGGACACAAGATGTGGCACCAGCCAGGGACAAACCCCAATGTGGGGAAACCCTTGATCAATTCTTCTTACAATCTTTAATAGTTTAACAGAGAGAGAGAGAGATAGTACAAATATACAAAATTGATATTTTATGACAGCAACATCAAACCCTAACCAAAAAAGACAAAGCTGGTCAAACAAGTCAGATTTGACCTCCACTCAGATTGGTCAAAGCCCAGTCAACTCGGCCTCCAACAACAAGAAGAAGCAGCCCAAAACAGTGTGAAAATCCCAGTCAAATGTTGGTCAACTGCAGCCAACCTTACGGCTATCCCTAGCACAATTAACGCTGGTCAACGCAAGGTCAAAGTGGGGTCAAAGAGGCTGTCCAAAACTGCGGCTTGCCAAGGCGAGGCAACCTAACCCAATCCATAATCAAGAAGAGTCAACGCTGTCCAAATAGCCTTCTTGCTGCATCGGTCAAACTTGGTCAACACAACCCTAAACAAAAAAACAAACTTCTTCCTTTCGCATGTGTAAGAGATTTTGCTCCAGCTATGCGTACTCAAACAAGAGAGGAGAGAGAAGGAAGTGAGGATGATATGGTGAAATAATGCCATGAGGTCTCCTCCTTTTATATGCAACATTGAGGTTAAGTTGGGGGTGAAAATGACTATTTTGCTTGCTGGCCGACCTTGACAAATTGTCAAGAATATAAATAAATTCATATCTCCATATATACATGTCAGAATCGGATGATCTTTAGATCAATCCTACACCTCTTGGAGAGAGGAATCCAAGAAAAATATCAGCTGCCATAAATAAGGTGACCCATATGGAGTTTGGCCCTAGTTGCCAATTTTAACACTCCCTCTCAACTAGGGAGAACTCCATCTGCTAATCCATCTGTCAGTCAGTACTATCTCTGCCATCAATGCACTGCTCTGCTTTGCTTTGCTGAACTATGAAGAAGAAGAAGTGATCGAGAATGTATCATACCATTCTCTACTGACCCGAAGTCAGTCCCAGATAAAAGAGTGTCTCATACCACTCTTACTGACCCGAAGTCAGTTCCAATAAAGAGAGTGTGTCATACCACTCTTACTGACTTGAAGTAAGTGCCAATAAAGAGTGTGTCATACCACTCTTACTGACCCGAAGTCAGTTCCAATAAAGAGAGTGTGTCATACCACTCTTACTGACCCGAAGTTAGTTCCAATTGATCCCAGATCAATATCATCCTAGCATAAGGAGTACGGTAGTACACGATGCGTCCATCGGTAGTACTATGGTCCCTATCCTCATTTCCCTACTCATTGGCCAGATGAGAGGTACTTCCCATGAGTCCCAGACTGCATGGGTAGGATGTCTCAGTAGGAGAAGGATGAACCACTCATCCTACCTACATGTTGCCACGAGATATCAAAGGGGAAGGTTGAACCACTCACCCTGTACACAACAAACCACTAGGGGAAGGCTGAACCACTCACCCTATGGTTCCTCATCGCTCCAAGAAGTACCCCAAGCCCCCAAGAGCTCCTAGAGCTCAATGCACATATCATACAGGATCCTCATAAGAGGGTCTCTCCACGACTCCTAGTCGTTCTGGGAAAGTCAAGAATTTGACCTTTCCCAGGGCTTCGTTAGAATGTCGGTGACCTGCTCATCAGTCCCAATGTGATGTAGCCTTATAGCTCCTCGTTGTACCATATCCCAGATAAAGTTGTACCTGATATCGATGTGCTTGGAGCGATCATGAAATACGAGATTCTCTGATAATCGGATCCCACTCTGGTTGTCGCAGAGGATCACGGTGGTATCCAACACATGTCGAAACAACTCACTGAAGAGCTTCCTCAACTAGACAGCTTCACAGGAGGCCATACTCGCAGCTATATATTTGGCCTCATCAGTGCTCAAAGCAACCGACTTATGCTTCCTGCTCATGTAGGATATCGAAGCAGAACCCAAATAGAAACAACACCCAAAGGTGCTCTTGCGATCCACCACACTGCCTACCCAATCAACATCAGAATAACCATGCAACTTCACATCTCCGGTAGTGTATCTTATTCCATGAGTGATTGTGCCCCGAAGATATCTCAGAAGATTCTTGGCACCAATCCAATGTTTGTGACAAGGCTCAACCATATATTGGCTCAATGTGTTAACTGCAAAACATATATTTGGACGGGAGTTCACCAAGAACATCAGTGCTCTTATGAGTTGATACTCAGAAAAATTTCCCAATTCAGGTCCAGCAGCACTACTGCATAACTTCTTAAAGTTAAGCTCCATCGGGGTAATCATGGGCTTGCAGTCCACCATTGCAAATATTTCCAATATCTTCACAACATATTTTCCTTGAGATAGGAAAATTTCTCCTGGCTTTTTCCAGACCTCCAACCCATTGAAGTAGTGCATCAGTCCTAGGTCCATCTCAAATTCAGAAGCCAACTCCCTCTTACATTTGTGAATGAGAGGGTCTACACCAGTCAGAAAGAGGTCATCCACATAAAACACCAGTATGAGAGGTCTATCATCTTCAACCTTAAAGTAAAGGTTCAGATCAGATTCACTCCTAGTGAATCCCAGCTTCATCAGATAGCTATCAATCCTCTCATACCAAGCCTGGGGTGCTTGCTTCAACCCATAGATATCTTTCTTCAACCTGCATACATGAGATTCCCGATCATGAATCTCAAACCCCTTGGGTTGTTCCACATAGACTTCCTCTTTAATCAAACCATGCAAGAAAGCGATCTTGACATCCATCTGATGTAGGTTCCATCCTTGCGAAGTAGCAAGGGCTATGATTGAGTGGATGGTGGTGTATCGGGCAACAGGTGAAAATATCTCATCGTAATCTACACCTTCCTTTTGAGAGAAGCCTCGAGCAACAAAGCGAGCCTTGTACTTTTCTACACTCCCATCAACTCCATTCTTGATTTTGTAAAGCCAATTAGAGGTGACAACCGATTTTTCTTGGGGTCTAGGGACCACATCCCAGACATCATTCTTCATAATGGACTCATATTCTTCATTCATAGCATCCTTCCATACTTGATGCTTCATGACTTCTTCAAATGATGTAGCCTCATTTTGAATGATAGTGCTCATAATGGTCAAGTATCCCTGATACCTGGTCGGCTTCTTTCTTTCACGGAAAGTCCCCCTTGGTGCAATATGTCTCTTGGCATCTTCGAGAGTCTCCATAAGCCATGAGGGCCTCCTCTTAGAGGAGGAGGGCTCTTGGGGAGGATAATCAATAGGATCCATAGGTTCATCAACATCCGATATCGTTTCATCTTCTTTTTCATCCTGCTTTCCAGTGTCAGCTTCTTTATTCTTCCTGGGTATAGGAAGGTTGTCAACCTTGCTAAGAGCCATATCTTTTTCAAAGGTGACATCATGACTTATCTCAACTTTCCTTTGACCAACCACATAAATTCTATAGCCCTTATAATTTTCGCTATAGCCCACAAAGATTCCTTTCTTTCCAGATGCACCCAATTTGCTTCTTTTCTCTTTCGGCACATGAAAGTATACAAGACTTGCAAAAATTCTAAAATGAGAGACATCGGGTTTCTTACTAGTGAACATTTCTTCAGGAGTCTTGGAGTTTAGTGCTTGATGAGGGCATCAGTTTTGAACATATACGACGGTATTTGCAGCTTCGACCCATAGAAACTTCAGAAGCCTTTGATCATGAAGCATGGCACGAACAACTTCCATAATTGTACGATTCTTCCTTTCAGCCACACCATTCTGCTTAGGAGTGTATGGTGTTGTGGTCTCCCTCTTAATGCCAGCTTCTCTGTCATGGAATTCATTGGATTCATACTCAGTCCCATTATCAGTCCTCAATATCTTGATTTTCTTCTTGGATTGATTTTCAATCATGGCTTTGAAGTGACGGAACCATGTGAACACTTCATCCTTCTTTTTCAAGAAGTAGATCTAAGTCTTGCGAGAATAATCATTCATAAAAGTGAGATAATATAAGTATCCTCCCAAATAGTTTAAGGGCATCATACCAGATATGTCAGAGTGGATCAACTGCAATATATCGGTGGTCTTGCTATTACTTGAGTGGAATGGTCCCCTTGTAAGTTTTCCCTCGGCACATCTCGGACATCTACATTCATGCTCTACTTTGAACTCGGGCATACCTGTCACCATCTTCCTCACATCGGGAAGAGCCTTATAATGAATATGGGAAAACCTTCGGTGCCATAGTTCAGATTGTAGAGATGTGTCGCAAGATATGGCTCCCAATGGACTTCCTCCAACTTGATACAAAGTGTCAACCCGAAACCCAAGAGTAAAAGCATCTTTAAAATTCCTTTTCCAAACACGTACCTTTCCATCGATGAATGCCACCTTGTAACCTTTGTCTTCCATTGCCAAAATGGACATCAGGTTCTTCTTGAGATCATGGACATATATAACTTCTTGTAAATGAATCGTGTTACCATGATTTAATTGAAGGGTAACATTCCCTACTCCCTTTACAGGATAGGTGGCATTGTCTCCAAGAATAATCTCCAAGTTTGTCTCCTTCTCTATCAAATTAGAGAGAGATTCCTTGTATCTGGTGAAGTGCCTTGAAGCACCACTATCAATAAGCCAATTCCCCAAAGTGTCTGGAGGAGAGGTAGTGGATAGGGCCGATATAAGATAATAATCCTTTTTCTTATTGTTAACAACATTTGTTTATTCATACCTGGAGTCCGTTGCTTTCTTGGAGGGTTGACCATTTCCATGATGTCACACATTACTTTTTCCTTTGCCATTGAACCTACTATTCCTTTGATTGTTGTTGTTGAAGTTTCCCTTGGAGTGATTGTGATCATCATCATGTGATGTGTCCTTTCTATTTGGACACTCCCTCACATAGTGGCCAAACTTATTGCAAACAAAGCACCTGCTCTTCCTTCCACCCTTAGATCCGGTCTTTCCATTGAAATGACCTTTAGACCCAACATTATTTCTCCTTTTGGCATGAGCGGAGAAAGAAGTGGGGTTTCCTCTATTTGAAGGCATTTCATCCTCCACCATTCTTGTCTCTTCTTGAATGCATCTCGACATCAATTCTTCAAATCCTAGAATTCGATCATTATTGAGAATAGTGGTTCTAAATATATACCACTCTGGTGGGAGCCCTCCAAGGGTAGTGATAGTAAGTTCCCTGTTAGGAATGACTTCTCCAGTCAATAGAAGATCATCTTTGATCTTAGTGATCCTTAAGAAGTAGGATTGAATACCCTCGTCCTTGCCCTTATTAATATCCTTCAACTTATTTTGAGGAACAAAATTTTATTTGCATCACTAACCTTGAACATGCTTACGAATTTGTTGTAGATCTCATTGGAGGTGTTCAAATCGGAGATGTAGGCCACCAAATGCTTGTCAATGGAATCTTTGATAATCTTATTTGCTTTGAATTCTCCCTTGGTGTACTTGTTCTTTGTAGCAACCGGTGCATTTGATGGAGGATCGGGTATTTTACCCTTCACATAATCCAACACTTCTTGTTCTTTCAATCTCAGATCAAGAGACATCTTCCATCTGTGATAGTCAAACTTTTCATGGAGCTTGTCTTTAGTCGGGAAGTGGGATGAGGAACCCATTGAGCCTTTTGTCCTTTCCAACTGTCTTCGGTGATTGCTCTTTCACTCTTGCTTGGGCTTTGTCTTCACCTCAACTTCGATACCATGTTAATTTTTGGTATGTCCTATGCTTGAGAGTAATTTACTTCAATTTCTTATTAGCCCAATATCAATTTCCAGTTTAGCAATCACATCAAATTGATAGTGAAATGCAGATAGAACATAAACATAAACAATAGAAGACAATCCAAGACAAGAGGACACAAGATGTGGCACCAACCAGTGACAAACCCCAATGTGGGGAAACCCTTGATCAATTCTTCTTATAATATTCAATAGTTCAGGAGAAAGAGAGGTAGTACAAATATACAAAACTGATATTTTATGACAACAACAATAAACCCTAACCAACAAAGACAAATATGGTCAAACAGGCCAGATTTAACCTCAAATCAGCTCAGTGAAATCCCAGTCAACTCAGCCTCCAATAGCAAGAAGAAGCAGCCCAAAACAGTCCGAAAATCCCAGTCAAATGTTGGTCAACTGCAGTCAACCCTGCGACCAGCCCTAGCATAGTCACGCTGGTCAACGCAGGGTCAAAGAGGTTGTCCAGAACTGTGGCTTGCCAAGGAGAGGCAGCCTAACCCAATCCACAATCAAGAAGAGTCAACGCTGTCCAAATAGCCTTCCTGCAGCTTCAGTCAAACTCGGTCAATGCAACCCTAAACATAAAACAAACTTCTTCCTTTCGCACGTGTAAGAGATTTTGCTCTAGCTATGCGTAGCCAAACAAGAGAGGAGAGAGAAGGATGTGAGGATGACATGGTGAAATGATGCCATGAGGTCTCCTCCTTTTATATGCAATGTTGAGGTTAAGTTGGGGGTGAAAATGACTATTTTTCTTGCTGGCCGACCTTGACAAATTGTCAGGAATACAAATAAACTCATATCTCCATATATACATGTCGGAATCGAATGATCTTTAGATCAGTCCTACACCTCTTAGAGAGAGGAATCCAAGAAAAATATCAGCTGCCATAAATAAGGTGACCCATATGGAGTTTGGCCCTAGTTTCCAATTTTAACGCTTCTGCTTCATCTGACTTCTTAAGACATCTTTAGTCCTTATGGTTTCTCCAAGTTTCCTTTTCAAGGATGTGATCTGCCTCCCTTTATCCTGCTTGTTCCGTTTATTTGGATTTTCTTTTTCCTTTTCCTTGAACTGGCTTGTCAGCGTGCTTTCTCTCTTGTTTGCCTCTTCCGGCATGCCTTTGAGATGCTCCACTTCCTCTTTTTCTTCATCAAGTTCCTGATCCTTCCCTGATGTTTGTAGTTCTTTAATTTGAGTTTCAAGCCACATGATATCATCTAAGGGAAATCTCCAACTATCGTAATGCTTCGCCTTTTCTGCCTTTAGGTCTTCATGTTCTCTATAAAGACTATTATACATCCTCATGGTCCTATCCCTGTCCAGTGTCACTATTCAAAGCTTGTCTTTGAGGGAATTAACATCTTCTTTTGAATAAAAAATCATCTTATATTTAACTGCAAACTTCACCAATCAACTCTGAATGCTACGGATCTGCCTTAAGGTGGTTAAGCTTCAAATGAAAGACTTGCTCTGATACCAATAGTTGGAAATATTGAGAGGGGGTGAATCAATGTTTCTTATCAATTAGTAATTTTAGCTTTACAAAGCATTAATAGGAACATGAAACATCACATTGGATATTAGTACACAACATTTGTCGGCCAACAAGCTTTGTATTATGTATGGGTTATATACAACAATTTACCAGCTAGGCTGGAAGGAAGTATAAAACTCCCAAGCCTAAAGATGTTCACAGATCAAGTCTGTAGGAGTCTTCAACCTCCCTTACAATTAACAAGTAAATCAATCAATCACTGCTGCTCCACAACTGCTACACGCTTCAACTGCGACTGCTGCTATCATTGTTGCTACTCTTTCTGTCCTCAATCAATTATATTGCCCATGCTGCCTCTTCTACTAGAGTCATTATCTGCAACTACCACTTCTACTGCTACCACTTATTTTTCCAACAATTCATTGCTGTTCACTATTTCCACACTTCAGATTGTCATACATCTCACTGCTATGCATTTCATCATCACAATTTTTCATAGAGGCGTTGTTATAATGAGAATGCTTCACAAGCCATGTCATTCTGCTTACTGCATCAAGGTAATTGTTATGGTCAAGGATTACTACTATAGGATTATGCCAACACAGTCATATGAGTTTACTGTCCTAGCTCATCATCAGGTCTTTACTGTCTCTGTCTTTAAAACATGCGACTCTGTCAGATTCCTTCTACTACTGTGGTACTTGATAGCCTGCCTTCCAAACCCTCTCTACAAAGCACAATGAAACCCTTGCACTGAAACAAAGGTGAAACCGTTGCAGCAAGAACTAAACTGTTTACCATGAAACCCTTCTCCTAGACTTCTTCAATTGATGTAAAATGGCAATGAAGCTCTGAACACTTCTTACTAATGTCTTGGACCTGTTGTGGTAAGATCACTGTCACGAAGTCATCATCTTTTGTACAAAAGGAATGTCAGTAATGACTAGCATCAACTCTTATTATCATTGTAAGTACCAAATCATTCACCAATGATCAACCTATGTTCTCTATACTTTTCCATTCAAAACTTTAACTTTATTAATTAGTGGTGTAGATTTCTAAGGTATATACTGGGGTCAGATATATCTAGCAACTTTTCAAATCATCTCTGAAATACTTGTTATAACAATCATTCAGTGGTGTAGCTGTTTAAGGTATATACTGGTAGTCAAATATATCTAACACTTTTTCACATCATCTCTAAAATACTCGTTATAACAATCCTTCATGCACAAAATTGGAAGGTTTTTCAATGTGTCACATATTGCACGTATGGAAGGCTTAGTACTTAAACTACTCAAATTATTACTTCCAACAATAAGGGTCTTTGAATATGCTTCTTCAACAAATGAAATGACGTACAATGTTGATGTTGGAAATCCCTTTACTGCTTGTTCTTCCTGAAAATTCTTTACAATAATGATCTCACATTGCTTTAACAAGGAAAACATTTTCAAACACTATTGATGACAAACCTTGAGATTTCCTGCTGCATGATGCCTTATTGCTTGAGAATGATTGATGATACTACTCCATAAGAAGTTCTTATTATGCCACAACGAATACCATGCTGGACTATTCAACTCCAACCTTTCGATGATAAATCACTTTTCAATATTCATTGTTATGCTTCAGATTCTTCACTACAATGCTAATGCACAGGTCTAAGGTTTATTGATTATAGTCGGTTGCAATTCTCTTTTTGCAGGCACTGTAAAAGGTATGTATATAATTATCAAATACATGTCACTGTGGATGAAGAAGAATAACAACCACAATACACTGTTGATTCATGTCCTGAAACAAATATGGCCGCACAAAGATTACACATGCATACTTCAGATCTCAAACAAAACTAGAGCTATTTTCATGTTTCCTTGCTGTTCCAAGGAGCTATGGATACGATATATATAAGGTCGAATTTCTTCTTTCTTATAACTGAATCCTGCTTCAGGGATCACAACAAAGTAAAATCCCAAATAATTTATACCACAATGAATGATGGTTTTCATTGTAATACTTCCAGAGAGGTTGAGAGTTTCGGGACTAAAATGTTTTGACCACTTCAGATAGATATCAACCATAAAGTGCCAATAGTAGTACTCCATCGATGCTTGTGGTATAATAACGACAGGGAGTGTTTGTTTCCTTCCTTAATAAACCATAGTGATAATTTGTGTAGGAGAGAGACGTCATATATATGTGCAAACCTTAAATCTGATTGCCCAGAAATATAAGAGATCCTGAATTACAAATCTTCACTGCCTCTAGAAGCCACACAGTTGATGATATCAAAGGTGACATGGATAGGATTCTTCGCTAGTTTCATAATAATATTCCTTTGCTGGTCCCAGAAGAGGAAATTATAAGACAAAACCATTTCTCCCAAATGAATAATAATAAAAAACTTTGATCAGAACCCAACACATTTTCCTTTATGATGCCATCGTTTCATCACCAAACCAATAATCTTCTAGGCCACAGATAAAAGAAATGAATTTATTTTCATACAACTTGATTTAGCCGAGTGCTGTGGCCGCAAAGGTTTTTAGAGGAGATTTGTTCTTCTTGCTTTAGAAATAAAAGGCCTAGAAAATCAAAATTGTAGAGTGTTTCCTCTAGATCTTTCTTTAGATTTTGCAAAAGAAAAAGAAGCACAAGTCCCTTACAGAGATAGCCGAACAAAAAACCTTAGTCCCAAAAATTAAGTCAAAAGTCATAAGCTTGGCCGCAGTGTCGGTATTTAGAGCCCATTAACATTTAATCGAGAGAAATGTACAAAGAATGGGTAATTGAATCACACAAAAAACACATAAATTTACGTTGTAAAACCCTGACAGTGTGTCAAGGAAACCTCCATGGGGCAAGGGATTGGAATTCTTATTTCTCCAGGTAAAAAACAATGGCTCTCCAAGTTACATCAAGCCTCTCGGACAATCACCATTTTAATACAAATACTTCGTTACATAACTCCCTATAGTTACACAACTGCCTGAACGGTAAAACTAAATTTACTCAGATAATTACATTGTTAACATTAATTGTTGTCATTCTTTAACAATCTCCACCTTGACAACAATTTTCCTAATCCCTTTCCCATGCCCATTCATCATCTCTTCTGCAAGCCAAGAGAATCCAAACACCATCGCAACTTCTCTACTAAAACTGGATTTGTGAATATGTCTGCATGATTCTCCTGTGTATGGACCTTCTTGAGAGCTACTTTGTCGCCATCGATCACATGTCTTACAAAATGGTACCTTACATCAATGTGTTTAGTATTGCTGTGATAAGCTGGATTTGTAGCCAAATGAGTAACACTCTGACTGTCAAAAAACATTCACTTTCTCCTGCATCCTTCCAATCTCATCAAGTAGACCTTTCAACCAAATTGCTTCAGTAGTGGACAAAGCAACTGCTTCTTGAAACTTTGACATCTAACTAATTGCTCCACCTGCAAGAGTAAAGACATATCCTGTAGTAGATCTCCTCTTGTCCAAATCACTTGCATAATCAACATCCACATATCCACAGACTAAACCTTCACTACCATTAAAGATGATACAATGGTCACTTGTGCCTCTCAAATACCAAAGCACCCATTTCACTGCTCGCCAATGTTCTTCTCCTGGATTTTCCATGAACCTGTTGACAACTCCAACTGTATGTGAAATGTCAGGTCTTGTAGATACCATCACATACATTAAGTTTCCTATCGCATTTGCATATGGTACACGGGACATATACTTCTTTTCATCATCAGTTCTAGGACTCAAACCCAAAGAAAGCGTAAAATGGGAAGCTAATGGAACATTAATAGGTTTCACATTGTTCATACCAAACTTTTCAAGTACTTTCCCCACATACTTTTGCTGTGATAACTAGAGCTTTCCATTTTTCTTGTCTCTGTGTATCTCCATTCCCAAGATATATTTTACTGCTCCAAGATCCTTCATATCAAATGTCCTAGAAAGTTGAGCCTTTGACCTGTTGATCTCTCCCATTCCTTTGCTTGAAATAAGCATATCGTCAACATACAAGACCAAGATAATGAATATGTCATTGAAACTTTTAAAGTATACACAATGATCATACTCACTTCTAGTAAAGTTCTGGCTCACCATGAAGGAGTCAAACTTCTTGTACCATTGCCTGGGAGACTGCCTCAGGCCATACAATGATTTCCTGAGCTTGCAAACTAATCTTTTGTTGCGACCTTGTACAAAACCTTTTGGTTGTTCCATATAAATCTCTTCATCCAAATCTCCATGAAGAAAAGTTGTTTTAACATCTAACTGTTCTAACTCAAGATCAAGTAATGCAGTTAGTGCTAACACAATACAAATAGAAACAAGTTTTACAACCAGTGAAAAGATCTCATGAAAGTCAATACCTTCAACCTGAGAATACCCTTTTGCTACCAGCCTCACCTTATACCTTTCGATACTTCCATCAACATTTCGCTTCAATTTGAAGACCCATTTGCATCCGACAACACTTCTCCCTTCAGGAAGTTCTACAAGATCCCAGGTTTTGTTCTTGGCTAAGGAATCCATTTCTTCATCCATAACCTTTTTCCACTTTTTCTATCCGCATCATCCACTACTTCCTAATAACAAGAAGGTTCCCCATCTTCAGTAATCAATGCAATAGATGAAGCAAAATATTCATACCTTTTGGGTGTTCTTCTTTCTCTTGTAGATCTCCTTAGAGTGACTGGTTGCTGGATCGGTTCCTGAACTTCTACAATTTCCTTTGCATCTTCTTCACCTTTTTCTTCAGAAGTCTCTCCTTCCTTTTGACTTTCCGAAAAATGTTTAGCCTCCAACTAAATTTGCTGATTCAGTGATACCTGTTCCTATTCAACTTTTACAACATCTGATTTTAGAAGAGAAGATTCATCAAATATTACATCTCTACTAATGATTATCTTACGTGAAGAAGGATCCCGCAAACTATATCCTGTCACCGCATAATCATACCCAACAAAGACATAACATTTTTCTTAAATGTGAATAATCACAAGACTGACCCGAACAAAATTCTTCAGGAATTTTACAATTAATGGCAACTGAAGGTGATCTATTTACCAAATAACAAGCAGTGGATAATTCTTTTGCCCATAACTCCTTCTGCAGGTTAGCATTGCTAATCATGCTTTTGGTTCTTTCCATAAGAGTCCGATTCATACGTTCAACAACGCCATTTTGTTGAGGAGTATAAACAATAGTTTTATGTCTAACAATCCCTTCATCCTTGCAATATTGTTCAAATTCTAAGGAAGTAAATTCACCGCCATTGTTAGTTCTTAAAACTTAATTGATTTTCCTGTTTTCTTTTCCACCGTGGCTTTAAATTGTTTAAAAACATTAAAACATTAGCTTTTTTTTAAACATATAGACCCAAACTTTCCTGGAGTAATCATCAATAAATGTTAAGAAGTATAATGCACCTCCATAAGATACAGTAGGAGATGGTCCCCAAAGATCAGAATGAATATAGTCCAAAATTCCTTTACTATTATGACTTCTAGTTTTAAATTTTTGTTTACATTGTTTTCCATATACACAATGTTTGCAAAAATCCAAACTCAAGGATTTCAAATTAGGAAGCAATTTGCAATTCATCAGTACTTGAAGGTCCTTCTCGCTCATGTGACCCAGCCACTGATGCCATAGGTGAGTATCTTCTTCTACCTTCTTAGATACAATCACTGCCTCACTGACTTGAGTACTTCCTTTAAGTCTGTAAAGGTTTCTGATCTTCTTTGCCTTCATAACAACCAGAGCGCCCTTTGAAACTTTCAACACTCCATTTTGACCTGTAAACTTGTAACCTTCCGAGTCCATTACTCTCAAAGAAATTAAATTCTTTCTCAAATCAGGTACATGTCTAACATCAATTAATTTTCTAACAGTATCATCATACATTTTAATTATGACATTTACCATCCCAACAGTTTGACAAGATACATTATTACCCATAAGCACAAAACTACCATAAACAACTTGATATGTTGTGATTCAATTTCTGTGTGGACCCATGCGATGAGAAGCACCAGAATCTAACAACCAATTTTCATAATTCTGATAGACATTGCAAACAGGTAAAACTTCATCTATCATACATTCAACAGATAAAACTTCATAAATCATACCTAACTCAACTTGATTTTCTTCCTTCTTTGGGTTTTCAACGGACTCCTTTCTTTAACAATAGTCTTTCTTGAGATGTCCTATTTTGTTGCAGTACTAACATTTGGCTTTACACTTCTTGCCTTTTGATTTTGATATGGAAGAACTTCTTGATTTCTCGCGTCTTTCCTTAGATCGAGCTCTGGCTACCATGGCTTCTGGCACAAAAGTTTCAATGCTAGACTTCCTCCGTACTTCTTCAGATAATAGAGCTCCCACAACGAAATCAAATTCCAAAGATTCGGCTGTGCTCAAACTGATAGAAGTCATAGAGTGATCCCAAGACTTAGGCAAGGAACATAACAAGGTAATAGCTTTATCTTCTTCTTCAAACTTAACATTCATATCTGACAACTGGAAAATATGTGTATTAAGTACATTTATATGTTCTGCAATTTTAGTACCCTCCTTCATCTGAAGGCTATACAGTTGTCTCTTCAAATAAATTCTGTTGGTTAAACATTTGGTCATATACAATGTTTACAATTTTACCCACAAAACTGTTGCTGAGGTTTCTTCAACAATGTTGAAGAGAACTTCATCCACAAAGCACAACTTGATAGTACTGAGAGCTCGGGCATCCAAGTCCTCCCAATCAAAATATATTATTCTAGTAGGTTTCTTCCTAACCCCATCTAAAGCTTTATGAAACCCTTGTTGCACCAACAGTGCTTTACTTTCAGTTTCCACAATGAAAATTTGTTCTTACCAGTGAACTACTCCACCTCAAACTTAGCATTAGTCATTTTTGCCATTTCTTCCTACACGGGCTCTTTAAAAAAATATTCTTTATTGATGACTTTGTTCTTTCAAAAAAATTTGCCTTCAAATTTTTGTAGCTAGGGTTTTTTTGAATTTCCCTTTTGCTTTCAACTAGGGTTTCTTAATTTTTTATTTTTTTCTTTGTTCTACAAAATGACAAAACCCCACTTTCTTTGATAGAGTCAAACACCATTTTTCTTTAAAAAAATTCTTTAAAACTTCATAAACCCCATAAACTTCTTTTCAACAATTCTTTTGAGAATTTGTTTCTTTCTTTCCCCCACAAAAACCATACTTCTTTCTTAAAAAAATTAACTCTGCTAGGGAGTACTAGTTTGACAATTTGAATCTTTGATTTTTTCTCTTCTCCTCTTGCGGCTCTTCCACTCTTTGCTTTACTTATAGGGTTGACGATTCCTAAATTCCTTCTGTGCAGCTTAGTGACAGATTTGCTGGCCTCAACAATCGACCCACGGCTCTGCAAAAAATTCTTATTACACACAAGGGTCGACTCCTCGTTGGAAAACACAGGTCAACAATACGACTCCAACTGCTTTTCTTTTGTCAAGGACGATTCTCTCTTCAATTGACGAATTGATAGGCACCTCCAGACATGGTCCGATTCAACGTCGACTATTCAACTTCGACGAGTAGAGTTTTTATTTGTGGCTCTGCTCTAGGTAACAGACAGGCGATGAAGAATGTGACTTTGCTTCTTCTATGTAAGGTGGCTCCCTAATCGTTAGCTCTAAAAAAAAACTTCAAAAAAAATGACTGCACGTGGTATGACCTGTTGGAGTCTCGATTTTCAAAAACAAGAATCTCCTCTTTATTCTACAGTCAAACTACTTGTCTCTGCTGGCGACCCAAACAAATCCCTGATTGCATTCAGCAGACTTACAGTCTTATCCTCACTAACCTTTCACGTTACTCACAACCTCGCTTTGATACCACTTGTTGGTATTTAGAGCCCATTAACATTTAATTGAGAAAGAAATGTACAAATAATAGGAAACTGAATCACACAACAAACACATGAATTTACATGGTAAAACCCTAATAGTGTATCAAGGAAACCTCCACGGGGCAAGGGATTGGAATTCTTATTGCTCTAGGTTAAAAAAACGACTCTCCAAGTTACGTCAAGGCTCTCGAGCAATCACCATTTTAATACAAAGACTTCGTTATATAACTCCCTATGGTTACACAACTCCCTGAATGGTAATACTAAATTCACTCAGATAATTACCTTGTTAACATTAATTGTTGTCATTCTTTAACATGCAGAGGTCTAATGTCTTTTTGGGTGAGACTACTTGCATACTTTTTTTGGTCAAGGATGCACTTGTATATATATATACAAGGTTATAAAAGGCTCTTTGAGGACGACCCAGCCTCAAGATTTGGAGGGAATCCAAAGTTTGAATTATCTTTGGACCATTAAAAAAATTGGGCATTAATCAATTTAAATTTAATTACTTAATATCCCCTCTTTTGTTGTTTTTGAAAATAAACCCATTTACCATACTTTAAAATAAATTCGAATCCCTATACCACTCAAACTTGGAACAAAGGAGAATATGCCATATCATCTATTGTTGCCATATCGTCGATGAGACCATGCAATCACATCATAAATGCCACATCATCCTTAATTAATTTTAGGTGCCACATCAACAACCCTTGGGAGTACTGACCACGAAATGGGGTCACTAACTTTGACTAGGATTTTCTATCAAATCGTGGAGGCCCATGACACGCTCCACACATCAATAACATCATCACGATGAGGAGAATCTGGTGGCGAGGGTCTCCAAGACACAATCAATGATCTGCATCAACAAAATCCTCAATAATTGGGGGGAGTGTCCATCATTTAGGAAACCAAACCCTAGAGCTAGGGTTAGCTGGGGTTTCTTGACTACACCATCTCAACCAAGTCAATCAACATACCAAGGACATCAATGACGACATCCTGCTTCTGCTCAATATCCTGTTGCACCTACACTCGCTTTGATATCAATGACAACACACTCAACAAGACCATCTGTGTCTACCGATGTAATCATTTATAAGGTCTCTGTCTTTGGGGTGCCTTGACGCATAAAGCATCAACTATTATGCAAATTTGAGGTATTTTATGTGAATTCAACTAGAACTGTGTCAGGTTGCTTGATAAGAGGCTGCTGTGCCACCTTGTCTGCATTTAAGGTCCGAGGTCTTGTGTTATATTTGTGCATATTGTGGTGTTTCGTGGTTCTCGGTTGTGGGACGTTTGTCGAGGGTGGCGAGTCTCTAATTTTGTGTTATGGCATTTCAATGGAGCTTGAAACATTTGTATGGAGATATGGGGATGACAAGTTGGAATAAGGTCCAGTTGTTAAGTTGGCTCATCTAGTCTCCTTTCTTGTTACTTTGCAGGTCATGGGATTTTCAGTGGATGCTCAAGGTGTACACACAATGTTGCAACGATGCCTCCTAGACAGAGAATGTGTCGCAGAGTTGGTGGAGGTGGATGTGCCCCTCAGGGGTGTTAAAGAATCTAGGGCAATCAGGGGTGGTGTGATTATTCGTTAATTGATAACAATTTGTGCATTATTTTTACCTTTTCTTGTTAGCTTATTATTCTTCTTCTTATTAGTGCATGTGTGTGTACTTCATCAAACTGCTACCAAAACATAAGAACAAGAACACAAGATGTTGGCTCTTTTCCAGGGCCAAAAACTCTCTTCTCTTCAGAGGAAAACCCTTTAGTGAATTTCTCTTATTGAAGATTCTATTGAACAATGCCAAACCCTAGACCCTTGACTAGAAGATCCTCCAAGCACAAGTCAAGCCATTTCAAGATCACTTCCTCTTGCAGCAGTTCATCCTCTTCCTTCCAACACTTTGTCTTCCTCCCTTTGGCACTTCTTCCGATAACTGTAGAGACCTTAGATTGTGTGTTCTAGGATGAACCTTGACCCTTTCTTCCCTCGCTTGAGATGGAGTATTTCTACCTTAGGGTGATGACCTTATAGCCTCCTAATCGAGCCTTCTTTTCTCTTGACAACTATTGCAAACTTAGGGTAGTAACAATGCAACCCTAATTCTTCTCATGTGTGGGGGATTCTCTTCACAAAACTATGTTAGACTTATCTTCCACCCTTCGCTTGCATAACCTTCTTCCATACTTGAGAGAGAAGCCTTGTAGGCCTAGTTTTCACCCTAAACAATGAGATATGGTGAACTATAATTTTCTGCTGTCATAACCATAGGGACTGCTCCCTTTTCCTCGTATGTGTGGCTGTAACTAGCCCTTTAACACTTCGATTTTATCCTTCCTTTCTTTGCTGTTTTGGAGACCACCTTCTTGTCTTTTTGGTGCCCTTTCCCTTGCCTTGTACCTTCGTAGATTTCAGAGGAATTCATTCTCAATTTGAGGGAGTGGACAACCTCTCTATATAGAGGTCTATCCCTCATTTTAGGCCGACTTGTAGCTTTGAGGCCGACTTGATTTTCTCGCTGCAATAAGTGCTTTTAATGTTGCCATTGTTTCTTTTGATGGTGTCTTTGCTTGGAGGATACTTGAATTTTCTTGGAGGTGTCTTCTTTGAATTTTATACATGAATATACATAATATAACATACCCTTAAGGTCTTTAGCATAATTTTTTTAACTCTTTGACTCACCTATGGCACTTTGACATGTGCTAGACCTACTTCAATGAGCAAGAAACTCATTGATGTATATTATAAAAATAATATTTCTTTTCTTGATTAAATACAAATATCAAAAGTACATTTATGAAGATCAAACCTAGTTACATTTCCTTCAACACTCCCTCTTAACCAGGGAGGTATTCATACAACATTACAAGGTGTTTGACTATGTTTCAATCTTGAAGAATTCACATAAGAGAAACTGAATTTGCAATCCATCTGTTATAGCATCATATTCATCAACATTGTCATAGTGCAAGGCCTTGACTAACAACTCCATCTCTTCATGAGATCATGAGCTACAATGTTGGCGAGACCAATGATTTATAGACACCTTCATCATTGTCTCTCAAGGTAGGATACCGACCTGGGTGGTCACTGAGTATGACCTTCTAGGACTATTTTTATCTCAGGTTCCCAACCTTCAAAGAATATTGGTACTCTTGCCTACTCTTGGCTTGGATGCCCTACACATCCTCAAAGAGTATCGGATGCCAGCTGATTACCCAATCCTCCCATTCTTTCTTCCCAAGTGAAGACAATAATGTAGTGTCTATCTTGTGTTTACATTTCCATTCATGGCCTTCATCTAGACTTACGGTTGTTAGTCCTGGTCTAGTGCATAACCCATGAAATGGAAAAACACGATTGTCTCTCCTTTGTAATTAGGGGTGATCCAAAGCTCCCTCTTGATCAAGGACTTGTCAGAGCTCCCTCTTAACTAGTGACTCTTTTATTAATTAGCAACTTCTTCGTGGGTCCTGTAGCTGCTTGATCTTGTTCCTTTCTTTGATGTCATGAAGTCTTTGTTCGAACTTCTTCTAGGTAGGGCACCATCCATTGATCACTTTCCTTCCTGGTTTTTCATGTCATTTCTTCCTTTGTGGAAAGTGCCTTTCTTGCCATTCATAAGGTTTTCTTGTCATCTTGGCTACTCCTTTTTCATCTTGTCCATGCTTCAGAATACTCTTCTCATGGATGCTTTGTTGTGCTTGCTTGTTTACATGCTTCGACCTAGTAGCCCATCATGACTTCATCATGATGTTGATTCAACATTTCTTGTCCTTTTGTTGGATGGCTTCTTTATCACGACATCTTTGTAGAGTAGAATCAATTATCTGCATCTTTTCTATCTCCAAGGCCTTCATAGGTGTTAAGGGTCCTTCCTTCCTTTGTCAGAGTTGTCCTGCCTTCTTTCGGGAGATATCTTCAAAGTATCTTGTCAGATAGTGATTCTCGATGATCATGGTGTTCTTCACATGCTTGATCTCTTTCTTCATTTGCTTCTTCTTAGATTGATAGGTAAACCAACTTATGCTTCTTGTGTGAGTATTTATTCATTGCTTTCTTCCCGAACTAGTCATGTTAAAATTGGAAACTAGGGCCAAACTCCATGTGGGTCATCTTATTTATGGCAAATGATATTTTTCTTGGATTCCTCTCATCGAGAGGTGTAGGATTGATTGAAAGATCATCCGATTGTGATATGTATTCATGGAGATATGAATTTATTTGTGTTATGGGACAATTCGTCAAGGTCAGCCAACAACCAAATTTCCCTCACTTGTGCTCAACGTTTTAGTATAAAAAGAGGTGGCTTGCAAGTCATTTGGACACACTCTTCTTGTGATCTCTTCCTCTCTACTTGTCTTTGGGTTTTGGTGGGAGGAGAGATCCTAAGAGACAACGCTGCCCTAATGGAGAAGGCTCTACACTATCATAGGAGATGCCCTAGAAGCTATGGAAGGCTCTACGTTGTCATGGAGGACAACCCTTATCTCAGCCACAAAGAAGCCCTAACGCTACCCTATGGAGAAGCCCTAACATAGCCTATGACGAGGTCTAATATGCAATCAAGAAGGGTAGTGGTGTAAGCCCTCAACACAACCTAGAAAAGGGTCTCTACCTTAGATGGATGCCCTAGAACCTTAACACAGTCTATGGAAGAATGAAAGCTCTAAAATTTCCCTAGCCGCAACAAGAGAGGGAAGCTCTAAGACAACGTGGAGGAGGCGTGAGTTCCTCAATGTAGGTTGAGTTAACTGCTAGAACAATGGCTTGTTTTCGGGTCACTTTGGTGGAGGCCAAGAGGCTGTCTTGGATGCCGCAGACTGTTCTTGAGGGCCGAAGGCATGAGGAGTTGTTTTGTGGGGTTAGAACCCTGGGAAAGGGCTACTGCAACAAGGGATAGGCTTGTTGTAGCAAGCCACAATCCCTTATACACCTACAGGTCTACGGTAAGGCTAACAAGGAGGGCGTAAGGACTGGTTGTGACTGCTGAGGTATGACAAGCCAACATGTGGTTTAGGAGTGCTGGAGAAGGGTGACCGTAGCCTTGGGACAAATGTTGCAGCTGATGTTGGAGGGCTGGCCCTAACCAGTCCATGACGATATTATGAAGGCTATCCAAATTGATGTTAGAATGCCCTTACCAGTCCAACAATGTAGCAATAAGAGAATCCCCTAACAGTGAACTGATGTAAGTGAGGCAACATGATATGACAACAATGTAATAAGGTGCAACATGATGATGGGCATAGTGATGAAGTGTATCATAGCATGATGAGTGCAACACAAATGTAACAAAGTGCAACACCGTGATGATGAATGCTGTAATGAGGTGCAACAGTATGATGTATTGCAACAACAGAATTGTGATATATTGCAGTATGCATTGAGTGCATAACAGGTACTGCATAGTGTAGCATGAAGGATGCATCAAAATGTTGAAGAAGTACAACATGATGGGCACAACATGATGATTAGGTGCAGCTCAGTGATGAGAGCAACATAGTGATGGAGAGCAACATAGTGATGAAGAGCAACTCCGTGATTGGGTGCAACACAGTGATAGGTGCAACATGACGATGAGGTGAAACACAGTAATGGATGTTTCATGATGATGGAGTCACCTTGGAGGATCAGTTGAAGCAGTATGCCTTCACCTGAGTTCAGATCGGCTACCTCATGTGCCATCTTCTTAGTGAAGATATCTGCTCTTATTTAGATAAGTCAAAATGTTGACTTCTAATGTATATGTACTATCTCTCTCTCTGTTGAACTATTGAAGATCATATAAGAAGAATTGATCAAGGGTTTCCCCACATTGGGGTTTGTCCCTGGCTGGAGTCACATCTTGTGTCCTCTTGTCTTGGCTTGTCTTCTGCAATTTATGTTTATGTTCTATCTGCATTTATTATCATACTAAATGTGATTGCTAATATGGAATTGATATTGAGTTAATGTGAAAAATTGAAGTAAATTTCCCTCAGCATAGAACATACCTAAAATTAACATGGTATCAGAGTTGAGGCGAAGACAAAGCCCAACCAAGAGTGAAAGAGCAATCACCGAAGACAGTTGGAAAGGACAAAAGGATCAATGGGTTCCTCATCCCACTTAAAATTCACCAAGGGTGAAGTTGAAGCAAAGAATATTATTCGAGTGGCGCAATGGAAAAAATGATGGCCTACCTAAAGATCACTTCAATGGGAAGTCTGGATCTAAGGGTGGAAGGAAAGGCAAATGCCTTGCTTACAATAAATTCGGCCATTATGCGAAGGAGTATCTGGATGGTAGGGACACATCACTTGATGATGATAACAATCATTCTAGGGACATATTCAATGATCGGAGGAATGACAGGTAATGTAGGTCATCAAGGAAATGACCGACTCTTCAAAGAAAGCAAGGAATTCCAGGTATGAAGAATCAAATGTTGTTTGTGATAAGCTAAAGAAGTATTATATTATATTTCCATGTCCACTACTTCTCCTCTAGACTCTTTGGGAATTTGGGTTATTGTTAGTAGTGCTTCAAGGCACCCCATCTGATAGAACAAAGTTCTCTCTAATTTGACAGAGAAGGAAACAATTTGAGAAATTATTCTTGGAGACGATGCCACCTATCCCAGAAAGGGTGTAGGGAGCATTCCCCTTTAATTGAATGAGGGCAAGACGGTTCATTTAAAAGAAGTTATTTATGTACCTAATCTCAAGAAGAACATGGTGTCCATTTCGACGATGGTAGTCAAAGGTTTCAGGGTGGCATTCATTAATGGAAAGGTACGTATGTGGATAAGGAATTTTTAAAGATGCTTTTGAGTTCAGGGTTGGCAATTTGTATCAAGTTGCAGGAAGTCCATTCGGGACCATGTTGTGTATCAAATCTTTTCAACGACACCGGAGGGATGCTCATCTTCATTGTAAGACCCTACCTGATGTGAGTCAAATGATGACATGGATGCCTGAATTCAAGAAGAGCATGAAGGTACATGTACAAGATGTACCGAAGGAAAACTTACAAGGGGACCATTCCCCTCATGTAGCAAGACCTCAGATGTGGAACAACCTGAGGGGTTTGAGATTCATGATTGGGAATCTCAAGTATGCAGGTGGAAGAAATCTCTCTATGTTTTAGAGCAAACACCCCGGGCTTGATATGAGAGGATTGATAACTGTCTGATGAAGCTGAGATTCACTAGGAGTGAAGCCGATCCAAACCATTGCTTGAAGGTGGTGGATGATAGACCTCTCATACTCGAATCTTATGAGGACGACCTCTCTCGGACAGGTGTAGACCTTCTCATTTGTAAAAGTAAGAGGAAGCTGGATTCTGGATTTGGAATGGTGAATTGCAAGCCCGTGACTACCTTGATGGAGCTTAACTTTTAGAAGTTATATGGTAGTGATGCTGGACCTGATTTGGGAAATGCCTCTGAGTTTCATAAACTCATTTGCATTGATGTTCTTGGTGAACTTCCGTCCGGATATATGTTTTGCATGTTGGGCTCATATATGGTTGAGCCTCATTGAATTGGTGTAAAGAATCTTATAAGATGTCTTCGGGGCACAATCCATGAAGCTGCATGATTATTCTGATGTTGATTAAGCAGGCAGTGTGGAGGATTGCAAGAGCACTTTTAGGTGCTGGTTCTCTTTGAGTTCTGCTTTGATATCCTTGATGAGAAGGAAGCAGAAGTCAGTTGCTTTGAGCACCGCTGAGACCGAATACATAGCTACGAGTATGACCTTGTGTGAAGTTGTCTGGTTGAGGAAGCTCTTCAGTGAGCTGTTTGGACACATGATGGATACCATCGTGATCTTCTGTGACAACTAGAGGGGAATTCAATTATTGAGGAATCCTGTGTTCTATGATCACTCCAAGCATATGGACATCAGGTACCACTTTATCTGGGATATGGTACGTCGAGGATCAAGAAGGCTCCATCGCATTGGGACTGATGTGAAAGTCGCCGATATTCTATCGAAGCCCTGGGAAAAGTCAAATTCCTGACTTTTCGAGAACGACTAGGAGTCGTGGAGAGACTCTCTCCTAAGGGCCCTGTATGATATGGACATTGAGCTCTGGGAGCTTTGGGGGCTTGGGGGTACATCTTGGAGCGATGAGCAACCATAGGGTGAGTGGTTCAACCTTCCCCTAGTGGTCTGCTATGTAGGCAGGATGAGTGGTTCATCCTTCTCTCGCCGAGATTGTCATAGGGTGAGTGGTTCAACCTTCCCCTAGTGAGTTGTTGTGCACAGGGTGAGTGGTTCAACCTTCCCCTGGGATACCCCTGGCGACATGTAGGCAAGATGAATGGTTCATCCTTCTCCTGCTGAGATATCCTACCCATGTAGTCTGGGACTCATGGGAAGTACCTCTCATCTGGCCAATGAGTAGGGAAATGAGGATAGGGACCATAGTAATACTGATGGATGCATTGTGTTACTACCGTACTCCCTATGCTAGGATGATATTAATCTGGGATCAATTGGAACTGACTTCGGGTCAGTAAGAGTGATATAACTCACTCTCTTTTGGAACTGATTTTAGATCAGTAAGAGTGGTATGAGACACTCTCTTTTACATGGGACTGACTTTGGGTCAGTAGAGGATGGTATGATACATTCTCGATCACTTCTTCTTCTTCATAGTTCAACAGAGTAGGGCACTGATGGCATAGATAGTACAGTCTGGCAGATGGATTAGCAAATGGAGTTCTTCCTAGGTGAGAGGGAGTGTTAAAATTGACAACTAGGTCCAAACTCCATGTGGGTCATCTTATTTATGGCAGCTGACATTTTTCTTGGATTCCTCTCCCTGAGAGGTGTAGGATTGATCTAAAGATCATCCAATTCCGACATGTATTCATGGAGATATGAATTTATTTGTGTTAGGGGACAATTCGTCAAGGTCGACCAACAACCAAATTGCCCCCACTTGTGCTCAACGTTTTAGTATAAAAAGAGGTGGCTTGCAAGTCATCTGGACACACTTTTCTTGTGATATCTTCCTCTCCAGTTGTCTTTGGGTTTTGGTGGTAGGAGAGATCCTAAGAGACAACACTGCTCTAATGGAGAAGACTCTACACTATCATAGGAGATGCCCTAGAAGTTGTGGAAGGCTCTACGCTGTCATGGAGGACAACCCTTATCTCAGCCACAAAGAAGCCCTAACACTGCCCTATGGAGAAGCCCTAACATAGCCTATGAAGAGGTCTAATACGCAGTCAAGAAGGGCAGTGGTGTAAGCCCTCAACACAGCCTAGAAAAGGGTCTCTACCCTAGATGGATGCCCTAGAACCTTAACACAGTCTATGGAAGAATGAAAGCTCTGAAATTTCCCTAGCCGCAACAAGAGAGGGAGGCTCTAAGACAACGTGGAGGAGGCCTGAGTTCCTCAATGGAGGCCGAGTTAACTTCTGGAGCAGTGGCTTGTTTTTGGGTCACTTTGGTGGAGGCCAAGAGGTTGTCTTGGATGCCGCAGACTGTTCTTGAGGGCCAAAGGCATGAGGAGTTGTTTTGTGGGGTTAGAAACCTTGGAAAGGGATACCACAACAAGGGATAGGCTTGCTATAGCAAGGCACAGTCCATTATACACCTACATGTCTACATTAAGGTTAACAAGGAGGGCGTAAGGACTGGCTGTGACTACTGGGGTATGACAAGCCAACATGTGGTTTAGGAGTGTTGGAGAAGGGTGACTGTAGCCTTGGGACTGATGTCTCAGCTAATGTGTGAGGGCTGGTAGGACTGGACCTAACTAGTCCATGACCATATTGTGAAGTTTGTCCAAACTGCTGTTAGAATGCCCTTACCGGTGCAGCAATGTGGCAATCAAAGAATCCCTTAACAGTGAACTGATTTAAGTGTAGCAGCATGATATGACAAGATGTGACAACATT
The DNA here is from genome assembly GCA_031772625.1 of Pinus tabuliformis. NCBI lineage: Eukaryota > Viridiplantae > Streptophyta > Pinopsida > Pinales > Pinaceae > Pinus > Pinus tabuliformis. Next base: position 216,524,157 of record CM062820.1, on the reverse strand, counting down.
GTAATAAGGTGCAGTATGATGTTGAATGCTGCGGCATGATGATGGGCATAGTGATGAAGTATATCATAGCATGATGAGTGCAACACAAATGTAACAAAGTGCAACACCGTGATGATGAATGTTGCAATGAGGTGCAAAAGTATGATGTATTGCAGCAACAAAATTGTGATATACTGCAATATGCATTGAGTGCATAAAGGGTACTGCATAGTCCAACATGAAGGATGCAGAAAAATGTTGATTAAGTACAACATGATGGGCACATCATGATGATTGGGCGCAACTCAGTGATGAGAGAAGCATAGTGATGAAGAGAAACTCTGTGATTGGGTGTAGCACAATAACGAGTGCAACATGATGATGACGTGCAACACAATGATGGATGTTGCATGATGATGGAGTCACCTTGGAGGATTAGTTGAAGTAGTATGCCTTCACCTGAGTTCAGATCGACTACCTTATGTGCAATCTTCTTAGTGAAGATCTCTGCTCTTATTTAGATAAGTCAAAATGTTGACTTCTGATGTATATGTACTATCTCTCTCTCTCTGTTGAAATATTGAAGATCATATAAGAAGAATTGATCAAGGGATTCCCCACATTGGGGTTTGTCCCTCGTTGGCGCCACATCTTGTGTCCTCTTGTCTTGGCTTGTCTTATGCGATTTATGTTTATGTTCTATCTGCACTTACTATCATACTAAATGTGATTTCTAATCTGGAATTGATATTGAGTTAATGTGAAAAATTGAAGTAAAGTGCTCTCAACATAGAACATACCTAAAATTAACAAGTCAACATTTCTTCTTGCTTCGTAGTTAGCAATATTATACTCCTTATGTGAGCATATTCTTTTGTTGACTTTCATTACATTGTAGTACATGTCTTCGAGCATGTTCTTGGTGAAAGAGATTCTTTCATGCTTGATCATGTTATAGAACTATCCCCATGACTTAATAATATACAAATGATAACATGACTAAACTTTGATGCATACATACCTCATCTTGATTCTGCTTTGATCATATTAGCTTCATTTGGTTGTCCTTGGTGTGGCCCTTCTTGCTTCATATTAGCTTGCCTGCATATCATCCTTTTCTTGAATCCCATGAATGAGATTCCCAATGAGACATTTGCTTTGGTTCATGAACCTTCTTTTGAAGATTCCATCATAGGGTCCTAAAGACCCTTGCCTTGCAAATGTTTCCTTTCTTTTGATGATGGAGGTCTTATAAGATTCTTAATCATGATCAATCTTCTTTTATTGTGGATGAGGTCCTATACTAGGTATGCTTATCCTACATGAATATCTTGAGCTATATCTTGTCATGCTCCTATATTCTAGAAGATATTTTTACCCATGCATTTTGTTCTCATTATAAATGCTACATCTTCATGAGTATCTAGAACTCTATATACATCATGCTTCTAGATTCTAGAGGATGTTTCTAGCTATGCAATTTTATGTTATTCCTACATGCTCCTATCCTACTCAAAACCTTGAAAGAAGACTTGAAGTAAAGAGTTTGACCTAGTCATAGTAGAGATCCGAAGGATCTTCCTTCTTTTGCTTCTTTCCTTCTTCTTTCACTTCTTGAGTTATGTGAGCTTCTTCCCGCTTTCTTTTGTTGTTGTTGTCCTTCTTAAGCTTAGGACAATTCCTTTTGTAGTGTCCATATTCTTGGCATCCAAAACATTGGAAATTGGACGTCTTTATTTTTTGTTCTTCGTGGACCAAATTTGCCAAATTTTCCCTTTCTCTTGGCCATGGTAGCAAATGCTTTCTCCTTTGATCCCACATCTTCCTTTGATTTAAGTTTGGTTTCCTCTATCCTGCATAGAGACCACATTTCACTGAGAGTGTTTGCTTCCTTCTTGTCATAAATTTTTGATGTGAAGTTGCCCCAATCCTCAGGTAGAGCATTAGTACTACAGTGTTCATCTCTTTGTTAGACATGACTTCCCCAAGCTCTTGAAGTTGATCTCTTATTTAAGATATTTTCATGAAGTAGGGAGTTGTTCCTTCCTTTGTTATTTTCATCTTGTACAATTCACTTTTTAGAGATATTACTTCTCTGGTTGTGGATACCGAGAATAGCTCTACTAGCTTATCATAATTTTCTTTCAATGTTTCAAATTTGGAGACATAAGGAATGAGAGAGTCTTTGATTGATTATATCAGAATCCTTTGAGCTCTTGTCTCATCCTTATTGTACCTGGCTAAGGCTTGAGTTTGTTCCTTAGCAAGGATAGTGATATTCCCTTTGACATGTTCTAGGAGTTTATTCTCTTTGAGAAGTAAATCGGTCCTCTTCTTCCACGCAAGAAAGTTATTGGTACCTACCAATTTATTGCTTTCCTTGCAAAAAGACATTGATGTATATTCAGAAGGGGACTTGCTTGATGATGATATTTGCTTGATAACTTGTAGCTTGATGTAGGTCCTGCTTCAATCTACTCTTCTTTGTAGGTGCCTTTATGTAAGGCTCTTCTTCTTGCTATGTAGACCTCCTTGATGACTGATGGAATGTAGACCTTCTTGTCCTTGAAGTGATTGAGACTTCTAGTCTTGATGCTTCAACCTTGTAGATGCTTCTCCTTGATGAGTGTTCTTGAGTTTCCCTTTCCTTGATGTGTCACCTTAGCTCTGATTCCATGTTGAAGAATCTAGGGCAATCAGGTGTAGTGTGATTCTTCGTTACTTGATAAAAATTTGTGGTGTATTTTTACTTTTTATTGTTAGCTTATTCTTCTTCTTCTTCTTATTATTAGTGCACCTATGTGTACTTCATTAAACTGCTACCAAAACATAAGAACAAGAACACAAGATGTTGGCTCTCTGCCAGGGCCAAAACCTCTCTTCTCTTGAGAGGAAAACCCTTTCATGAATTTGTCTTATTGAAGCTTCTATTGATCAATTCCAAACCCTAGACCCTTGACTAGAAGATCCTCCAAGCACAAGTCAAGTCCTTTCAGTATGACTCTGTCTTGCAACACTTCGTCCTCTTCCTTCCAGCGCTTTGTCTTCCTCCCTTCGACACTTCTTTCGACAACTATAGAGACCTTAGATTATGTGTTCTAGGGTGAACCTTGACCCTTTCTTCCTTCGCTTGAAATGGAGTCTTTATACCTTAGAATGATGAACTTATAGCCTCCCAACCGAGCCTTCTTTTCTCTTAAGAAATATTGCAGACTTATGGCAGTAGAAATGCAACCCTAATTCTTTGCATATGTGGGGGATTCTCTTCACAAAACTATGTTAGACTTATCTTCCACCCTTCGCTTGCATACCCTTCTTCTATGCTTGAGAGAGAGGCCTTGTAGGCCTAGTTTGCACCCTAAACAATGAGATATGGTGAACTGTAATTTAGTGCTGTCATAACCGTAGGGACTGCTCTCCTTTCCTCGCACATGTGACTGTAACTAGCCCTTTAACACTTTGGTTTTATCCTTCCTTTCTTCATTGCCTTGGAGACCTTCTTCTTGTCTCTTTGGTGCCCTTTTTCTTGTCCGGTACCTTCACAGATTTCAGAGGAATGCATTCTCATTTTGAGGGAGTGGACAACCTCTATATATAGAGGTCTGTCCCTCCTTTTAGGCCGAATTGTAGGTTGACTTGTAGCTTTGAGGCCGACTTGATATTATTGCTGCAATGGGTGCTTTTAATGGTGCCATTGCTTCTTTTGATGGTGTCTTTGCTTGGAGGATACTTGACTTTGCTTGGAGGTGTCTTCTTTGACTTTTATACACAAACATACATAATGTAACATACCCTTAACGTATTTAACATAATTCTTTTGACTCTTTGACTCACCTATAACACTTTGACATGTGCTAGACCTACTTAAATGAGCAAGAAACTCATTGACATATATTATAGAAATAATATTTCTTTTCTTGAATAAATACAAATATCAAAAGTACATTTATGAAGACCGAACCTAGTTACATTTCCTTCAACAAGGGGCGGCGAAGGGCCAAACTTTTTTCCCATGATTCGACAACCACCTACTTCAATGCTGTTCCACCAGAGACGAGAAAGGAAATCCGAAAGCTAGAGACTCAAGTTGGAATCAAACACCAATCCCATTCTGATTCAGAGCTCATGGAGGATATTTCAAATTGGTTTCCTGGCCCTGGTCATACCAGGGGTAGGAAGAAGCAATATTTGATTTCAATTGCTTTGCACTAGAAAATTAAAACTTTGCTAGGTTTGGTTCTTAAAGATAAGCAAGTGGAGAAATACAATGCCTTCTCTGTTGGGTCCCTATAACACTAGTGATTACCCCATTACTATTGTAGTTATACCCCTTATTTATATTGTTGTGCCCCTATTACCCCCATATTGTTATTTCTGTGCCCCATAGAATCCCTCTATTGTTATTTTTGTGGCTTTATATTATTATTGTTAGGTCGGCTGGATTATATTGTGACTCCTTAGACTCCTATATATAGAAAGGAGGTTTTGTCATTTGTATCATCCAAGAATTGTTCATTTATGTAATGTAAAGGAGGCTTCCCCCTCGAAGAGGCTGAATTCTAAGGCGTTGATCTATCTTTTCTATCTTTTCTTGAGCTGGTTTCATAACATTTGGTATCAGAGCTTTCGATTCTAGGGTTTCGCTGCTCCAAACAGGTCATCGTGGCATTTTCGCTGTAATTTTTTTTTTTCTGTGACGTTTCAGAAGTCGCAAAAAAAACCCATTTGAGAAGAAATCGCGCTGAACCTTGGGTCGAATTTCAGAGCTTTTCGCGCGATATTTGCGGAGATATGATCTGAGGAAGTTGGTCTTTTTGCAGACTCCTGAATTACATTCAAAACAGGTGACCTGGGGAAAATCGTCATAACTTTCTCTCTGGGGATCGGATTGAAATTTCGTAAGAAGGTGCAGAAAGAGGACGGACTGTAGTTTCTTGTGTGTGTGTTTCAGATTCAAAGGTTGAAACAGTGACTCGTGGCATGTCGTACAAGTTCGCTCTACTGAACCAGTCTAAAAGCAGGTCACTGTGGGAGATTTCACATAACTCTTCCTTGGAGAATCCAATTTGGCTCAGACTTGTGGCATTGGAAAGAGGACGCAGAAGGATACTACAAGTAGCAATTTCAGAACTGGATGATCCGAAATTACAGAGATACATCAGATTCAATATCAGGCTTCTATAAAGTAAAAAAAGGTGTGTAGTTTTTTTTAAATTTTTGTGTAAGCTTGGTTTAACAGAATTCAAAGGGCATAGTAAAGCATTATTATCGGTAACTGATGCCCCGAGGAAAGAAAATGCAAACACCTAGTAAGGAACCTGAAAGCTCTAGCATGACTCATGAAGAAGAGGAAGAAATGCTACATGATATATCAAAATTACAAGAACAAGTGCAACAAATGTCACGCTCACAAAAGCTAACAGAAGCTAAGATAAGTGGCGTGGAATCTAAGGTAAATGGCGTGGAATCTAAGATAAAGGGCATGGAAGCTAAGATGGATGATTTGAAGATAGATTTGAAGACAGACATGGAAGAATTGAAGAAGTTGCTACAAGAAAGGGTCACTAATGGTGAAAAGGTAGTAAAGGAAACTCATGATGAGAACAAAAGAAATGTTAATCATGATTCCATAGATGCTAATGTTGGATCGAAGAATCACCATATTCCAAAAATCGATATGAGGAAGTTTGATGGCAAGGATCCCGCCACATGGATATTACAGATGGAGCAATTCTTCGATCTCAATAATGTGCAAAACGCACAAAAGGTACGTATGGCAACTGTATATTTGGAACCAAATCAGTTTGTATGGTATCAATGGCTTTGCTCTCGTAAACAATTTATCACTTGGGCAATTTTTACGAAAGAATTGATAGCACATTATGAAGATACAAAAAGCAACACTTTTTTTAGCCAATTGATAAGTCTCAAACAAAAGGGTTCAGTAATGGAGCACATTGAGGAGTTCCAAAAATTGAACATAAGGGTAAAAGATATTCCAGAGGAGCATAGGATTGATGTGTTCATAGGGTCTTTAAAGGATAATATCCAACATGATGTTCGCCTTTGGGAACCTGATTCATTAGAGAAGGCATTCAGGTTAGCAAGAAAAATGGAAAGCAAAATTATGGCAACCAGGAAGCATACCACTCACAACTATAAAGACGAAAGTGTTGTTGCCCTTAGTCTTCCACAACCTATAAGGTTGACACCACAACAATTGGAAGAAAAAAGAGCAAAAGGGCTTTGTTACAGTTGTGATAGCAAATACACTAAAGGTCATAAGTGTGCTGAGAAGAAATTATTCTACATAGATTGTGAAGAGGAAGAAGAAAAGGAGCAAGAAAGGTCAAAAGAAGAAGATATACTCCAGGAACAAAGCCTAGATGAAGAACAAATAAATCCGACCATATCTTGTAATGCATTGGCGGGAATTACCACTCCTCAAACCATCAAGATAGAAGGACAAATCAAGAAGAAAAAGGTAATAGTGTTGATTGATTCAGGAAGCACCCACAATTTTATTCATTGTAGGGTAGCAAAAGAATTGAATTGCTTCCTATATCCAGCACCAGAGTGTCAAGTGATGATTGCAAATGGAGGAACAATAAATTGCTCTGGAAAGTGCCATAATATCAAGCTATCCATGGGAGAATATGTATTGACTAGCCCAATGCTTTCCATTCCAATGGGAGGTGCTGATGTTGTACTAGGAGTCCAATGGCTACAATCCTTGGGTACAATAGCTTTTAATTTTCAAGAACTTTTCATCAAATTTTCTACGGAAGGAAAGGAAGTTGAATTAAGGGGTATTGCAGGGAAACCAGGAAAGATAATCAGCTCTAATGGCATGACAAAGCTTCTAAAAAAGGAGCAAAGAGGTGTAATTGCACAATTATGTTCGCTAGATGTTTCCACATTGGAATCATCTATTTCTCCAGATCTCCAAAAAGTCCTGGACAATCATTCCAAGGTATTTGAGACTCCCAAAGGTCTCCCACCTATGCGTGATCATGATCATGCTATTCATCTGATTCCAGGAAGTGTTCCTCCAAACATCAGGCCGTACAGATATCCCTATGTCCAAAAAAGTGAAATTGAACGTATGGTTGCAGAAATGCTAGAGGCTGGTATAATTCAACCGAGTCAAAGTTCTTTCTCAGCTCCAGTAGTATTGGTGCACAAGAAGGATGGATCATGGCGCATGTGTCCGGATTATAGGGAGCTCAACAAGCTCACTATTAAAGATAAGTTCCCCATTCCTGTTATTGATGAATTACTGGATGAATTGCATGGATCAATTTACTTCACCAAGTTGGATCTTCGTTCGGGATATCATCAAATCAGAATGAAGATTGAAGACATTCCGAAAACGGCATTTAGAACTCATGAGGGTCATTATGAATTTTTGGTCATGCCTTTTGGCCTTACCAATGCACCTTCAACATTTCAAGGTTTGATGAATTCAATTTTCAAACCATTCCTTAGAAAATTTGTGTTAGTATTTTTTGATGATATACTAATCTACAACAAGTCTTGGAAGGATCATGTTGAACATGTTGACAGGGTGCTACAACTATTGGAGGAGAAACAATTATATGCAAAAAGATCCAAATGTTTCTTTGGAGTCCAGGAGGTGGAATATTTGGGTCATATTGTATCTCATGAAGGAGTTAAGGTAGACCCTAGCAAAATTAAAGCCATTAAGGAATGGAAAATCCCCACATCCATAAAGCATCTGCGAGGATTTCTTGGGTTGACAGGGTATTATCGCAAGTTTGTTAAGAATTATGGGAGAATAGCAGCACCTCTAACAACATTATTGAAGAAAGATTCATTTTCATGGACTCCGGAAGCAACAAAGGCCTTTGAACATCTTAAAGAGGCAATGTGCCAAGCACCGGTCTTAGCTACACCGGACTTCACAAAAACCTTTATTGTGGAATGTGATGCTTCAGGAAATGGAATTGGTGCTGTTCTAATGCAAGATGAAAGACCCATTGCTTTTGAAAGTCGTCCAATCAAGGGAAAGTTTTTAAGCAAAGCTATTTATGAGAAGGAAATGTTGGCAATACTCCATGCACTTAAGAAATGGCGACCCTACCTAATGGGAAGACACTTCAAGGTAAAAACGGATCATGATAGCCTTAAATACTTTTTAGAACAAAGATTATCCTCTGAAGAGCAACAAAAGTGGGTCACAAAGATGTTGGGTTATGACTTTGAAATCATCTACAAAAAAGGGAAGCAAAATGTGGTGGCAGATGCACTCTCAAGAAAGGATGAGGATGTGGAAGCATTGTTGTGTGCCATTTCTATTATCCAACCAGATTGGATAAACGAAGCAAGGGAGGAATGGAAGAATGACGAAGAAGTGTGGGCACTTATTCGAAAGCTACAACAAGATTCCAGTACTTCTGATACATTTAGCTGGCAAAATGATTCGTTATGGTACAAAGATCGCTTATACCTCTGTAAGAATTCCCAGCTAAAACAAAAGATTCTTATGGAATTGCACACTTCTCCCTTAGGAGGGCACTCAGGATTTTTAAAAACTTACCACAGGGTTAAGAAGGATTTTTTTTGGGATGGCCTTAAATCAGATATTCAAAAGTTTGTGGCGGAATGTTTGGTTTGCCAACAAAATAAAGTTGAAACAATTAAGACACCGGGTCTATTACAACCTTTATCCATTCCAAGCCAACGTTGGGAGGAGGTTTCAATGGATTTTATCACAGGTTTACCCAAGTCTGAGGGAAAGAGTGTCATCATGGTGGTAGTTGACAGACTTACCAAGTATGCACACTTTTGTGCATTATCACATCCATTTAAAGCCAGTACAGTTTCTACTGCATTTATGGAAACAGTTCAAAAGCTACATGGAAACCCAAAGATTATTGTAAGTGACAGAGATCCCATTTTCACTGGAAATTTTTGGACAGAATTATTTTCTTGTCTTGGTACTCAGTTAGCTCATAGCTCATCTTATCATCCTCAATCTGATGGGCAAACTGAGATAGTAAACAAATGTTTGGAAGGATATCTTCGTTGCTTTGTATCTGATAAACAGACACAATGGGTCAAATGGTTGCCTCTGGCTGAATGGTGGTATAACACTTCCTTCCATACAACAACAAAAATGACCCCATTTATGGCACTTTATGGGTATCAACCACCATCCATCACATCATATTTAAGAGAAAATTCTAAGGTTCAGGCAGTGGAACATCACATCGAACATCAACAACAAGTCCTCCAACTCTTAAAGGATAACCTCGTGTTGGCACAAAATAGAATGAAACAACAGGCAGATCAACATCGCAGTGAAAGAAGTTTTGATGTAGGTGATTGGGTATTCCTACGGCTACAACCATATAAGCAAATGTCCCTAAAGCAAGCTAAGAAGGATAATAAATTATCACCAAAGTATTATGGTCCGTACAAGGTGTTGCAAAAGATTGGTACTATGGCATACAAATTGGAGCTTCCTGCAGCTTCTCGATTGCACCCAGTTTTCCATGTTTCATGTTTAAAGAAGGTTATAGGTGACAAGCTCCCAATTCAAAAAATATTGCCAGAACTTGACGAGGAAGGAAAAATTATATTGGAACCAGAAGCAGTCACAGAAACAAGAACTCGACAGCTACGAAATCGATCAATTTCAGAGTATCTTATCAAGTGGAAGAACTTATCCGCTGAAGATTCCACATGGGAGGATGAGAATTTTATGCAGAAGTATCCAGAACTACTCAAGCGTTGAGGACAACACTTTTTTGAAGGAGAGGGGCATGTTGGGTCCCTATAATACTAGTTATTACCCCATTACTATTGTAGTTATACCCCTTATTTATATTGTTGTGCCCCTATTACCCCCATATTGTTATTTCTGTGCCCCATAGAATCCCTCTATTTTTATTTTTGTGGCTTTATATTATTATTGTTAGGTCGGCTGGATTATATTGTGACTCCTTAGACTCCTATATATAGAAAGGAGGTTTTGTCATTTGTATCATCCAAGAATTGTTCATTTATGTAATGTAAAGGAGGTTGCCCCTCGAAGAGGCTGAATTCTAAGGCGTTGATCTATCTTTTCTATCTTTTCTTGAGCTGGTTTCATAACATTCTTCTCCTTGGAAGACATCAAACAAATGATCAGAACCCAGAGGTTTTGTTTGGACAAGATCGATTCCCCCTTAACTCACATGGATGGCCACATTGCGTGCGAGTCTAAAAGTGGATATCTCATGGACTCTTCACGTTCAAGCGTGAGAGTGTCGACCACAATCTCCTCCCTCAAGAATGAATAAAGTTGCATAAGGTTAGCAGCTTTGTTTTCGATATATGTGGTTGGTCTCAGGCCTGGTCAATGGTCGACTTGTTGGTTCAAAGTTGTTTTTAATTCTCCGTTAGTTAATTGATGTATTGTTTTGGTCTCCTTTGTTTTGGCTTTTATAAGTGGTGTTTCACTAGACATGGTTGTGTCCTTGGTATGCTGTGTGGTTGGTTATTAAATGTATAGTCTTGGTCACCTTTGTTATGGCTATGATGTATTGGGTCTTTTGCAAAACAGGCCCGCGTTCCTATTCTATTGTGTGGCTAGTTACTTAATACTTATGGAAATATGGCCCCGATCATATTTGTTTTGGCTGTGTTGTTTGGGGTCTTTCGCTTGCAAGGCTCGCATGCCTGTACTACTTTGTATCTAAGGGGAAACAATGGGTTTAACTTTCTTCTCTGTATGACCTCCAAATCTTGTTTCAAAAGGGAGGCTCAATCCTGGTTTTGGTGTGGGCTACATGATGAGGAAATTCAAATCCTCAGGGAGAAAAAGAAAATCGATGTATTATTGACATTTGAATTTTGAGTAATATAACGTTGCAATTTACAATTAAAAAAAAGAAAAAAAAAGGAGAAGGTTGAAGATGCATTATATGTAATAGTATATAATTATTGGTTTCAATATTGAGGTATATTTCATTATTTTATTTTGCAAACTTACCTGTTTTTTTTCAACATCTTTAAGTTAAAAGAATAATGTCAAGTTTATTTTATAACTGACTTAGATTCATTTTAACTCAAGATCTATCAAGCGTCGAGAGGGATTGAATCTCTCGAGGTGCAAACCTTTCTTCAAGTTTTGCACTAAAAAATATCTCTGTGTTGGGTATGTGTTATATTCTTTCCACCCAAGGATGGAAGGCAGACCACCCATGGCTTTGGGCATGATGGTTTTTCCCATGGTATTTTGTAGATTATGTCAAGGGAACTGCGGTTATGTTCTAATCCAGGGTTAATGGATTGAGGATTATGAATGTTTTGACATGTATATAATGTATTGTAACATTGAAAGGAATATAATGAAAAATTGATCTAGTTTTCCCAATTTTGGGTTCCAAGAGAACATATTTATGTTCTCGTCATTGTATATTTTTCCGTTTTTAAAAATTTGTTTGCAAGTAATTTCTATACAGGGTTAAAACCTACAGTTTTCACCTCGAGAGATTTGATCCCTCTGAGCGTTTGATAGATCCCAAGTTAAGATGGATCTAGGTTGGTATTTAATAATGTTCAATATTACATAATGCTACACAATATTAAAGATAATATTATATATATATTTTTTTGGTATCTAAACAAATGGACAACTAGGTTGGTCTTGTACTCACATAACATGAGGCTGATTCCAACTACGACCACTATAACCTCTATGTGCTTACATATTTCTTTTCTACAAGTACACGTGAATCATAGGATTTGAACTTCAAACCTCATTGCACATAACACTTGATTTTCACGGCCAACATCAATTAAGCTACACGTGGGGCTATAATATTATATATTATTATGTTAATATTATATATTTTATTTTTAAATATTAACATTCTAATATTATATAATATAAACACTTCTAAATAATTAAGTAATATATAATATTATAATATACTAAATTTAATAACATTAATATAATAATATATTAATATTAAAGCCATTAATACTAATTTTAAATTTTTAATATTGAGTGTATTCTGCTAAAACCTCCGCCTCCTCTCCTTAGCGGTCGAGCCTGCTTGCGCATCCTAAAATGGAAAACGAATAGTGTATTCTGCTAAAACCTCTGCCAGTGTCACTTAGTCGTAACCATAGACTGAAGTAGGATTCATGCATGCCGAATGACATATGCCCATATCGGAACATTCATGACAAGGTTATACCTTTCCTGCTCCTGCCAATAGGTAAAACATTAATATATTATAACTTAATATTAAACCTCATACAACTTAGTATTATAACCTAATTTAGTTTAATAGGTTGAGTTTGTTGTTTCAAGCATCACCTAACAATATGAGGAATTATAAAACATCTCCTCCATACTAGTTATGGGATGTTAAATCAGGTATCCAATGCAAAAGTTCCAACATTAATTTATGTTTATTAAATAATTTAATGGCAGTATGAGGAATTATAAAACATCTCCTTCATACTAGTTATGGGCTATATAATGAAGTATTGGCAATGCAAAAGTTCCAACATTAATTTATGTTTATTTTAACTAAATAATTTCATAATAGCAGCCTGAAATTCAAAAGTGTAGGCCTTGTAGAAAATGCAACAGATATCAATATTTGATATGGACTTCACGTGACGCCAATTTATTAATGAATCAACACTGTATTTTATTATATTCTCTGTATTGAATTAGAATATGTAGGCAAGCAACCAATAGTTCGAAACAAAAGAAAGGTAGCAAATACATACAACCACCTTCTGTCTAGATTGTCTAATTTAAACGACAGTATATTGGATGGATATGGTGCAATCCTAGCCATTTGACCTTGGTTAGAGCAATAATCAATTTACAATCATTGTCTTGTTGTATATTTTAATGATAAAAATTATTAATAAGTAGCATATTGATTTTTCATATTGAATTTATCTAGAAATATAATTTTTTTTATCAATGTTTTTGTAAATTTAAATTAATTTTATAAATTTAATAAAAGGAATTTCAAACTCCTCTGTCACAATTTATCGATAGTTTAACATTAATGCAATGATGGGCAGAAGGAGATCAGTAGGAGTGATTTCAATGATATATGTATGTTTATAGATGTTCCACAGTTAATGTGTTTGGGCAAGCCTTTTAAGTGTAATTTATAATTACCATTAATGTATTTGTTTGTCTCTATGCTACAACACTAAACAGTTGGAAACTTCAATTTCAACCAGAGGAATAAGATATGATTTCAAATGCATTAATAATTTGGATATTTAATGAGTATGAGTAACTTCATAACATTATGATTGTGTCGTTCGTAACTCGACTTGGCTCTCGACTCTACTATTACGCCCTGGTGCATCGTTCTGTTATGCTTCCATTCAAAACCCCAGGTGCTTGCAGGCCCCTTGTCACAATTTTCTTCAACATTTCCTCAATAAGTTTTCTTCTGTCGATGTTAAATGCACCGAGGTGGTTTATAACAGTGGTTGATGGGTTGGCAAATGTGTCCCCCCTCAACAACATCTTCAACTTGGGCTCTCCAGATGTTGAAGCCGACACCCATGGAGGTTCACGGGCCCAACAACCCTGGACATGAAGGGCATGGGTATCCCCCCCTGCTCACCTGACCTCTACCTATCTGCCCTCCCAAACCCTCTATGACACATATCCTTTCATCTTGCGATTACCTGGACTACAGTGGCTTCATATAACGATTACTTGGTTTACCCTCGGTCCCGTTCTTTCCCCCGACCGTTTACTGTCGGTTACAATGGAGCTCGACGAAGTCGACTATGAGGAGGACCCTCATCCCCAGGAGGTTATATGGTCTCACCATCGCTCCGTGTCAGGCTCTAGTCCTTTCGTTGCCACCCTACGCCGTCTGTTAGCGACACCTTCTGTTCAGGAACGCTCGGGTCATTTTGTGCATCATCCCTCGCCCTCAGTTCATATTGACGAAGCCCCTGGACTGGACTGCCCTTGTCTGTCTTTGGCTACCCTTAACCTTCTTAGAACCTATCTACATCCCTCACCCACTTTTGACGCTCCCTTACCCCAACTCCCCCACATATGCTCCCCGCACTGCACCCCATCCACTTCTTGCATTCCTTCATCCGGACCTCCCTCCCTCAATAACCCTACCCTATCTAGCACAACCCTAAACCTTGGTGGCACTAACCCCAATACCCCCATTCACTCAGGCTGTTTCAGCTCTCCGATACCAAACCCTAAATTTACCCTGTCCACCTCGCAGATTATAAACCAGGGTTGTCGTGGCCTCCTCAAGGACTACCTGATTGCTCGCCGCTCGGACAAGCCCAAGAAAGGCAAGTGCCTTAAATCTGTGGATAAATACATAAACTTAGCTCTGGGTGAAGACATTTCGATGGGCGAAGTTGCAGAGACTGCAAATAAGGTTTTGTTCGCTCGTGTGCATGGCAGAAACTACTCTGTTGAACATCTTCGGCTCTGGACCACTGAGATCTGGGGCTCCTTGCTAAAAGAACTGCCCATCATTAGGGTTCTGGCACGAGGGTGGTTTTCCCTGCGTTTTCATAGGGAGGAATACACAGACTGGATCTTATCCCAGTTTTGGCACATTGAGCTCGCTCTGGTCCTGCTCAAAAGATGGGATCCACTTTTTGATTCGGAGAGGGAACAACTGGGCACTGGGCCAATCTGGGTCCGCTTGCCGGGCCTTTCGATGCAGTTCTGGACCCCTGTTGTCTTCAAGCGCATTGGAGACGCCTTGGGCACATACCTGGAACATGACCAATCTTTCGAAAAGACAGGAATCATGACTATGGTGCGTATCCTAGTGCATCTGGATACGAGGGAGGGGTTGGAGGAAAAGATAACCCTCCATTGGAGACACTTCTCATGGCGTCAAAACCTGGACTATGAAGGAGTCCCCTTTCATTGCAGAAGATGCCATAAGGTCGGCCATCTCTATAAGGACTGCCTGTTGCACACTCCTACTCCTTAGGCATCCTCTAGGGGAACGAAGCATCACTAGCCAGAAGACCCGATTGTGGATGAGTAGCCCACAGGTCTGGATCACTCAAAGGGTGTGGATGGAGTCACTGCTCAACAAACCAGTGCTCCACAGATACCACCTACATCCCCTCCACTGGCTCGATCCTGGTATGCTGCGGAGCTTGCTCCTACAACGGGTAATGCTTCTTTCCCCCCTCTGCTATGTTTTTTAATCATATTAATGGTTCTCTAGCTCATTCTGCATCCCTCACAAGCATGATTATCCCCATAAACTATTCACTCGAGGCCCCCCCCCTCCCCCCCCCCCCCCCACATTTTTTCCACCACCCCGCCAATGGTACATGATCAGAGCCACCTCCACCTCCCCCCTCACTCCCCTTCTGCCTCGGGCTCACACTCCTATAACCTCCATTCTCGTCAACTGACTAACCCTAATCTGCTTGGTTTGGGCATCCCTCCCCCCTCCATCGAGCTCAAACCCACCAGGGGCAGACCTACAAAGATCTCCAAAGCCATCAAATCTGTGGAAGAAGATGTGGCCCAGGGGCGCCAGAACACCATTGAAAGGGCACTTAGAGCATCTGACACCTTGGGCTCTGTTCCCTGATGAAGTGGATTTCTTACAATTGTAGGGGGTTGGCGAGCCCTTCCAAAAAACTGGCCCTAAAGCGACTCCTGCAATGCATACCTTGTGACATGATCCTTTTACAGGAAACCCTGGGACCATTAGAACAGATTGTTAGGACCCTTCAAGCCATATTATCTGGTTGGCATTTCCAAGCTCTGGATGCAACAAGAAGATCTGGAGGCCTAGCCATTGGGATAAATCCCCTTTCTATAAGGGTGATCTCCTCTTGGGGTGGCCAGGGTTTCCTGGGCATGGACTTTTTCTTGGCTGAATTAGGCAAACAACTTCGTATTTTTAATATCTATGCTCCAAATCAAAACAGGCTGGCCTTCTGGCAAACCTTGCTAGAAAACCCCTTGATCAGCAAATCCACAATTATAGGGGGTGACCTGAATTTCTCCATTGGACATGAGGAATCCTGGGGGCACCACTCACAACTGGATCCTCTCTCTGATCAACTGAGCTCCCTCCTGGATCAATATGGACTCATAGATGTCCCCATGAATAAGAAGATGCCAACATGGCATAATAGATGGACCGGAGAAGCTGCCCTTGGTCGAAGACTCGACAGATACCTCATACAGGAAGATCTCCTCCAGTCCCTCTCCATCTACAGGCAATGGGTGGGCTCAGGGGGCATTTCAAATCACTCCCCCATATACCTGGAAGTGGCTGGCACATCCAGTAAACCTAGGGTGTCTTTCAAATTTAACTCCACCTGGTTAAAGGACCTCGACTATATCAAGATGGTTTCGGAGTTTTGGCAAGCTCAGCCCCCACTCATAGACCAGAGGAAGGCTGTAGGGTTCTGTAGCAACTTGAAACAGCTAAAGATATTAACCATTGAGTGGGCTAAAAGGAAAAAGGCTAGAGATGATTGTACCCTAGCTGACATTGAAGTTCAGTTGGCCTCCCTCACGAATGAAAGTGGACATGGTTACATATCCATTGAAGCAAAGTTACATTTGGTTGATTTGGAGGCACAGAGATCTAAGATCCTTCTTGACCGAGAAGAAACATGGAGACTCAGAAGCAGGGAAATTTGGCTTCAAGCGGGGGATGGCAACACAAAGTTCTTTCATAAATATGCAAATGGAAGGAAAGCCAACAATATCATCTGGCAGATGCCCTCAGACCTGGATCAGATTGCCACCACTCACCCACAGCTCGCCCATTTGGCATCTCACACTTCAAGCAACTTTTCAAAGCCCTATAGGGAACATCCATTATTGAAATCATTAGCATTGCAGGCCATTTCCCTAGCTTTGTAGAACCTGAAGGGATGGAGGACCTTATAAACCCAGTTTCCATGGGGGAATTAGAAATCACCCTCAAGTAGTTTAATAAGGACAAAAGCCCGGGACCGGATGGTTGGTGAGTGGACTTCTTCATTGCATTCTTTGACATCATTGGACTAGAACTTCTGGGGGTGGTGGAAAAAAGTTGGACCCTAGGCTGCATACACACTCCCATAAACTCTACCTTCATTTCCCTTATTCCCAAATCAGACTCTCCGATCTCCTTCAATGACTTTCACCCTATATCCCTCTGCAACTGTCTCTACAAAATTATTGCAAAGATTATAGCAAATCACATCAAGCCAATCCTATCTGAACATATCTCTCAAGAGAAATTTTCTTTCCTACAAAATAGACAAATCCATGAAGCCATTGGATCAGCCCAAGAGGCCCTCCACTCCATCAAGCTGAAGAATCTAAAAGGGGTGTCACTCAAAATTGACCTCTCAAAGGCTTTTGACAAGGTTAGTTGGTTATACTTAAGAATGATACTCACCCATCTGGGGTTCCCACTGGTTTTCATCAGATGGATTATGGGGTGTATCACTTCAGTTTCCTTTGCAATCCTAATAAATGGTTCTGCCTCCCATACCTTTCAAGTGGAGAGGGGAATCAGACAGGGCTATCCCTTATCCCCCTTACTTTTCCTTCTGGTTATGGAAGGCCTGAGTAGACTGATTGTGATGGAGAAGAGAGCTGGGAGACTCCATGGCCTCAAGATCACAGAACATTGTCTTATAACACATTTTCTTTTTGTTGATGATATCCTCATATTCCTTGATGGGGGAATACAGGACATCATCACCCTCACAGAGATATTGAAACTCTTCAGTGCAACTATAGGAATGGAAATTAATGGGGAAAAATCCACTATATATTTCTCTGATTGCACACATCAAGAAACTCAGCTAGCCCTACAAAAATTCCCCTTCCAAACCTTGGCACTGAAGGATGGACTGAAGTACTTGGGATTCAGAATTAAAGCAGATAGTTATAAAATTGCAGACTGGACCTGGATGATTGCAAAGGTGGAAAAAAGATTAAACATTTGGTGCCATCGTTTACTTTCCAGAGCTGGAAGACTGGTGCTCATAAAAGCAGTGCTGGAAGCAACCCCAGTCTACTGGATGTCCTTGGCCTGGATCCCCCAGGGGATACTACATAGGATACAACGTGTCTGTAGTCATTTCCTTTGGAAGGGACACAAAGAAGGAAATCCTTTTGCATGGGTCAAATGGAGCAGGATCACTACTCCTAAAAAATGGGGCGGTTGGGGTTTAAAGCATCTCCCCGCTTTCGCACAGGCTCTGGCTGCAAAACTAGGCTGGCTTCTCCTAAAGCACAAGAGCCTTTGGTCGGAAGTGGTCACCCACAAATACATTTGGCTGAGCACTGCCTTGGACTAGCTAAGACGACCCTCATGGAACAGGAAGGGCATATCAGTCATATGGAGGGCTGTAATAAACACTCTTCCCATCATTAAAAGAGGCCTCATCTGGAGGATTGGAAATGGAGAGTCAGTCCGGATAGGGCTTGATCCATGGATTGGCAACGGAAATTCCTATCAGCTCCCACCAGATCTGATTACCTTGTTGAACCACAATGGGTTTCACTTCATCACTCATCTCGGGGACCCTCACAACACATCCATCTTCCAGCAAGCTTGGCATACAGGGGAGGAATGGGACATCCCGGAACATTGGCAAAGACAGTGGAGAAAATATTTGCAAACTTTAAAAGAATCCCATGTGCGCCTGAGAGACGAGGAGGATGAATTGATCTGGGGTTATACAAAGAAAGGACACTACTCCCCTAAGGAAGGGTATGAAATCATACATGCTGGTCACAAGACGGACAGTCTGAAGAGTTGGTGGAGTCATATATGGAAGTTAAAAGCCCCTCCACACACCAAATTACTGATGTGGAATATTATAATGGATAAAACCCCTACAGGAACAAACCTCAGGAAACGGGCATTCCCAGGCCTGACTTGGTGTGTACTTTGTCAGGCAGAGGAGGAATCGAACCACCATTTATTCCTCTCTTGTCCCACAACCCAACAACTCTGGACTTTGGTCTGGCACACACTAAGAATTCCGCATACCTGGAGTGGTGACAATATCCCTACTGCCTGGGAAAGGTGGTGGGAATTAGCAGCTGAGCCGAGAGCTAGGAACCTGCCACTTATGGTCTGCTGGCACATTTGGATGTGCCGCAACAACATAATTTTTAGGGGCCGGAATATAGACTGGAAACTGATACCTCCAAAAATCTGTATGAGCTATGGGGAAATCCTGGCAGAAGAACAAGCTTTTAGACCCCGGAACATCACACAGGAGCTGATCGACAAAGATTTCCCCTAGGCCTATTTCGACGGTGCTGCACAAGCACAAGGATGCGGTGGAGGCATAATCCTTTATCTGACTGATACACATTACTTTCACATATGCTTGGGGTTGGGTGAGGGCACAAATAATTATGCAGAGATGATTACACTCCGACATCTTTTATCCTTTGCAATACACAAGCAATGCAGACATATACAAATTTTTGGAGACTCCAAAATAGTCATAAACTGGTTCAACAACACAACAACATGCCATGCATATACACTCAGAACTATTTTGGATGATATTATTTTTCTCAAAACTCATTTTATACATATATCATGCACTCATATTTACATGGATCATAATGAAGATGCGGACAAGCTATTGAAAGAGGCAACACATCGTCCTTGAGGAGAATGGATGATCATAGAGCACTCACCTGAGAGGACCTATCAGTTCTTCCACAGACCATATATGGATTAGGAACTACAGAGGGCAGACATGCCCTAATATCAACAATTTTTTCTTCTGTTATTTCTTGTTTTATCATATATTGCCAACGGAACAACAATCACCCTTTGGTGAAATTTTGAAATATGTAATTATTTTGTATATAATCAGCAGCCAAGAGTCCCAACACAGGACCATTTTGTAGAAATTTACAACATTTTGTTTTCTTACAAACTCTTCACAGTTGACTATGGTCATGGTACTGCATATGCCTATGGCATTTACAACATGTAATTTTCAACAATATAATGGAAATTACAATATTTTCTCCCCGGGAAAAAACTTTATGACTGTTCAATATTCCAAATATTCGTGAATCTGCAACAAGCTTAAGCTCCGAATAGTAGAAATACAACACTAATCTATAAACAACTTTCACTTTTGTTGTTCTCAAATTGAAATCACTATAATAAAAAAATATATTATAATAACTATAAATGTTAATTATGTCGATCTCTAAGATCATGTACATAACCACATACACCATGAAGATATTTCTATCTTTCAATATTTAGATATACTTTTTTCTTAATGACATGGAAGAGCTTAGGTCAAGTTTCCACGGTTTATGAGAGCAGGTGAAACTAGAGAGTCAGTGGTTGACATGCAAGTGTAACCGTCCATGAGAACATAAAACATAGTAGTTGTGCTGAACTTCCTAGGGAGCCATGCGAAGTCGTGGACCTATACAACTTGTAAGGAACCCTTGTTAATTGGACCCTAGCTGTAGCCGACCTTAGTCTTCCAGAGATAGCTCGATTCTTTAATGTCGAAGAAATCCATCAACTCGGGTTTTCATAAAAGCATCCAATAGATCTAAGGAGAAAGCCTTAACTTTTCTTCTCAAACATGTAAAATTTATGGGAGGAAAAAGCGGAGGGAAGAACAAATTAATTAAAATTACAGAAGATATCTCAAAGTAGGAAACTTTGACATAAGAGGGCATACCTAACATAAAACAATTATGTGGCATGAATTCGCTTTAATCAATAAATTTACAGGACTACAACCAACAATTAGGGAATGCAGTGCACAAATTCAGCAAGTAGCACACTTTAGACAAAAATAATATGGAGTTATAAGCAACGTTTGCCCTATTTATATTTATGTTTGTAGGTCTTGGCTAGAGTTGACATTTAAAAAATGTTGACATATACTACGTTACATTAAGTCTACACATCTCCTCTATATATTAATTGTGTAATATAGCCGACATTTAAAAAATGTTGACATACTTACATTACATCTAACGTCTAATGCCTACACCTCCTCTATACTGGTGTTGTAGAGCGCCTCTCGATGAAATGATTTATCATGAATAAATCAATCACTTATAATTCTATATTTTTTAATTTATTCATTTAAATATATATTATTTGGAATTAGTCAATTTTACCCATTAAAATATTCTTCTAATAAATACAAGAAAGGTGAGAACTTAGAAGCTATTACTAGTTAATCATTGGCCATGTTTTTTATTGCTTGAATGGTTACATGTAAGAAAGTTTGGAAGTTAAATGTTGTGATTGGCATGCTATTGGAAATTTGTCAATTTTATAATTATATCAACTTTTTAAAAACCATTGCATTAAAAGAAGTGAGTTTCATTTTACCACTCATGAAGAAGTGCAATGTCCATGCACTAATGCAGATGTGACATGTGACATAAGCACACCCAATATGTTATTTTAAACAAGTATAGGGCAATATGAGTGAGATGTGTAAATTCTATTTCAAAATATTTATAAAAATATGAACAATGTAAAAATAATATTTAAGAAAGAATGTAAAGTATTATACACACCCCCATCCTCGCCAACATAGGTCCACTTAACTTGAGTTTTTTTAAACATCTCAATTTCTTTGTGACCACTTTGGGTGTTTAATAGCATACAATGTTAAATTGGATTTACAATGAATTAGTATGTGATATAAATAAATGATTTTACATGGTTGAAATTGTTCCAATTTTTAGGTAATGTAATCCAACTGCAAGGTGTTGCGATTCTTGTTGAGTTGTCATTCTCCTCTCCTTAAAATTTTCCAATTAGGACTTATTCCTACAAAATCATCGATGAATAGGAATATGAGAAAGGATGCCCATCCCTTAATGACATCAGGATTCATAAGAAGGATGATGGAATTAACATTGAGATTTGTAATGGAGCAATGATATGGACAATATTTTATTCTTCGCGCTATTGATTACAATTCTCATGTGCGATCTAGTGGTAATTATGTACATCTCATATTTTACTAAGCACAACATTATTTTATTTCACATGCATGGTTTCTTTTTCCACATTGTGATTGATTGATATGCTTTAGTTATAATGGATGGAGGCACATGCGCTTTGCACTATGTTCTAGCTCTAGTTTTATGTGTTTTAGTGCGACATGTTGACATGGATGATGCTTTGAAGATATCATGGTAGCATAATTTCTTTTTTGTGCTAATAGGATACCATCATATATCAGTAGGCCGCCAGTGTAACTCTACAAGAAATAGGTTATCATCTTTGATGCCAAATTGTCACAAGTGGGAAACAAAACCAATCATGGCTTGCACTTCAAACCCTAGAGGGAAACATCTACCATGATTATTAAACATTATAGATATCCATACAATGCCAAGTAAACTGAGAAAAACCCTCATCGATGGTAAGAGTCTACTTAAAAGCTTTTCATATGAATGTTGTGAATGTATACTAAAAAATTCAACTTGATGCCAAGGCTGACCTATCAAAGTGAATCTCAAAATAGAATTGAGCTAGGATGTTCCTTAGCTATTTCCAAAATAGATAAATTAGAGAATTTTGACCATGCTCTACCTCAAAAAACAAAAACTGGGAAAATCAAAATAATGGGTCAAGAAATGAGATCTCTAAAGCCCTAAATTGTGGCCAACGAGTTAAATGAAAACTAAATTGAGAGGGAAATGAATACAAATTTAATTGTAGGAGGAAATACAAATGAAGGAAAACCAAAGACTTTTCTCATGAGCCAAGGGTTGTTTTCCTTTTATCTTTGAATTTTATGGGTTAGTTTTGTCCATGGCAATCACTATATTCCAAATTTTTCCATTTCAAACCGCAAACAACTTCCAATAGATTATGCTCTCTTAAATCAACCACCACAATTGAATTCAAAATCAAATTAAGTGTTGAAACTTGGTTCCTCTCTAGATTTGAAAGCTAGAGGATGAGGCTTGAGCATATAACTTGAATCCCACATTCAGTTGTACCAAAATTGAATGTGTTTGGATTTGTTGAGTGTGTTGGAAATTTTTTGTCGTTGATGTCAAGTTCAAGGGGAGCTTGTTAAGTATTCATATGTTAAGTTTAGGGGGGACTTCTTAAGTTTCAATTTTCATTGATTTCATTGTTGTAAACTTGAAGTTGTTTTTGATTCTCGAGTGTTGGAATTCTAGCTTATTTGATGAGTGTTGGATGTGTAGCCTGAGTAGTCTATCTTTGTAGAGATTTTTCCTATAGCTTCCTTCTTATAAGAGGTTTTTATAGGCTCTCCACTACGATATTTACTTCTAGTTCCGGAAGTGAATTCAGGGGGAATTGGAGGGCCACCCTTAGTTCACAACATACTATATGCCCTTCAAAAGAGCACAAAAAGTGTCTGGTTAAATATTCATTTTAGAGATATTTCAAATGGTTTATGACACTTTGTCTAACTCCCTATGAATGAAGAGAAATTTGAGTTTGAAGTGAAGTAGTCCAACAACGCTTAGAAACCCGATCCTCCTTTGAAAAATCTGGGATTTGCATACTTATTCGTGTTGAGAAACCAAGTGTAGAATAGATGAGGCTTGATTTATCTTCTTCACTGGTTTCATATGTATTCTTGAAGGACGAAAATGATAAGCTTCAATAGGGTCGAACTTGCCTCTAATATATAGTTGTCTTGGAGGTTTGGGTCGACTTGTTCCCAAGGAGGGACAACTTGACCATTTTGGTGGACATTGACTCAATGTAAACACATTTTTCTTTTCTTTACAAAATTCCAAATGGGAATTGACTCAAATACATTTTCGTTTTGAATCATAATAAATTATTTTTGGTTCTTTTGACTCTATAAGCATGAAGAACATGCTTTGACAAAAAAAATAAAATAACAATGAATATAATAAATATGTTAATGATAATTTTTTTTTTTTATTACATTATGAAGACCGACACTAGTTACATTTTCAACACTCCCTCTTAACTAGGGAGGTATCCATAATGACACAAAAAGATACTCTCAAGTTGAAATATTTATATAAGAAAAGATCTAGATTGGTAAACATCAATGATGATTTACATAACCATAGCCAACATTGTCAAAACATCAAGGCCCAGGAAAATACACTCTATCTCTCCACTTAGATTAGAGAACAGTGCCGAGGGGCATAAATTTGGACACCACCACCTCTCAAGGCACATTACCCCACCCAAGTGTTCACCGGCTATGTCCTCACAGGACCATTTCGTAATCCATTGTCACAATACTTGACACTAGAAAATGTCGGTCCTCATGACTATTCTTATCTTAGATCAATGTACTTGAATTAAAGAGGTTAGTCCTGGTCACATTACAGATCTTGAATGAATATGAGTCCCAAATGCTTATCTAATCCACAATTCTCCCTACCAGTGTTCGTGCATTAGGCTTATGGTTATTAGTCCTGACCATAATACATGACACATGGAGAATACAGTGTCGACCCTCAATCCCTCTCAACTAGGGAGGATATAACCACAAAACTAATATTGTCTAATATATACTCATCATTTTACAAAAAGGAACTTCATCAATTCATCGACTACCTATTCTTCCATGGAGATTTGTTGTAGCTTCTTGGATCCTATCTGCATCATATTCATAATGTTTCGACCTTCCTGGTTTTCTGGCAATCTTCATATCGAATGTAACGTATCATCAAATACCTTATGGAGCTAAAATTTTTCACAGCTGATTGCACAAGCCTTCACATCTTCTTTCTTTGTCTTGCAACAAAATTCTACTTCACGCTCTTCCAAGAAATCATATCAGCTCCCAATCATCAATAGTATCTCTATTGGCATCAATACTATCAACACAATAAATGTGTTCCTGAATCGAACCAATCAGAGCTCCCTCTTTCGAGTTGAGGTAGGTGAACTTCTTTTTTATTAAGCCTTGCCTTTCATGCTACCATCTAATTGAATACTTTGATGCATTCTTCAAACTTATTTCTTCTTGTCTTTGTGCTTTTCTATGTTCTTCCAATTCTTCCATCTGTTAGTCAAGATTATATAGATCTTGTCTTGATCTGCAACCTTTATTAGAAGACTATGAAAGAACAAAAGGCAAAGTGCATAGACAAAATAACAACAGTAGTAAACAAAGAAAGGAGGTGTAGAATACTTATTTGTTTGAGGAGAGTCAACTCCCTCTTAATATTGGACCTTTTCATCAACATTGTCTTCACATCAGTATGATGTCATTCTTTTCATTCTCAAGAGCTAGGTTTTCGTTTTACAGTGGAAACAATTAGTTAGGGTTTTTGTTCCTAGGGTTTTCTAACTCGATCATTTGCTAGGGTTTACAAACCCTATATTCTCCAGAATATTCAAGATTTTCTATTTAAGAATTGCAAATTATACAAGCATTAGAGAGTTAGTTGAAAAACCCTAGAGATGCTATTGTCAATCTTTCTATGAGATGGATATCATTTCATTTATTGATCACAAAACCTAGTCTTCATATGCAGGGAAAGAATTTGAATACTACCATATCAATTAAGTCATGATTTATAATGTATCTATGCAAACCCTTTTATAGCACGTCATTATCTTCCAAAAGATCATTAGCTTATTCTTTATGTCAATTCTTAGATGTGACTTCGCTATGACTTAGAAGACATGGTATCATGTGAAATATGATTGCCATAGGTTATTTGATGCAAGTGAACATAATTTATACATACCTATTCAATTTTATTTTATTCATCTTTGCAAAGATTAGATTCTTTGACTTTTATTCAATTGTCATGTACCAAATTTATCCAACAAAGGTTCCTCAATCCTTCAACCATTGTACTAGGATACAAACCACATAAATTTCTCGGGTCTGCCTACTTTGTCTTGGTTTCTTTAAAAATTCATAGATAGGTCAACTTCATTGATGTAAATCATCCTTATGAGTATAAGTCTCCTTGGCATAGTTGCTTCTCATACTTGTGCCACATGGAAGAGCTTCATATGTCTTACTCATCACAATATTTTCTATAAGAAGAAATAACATTGCTTCTGATAATAGATTTTAGAAAGTTCTGGTCCCTTCCACTATATACCTTGATGTATCACTAAGGATGCGGCCTTTATGCCCATAAATAGGCTTTAGTGATTCAACCTCTTTACTACAAAAATTATACATAGATTTCCGTCCTCCATTCACATAGATGATACATAGGGTTTCATCTTCCTATCACAGAATGTATAACACAAAAATTCGGCCCTTCTAGCACACTTATTCACAAATTCAGATCTCTTTTGCACAGGTAATATGTCATAGAGAAGCTCAACCTTTTGAGAGATAGGTCACATAGAAAACTTGTTTCTTGACTTGCTTTAGAATTAATTATTACATCACACTTTTGTTATATCTCAGGGATTCCATATAACTTCAGATTTATCCCTCTTTCGTCAACTACAAACTTCATATCTTTTAGACCTTTGATTAGCCTTTCAACATTTATTGTCTTCTTTTGTTATGTGTGTTGATGAGATTCAATTGAGAGATGCGAGTGTATTGTAGATGGTATTTATTCATAAGCCAATGGATGCCTTGCTTCTATACTTGGATGTCACATTCAGTAAAATAAAATGCCTTATAAATCTAACAATCCATAGTAGTGATATTTCTTATGGTGAACTTGGATATCTCAAAAGTATGTTGCCATAATGAGATCAACTATCACAGAGAAATATTGCCATAGTGAGATTGAATGCCATAAAAAAATTATCCTCATGTAGCTTGCATTTCATACAAACAATTTCCTTCATGTAGCTCACATCATCACTGATATAATATACTTCTTGTGGTTAGAATTATATTGCCTCAACCAACTCAAATTCCGTAGAAATTTATTGCAGAGACTTGAATTGTTACTTTTTCTTGAGTGAGGGTATTTCAATATTTCCTTTTTTGGTGTTCGACCTCCATACTTTGTATAGAAAACTTAAGGTGACATGTGTTTCTTGCTATAATTGAAGGATGCATATATATGTATATGGTATTCTTCAAGTCATTCTTCACTAAGTTTAGAGGCCACTCCACATGATTTCACAATGTTAAACTTGTTACTTGGATTTGTCACAATGATTCATCTTCAAACTTGTTTCCTTGACTTACATGTATGCTTGAGAAGGATTGGTCCTTTATTCTTCCATAGGGATCTATTTCTATGATGGTTCTCTTGCCTTTACCATAACTCTAATACCATGTCGAGAAACCAAGTGTAGAATAGATCAGGCTCGATTTCTCTTTTTCGCTGGTTTGAAATGTATTCTTGATGGTAAAAAATGATAATCTTCAATAGGGTCGAACTTGCCTTTAATATATAGTTGTGCAGGAGGTTGAATAGGTGGCCCTTGGAGGCCCAAGCTGACTTGTTCCCAAGGAGGGCCGACTTGACCATTTTGGTGGACTTTGGCTCAATATAAAAATATTTTTATTTTCTTTACAAAAGTCCAAATGGGACTTGACTCAAAAACATTTTCTTTTTGACTCATAATAAATTCTCTTTTACTCTTTTGACTCTATAATCATGAAGAACATGCTTTGAGCAACAAAAAAAATACTGAATATAATAAATATGTCAATGATAAAAATTACATTTTATTACATTATGAAGACCAACACTAGTTACATTTTCAACAATCTGGGCCATCAAGCATTGGGACCCATCCAGGTTGCACTAAGGCATCTGAACCCATCTAGGATGCACCAAGGCATCCGTGCATTTGAGCCTCTGGGAGTGCAACAAGGAAACACTTAAGAAATGGGCCAGATCTTGATTTCCTAGCTTCAAACAATAGGTGGACTCCAGTACAGGTTAGGTGTGAAATTGCGTCAGGGGGCATATCTAGCCGATGTGGAAGTCGTTGGTGATGGCATGTGACACCCATTTTGGGTAATTTTGGGCATCCAATTGGACATGTGGCAGGTGACAATTAATAGTGTGTTGAATTCATAGATGACATAGTAGAGATGAATTGGAAATGAGGAACACATGGAACATTATGATTGGTCCATGGAGCATCCACATATCAGACTTTGAGGTCTTGGGATGCGCATTAGGGACTACTTCGGTGGAGTTTTCAAGTGCATTAATTTTTTCCGGAAAAAGGAAAGAAACAACATGGCTGTGCCACATGACAATTGGAGTTTTCGATCAACGTGAAAAGGGGCCAATGGGACCCCTAATGAGGTAATATGTTCCACTAGAAGTGGTATTTTCTCACAATATGAGTCACATCCAGCACCATCTAAGAGTCAATGGACCAATGGGATCCACTGGTGATGTAAAAAATCATGTGCATGGGAGCAAGAAAGGAATTTTTTTTGGGTAGTGGCATTAATAAAATTCCAACCAATGATATTTTATTAAACATACCCACACTAACATTTGAATAGGTTTAAGGCATATCACCAACAAATGTCATTGTAGTACCCACAATTTTTGTCTTAGTCATCATGCAAAATGCAAGTTGATTGATTGTAACTATCTTTCCTTCATGGGAAATCCAATGAACTTGAAATACTAAAAACATGATATTAGTCATGGAAACATGAAAGATTAAAAACATGATATAGTCATAGCATAAAACCAACTACGTCCAAGGAGTAAGTTTTAATTGAGTGGGGAATCAACAACCTCAACATCAACAATGATAGTTCCCCCCTAACCTTGATGGAAAATGGTGTGAGGAATCCCCTGGATGAAAAAGTGTGTTTGTCAAAGGCACATAGTGTAGTCATTAAATGAACTAGTGTTAGAGAAATGATATCTCATCATCATGATGAAGCCATGATACAAGTGGAGGATCCTTCATCCATAAAAATGTGATAAATATCCTTATTAGGAACGTCAATCAATATTTGAAATGAAATCTAATGTGATAATAAATACCAACTTGCATAAGTGTCAAATGTAATATGATTAGACTATGAGTGATCAACTCCTTTGATAATACTCAATAATTCTATGTTGTGTAGGATATCTTTGCAAAACCTCCAAAGTAGACATGGCACATGGTTCCTAGGCTAATTCCTTGACAATACTATAATTTTTGGAAGCCCTAGCATTAAGAGTTTGTCGACCATCAAAGAACAACCTTATGGGGGAATATCATAATGTTCCATTCGAAGAAATAAGGTTGACCAAGTTCTTGGACAAATAACTACTTTCAAGTTCTCATATATATATATATATATATTTTTCCCTATTGTTTCCAGCTTCATTGCCTCATTGCACATAAGAACATGTGATGGGACTCCTCCTATAGTTTACCCTTCCATACCCCTAAGAAGAGGATGAAGGTAATGTGAAACCATTTGTTGTTGTTTCAAGGTGGGGAATAGAATTTCCAAAAAAATAGGTTGTTGACCAGTGAGTTGCTACGTCAATGTTGAATTTTGTCCATATGTGGGAACTAATGAGTAATATGGTCTCTTTTGTTGGTCCTTAATTTTGGTCTATTTTTGCTTGAGGAAACTTACTTAATCCTTATATTTTCCATCTATTTTCCACTATATCCATCCCATTTTGATGTATTTCATGTATGTTCAGGTGTTTAATTTTAATTTTGCAATTTCTAAAGTTTTTATGAAAATTTGATTTCAAGTGCAAATTTTGATAGAATCAGAAATTCCTGTAATAGCTATGTGTATGACATGTTTGCAGGACACTTGGGCTCGATTTAGATGCATGGATGGAAAGCTTGGGAACTAGGACTAAACTAATTCCATTTGGTTCGGTCAAAACAAGCTTTATTAGGCCCGGTCAAGGTTGGTCAAACATGACTAGTCACCGAGAAAATCCCTAGGAAATAGGGCAGTTTTGTGATTTTATGGGATTTCCCATATTTCATGGGATGGATTGAATGAGTTCGACTTAGATAGATGGATATGAGTAGAAATGATTGTTAGAGACTTTAGATCGGTTTGTTTCATAAAATTCTATTTAAGCCAAGACTTTGAAGGATTATGATATGTAATTTTTATATAATTTTATGCTGAGACATTTGGATTATGGAAATTAATTTGAAGAACCTGTTCTACTTTCATTTTGTTGTTCATTGATATGGATGAGTGACTAAAGTTTCAACATTCAGTATCAACCTCAAGTGTGCAAGGCAAGGGTGGAGGGCCCCCACTCCAAGCTAAGTACACTTCATTGTTAGATTAGCTCAATTCTCCATGAACTGGTTACTTTAGAATTTGTTTATTTGCTTTGTTTCAGATTTTCTTATGAATTGATGTGTGATGATTTATATTATTGGATTTTAGTTTGTTTATCACTTTAGTAAGATGGAACAACAAAGTGTTCAAGTTGAATTCTCCTTCTATTAAGTTGATAGATCAAAACTAGAATTCTCCTTTGTTACATGCAAGCAGTTTTTCTTATGTATTTTAAGTTTTCAGATAATAGCATAATGATGAATGAATTGTGATGAAAATTGTCCAAAGATCTCTTAAGTTAAGAGTCTCCTTCGTTGTTGATTTATGCATCTTAAGCTATTGTTAATTCATGATTTCTGATTTCTATTCATTAAGTGATAATTGAGAGAGAAGAACACAAATGGGTCTCTTAAGTTAAGAGCCACTTCATCTTTCCTTCATTACAAAAGTGAGTTAGAAATTGTTAATATAGGCTTATATTTGTAATATGTACTTCTTTAGTTCTTGACAATTCATCTTCTAAGCTTGGCTATACCTGATATCCATATACTGTGGACTGGCCTCCAAGTTTTACACACCTAGATTGATAATGAATACTTGTGTTAATTTGTGTGAATAAATTAGCTCAACATTTTGGTGCTGTTGCTGAGGAGGCAATTATCGACATAGTCAAATAGAAAGATAAACAAAAACAATAAAATTTTTATAAAACAAAAACAAAAAATTTAGTTAAGATACATTTCTTTTGGTTATGTTTCTTTATGCCTAGAAATAGAGATCCTAAATGTAGATTTATTAAACAAAACCCCCCATCAATAGAGGTAGGACCATCAAAGCTAACAACACCAGTTGCTGGTAAACCAACAATTGAGGAATTGGAAGAAAAACAGAGAACATGACAAAGATTAACTTTAATTGAAAGGCAAACTTTGTTAGCCTAGGAGGTAAAAAGAAAACAACCATCAATACCAACACCTACTTCAGAAAAACAAAAAGAAATTGTTAAAGAAAAACAATCCATTTTTGAATCCATAAATCAACCTATTTGTGAACAACTTGAACCTCAAGTTAACATTGAAACAATTGAAGCTATGGCAGAAGAGGGACATGGATCTGTTATTCTTACTCCTAAACAAAGACTTGAATATGAAAGACAACAAAGAGAGTGGAGAAGACAAAAAGAGGAAGAGGCAAAATGAGAAAATGATAGGAAAAGAGAAGATGATAGGAAAGGACAAGAAGATGGTGGTGATTAGGAAACTACATTTGGCTTTCCAATATTGGATACAAGTGTAGTATTAGGAGAAGATGTGAAAATTAAAAATATTCCACCTTCTGTGTTGCCAAACTTTTATGGAATGTCAATGGAAGATCCTGATTTCTTTATGTTTGAATTTGATATCTTGTGTAGAACTTATGGATACACTGATGACATACACAAGCTTCGTCTCTTTCCTGCTACATTGAAAGCATCAGCTTTAAAATGGTTCATGGGTTTAGGAGAGCAAACAATAGCTTCTTGGGATGAAATGAAATCAATCTTTCTTAAAAAATATCAGGCTGATTGTAGCCCTAGGGATTCAAAAAAGGATGTTTTCAGAATGACACAACAAGAAGATGAGAGTCTAGAAGAATACTTAGAAAGATTTGCATATAATTTACAAAATTCTAAACAACATTCTCTAAACCAAGACACCATTCGAACAATCTTTCTCAAAGGTATAAGGGATGAATACCTTGACATTCTGAATGTAATGGGAAAGGGTGACATTTCAAACTTGCCATTTAATGAAATTTCCGATTTATGTAAAAAATATTCTAGAGGAAGATCAAAAACTAGAAGGAGAGGTGTTAGTTCTGTTATCACTCAGGTTGTCCCTTGGCTCCTTAAGGGATACGGCCGAGGTAACCACAAACCAATCTTTGGGCTGCAGGTCCTAGCCTACCTGCAGTTAGAGAGGGCTATCTCTTTAAAATTTAGCTTTGTTTTGGGTTGATTTTAGGCTAGTTATGGTGTACATGGGTTTTGTTTTGATTTTGGTGGGAAGGATGATGTTTTCAAGCAGAGTTGGGATGCATAGATTGAGAAATTCAAACCATTGGGCATGGAGTCATGGATTAGGGCTTGCTGTTGCGTTTTCTTGGTCACAAGAGGAATACAGAGCAGGATAGCTACACATAGAACAATATCAAGCTGGAATAAAGATGGAATGAAGGTCAGAGATGAAAGGCAAATAAGAATCTTTCATTAGCTAACATAGAGGGAAGGTGAATGAAAGTTTGTCTAGGAGCAGTCAAGAATTCCTAAATAATAGTCATATGTGAAAGAAACAGGGTAAACATGATCATTTAAGTATGCATATTCATAACCATTTCTGAAGAAAACATATAGAAATAACAAGAACTGAGCATAGAGTGTAGTCAAGCAAAGCCTAAGCTATTCTTCTTTCTTGCTATTTAGATGGTAACACAATGGTGGCGTAAACATATATAAACTGTAAACAGAGGTAAGAAAACACTTATTGAGCCATGTAGTAGCACAGGAATTCCACAGTCACTCTTTGGCCATTAAATAACACAACAAACAGTTCTTCATTCAAAGCATTCCAACAGTCTTTGATTATAGAGCTCTCAAAGTATACATCACATGTCTAGAATGAGGATTATCAACCAACCAACCCCGAATATGTTATGTGGGGAGGTATATATACAAAACTGAGTTACAAAATATCTAGTTGATGAGTTAATAACTCATAACTTCTTTATCAACTCTTGAGGAATAGTAGATGAAAGAGTAAATGATGCAGCATATATTTAGGGTATTAGCTATCCATTTTATCAGAGAATTTAGACTTTTGGGATCAACTGAGTCGGCTGAGGCGGTGCTTTTAATTTGCGTTTTTTGGGCCTGCTGCCCTGGTGCTTCGCTGAGTCACTGCTTTGTTATCCTGCTCTCGGTATGCATACTTCACCTTCTCATAAAATTTCCGTATTCATATCTTGACTCCCTCTGCCTGCTGTCTTTTCTTCAGTTCTCTGTTTCCAGCGTTGCCTCTTGCGAATTTTTGGGTTTTGCAGGTAGCCGAGCAATAGGAAGCTCTCCTTTTTGTGCAATTTTTCTTAGCAATCGCGCATCGAAAACTGCCTCTGTTTCTCGTTTCAGGCATTCTTTGACGCGATTCTCGCCCTTTGCACCCTTTCTGTGATGACGTCAACATGACATCATCGACGGGTCCCGGGTATGGCAGGGTGACGTGGCAGTGACGTCAGCGGAGGACAAGTGGCGGATGACATGGCAGTACGGCAGGGTGACGCAAAGGTGCGGTGGCAGCGACATGTAGCAGTGGGGGGCTGACGCGGAGGTGACGTGAGCGGCGACGTGGCGCTGACGTCAGGGGCGGAGAGACAGAAGGCGGTTTGTGGTTTTATCGGACCGCCTTCTGTACGGGGGCGGTAAGTGTCAGAGGGGCTTCGATACAATCGCGTGGAGACACACGTCTTTTGTACGGCGGAGAAACCGCTAGGCCATCGGACGCTAACTGTCAAACGTCGGGGTGGCTCCGAAATCGGTGAGAGCCGTCGGATGGGGAGGGCCCGATCCGACGGTGGACAAAACTGCGAGCTGCGGGTATGATAATGTACGGGGCCCACTGAATATTATATCATTTGTTTATATGGCGGGGGTTCAAACCTTTGGGTTTGTGGGTTATGGTATGTGCGCCGGGGGTAGAGTTTGACTGTTTAATCAAATATTTAAACAAAACCCGAAAATGTAAGCGCGCAGGGTAAAACATCAAGGGTTATGGGTAAGAGAGGGGAAGGGAATGGTTATTAATTTAACCAAATGCTAAATTAATTCCAGGTTTGAACGCGGAAAGGCTAATGCCAAGCCCCAAATGAACTTAGCATTTCCCCAAACTAATGTTATAGGGCTATAGTGCCAGGGGATGGGAATATGTACATAGGGGAGCTATTTAGTGCTTTTTAGTAAGGGGAAGGGGAAATAGATAGGGATTTACATACTAATGTTAGAAGTTAATATGAAAATGACAAGAAAGTCCTAAGTTTAGAGATATTAGGCTACTTAAAAGGGTAAAATGACTTATAGAGTGAATAAGAGTACTCCTAAGCAAAGCAAACATTTACTTAGGCCAATGATATGACAAATGATGAAATTTCAGAATATCAAGTAGATCTTGACCTCTATGGGGAGGTTAGTGAATGATTTGGGGAATAAGAAGAAGGGGGAGTTAGACATGCCTCGCTTGAGCTCCTCCAAATGGAAAACTGCCTCATAATTGTGATCTGAATAGATATAACACTTGAAAACATGAAATGGATCACATAGCTTGATTCTGCAACCACAAAACTACTTACCCAGCCTACTTACCTAGCATTTTTCTTTTTTTTGGTTTGGGTGCACTTGAACTAGCAAACCCAACTTTTCACTCTTTTCTTCTTGCTATCCTCCTATCTAAATCGACCCTTATATCTTCCGGGGCTCAGATTAAGCTGTTGGGCTCCTTCATTTCTCTACCTAGCTACTCATCTGCCAAGCTTAAGTTGTTTGAACAGATATTCATTCTCTATCTTCTAAAACAAGCAATTTAAACCTAGGGGAGCCAAGATTAAGTTGTTTGGTTTTCCCTTAACTGTAAAACTCTTCAAAAATAGTATGATTCTTCAAAATGGAACTTCTTGGAAATATGGAACCTTGCAGCATGAAAATATGATATATTTGGCATGTAAAACAGTCAATCATGAAATATGAAACCTATTGCAATAGGAGGCTAATAGTGGCTCCATTTGGGGATGGTTTTTCAAGATGAAAAGCCAAGAACAGCAGGTCAGAATGCCTTGATCTTCAATTGTTGCTGTCAACTGAAATTCTCCTTCTTCTCAATGCCTTTGACTGAATTCTTATAAGCTGATATGCAGTATCCTTTTGAGCTGAATTGCAGAAAAATTACAGCTCTGCTTCTTGCCTTTTGGGTGCTTGTAAACATATTGAAATCTGCTTGAGAACTTCTTTGGAATTATTTCAAAAAACAGAGATCTGAAATAGAGCTTTCTTTGATCTTCCCTTCAAAATTTTCTGCTTTGTTCCCTCTTATTGGCCTGCTATAAGAAAAAGTGTTGAAAATACAAATATTAATGTACAGATAGTATACAGAGCTGTGTTGCGTTCAACAAAAGGGATCATGATAGTGCTTTAGCATTCGGCCATTGACAGGGCCTTCTTCAGCTGTGCTGCCATCCAAACTCTTCAGAAAATATGTGTTGTTGCCTTGAACAACAGAAATAATAAAGGGGCCTTTCCACAGGAAATCAAACTTGCCATGCTTTCCTTTGTCCTCTCTTCTTGAATCCCATCTTAAGACTTTGTTGCCTATGTAGAAATCTTCAGCCTTGGTTCTTTTGTCAAACATTTTCTTGAGCTTCTCTTGTAAAATCTGAGCTCTGTCGTACACTTGCTCTCTTGTTTGCTGCAAATGGATGGTTTGGTTTATTCTTCTTTGGATATCATTTGGCTCTGCCTGAATCTCTTGCAGCAATTTGATAACAGGGATTCCCAAAGAAGAGGGGAACTTGGCCTCCATGCCATAGACTAACTCATATGGGCTCATCCCAATGGATCTCTTGGTTGACAATCTGTCTGCCCATAGGGCATTTACAAGCTTTTTGTGCCAGTTCTTCTTGTTCTCCTCCAAGACTTTCTTAATGATGTTAATCAGACTCTTGTTGGATGATTCGGCCAAGCCATTACCTTGAGGGTAATAGGCTGTGGAGTGACCTAAGGTAATGTGGAATTTGTGGCAAAAACTGATCATTTTCTTGGATTTGAAGGTAGCAACATTATCTGTAATGATCTTCTCAGGACAACCAAATCTGGACAAAATGTTAGTTTCAAGGAATTTGATGATGGTGGAGTCATTGGCTTGCCTACATGGGATGGCTTCAATCCACTTGGTAAAGTAATCTGTGGCTGTTAGAATCCACTTATGCTGGCCAGAAGGGGATGGATGGATTTCTCCAATGAAGTCAAGACCCCATTGTTGAAAAGGCTTCTCGGTTGAAATGGGCTTAAGGGGCAAGGGCAGAAGCTTTCTTTTGCCTTCAAAAATTTGGCATTTGTAGCATGATGATGAAAAGAGATCTGGTACAAGCCCAAAATCCCCTTTCTTAAATAAAACCCAACCCTTGGACCTGTGGATATGGCCACAAAGTCCTATCGGAAGCTATCTTTAGGCTTTCAGCCTTATATAACCATGGACTTACTTAGAATCAGAAGCCACCTTTTGATCGACGCTTTATAATCAACCTTCGGAAGCCAACATCTGAGCCTTTAATCAACCTTCACACAGGCTTTATATATATATCTTAACCCCCGCAGCTATATATCATATAATATATGTCAATACACAGAACTAACCATAAAACCCGCTCTAACTCCAACGCTCGGACTTCAACCCTTATATATCCGCCTTCAGAAATTTCGGCGGGTCCGGATTTCGGTGGTCTTCAATAAACACTTAAGGCCTAATCTCCGACGAGGTGCAGACCCGACATAATCTTCAGCTAGTCTATATAATATTTCGGCTCCGGATTTCGGTGCTCGCCGCTTAACCGTGCCGCGGTTCCTTCCGGACCCGAAAGGTTATGTGCTGCGCTCTATATATTTCGGTGGGTCCATTTATCGGTGGTCGCTACAAACCATAACCCTTCCACCTCCGAAACGACGGACCCGACAACCCTTCTGCTTGAGCTTATAATAATTTCGGCTTCGGCTATCGGAGCTTACACTTCGGTAGTCTCAAGCCTCCCCTCTGATGTGATGCTGGCTTCGGACCCAATATGGGTTTATATTCAACTTTATAAGATTTCGGCTCCGATATATGTCGGAGCTTCACACCGCTGAAGGCCCTTTCGGACCCGATATTCTTTTATGCTGGCTTAATAATATTTCGGCTCCGGTAATTCGGAGCTTCCACATGATAGTTCCAAAGCCCTTCTCCGATGCGATGCAATATTGGATCTCGGACCCGATATGGGTCTGGACCAATATTAATACAGTTTCACGTCCGTCACACTCCCGCTTAAGGAAAAGATTACAATTTCTCTGTGTAAACAGAGTTATACACAGAGCTCTATAAAAAGGACTTAGAGAGTCCACGGAAGCAGCAGTTGAATAGAAATCACTCTGTAAACATGAATCAAACATCAAGGCCTAATTAACCATCATGCGGCGAAATATAAAGCAAGCTTCCTCCTTCAACACACAGTAAATGAACACATAACGCGTACACAGTTAACAAACTTCCTCTGTTTTGACCTAGTCAGAAACACTGCATATATTAATATAAAAACATGAATTTACATTGAGACTTCGGTCTCGTATGCATGCACACAAATACACAGGCACGCAGGCCTAACAGTCAATGCTGCACCCTCTCATAGGCCCGATTATCAATTCTGGTGCCTCTCCTATCATAAGCCAAATTCTCCACTCTAGTGGCTCTCCTCTGGTGGCTCCCCCCTTGCCCGTAGGCTTACATTCATATATATAATAAACATTGGTATCAAAAGCCTAAAGCTTTTACATGCATGCATATATGGTAAAAAGCCTCTTGAAGCTTTATTCTATCTTTTCTCTGTTTTAAAACAGAAAAGCCTCCTTATCCACATCTATTTCTTTTATGCCTAAAAGCTCTCCCTTACTTCTAGAATCATGGGAATACTCATGCTCTTATTTATTTATTTGTAAGCATATAATTTAAATCACACTTAAAATACTACTTAGGAAATTAATTCCTAAAATGCATGACCCCCCTATGTCTATTATTTACAATAATTTCCCTTGGCTGAATGCTCCCGCATCAGACTCCCAAGGTAGAAAAAATTCATGATCTCCTGATCATGTGTCTTGGTATTCCTGGATCCCATATCTTGTGTTGTAACTTCTCATTTGTCGTTGCTTCTGTCTGTTGTTCTTCTCCAGGTCTCCACACTTTATGCTGTCTTGCTCCACTTGCTGCACTTTCCCAATCTGTCTCTGTCTTTATTTTGCTGCTGCTTCTGCTACTTCTCTTCCTTGCTGATGTCTTTTTCTGAGACACTTTCAACATGATTCTTCTGATTAATTCAATTTCCTTGTCCAATAAATCTTCAAGCTGCTGATTTCTTACTGCCACCCAATCATCCATGCCCTCTTGTTTTCTACAACGGAAAACTTCTTCCTTACCTTCTCCTATCAGCAACTTACTGGACTGGTACATTGTGTACTCATTTATGCTATCTTCATCTCTATGCATCTGCAACTCCCAATTCTGGAATTGAGATTCTTTCTGTACTAAATTCTGATCATTCAACATCCTTTCCAGCAACATAACGTCCTTATCCCATGGATTAGAAATTTCCATAGAATTCTCGTCTTTCTCCTTCATTTGACTTCTCAACTGAGTCAAATGTCTTTCAACAGTTGCGATAATACCATCTGTTTCCATGATGTCGTTCTCCTCTGGTTCACTATACTGAACTCTTTCTTCTGCAATCTCCATGTCATACTCTGGATTCTCCAACTAGTATTCCAACAATGCAATTTCTCTGTGGCATTGTTGCAGTATTTCATCATCACTTATAGTCCCTGCATTCACACACAAACTTTCAGTTTGAAAATCACAGAGTTCAACAGTCTCAACTGTTGGTTTATATACCAGCTCTTTAAGCTGATCCTCTTCCTTATTCACAAGAACTTCCTCTTGTACTGTAAGAGCTTCACAAGATTGCACATCCTTCTCAGTAAAACTTGTGATCACATCACAATTGTCAGCTATAAAAACACAAGAGTTCACATTATCCAGCTGATCTGGATCTGCCCAATAGTTCAAGAAATCATCAATGATCTTCTCTTCTATTTCACCAATGGAAACCTCCACTTTCAATTCTTCTTGGACAAACTCCAAAGCTTGTTCATCTTCCTGTTCTGTACCTGCAAACATTCGCAACTCATTAGTTTTAAAACCACAAGGCTTTTCAGTCTTGACTGCTTCCTCCATTGCTTCTTTCCGAACAAATCTGCATTTGGAATCTTCAATTCCCATCTCTGGCACAAGAACTCTAAGCTCCTTTTTTAGCAAGGCAATCACAGTTTTCCTCAACCTCCTCTGTAATTGTCGCCAAATCACTCTCTTCCCCTTCAGTGGAAAGATCCATTTTCTATTTTGATTTTTCTGCTCTTGCAGCCATTTTTCCAGTACCTGCAATTGTACCTTCATTACTGCAATCTCTCTTTCTCGAACTTCTGCAGTCATCTCATCTCTGTGGCATTTCTCTAGACCTCTTCTCTGATTCTCCATGATCAACTTCTCCAGCTGTATATAAGGCCTATCTACCTTATGCTTTTCCAGAACAGAATTTTGATTCTGCTGGTCTTTTCCCTTCTTCATGACAATATCAGCTAATTGTCTTTCACCTGCAACCATACACCAATTGTCAGATTTAAAACCATGTGACCCTTTGGTCTTACTTGAAGTTTCAGTCTTCAAGTCTTCATCTTCACTATCTCCCAGAAATTCTCCTTGTTCTGGTTCACAAATGTATTCTTCCATTTCAACTTCCTCTGGACTTATCTTCTTGCCATTTACCTTGGCATCCTCTTTCTTATGTCCTCTACTGTGGCTTTTTCCTGAACCTTGGCTATCTCCTTTATGACTTTCAGTAGTCATCTTCTTCGCCATGAGTTTCTCACCCATGAGTTGCATCAAGCCTCTACAACAGCAAACTCTTTTGCTGCCACTTACCTCACCAATCCTTCCCTCCGGATCTGGTCTTTTGGTAATCACCGGTCCTCTGCTGGAACCTTTCGAGCATTCTCCACTGCTCTTTCAGGCTTCTCTCATCTGCAACTTTCTTCAACCTCTGTTGATTCTCCTTTGCAACAAGCCTCTGCAACAGCTAGTCCTCCTGGCTGCAATCTTAGCTCACTAAGCTCTCCTTACTTAGTCTTTTGGTAAGCACGGTCCTTTGTCTGGAACCTTCTCCTGAGCAACACCTTTGCTCCTTCTAGGCTTCTGCAATCCTCTCACTCTCTCCTGAGAACACTTCAGTTGTCCTCTCTATCCAATTTCTTATTGGATTCTTCAGGTTCACTGCCACTTCTCTATAAGAGTATTCTCCTTACTCTGTCTTTAAGAACTCACTTGGTTCTTCTCTCACAGCTTCTCTTGCTATCACCTGTGCATTAGCATAAAACATACTCTTAATTTAAAACAGAGCATAACATATTACCTCTTTTTCAAGATCTCAGCATGATCTTGGTTCACCCATTCTTCTGCACCTTGAATGGCTTGTCCTCTACTTGAGAAACCAACCAGAACTTACTCCAATCCTCTGCTGGACTGCTACATCTCCCACTGTAGTCTTCCATCATTCAGCTCATTGCCTTTTCCTGTGTGCATGTTCCTCTTCACAGAAATCTTCCTTACTTTATTTCTGTTCTAACAGTAGTGCTGCTTTTACCTCAATCCTTCTCTGATATCAACTTTTCCTTTTTCTGGAATTCTTTCCCCGCAGGAAACTTTCCCTGCTCTGATACCACCTGATGAAAAGAGATCTGGTACAAGCCCAAAATCCCCTTTCTTAAATAAAACCCAACCCTTGGACCTGTGGATATGGCCACAAAGTCCTATCGGAAGCTATCTTTAGGCTTTCAGCCTTATATAACCATGGACTTACTTAGAATCAGAAGCCACCTTTTGATCGACGCTTTATAATCAACCTTCAGAAGCCACCATCTGAGCCTTTAATCAACCTTCACACAGGCTTTATATATATATCTTAACCCCCGCGGCTATATATCATATAATATATGTCAATACACAGAACTAACCATAAAACCCGCTCTAACTCCAACGCTCGGACTTCAACCCTTATATATCCGCCTTCAGAAATTTCGGCAGGTCCGGATTTCGGTGGTCTTCAATAAACACTTAAGGCCTGATCTCCGACGAGGTGCGGACCCGACATAATCTTCAGCTAGTCTATATAATATTTCGGCTCCGGATTTCGGAGCTCACCGCTTAACCGTGCCGAGGTTCCTTCCGGACCCGAAAGGTTATGTGCTGCGCTCTATATATTTCGGCGGGTCCGTCTATCGGCGGTCTCTACAAACCATAACCCTTCCACCTCCGAGACGACGGACCCGACAACCCTTCTGCTTGAGCTTATAATAATTTCGGCTCCGGCTATCGAAGCTTACACTTCGGTAGTCTCAAGCCTCCCCTCCGATGC
The DNA here is from genome assembly GCA_031772625.1 of Pinus tabuliformis. NCBI lineage: Eukaryota > Viridiplantae > Streptophyta > Pinopsida > Pinales > Pinaceae > Pinus > Pinus tabuliformis. Next base: position 216,482,685 of record CM062820.1, on the reverse strand, counting down.
GATGCTGGCTTCGGACCCGATATGGGTTTATATTCAACTTTATAAGATTTCGGCTCCGATATATGTCGGAGCTTCACACTGCTGAAGGCCCTTTCGGACCCGATCTTCTTTTATGCTGGCTTAATAATATTTCGGCTCCGGTAATTCGGAGCTTCCACATGATAGTTCCAAAGCCCTTCTCCGATGCGATGCGATATTGGATCTCGGACCCGATATGGGTCTGGACCAATATTAATACAGTTTCACATCTGTCACACTCCCGCTTAAGGAAAAGATTACAATTTCTCTGTGTAAACAGAGTTATACACAGAGCTCTATAAAAAGGACTTAGAGAGTCCACGGAAGCAGCAGTTGAATAGAAATCACTCTATAAACATGAATCAAACATCAAGGCCTAATTAACCATCATGCGGCGAAATATAAAGCAAGCTTCCTCCTTCAACACACAGTAAATGAACACATAACGCGTACACAGTTAACAAACTTCCTCTATTTTGACCTAGTCAGAAACACTGCATATATTAATATAAAAGCATGAATTTACATTGAGACTTCGGTCTCGTATGCATGCACACGAATACACAGGCACGCAGGCCTAATAGTCAATGCTGCACCCTCTCATAGGCCCGATTATCAATTCTGGTGCCTCTCCTATCATAAGCCAAATTCTCCACTCTAGTGGCTCTCCTCTGGTGGCTCCCCCCTTGCCCATAGGCTTACATTCATATATATAATAAAAATTGGTATCAAAATCCTAAAGCTTTTACATGCATGCATATATGGTAAAAAGCCTCTTGAAGCTTTATTCTATCTTTTCTCTGTTTTAAAACAGAAAAGCCTCCTTATCCACATCTATTTCTTTTATGCCTAAAATCTCTCCCTTACTTCTAGAATCATGGGAATACTCATGCTTTTATTTATTTATTTGTAAGCATCTAATTTAAATCACACTTCAAATACTACTTAGGAAATTAATTCCTAAAATGCATGACCCCCCTATGTCTATTATTTGCAATAATTTCCCTTGGCTGAATGCTCCCGCATCACATGAAACAACAAACTTTCTCACATCAGCAAACAAAGAGGGCCAATAGAAACCAGCCCTTAGTATCTTATCAGCAGTGGACTTCTAATATAAGTGCCCTCCACAGTCCCCTGCATGAAATTCTTTCATGAAACTGTCAGTTTTATTCATAGTTAGACAATTCAACAATATTCCTTCATGATTTTTCCAAAACATGGCACTATCTAAGACACAAAACTTTGATGCTTTCATCTTTAAAAATCTCTTTTTGGTTCTGGAAAACCTTGGAGGAGCACATAGGTTTAACAATATAAAACATATATCAGCATACCATGGGGATTGCAAAAAAGCTTCACTGATCTGTGGAGTCGCCAGCTCCTGTTCATTGTCCAGTTGATTAATGTCTAAGGCTTGAAAATTGGTTTCGGACATCAGTTTGGCTAAACCTTGTCCCTTTATCAGCTTGGTGGGTTTTATCTCAATGTCATACTCAAGGATATTGGCAATCCATTTGTCTCTTTTGCCTTCTATGCCCTCTTGAGTTATTATGTCTTTTACAACAACATTTGGCACATAAGCAATCACATGTGAATATAAAATGTAAATTCTGAAATCTTTGATTGCTTTAACAAGGGCATATGCTTGCTTCTCCATGATTTGGTACTTCAAGGGTGCATCTCTAAGGGCTCGGTTGAAAAATGCAATTGGCTTTTCATTTCCCTGATCATCTTTTTGCAAAAGCACAACAGCAATGGTGTGTTCAGATGCAAATGAGAAAATGATGAAATCCTTATCAAATTGAGGAATTGTGAGGACTGGGGCTTGGGTTAAGGAAGATTTTATGCCCTCAAAGGCTTGCTTGGCCTTTAAAGTCCATTTTAACTTGGAATCCTTCTTTAACATGTTATTTATCATTCTTATCAGCTCGGCCAAGTTTGGGATAAATCTCCTTAGGAAATTGATCTTTCCTAGGAATGCTTGCAATTCTTTGATGTTTCTTGGATAAGGGATTTGCAAAATGGCTTGGATTCTTTCCGGATCTATTCTAATTCCATCTTTTGAAATGATATGGCCTAGAAATTTGCCTTCTTCTAGGCCGAAGAGAGATTTCTTAGGATTTAAGGAAATGCCATATTTCCTACAGGTTAGGAACACTTGCCTTAGGTGTTTAAGGTGCTCTTGATCAGATTTTGAGAAAGGAGTAAGGTCATCAAGGTAAACCACTAGGAAATCATGGATTTCCTTGGCAAATGCAATGTCCATGGCCCTTTGAAAGGTAGCACCTGCATTCTTTAGTCCAAAAGGCATTTTCACATATTTAAAGGTTCCCCACGGTGTTGTAAAGGCTGTCTTGTCTTGGTCATCCGGGTGAACAAGTATTTGATTAAAACCTGAAAAGCCATCTAGCAAAGAAATTCTTGAAGACCCCACTACTCTTTGTAGAATGTGGTACATTTTTGGCAGTGGGTAGTGATGTTTAAGGGAGACTTGGTTCAGATTTCTTAAGTCCACACATAGTCTAATCTCCCCTGTTTTCTTCCTTGTGGGAACAAGATTGGATACCCATTCTGAAAATCTAATGGGTGCCATGATACCAGCCTCAAACATTCTTTTCACTTCTTTCTCAATCAAAGGGAGAAGCACAGGATTGATTCTCCTTATTTTCTGTTTGAAGGGCTTTTGATTTGGCTTTAAGGGAATGGTATGTTGAATAACAGAGGTGTCATAGGACTTAAGGTCCTCATAAATCCAGGCAAATACATCTTGAAACTCTTTAAATAAATCAACATATTTTGGTTTTTGATTGGGAGGCAAAGACTTGGACAATTTAATCATTTTGGGCTTCTCTGTTGTCCCAATATTACAGTCTTCCACAACAGTGTTTAAGGGTTGCATCTTTGGCTTTTTAGGGACATCGTTTGAATCAAATATGTCTTCTAATGGAGTGAGGCCAGCAGGTAGAAAATTGTCTTTTAAATCAATCACTTCGGCCTCTGCTTCAGCTATTTCATCTAAATTCATTTGCTTCAGCTCTTGCATGTTTTTCTCATAAAAAATGGTTGGGTGCAGCATTTGATTTGCTGCTTCAGCTGTTATAGTTTGCTCATTTTGGCTCATTTGCTGTTGTGTGTCATCCATGGCATCTTCATCAATGTTTAAGCTTGAGAATTCTTGCTGTAAGGTAAGAAAATTGTTGATTTGAGCATCATCCTCAAACACTTGCCAATCTTTGTTATTGTTAGGGATAGCAGGCCTGTGCTTTATCTCAGCAGTAAAGTGGTGATTGGGCTCAAAGGGTAGCTTGCAAGTGCTAGCAAAAGTAGCTAGACTATGAGCATGCATGTTATGGCTTCTAGAAATCTTAGCAAGCTTGGATTCGGTGAAGGAATTGAGTATTTCTGTGGCAGCAGACCTATAAGCTCTTAGCCTATTGTCATTAGTAACAAAGTTACCTTTCATCTATTGAATGATCAAATCGAAGTCACCTAGAATGGACACTTTTGCAGCTCCTAGAGCTTTGAGCAATTTAAGGCCTAAAAGGAGAGCCTCATACTCTGCCATGATGTTGGTGCATTTAAAGTTTAGTCTGTAAGCATGACCCTCTGCATGGCTGTTATGTGTATTGTGAATCCATATTCCTGCCCCTGCTCCTAGCTTATTAACAGAACCATCAAACTCTAAATACCATGTGATTTCTTGCTTGTGGTTAGTATTAAGAGTTTCAGTCATTTTAGGATTGGGCGGACCTAGGTTTTGTGCTTCATGTGGTTCTTCTTGTATGCTGGTTGCACTAATTGTTTTAACAGTTTTACGGGTATGGGCAACCGACTCTTGATTGATGCATGTTTCTTGTTCTAAAGGAAAAGGCTTCTCATCAGTGGGAGGGCAGCTATCATCATTGAACAATATAAAGGAATCCATATCAGAATGGATTGAGTAAATGGGAAAGTTTTGGGGTTTTTCCTCACTACTTACCACATACTTCATCAGTGTTTCTCTATACAGTCTCTTTGGTTGCCCAAAGACTGAAATAGTGGCATAGGAGAGGTCTAGTTGGAGAGATCCTTGGAGTTTTGCTCCCCAAGATCTTGATAAGAGAATGCCATACTTTGGTGGAATGTCAGCAACCACCACGTCCATTATGATCGTTTTGTTGGGAAATTGGACTAAAGACACACAAAGGTCTTTGATTAAGCTTAAACACTTGAACTGACTAGAATCAAATGAGAATAAGTCTTTGTAGGGTCTAGTGACATCAAGGTTTAGCTTCTCCATTACAGCTTTGGGCATTAGATTGTGTGAAGCACCTGAATCAAACATAACATTGTGCAACACTTTATCATGAATGTGCAAACTGACATAAAAGGGTAGAACAGCTCCATGTCTTGATTTACCATTGACTTCAGGACCAAAAAGTAATTCAGGTTGATCATCTAAGACATTAACATCATCCCTGTTCTCTGGCATTTACAGTGATCTTTTGATTTGCTGTCTGTACACATCATGTTTGGCAAGCTCAGAGAGAGGAATAAATATCTTTAATTTACCAATTTTTGCTTCTAAATCAATAGGTTTTTCTGACTGTGTTTTAGTATTGTGACTGGCAGATTTTCCCTTTTCAATTGTATCTTCAGTGATCTTCTCTTGGTTATTAGTGATTTCTTGAGATTTTTCTATTTTGGGAAGGCTTTGAGGAGTGCTATTTACATTGTCTTTTGAGGGAAAGGATACAAAAGGCTGGTTATCAGACTGCATGTCAGATACATCCTCTATGGTCACTTCTTTTAATTTTGGGTCTGTTTCATCAGCAGGTTCTGTGATAGCAGCCTTGTCTTTTACTTTCTTTGGCTGCTTGGCATCCTTTGGCTTGATGGGATCAGACACATCAATGGTTCTTGTTCTCAATTTGTATTGTTTATGGACTTCGTAGACAGCTGAATCATAGCCTTGTTTGAAGTTAAATGGCTCTCCAGACTTGGTCTGAAATTGATTTATATCATGGTCATCTTGGTCTTCTTGGGTTAGAAATACTTGTTGTTCACTCTTCAAACCCATTAAGTTTATGTGAGTGTCCTCTATCTGCTCACTAGATGTGGATGTGTCAGCATAGTTTTCATGAAAAGGAGGTCTTATATCATGGTTAGGACTTGCCCTTCCAACGTTTGGGTTCTGATTTTTTCTAAAGTTTGGATTTCTGATAAGATTGTTTTGCTGTCCTTCCCATGAGGCTTTTCTTTCAATAGTTCCCATTCTAGTTTCAAAGCTGTCCATACCTTTGATGATTGTGTCCAATTTTTGCTCAAAGGCTGAAGGTTCATCTTTAAAAGTGGTTCTTCTCTCAGCTCTTGCTCTATTTCTTTTAGTAATAAGGTTTGACTCTACACTAACAGCTATGTTTTGCATTTCTGCTAAGGTTTGAGGGGCTCTTTCCCTTAACTGATAAGCCATGTCTGAATCAAATCCATCAGGGAATTTGTATAAAGCAAGATCAGGTGGAGGTCTAAGGTTTTGTGGAATAGCGTTGTAAACATTGTTAAACCTGGCACAATAGTCTAAGACAACTTCTTGAGGGCCTCTTTTGATAGTGTCATACTCGGATAATGTTATGAAACCAGCTCAAGAAAAGATAGAAAAGATAGATCAACGCCTTAGAATTCAGCCTCTTCAAGGGGGCAACCTCCTTTACATTACATAAATGAACAATTCTTGGATGATACAAATGAAAAGACCTCCTTTCTATATATAGGAGTCTAAGGGGTTATAACATAATCAGAGCCGACATAACAATAATAATGTAAGGGCACAATAATAACAATAGTGGGTTTCTATGGGGCACAATAGTAACAATATGGGCACTACATGGGTACATCAATATAATAAGTGGGTTATACTAATAACAATAAGGGGTTACACTAGTAGTATAGGGGCCTAACATGCCCCTCTCCTTCAAAAAGCGTTGTCCTCAACGCTTGAGTAGTTCTTGATGCTTCTGTATAAAATTCTTGTCCTCCCATGTGGAATATTCAACGGGTATGTTCTTCCACTTGATGAGATACTCTGAAATTGATCGATTTTGTAGCTGTTGGGTTCTTATTTCTGTGACTGCTCCTGGTTCCAATATGATTTTTCTTTCCTCTTCAATTTCTGACAATATTGTTTGAATTGGGATCTTTTGCAACTTTTGAATAAGTGGTCGTACTTCTTCATCCTTCTTCCATTCATCACTTGCTTCGTTTATCCAATCTGGTTGGATACTATAAATAGCACAAAACAATGCTTCCACATCCTCATCCTTGAAGAGTCTTCCCATTCGGTAAGGTCGCCGTTTTTTAAGTGCATGTAGTATTGCCAACATTTCCTTCTCATAAATAGCTTGCTTGAGATGTAGCAGTAAAAATACCCAATCACCTACATCAAAACATTTTTCACTACAATGTTGATCTACCTGTTGTTTCCTTTGATTTTGCATCGAAGTGGCGTTATCCTTTGAGAGTTGGAGAACTTGTTGTTGATGCTCGATGTGATCTTTCACTACTTGAACATTTTTTCTTCTTGATATGTCCTTCTACCTCTAGAGTTTGAGGAGTGGTAATTTCTTCCAATCCTTTACAAGATATGGTCGGATTCATTTCTTGATGCTTGATGTGATCTTTCACTTCTTGAACATTTTTCTTCTTTATATGTCCTTCTATCTTGATAGTTTGAGGAGTGGTAATTTCGACCAACGAATTACAGGATATGGTTGGATTCATTTCTTCTTTCTCGATGTGATATTTCACTTCTTGCACCTTTTTCTTCTTGATATGTCCTTCTATCTTGAGAGTTTGAGAAGTGGTAATTCTTGCCAATGCTTTACAAGATATCATCTGATTCATTTCTTCTTTCTCTGGGATGGGGTCCTGGTGCATATCTCCTTCTTTTGATGTTTCTTGATCCTTTTCTTCCTCCTCTTCATATTCTATGTAAAATAATTTATTCTCAGCACACTTATGACCTTTAATGCATTTGCTATCACAATTGTAACAAAGCCCTTTTTCTCTTTTTTCTTCCAATTGTTGTGGTGTAACCCTTGTAGGTTGTGGAAGGCTAGGAGAAACAACACTTCCATCTTTATAGTTGTGATGGGCATGCTTCCTGGTTTCCATAATTTTGCTTTCCACTATGTCACAAATCCCTTTTACTCTTTCCAATTGTTGTGGTGTTGCTCTAAAGAAGGTGTTGCTCTTTGTATCCTCATAATGTGCTACCATTTCCTCCATGAAAATTGACCACGTAACAAGTTTTTTACGAGAACAAAGCCCTTTGTACCATAAAAATTGATCTGGTTCTAAATATGAAGATGCAATACATACCTTTTGTAACAGTTGTACACCATGTATATCAAAATATTGCTCCATCTGAAGTATCCAATTTACCGGATCCTTGCCATCAAACTTCCTCATCTTGCTTTTTCTTGATTTTAGGAGCTCTACCTTGAAATGACTGTAACTCTGTACTTTCGGATCTTTAAGTTCTGAAACTGTGACCTGTAGTAGCCCTCTGTGTCCACTTTCCAATGCCACCAGTCTGATCCAAATTGGATTCTCCAAGAAAGAGTTATGCACAATCTCCCAAGATGACCTGATTATAGACTAATTCAGTAGAGCGAACTTGTATGAAGTGCCACATGTCACTGTTTGAACCTTTGACTCTGAAAAATATATAAAATAAAACTACAGTCCGTACTCTTTCTGTAACTTCTTACGAAATTTCAATCCGATGCTCAGAAAGAAAGTTATGACGATTTTCCCCAGGTCACTTGTTTTGAATGTAATTCAGGAGTCTGCAAAAAGACCAACTTCCTCAGATCATATCTCTGAAAATATCGCGCAAAAATCTCTGAAATTCGGACCCAAGGTTCAGTGCAATTTCTTCTCAAATGGGTTTTTTTTGCGACTTCTGAAACGTCACAGAAAAAATGTTATAACGAAAATTCCACGATGACCTGTTTGGAGCAGCGAAACCCTAGAATCCAAAGCTCTGATACCAAATGTTATGAAACCAGCTCAAGAAAAGATAGAAAAGATAGATCAACGCCTTAGAATTCAGCCTCTTCGAGGGGGCAACCTCCTTTACATTACATAAATGAACAATTCTTGGATGATACAAATGAAAAGACCTCCTTTCTATATATAGGAGTCTAAGGGGTTATAACATAATCAGAGCCGACATAACAATAATAATGTAAGGGCACAATAATAACAATAGTGGGTTTCTATGGGGCACAATAGTAACAATATGGGCACTACATGGGTACATCAATATAATAAGTGGGTTATACTAATAACAATAAGGGGTTACACTAGTAGTATAGGGGCCTAACAGATAATATGTGCGGAGGGTCCTTCTTCTTCTCCCATCTGTTAAGAAATGTTTGGTAAAGGGCCTCTGGGTCAGCTATGGAATTTGTAGGAAGAGCTCTAAACCAGGGCCTTACATCTCCTGTTAAACTTTGGACAAAAATATTCATTCTTACACTATCATCATCTATTTCATAATTCTCAAAATAGTCCTGCATTTTCTTGGTATGTTGCAGGGCTGTGCCAGAACCAGTACCATCAAAATATGTGATTTTGGTTTGATAATCCTGAGGCATAGCCCCTGGATTTGCAGGTAACTGTAAAGGTGCATATCTGTTAGCCATATTTACAGGGATAAGTGGAACGACTGGAACAGCTGTAATAACAGTGGTGGTAGTGGTAGTATGCGCAGTGAATGGAGGTGTGGAAAAGGTGCTTGGAGAGGTGGATGACGAACAAGGGGAAGTAGGGGTTGAACGAAACAAAACTTTAACAGGGGTTGGAAAACAGCTTGGCTGAACTGTTTCAGGACTAGAATCAACAAACTCTTCTTGTTTTTGTTTGCTAAGGTTTCTAGAGATTAAATTGGGATTTTCAAAAACAGCTGGTGGATTTGGGTCTGGATTTGACCTAGTATTACGTGTTTTCTTCTTGGGAGCCAGCTTCTAACTTGTTTTTTGGAATTTTTTGAATAAGGTCCCCAGCGGAGTTGCCAATGATGTTATCACTCAGGTTGTCCCTTGGCTCCTTAAGGGATACAGCCGAGGTAACCACAAACCAATCTTTGGGCTACAAGTCCTAGCCTACCTGCAGTCAGAGAGGGCTATCTCTTTAAAATTTAGCTTTGTTTTGGGTTGATTTTAGGCTAGTTATGGTGTACATGGGTTTTGTTTTGATTTTGTTGGGAAGGATGATGTTTTCAAGCAGAGTTGGGATGCATAGATTGAGAAGTTCAAACCATTGGGCATGGAGTCATGGATTAGGGCTTGCTGTTGCATTTTCTTGGTCACAAGAGGAATACAAAGCAGGATAGCTACACATAGAACAATATCAAGCTGGAATAAAGATGGAATGAAGGTCAGAGATGAAAGGCAACTAAGATCTCTCATTAGCTAACAGAGAGGGAAGGTGAATGAAAGTTTGTCTAGGAGCAGTTAAGAATTCCTAAATAATAGTCATATGTGAAAGAAACAGGGTAAACATGATCATTTAAGTATGCATATTCATAACCATTTCTGAAGAAAACGTATAGAAATAACAAGAACTGAGCATAGAGTGCAATCAAGCAAAGCCTAAGCTATTCTTCTTTCTTGCTATTTAGATGGTAACACAATGGTGGCGTAAACATATATAAACTGTAAACAGAGGTAAGAAAACACTTATTGAGCCATGTAGTAGCACATGAATTCCACAGTCACACTTTGGCCATTAAATAACACAACAGACAGATCTTCATTCAAAGCATTCCAGCAGTCTTTGATTATAGAGCTCTCAAAGTATACAACGCAAGTCTAGAATGAGGATTATCAACCAACCAACCCCGAATATATTCTGTGGGGAGGTATATATACAAAACTGAGTTACAAAATATCTAGTTGATGAGTTAATAACTCATAACTTCTTTATCAACTCTTGAGGAATAGTAGATGAAAGAGTAAATGATGCAGTAGATATTTAGGGTATTAGCTATCTGTTCTGTCAGAGAATTTAGACTTTTGGGATCAACTGAGTCGGCTGAGGTGGTGCTTTTAATTTGCGTTTTTTGGGCCTGCTGCCCTGGTGCTTCGCTGAGTCACTGCTTTGTTATCCTGCTCTCGGTATGCATACTTCACCTTCTCATAAAATTGCCGTAGTCATATCTTGACTCCCTCTGCCTGCTGTCTTTTCTTCAGTTCTCTGTTTCCAGCGTTGCCTCTTGCGAATTTTTGGGTTTTGCAGGTAGCCGAGCAATAGGAAGCTCTCCTTTTTGAGCAATTTTTCTTAGCAATCGCGAATCGAAAACTGCCTTTGTTTCTCATTTCAGGCATTCTTTGACGTGATTTTCGCCCTTTGCGACCTTTCTGTGATGACGTCATCGGCGGGTCCCGGGTACGACAGGGTGATGTGGCAGTGACGTCAGCGGAGGACAGGTGGTGGATGACATGGCAGTACGGCAGGGTGACGCGGAGGTGCGGTGGCAACGACATGCAGCAGTGGGGGGCTAACGTGGAGGTGACGTGAGTGACGACGTGGCGCTGATGTCAGGGGCGGAGAGACAGAAGGCGGTTTGTGGTTTTATCGGACCGCCTTCTGTACGGGGGTGGTAAGTGTCAGAGGGGCTCCGATACAATCGCGTGGAGACACGCGTCTTTTGTACGGCGGAGAAACTGCTAGGCCATCGGACGCTAACTGTCAGACGTCGGGGCGGCTCCGAAATCGGTGAGAGCCGTCGGATGGGGAGGGCCTGATCCGACGGTGGACGGAACTGCGAGTTGCGGGTATGATAATGTATCGGGCCCGCTGAATATTATATCATTTGTTTATATGGCGGGGGTTTAAACCTTTGGGTTTGTGGGTTATGGTATGTGCGCCGCGGGTAAATTTTGACTGTTTAATCAAATATTTAAACAAAACCCGAAAATGTAAGCGTGCAGGGTAAAACATCAAGGGTTATGGGTAAGAGAGGGGAAGGGAATGGTTATTAATTTAACCAAATGCTAAATTAATTCCAGGTTTGAACGCGGAAAGGCTAATGCCAAGCCCCGAATGAACTTAGCATTTCCCCAAACTAATGTTATAGGGCTATAGTGCCAGGGGATGGGAATATGTACATAGGGGAGCTATTTAGTGCTTTTTAGTAAGGGGAAGGGGAAATAGATAGGGATTTACATAATAATGTTAGAAGTTAATATGAAAATGACAAGGAAGCGCTAAGTTTAGAGATCTTAGGCTACTTAAAAGGGAAAACTAACTTATAGAGTGAATAAGAGTACTCCTAAGCAAAGCAAACCTTTACTTAGGCCAATGATATGACAAATGATGAAACTTCAGAGATATCAAGCAGATCTTGACCTCTTTGGGGAGGTTAGTGAATGATTTGGGGAATAAGAAGAAGGGGGAGTTAGACATGCCTCGCTTGAGCTCCTCCAAATGGAAAACTACCTCATAATTGTGATCTGAATTGATATAACACTTGAAAACATGAAATTGATCACATAGCTTGATTCTGCAACCACAAAACTACTTACCCAGCCTACTTACCTAGCATTTTTTCTTCTTTTTGGTTTGGGTGCACTTGAACTAGCAAACCCAACTTTTCACTCTTTTCTTCTTGCTATCCTCCTATCTAAATCGACCCTTATATCTTACGGGGCTCAGATTAAGCTATTGGGCTCCTTCATTTCTCTACCTAGCTACTCATCTGCCAAGCTTAAGCTGCTTGGATAGATATTCATTCTCTATCTTCTAAAACAAGCAATTTAAACCTAGGGGAGTCAAGATTAAGCTGTTTGGCTTTCCCTTAACTGTAAAACTCTTCAAAAATGGTATGATTCTTCAAAATGGAACTTCTTGGAAATATGGAACCTTGCAGCATGAAAAGATGACATATTTGGCATGTAAAACAGTCAGTCATGAAATATGAAACCTATTGCAATAGGAGGCTAACAAGTTCAAGAGCAGCAAAATCAACAGCAAGAGGAGTAACAAGAGCAGAGATAGGAATCTTGCTAGAAAACTTCAAAACTGATATCCTAAGTACGCTAGGGACACAAGTATATGTTCTAAAAGAAAACAAAAAGAAAAAAGAACAAGAACAAACTTTAGCAATCTTTTGTCCCAAATGTAGAAAGAAACATGCATTAAGAGAATGTCCTTTGGATAGTGTTCAAGTTTTTGGTCTTTGTACATAAAATCATTCAACATAAAATTGTCTAAGGTTGAAGGAATTGCAAATGAATCCAATGGAAGAAGTGCAAGGAACATAAGGTTTCTACTATGTGGCACCAAGAAGACCTTGGCAACCAAGGATTCCTCAACAAAATCTGCAACAATTCCCTCAACAAAATTATCAGTATCCACCTCAAAATCCTTGGAATACTCCAATGCCATGGCAAGCTTGGCCTCCACAACAATATCAAAACCAACCTGCACAAGGTTGGAGGGGATATGGTTATGGAAATCAGCCACCTCAACAATATCAGCAACAATATCGACAACCATTTCCATACCAACAATACCAACAATATCTGCAATCCATGCCATTTCCGCAATAGAATTTTGCATATCCATTATCCATGCCATTTCCGCAAAATAACTCTCCACCACTACTAACACAACCACAACAATTACAGCTACCTTCAAACTAGCCCAGATCAACTCAATTACCAGCCCAGCCGGTGGCAAATCCAAGCAATAAAATGGATAAACCTACATACAATGTTGAAGAAGCAACATATTTTCCAACATATTCTATTCTTCCCATAAATGATGTCCATTTAAGGTCTGGAAAGGTGCTTAAAAATGATTCTCCTCCGATCATAGAAGAACCAAATGAGCAAGGAGAACAACCTGAAACATCGCAGTCAGGAAAAAAAATTTAGAAAGGAAAAACTATTAACACCACCCTATCCTGAGAGGTTAGTACAGCAACAAATTGAAATGAGCCTTCGTGAATTTGACATTTTGGATGAATTGAAAAATTCTTATGTAAAAATTCCTTTATTGAAAGCAATCAAAGAAATGCCAATATATGCTAAAACAATAAAGGAATTATGCATTAAGAAAACTGGTAAAAAGAAGAAGGATCCTACTACAATCCAAGTCATTTGCAAATTAGTAAGCCTCATGTCTACAAAAACAACAGTAGAAAAATATATTGGTCTTGGTATCCTTATGGTTACTATTTCAATAAAATATTTCTCAGTTCCAAACACATTGATAGGTTTGGGAGCTGCTATAAATGTAATGAGTATGGAGACAATGAAATATCTGCATTTAAACAACATTAGATCTACTTCTACAATCCTAGAGTTAGCAGATAGATCTAAAGTTGTACCAGAAGGAATACTAGAAGATATTATAGTCTCTTTGGATTCATGGGAGTATCTTGTTGATTTCCTCATCTATTAGCCAAAAACGAATTTAGGAGGACATCCTTTAATCTTAGGCAGACCGTGGTTAGCCACTGCTGATGCCTTTATAGAATGCAGATCTGGAAGTATGATTATTGCACATGGAGATGAAAGGAAACACATTACACTTTATTCTCTTGCACAATCACCTTCTTTAGAATCAATGCTTGAGGAACAAGAACAACAACAAACTAAATTAGTTCTAAGTATCAATCAAGTCTTTGATCTTAGAGAAGAAGAAGAGAATGAAGATTTAATGGATCTTTTCATCTCATAACCAAATATTTCAGAGCAGCTTAGAGAGATTCAATATGAAGCTGCAAGTAATCTTTTGAATCAATGTTTTCAGGAAACTTGTACAATCCAATCCTTGCAAGAATCCTTTACAAACATTTTTCTTGTAAACACAATTACCAATTCAACAACAAAAACAATTGAGATATATTCGGGGAAACATTTGAACATTGGTAACCATTTGCAAATTCACAAGAACAAGAGGTAATAGCATTATTACAAAAATATTCAAAAGCTTTTGCTTGGGATTATATAGATATGCAAGGAATTCATCCCAACAGATGTATTCACCACATCTATACAGATGATCAAATTAAACCAGTAAGGCAATCTCAAAGATGAATGAATCCCATGATGAAAGAAAGAGTGAAGGAAGAACTGCAGGAATTTCTCAAACTTGGTTTCATCTATCCTATATCAGATAGTCAATGGGTTTCTCCATTGGTAATTGTACCAAAGAAAAACGGGAAGTGGAGAATATGTGTAAATTACCGGAAATTGATCAAAGCAACATTAAAAGATCATTTTCCGCTACCATTCATTGACCAGGTTCTAGACTCATTAGCTGGGGAGAATTTTTTCTCTTTCCTATATGGGTTTATTGGGTATAATCAGATTAGAATAGCAATAAAAGACCAAGACAAAAAAACATTTACCTGCCCATGGGGAACCTATTCATATAATGCTTTTCCATTTGGACTATGTAATGCACCCGCAATTTTCCAAAGAGCAGTGCTTGCAATTTTTGCTGATCTAAACCATGAATGTGTAGAAGTCTATATGGATGATTTCACGGTATATGGAAACACATATGACGATTGCTTAAACAATATTGAGAAAGTTTTAAAACGATGCATAGAAACAAATTTGTCCTTGAGTAATGAAAAATGATACATGATGTTAATTGAAGGCATAGTTTTGAGACACCATATTTCCTCAGGAATTAAGGTGGATCTAGCTAAAATACAAGTCATTGTTAATTTAATGCCACCTACAACCCAAAAGGAGGTGAGGAGTTTCTTGGGTTATGCAGGTAACTATAGACGATTCATAGAAAAATTTAGTAATATAGCCCAATCTCTATTCAAGTTGTTGGAAAAGGATGTCGAATTCCAAGGGAGAAATCAGTGTCAAAATGTATTTCAGATATTGAAAGAAAAACTATAAATTGCACCCATCTTTCGAAAACCAAACTGGTCTTTTCCATTTCATAGTTCAATAGATGCATTTGATATTGCTATAGGTGCATCACTTGGACAGAAGGAAAACATGTTCAATTATGCTATATACTTCATAAGCAAAAACTTAACACCTGCAGAATTGAACTACACAGTCACAGAAAAAGAAATGTTAGCTGTAGTACATGTGGTAAACAAATTCAGGCATTACATAACAAGATACCAAGTATTTATTCATACAGACCATTCAACAGTCAAATACTTAATGAACAAATCAATTACATATGGAAGAATAACAATAAGGTTACTGTTAATGCAAGAATTTAACATTACAATTCAAGATCGACTAGGGAAAGACAATCAAGTGGCTGATTTTCTTTCAAGATTACATACAACCAATGATCCAAATCTTGTTGCAGATAACTTTCTAGATGAACATTTGTTTGCAATAACAACAAAAACCCCATGTTTTGCAGACATAACAAACTATCTATCCTCTGAAAAATTTCCAACTTAGTTTACAAAGAAACAAAAACGAAAGATCATTAGAGAAAGCTCTAGATATAGTTGGGTAAATGGTGATCTATTTTATAATAGTTTAGATTTAATAATAAGAAAATGTGTGAGAGAATATGAGATATTAGAAATCTTGAAAGCATGTCATGATGAACTGTGTGGTGGTCATTTTGTAGACAAGCGAACAACCTACAAGGTGCTGCAATTGGGCTACTACTTGCCAGCAATCTTCAAAGACTCCAAGGCTTATGTCAAGAGATGTGATAGTTGCCAAAGAGTAGGGAGACAAATAGTATCAGATGAGATGCCACTTAAACCACAAGTTCTTATAAAACCATTTGAGCAATGGGTTCTAGATTTTGTGGGACCGATAAATCCACTATCAAATGGAAAGAAGTACATCTTAGTATGTACAGATTATGTAACTAAATGGGTAGAAGAAAAATCGGTCACAAAGACAACAGAAAATATAGTGGTCACCTTCTTCTTTGAGGAAATATTTGTGAGATTTGGTTTGCATAGACAGATTGTAACTGATCAGGGAGCACAGTTCACTTCAAAACTTGTTTGGGATCTTATGGAAAAGTATAAGATAAAGCAACAGAAATCAACACCGTATCATCCTCAGGCAAACGAACAAGTGGAAGCAACAAATGAAGTCCTAGAAAACATAATGACAAAAACAGTACAACTGAATAGGAAGGACTGGTTAGAAATGTTAAGAGATGCACTATGGACATACAGAATAACATGGAAAAAACACAACTAGGTTTAGTCCATACCAGTTAGTGTATGGAAAAGAAGTCTTACTACCCATAGAGTTTCAGATACACACATTTAAATTGGCAGTAGAACTAGGACTAGAACTATCTAAAGCACAACAACAATGGCTAATGGAATTAAACCAACTGGATGAACATCGACAGTAGGCAATAGAACACACAACATTGATACGACAACAAAGAATGAAATGGCACGACAGATTCATCAAGAAAAAAACATTCAACAAAGGAGATTGGGCATTACTGTTTGACTCCAAATTCAAAGATTTCAAGGCCAAGTTCACAACACATTGGTTAAGGCCATATGAGATAGTGGAAATCTTTGACAATGGAGCTGTTCAAATCAAAACAATTGATCAAGAATCTACATCATTTTTGGTAAATGGACATAGGCTCAAAGTTTACAACAAGCCTATCAACAAAGAAGAATTTATGAAACAACTGATACAAGAAATAGATTTGGAAGTAATGGAACAACAGAGCCATGTATCTTCCAGTACTTCAGAAAAAAAAAGAAAAAGATAAAAGAAAAAAAAAGAAGTTTGCTAGTGAAAACCAGGTAACTGACACCAAGCAAACAAGAATTCATAGAGAAAAACCAACTCATTTTGGACTGTATGAATTCACAACTTCTTGTTCTACTTTTATAACAACTTTGTTTTGCAGAAAATCCTCCACAGAAACATGACTTGAGGACAAGTTCTCAGATAGGCAAGGGGGAAGGTCACACAAGAAACTTAGTTGTGCAGTTGAAATATTTTTGAAACCAATGTCAGTTGGGACCTGAAATATCTTTGAAATTAATGTCAGTTGGGACCTGAAATATCTTTGAGATTGATGACATTTGGGGACCTGAAATGTTAGAAAACAACATATACATATTGCATGAACTTGAAATGTTAAAAAAAGCATATATACATTGCATGACAGTAGGGACCTGAGTTATTATGAATTAATTGGAGAGGGACCTGAAATGTTAGAAAAAACATGTACATATTGCATAAAAATGTGCATGACAGTTGGGACTTGCGTTATTATGAAACAATTGTAGAGGGACCTAAATGACATCAGCAATCCAAGAACCAGAATCAATGAAGAATGTTAGAACAAGAAGCAGAAATAAAATTCTATGTTTCAATCTATCTAAGACATTTGATCAGAAGACCTCATCCAATATTGTCAAGGAGCAGAAGACATCATCCAATATTTTCAGGGAAGTACAAGTATTGTGAGTACACAATTTTGCTCTTGTGAATTCGAATATTTTTTAGAAATTTTTAGAATTTGTTAAAATTGAGATTAGTACCTGAATGCATATTTATTACATTACCTTCATCCTATACCAATTATTTTATACCCATTATCCTATATCCTACATTTATATTTACATTTATCCTATACCTAATCCAATGTACGTCTTATATTTCATTCCATGTCCCTAACATTCCATAACCATAAGTATTTTTCCTCAAAGCAAAATGGATTAAAAAGAATGCAATGAGTTGAAACTTGCACAAACAAATCAAACATTAGTACTATGGAGATAATTTTAAACATGACCTAGGTGGTCATTTTAAAATTAAAGAGATATATTGTAAAACATAAGGGATATGCGCATCATGAAATATGTTGCAAGAAAATACAAAATTGAAATGATTTATGTATTAACCTTATCATAGCGCATAAAAATAAATGCTATTGGTAAAATATGCATGGTGTAAAGTTATAATGGCAAATGGAATACGATATGATGGCAAGCATATGGTAATACGATGCGGTAAGGCTATTATCATAACAAACCTTATGGAAATACATTGCAATAAATAGAAAGCATGCGCATTATGAAAAGCCATTAAACAAATCAAATCGAAATGATTTATGTTATATGGAGTTTAAGGTTATCAAAAGCCTAATACGAAGGGTGTATGGTTCATATGGTACGAATGCAAGCAGTCGTAGGTAGTGGCGAAAGTGCAAAACAAAACCATGAGTCATGCAATCGACGTGGTAATAAGGTAATGTACATATGACAGTCACGGCATAGTGAGTTGGTATGCAGGAGGACAACCATGATAGAATTGATGTACGGCTTCAAATAAATAAAAAATAACCTGAGCTAAAGTCATAATAACTTATATGAATGCAAACAATAAACCGGATGGTGTCGGTAGCATGGTGAAAATAATTATAAATAGTTCCATTTAGCAGTTCGATGGTATATGCACGGTATCAAGTCAAAGGGACAGCCACGAGGGCATTGTCCAATGGAGATTATACACGACATACCAATCAAAAGGACAACAACTAAATAAGTGAAACGGTCAAATATGCATTCAAACCAACAGAGAAAACCCTGTGTGTTTATCGCTAAAGAGCTTTGCCATAGCCACAAACCTCAAAATCTCATGCCATCATAGCCATTTGAGGCTCAATGAGAACAGTAGAAGTTGTGAGCCATTAGCATACATTCAAAGGAAGTAAAAAAACCAGTTTGACAGAGGAAACAAACCGAGGAAGGAGAAAGAGATATAACGCAGAGAAATTGGAGAGGTAAGTAGGGTGAGCTGGGAAGATTAACGGAGAAGGTGGAAGTGGTTAACAAAAATCTCGTGAAGATCCAAGGTAAGAAAGAAACCCGATCTATTTCCTTTAATGCAATGGACATTTTAGAGGAAAAATCGGAATTTTTCGTCGAGATTATGGATAGTCTGTGATTTGTTTAAGGTTTGTTTATGCCACCAGTCAACGAAAAAAGGTGTTAAAACGTAGATAATTAGGCTACACTCAAAGAGATCTCGACACTTTTTCAACACGTCAGGTAAATCGATTTAACTTCTCCATGAAATCGCCAAGTTTATTAAATGAAACAAACTGTTTGCATAGTGAGATTGATTGCTTGCACAATGACATAGCTTCAGATTAATTGCACAATGGGTTTGATTGCACAAATAATGCACGGTGACATAGCTTCAGGTTAATGAATGAGTTGTTAGTTGTAAGATGGAGAAAATCAAAATAAATCATGACTGATAGATCTCGGTTCTCCACAAAACAAAGTGTTTATTATGGTTTTACTGCATGTTTAAGTAAAGAATGAGAAGTTTTGAGTGAAGTTTTGAAAACATGTAGTTGTAAAAACGCATAGTCGCGAAGCCTAAAACTACACCTGTACATGTGTTTTTATGATCAAAGAGTGTGATAAAAAATCGAGTTTCAGTTCGATGCATGATGGAATGGGTCAATAAAAACATAGTATTGGGCTTATGTTTGAAGATTTGGGTTTATATTTGAGTGCGCAAAGCCAAACTTACATTGACTGTCATATGTTGATTGTATAAACAGTGCAATGGTTTATATTGGTTATTGGGAAATGAAGTATTGCATGTCGATTTATACATAGAGCCTCAATTTAAAATCAGTGAAAAAAACACTAGTCTGAGATTATATTGAGAAAAACAAAAATTGTAACATGATTTTTGTTTTCTTTATATATTTCTATTTCAAAACAGAGTTCAGGTTTTTTTACAGAGGTGTATAAAGGAGAATGTTTGATTGCATGAACATAATAGGGTATTGAAACAGAGACAGTATTGCTGCAAAGAAAGAGACAGAGGCCGAAATAGATTGATTTAATTGTTTGAAGAGGGCAGGTAAGCTTCTATGAACTAAACCAGAAAAGATTTATTTTATGAATCAATACTTGTTATTTTTCATTATTGAAGATGAAGTTAATGACAACAAAAGCTTATATCCAATGGTTTACAGAGACTATGACAACCAGGATAGAGCCAAGATTCCAAATAGAAAATTGGAGGAAAGAAACAATAGAGAAGTTATATCAAGCAGGTCTCATAGGCTTCTTGAAAAGATTTAGTGGCCACAGTGAAGGAATAACAAGAGAATTTGTAAACAATTACACTTAAGAGCAAACATGAGTAGGAAACATAATAATTCCCGTGACTCAGGAATCCATTTCACAAGCATTGGACCTTCCAATGATAGGAGAGAATTATCATAAGGGTTTGCATTTCAAGGAGAAAGCGTGGACTTTCTTCCTCGAGAAAAAAAGAAAGAGAACCTTTGACAGGGCCAAAGGTATACCCAAGGAGTGGTTCAATGAACCATGGGGAGAACTGGTTTTGATTATTCAAAGATTCCTCACATGTGATAGAGGATACAGTGTTGCACATCTGTATCATATTAGACTCCTTCAGCATATTAAAGGAGAGGTTAAGATTAACCTACCATATTTCCTCTTTAAAAGTCTCCTAAAGATGATAGAATCAGTCAAAAATGAAAATAAGCCAAAAGAAGCACAAGTTTATCATCGGGGGTTGATAAAAATTTTGGTGGAATATCAGGTAAAAACACAGGGGATGATTTGGAGGGAGTTCTTGAACCAAAACCAGTATAAGGAACAGGTCATTGAGGAACAAAACAAAGTAGAGCAGGAAACCATGGGGATGATGAGCTCACCTTTTTATCCTAGAACTAGAGCTAAAAAACAAACCAACACAGTCATGAATGAAAATGAAACATCCATCATGTCCATTCTTAGGAGGTTTAGGAAGAAGAGTCCAGTTGAAATAGATAGTAGGGACAAAGAAGTGCACATTGTGGACACATGTTCAACAGAGAGACATGAAGAGGACATTATTGAGAAAGAAGCATTAGAGAAAGATTCCTATTTTGATGATGTGGCAAAAACATCATTTGTGAAAAACACACAAGAACTTGAAAATGAATTACACTTGAGCAAAATTCGAGAATTAACAGACCAACTTGAAATAAACAAGATTTTGGAAAAGCATTTGAAAGAAGAAAACAAAGCAAGTAAAAAGAATAATGCCAAGTTGGTTAAAGAGAATGAAAAGTTAACTGAAGAAATACGAAAATTAAAAAGGAAGAATGATCTAATTTGCAAGCAGGCATTCAAATGGCTCAAGGAAAAGAATATGTGGAAAGGTAAATATGAAAAACAGAAAGTTAAGGCCACTTTGTATAGAGAAGAACATGACACAGGGATGGATTATTTGTTAGAAGAAGCACAACAAGAAGCATGAGGGTCTAGAACCACATGCATAGTAGGGGTAAGAAGATCCAAAAGGAAGCAACAAACATGAGGACATGCTTGATGATCAGCAAGGGGGAGATGTTAGCCCTCAATTTTGATCTATTTTTGCTTGAGGAAACTTACTTAAATCTTATATTTTCCATCTATTTTCCACTATATCCATCCCATTATGATGTATTTCATGTATGTTCAGGTGTTTAATTTTAATTTTGCAATTTCTAAAGTTTTTATGAAAATTTGATTTCAAGTGCAAATTTTGACAGAATCAGAAATTCCTGTAATAGCTACGTGGATGACATGTTTGCAGGACACTTGGGCTTGATTTAGATGCATGTATGGAAAGTTTGGGAACTAGGACTGAACTAATTCCATTTGGTTTGGTCAAAACAAGCTTTATTAGGCCCGGTCAAGGTTGGTCAAACATGACTAGTCACTTAGAAAATCCCTTGGAAATAGGGCAGTTTTGTGATTTTATGGGATTGTCCATATTTCATGGGATGGATTGAATGAGTTCGACTTAGATAGATGGATATGATTAGATATGATTGTTAGAGAGACTTTAGATCAGTTTGTTTCATAAGCTTCTATTTAAGCCAAGGCTTTGAAGACTTATGATATGTATTTTTTATATAATTTTATGCTAAGACATTTGGATTTTGGAGATTAATTTGAAGAAGCTGTTTTACTTTCATTTTGTTGTTCATTTATGTGGAAAAGTGACTAAATTTCCAGCATTTGATATCAACCTCAAGTGTTCAAGGCAAGGGTGGAGGGCCCCCACTCCAAGCTAAGTACACTTCATTGTTAAATTAGCTTAATTCTCCATGAACTGGTTACTTTAGAATTTGTTTATTTGCTTTGTTTCAGATTTGCTTATGAATTGATGTGTTATGATTTATATTATTGGATTTTAGTTTGTTTATCACTTTAGTGAGATGGGACAATAAAGTGTTCAAGTTGAATTCTCCTTCTATTAAGTTGATAGATCAAAACTAGAATTCTCCTTTGTTACATGCAAGCAGTTTTTCTTATGTATTTTCAGTTTTCAAATAATAGCATAATGAGGAATGAATTGTGATGAAAAATTCCCAAAGATCTCTTAAGTTAAGAGTCTCCTTCATTGTCTATTTATGCATCTTAAGCTATTGTTAATTCATGATTTCTGATTTCTATTCGTTAAGTGATATTTGAGAGAGAAAAACACAAATGGATCTCTTAAGTTAAGAACCACTTCATCTTTCCTTCATTACAAAAGTGAGTTAGAAATTGTTAATATAGGCTTATATTTGTAATATGTACTTGCTTAGTTCTTGACAATTCATCTTCTAAGCTTGGCTATACCTGATATCCATATATTGTGGAATGGCCTTCAAGTTTTACAAACTTGGATTGATAATGAATACTTGTGTTAATTCGTGTGAATAAATTAGCTCAACATCTTTGACAATTTTTTTCTAAAGAATTTGACATTTTGTTTCTTTTTTATTCATGCCCCCACCCATGTTGGTTTGGGTTTGTTGAGTCTCTTGATCATTTTTATAAGTATTTTTCTGTTTATTTTTTTTTCCCTTTTCCACAGGTTGTTGAGTATTCTTTGGTTGCATTGACTACATTGAATGCACCTTGGTACTATGCTTAGGACTTGTAGCTTATTGAGAATTAGGTGTAGTAATGAGGGCTTGAAATGTTACAATCATTTGGCCCATTGGAATAGCTAACTATCTCATAACATCTATGGAAATAGAATTGACCACGCCATTAACATGTGGTCTCAATAATGAATGAGGTGGATTAGTGGATGGTAAAGGTGCATTAGGTATATCATAAAATGTGCCTAACTATGAATAAATAAAGTCAAGATGATGGGAACAAAGAATATCCTGGTCCTCACTAGAATTCCTATCCATCACAATATCCTTGGCGATTTGGAGAATAAGGGTTGAGTGAACCAATATTTCAGTAGTCGACTAGGAATATTGTTCCAAGTCAATCAATTAAGTCACCTCCACTCATGAAAATGATAAAAAATGTCAGTGGAATTATCCTGACCAAATGTAGAGAGAAGATCAACACTGATCCCTTATTGGGAAGGTAACGAGAAATGATTCAAAAACATTTGCTCCAAGGTGGAATAATTGTGATAGGATGCCACTGGTCAAGTTTAATGTAAAATTTAGTAGTGTCAATAGGCAAGGTACACTGGAAGAGATGCAATTGAATATTTTCATCCACCAAAAAGTTGGATGAGCACCACAAGTGATAGGTGGTTATGTGCATCATTGGTTTCTCTCCTAGATTTGGAACAAACAAGGTGGATAAAATATTATTTTTCCTAAGGGGGATATTGCAAGCGACAAAGGGTTGAGTGAACCAATATTTCAGTAGTCGAATTGGAATATTGGTCCTATTCAATCACTCATGTCACATCCACTCATCAAAATGATAAAAAATGTCAGTGGAATTATCCTAACCAAATGTGGAGAGGAGATCAATACCGATCCGTTGTTGGGAAGGTAACAAGAAATTATTCAAAAATGTTCACTCCAAGGTGTGATAGGATGCCACTGGTCAAGTTTAATGTAAAATTTAGTAGTGTCGGTCGGAAAGTTACACTGGAAGAGATGCAATCGAATATTTTCATCCACCAAAAAATTGGATGAACACCACAAGTGATAGATGGTTATGTTGTAGTATACCTAGGGGGGATAATATGGGGTACAAAGGGAGGTACCCAAGGGAATAATGTAATAATGGGATGGGCCATAGTAATAAATAAGGTGGTTAACTCGTATCATGTAAGGGACCACAAGTAGTTAGTAATAATGTAATGGGCCCATGGTATTAGATAGATGGTATTGAGGAAACCATGGTAATGACCCATGGTATTGTATGTATGAGGCTTATATAGAGGCTAGAGACTCCCCATTGAGAGATGTCAAGGAATATTGTATGAACAGGCATATGGCTTGTGGAGTGTTCTCCTTCCTTAAGGAGTGAATGTATGTTGTTGCCATACCTAAAGGGTTTTAATCAATAAAGTGAAACATTTCTATCTATTTCGATCTTGTTATTTATTGGGTTTATTTGTATTCTCATATATTTCTGGTTTATATCTACAACAAGTGGTATCAGAGCACTTTCTTGGGCAAAAGTGGAGAATTTGTTTTGTTTTGTTTTTTTTTTAATATTTTGCAGGAACTATCTGGGGCAGCAATTTTGCAGATCAGATCTATACGTTTTGGGGAAAAATATGCAAAATCTAATTGTATATCTGGATTATTTGTGAAAAAATACCGAAGTTAAAAAAAAATCGGCCAAATTGGAGTCCGGATGAAGGAGATATCGCTGACCTAAAAATCAGTGGTGTTGCAGACATTTTTCGGGGTGATGAATTTGCAGATTAGATCTGTATGATTTGGGGAAAATCCACAAAATCTGATTGCAGATCTTGGTTTTTGACGAAAAAATACTCCATTTAAAAAAAAAATCAGTTGAATCAGAGTCCGGATGAAGGAGATCTCGCCGATTTAAAAATCAGTGCTGTTGCAGACATTTTTTGGGGTAGCGAGTTTGTGGCACAAATTTGTACGTTCTGGTGAAAAATCTGTAGAATCTAATTGCAGATCTGGATTATTTGTGAAAAAAATACCCAATTTAAAAAAAAAATCAGTCGAATCGGAGTTCGGATGAGGGAGATATCGCTGATTTAAAATCAACTATTGTTTTCAGCAATTTTTTGTGACAGCGGGACAATTGCAGCGCAAATAGGAAATTTCAGTGCTTAGATTGGGATTTCTACCACATGAGAAGATGCAGAATGGTTGTTCCATTTCTGAAAATAGGTCGTAATAGGGATTCTGAACAATATTGATGGAATTGTGGCCATTTCAAATTTTTGCCAATTAAGTGAAATTTTTTCAAAACACTCTTCATGGCGGACCTAATTTTATAGGGAAAGATGATAGCCCTACTATTGAAGAATTCATACAGAGACAAAAGTTCACATATGGGACACTTTGGAAGGTTTAAGTGGGGCTTAGTATGAAATATGAGGCTGCCAGATGGTGGTTCTCACTTGACCGCAAGCAGTTGACCAAACTGTCAGATGAAGAATTGGAAAGAGCCATTTTAGACAAATGGTCTCGTGCTAGAAAAAAGGAGAATGAGACACGTAAGGGGTTATTTTCTACTGGTGTCGCCTTATTGCAGGTTCATGGATTGATTTAGAAGGAGAAGATGATTGTGTCTATAAATCCTAGCTACAAGCATAATTTTATCAATGTTAATTTGGAAAAAAAATTGCAAGTTCTAGCCAAACACATTGAAAACACATAGGTTGATGATGAGGATGTTCAAGTTTATAAGGATTTGAAGCTTTCTATGGATAAGTATGTGTTGCATGGTGATTTTTATACTTAAGATATGGATAACATGGATGTTGTTTTGGGATATCCTTGGATGGAATCCATGGGTACTATCAATATTAATGTGCAGAAGAAATTTCTGAAGCTCTAGTACAAAAAGAAGAAAATTACATTACATGATATTTCCATCAATAAACAGGTAGAGTCCACGGAGGCTGAAGCAGAAGATATTCCAGGGACTGACATATCAGATGATGAGCCATTGATGGTCGACAACCACAAACAAACATCAAACCAGGTACCAGAAAAATAGGTAGAGGCTGAAGCAGAAAATGTTACATCAGAGTGGGACTCAGTGGTTGAAGTAATATTGAAAGATAAGAAACAACAACAGGCACCACAACAGGTACCAGATACCCATCAGGCTCCATTAGGTGATGAATTAAAGAAAGATACATCATTGGTTAATACTTCAGCATATCACCACTCACATTACCTCGCAAGAAAACAACCAACAAGATTGCAACGAATTAGACGCAAGGAAAACAACCCCCGCATGACAGATAGAGAGGAGCGAAGATCCACCTTCTACACATCAACACAGAAGAGTTGCCACGGTCAACTTTCATCTCAAGCGAGCGAGGCACCAGTGAGATCGAGGGTTCACCTTTCTCTTGGATGGCTATATGCACGTGCATGGTACCAGTGGACTACTCTTTTGAGTAGATCTTATTATTTGTGTTCTTCCCATGTTTCGGGGATGAAACATGTTAAGGGGGGTGGAATGTAGTATACCTAGGGGGGATAATATGGGGTACAAAAGGAGGTACCCAAGGGAATAATGTAATAATGGGATGGGCCATAGTAATAAATAAGGTGGTTAAGCCGTATCATGTAAGAAACCACAAGTAGTTAGTAATAATGTAATGGGCCCATGGTAATTATGTACATCTCATATGAGGCCTATATAGAGGCTAGAGACTCCCCATTGAGAGATGTCAAGGAATATTGTATGAACAAGCATATGGCTTGTGGAGTGTTCTCCTTCCTTAAGTAGTGAATGTATGGTGTTGCCCTACCTTAAGGGTTTTGATCAATAAAGTGAAGCATTTCTATCTATTTCGATCTTGTTATTTATTGGGTTTATTTGTATTCTCATATATTTCTGGGTTAGATCTATAACATATGTGCATCATTGGGGTCTATCCTAGCTTTGGAACAAACAAGGTGGAAAAAATATTATTTCTCCTAAGGGGGATATTGCAAGGGACAAAGGAACTCCCAAAATCATGATTGATGATGGGACTATATCCAATTTTGAATGACGGACCTCCTAAAGTTAAAGAACTCCCATATGTAGGAACATTTGTGGGAAAATTAGTACTAGAAGAGACATTTCCCTTAGATGATTTG
This sequence comes from Pinus tabuliformis, assembly GCA_031772625.1. Classification (NCBI taxonomy): domain Eukaryota; kingdom Viridiplantae; phylum Streptophyta; class Pinopsida; order Pinales; family Pinaceae; genus Pinus; species Pinus tabuliformis. The sequence continues at coordinate 216,455,589 of CM062820.1, read as the reverse complement.
GCCCCACCAAATGCACTTGGGCCTCTGGGGAATGGAATTCATCCTAGTGACATATTACCCCAAGGGTTATATAACCCTATGAAAACACTATTTGTTGGAAATATGATTACATTGATTGGGGGGCTAATTTAGTATAATGGAATATTTTATAATTTTAACAATTTAATACAATTCAAACCATTCAACACATCCATCACATAGGAAAAACATAACAATACTAGATGTATGTGGAAACCCTTAAAGGGAGAAACCAAAAAACTTATCTGTTTGAATGCCATTGTAGGAACCAAACTACTATTACATTGTTTTACTAGCACCAACCAAAAGGAGGCACCCATCCCCTAAGATTTACAGGCACCAACTTGAAGGAGACACTAATCCACTAGTTTATGAGCAGAAACCTAAAGAAGCTCATATCCCCTATAATTTATAGTTTCCAACCTTAAGGAGACATTAATCCCATGATTTAAAAGAAGCAACTTGAAGGAGACTCCTATTCTGTCTGATTTAAAAGAACCAACTTGAAGGAGACACCGATCCCTTGATTTATAAGTACTAACATGAAGGAGACTCCTATATCCTATTATTTATAGGAACCAATATGAAGGATACATTTATCCATGATTTACATGCATAAACCTGAAGGATAGTCCTATTCCCTCTAATTTACAGGCACCAACTTGAAAGAGACACCGATCTCCTAATTTATATTTTCAAACTGGATCCGGAGGAACTTTCTTGAATTCTTACACATTAAAACATCTTTGATATATGATATTATCTTTACTTTCCCATATATTGCACTCCTCATTCTTTACTCACACTCTCTTTAGCTCTTAGCTCTACTAGATATTCTACTGCATCTCAAATTTTCAATATGATATGTTCTATTATCTGATTCTGAACACTTGGCCCTGACACTATACTTCACTCTACAATTTAATCCATTCAAAACTTCCTTTTCTTTATTTGGCTTACTCTTCAATTGATCTATTTCTATTTTCTCAATCTCCCATATTTATGCTATTCCTAACATATGCATGGGTTCAACCACAATTTCAATCATCTTTATTTGATTTTATAGTTTATGGTATTTATTTACCGTGGGAGTCAATCCCTAGTATTGACCCATGGTATTGTGGATCCTTTGACCCAGGAGAAACTCGAGAGTCAGTGGTTGACATGCAAGTGTAGCCGTCCGTGGGAACAGAAAACATAGTAGCTGTGCTGAACTTCCTAGGGAGCCATGCGAAGTCGTGGACCTATACAACTTGTAAGGCACCCTTGTTAATTGGACCCTAGATGTAGCCAACCTTAGTCTTCCTGAGATAGTTCGCTTCTTTAATGTCGAAGAAATCCATCAACTCGGGTTTTCATAAAAGCATCCAATAGATCTAAGGAGAGAGCCTTAACTTTTCTTCTCAAACATGTAAAATTTATGGGAGTAAAAAGCAGAGGGAAGAACAAATTAATTAAAATTGCAGAAGATATCTCAAAGTAGGAAACTTTGACATAAGAGGGCATACCTAACATAAAACAATTATGTGGCATGAATTAGCTTTAATCAATAAATTTATAGGACTACAACCAACAATCAGGGAATGCAGTGCACGAATTTAGCAAGTAGCACACTGTAGACAAAAATAATATGGAGTTATAAGCAATGTTTGCCCTATTTATATTTATGTTTGTAGGTCTTGGCTAGAGTTGACATTTAAAAAATGTTGACATATACTACGTTACATTAAGTCTACACATCTCCTCTATATATTAATTGTGTAATATAGCCGACATTTAAAAAATGTTGACATACTTACATTACATCTAACGTCTAATGCCTACACCTCCCCTATACTGGTGTTGTAGAGCGCCTCTCGATGAAATGATTTATCATGAATAAATCAATCACTTATAATTCTATATTTTTTAATTTATTCATCTAAATATATATTATTTGGAATTAGTCAATTTTACCCATTAAAATATTCTTCTAGTATAATAAATACAAGAAAGGTGAGAACTTAGAAGCTATTACTAGTTAATCATTGGCCATGTTTTTTATTGCTTGAATTACATGTAAGAAATTTTGGAAGTTAAATGTTGTGATTGACATGCTATTGGAAATTTGTCAATTTTATAATTAGATCAACTTTTTAAAAACCATTGCATTAAAAGAAGTTAGTTTCATTTTACCACTCATGAAGAAGTGCAATGTCCATGCACTAATGCAGATGTGACATGTGACATAAGCACACCCAATATGTTATTTTAAACAAGTATAGGGCAATATGAGTGAGATGTGTAAATTCTATTTCAAAATATTTATAAGAATATGAACAATGTAAAAATAATATTTAAGAAAGAATGTAAAGTATTATACACACCCCCATCCTCACCAACATAGGTCCACTTAACTTGAGTTTTTTTAAACATATCAATTTCTTTGTGACCACTTTGGGTGTTTAATACCATACAATGTTAAAATGGATTTACAATGAATTAGTATGTGATATAAATAAATGATTTTACATGGTTGAAATTGTTCCATTTTTTAGGTAATGTAATCCAATCGCAAGGTGTTGCGATTCTTGTTGAGTTGTCATTCTCCTCTCCTTAAAATTTTCCAATTAGGACTTATTCTTACAAAATCATCGATGAATAGGAATATGAGAAAGGATGCCCATCCATTAATGACATCAGGATTCATAAGAAGGATGATGGAATTAACATTGAGATTTGTAATGGAGCAATGATATGGACAATATTTTATTCTTCGCGCTATTGATTACAATTCTCATGTGCGATCTAGTGGTAATTATGTACATCTCATATTTTACTAAGCACAACATTATTTTATTTCACATGCATGGTTTCTTTTTCCACATTGTGATTGATTAATATGCTTTAGTTATAATGGATGGAGGCACATGCGCTTTGCACTATGTTCTAGCTCTAGTTTTATGCGTTTTAGTGCGACATGTTGACATGGATGATGCTTTGAAGATATCATGGTCACATAATTTCTTTTTTGTGCTAATAGGATACCATCATATATCAGTAGGCCGCCAGTGTAACTCTACAAGAAATAGGTTATCATCTTTGATGCCAAATTGTCACAAGTGGGAAACAAAACCAATCATGGCTTGCACTTCAAACCCTAGAGGGAAACATCTACCATGATTAGTAAACATTATAGATATCCATACAATGCCAAGTAAACTGAGAAAAACCCTCATCGATGGTAAGAGTCTACTTAAAAGCTTTTCATATGAATGTTGTGAATGTATACTAATAAATTCAACTTGATGCCAACGCTGACCTATCAAAGTGAATCTCAAAATAGAATTGAGCTAAGATGTTCCTTAGCTATTTCCAAAATAGATAAATTAGAGATTTTGACCATGGTCTACCTCAAAAAACAAAAACTGGGAAAATCAAAATAATGGGTCAAGAAATGAGATCTCTAAAGCCCTAAATTGTGGCCAACGAGTTAAATGAAAACTAAATTGAGAGGGAAATGAATAAAAATTTAATTTTAGGAGGAAATACAAATTGGATCGTAATCTATGGAGAGATTTAATAATTTTTGAATGCATGCTCATTAAATCCAAAATATCTATTACTCTAGCAGCACATACAAATGAAGGAAAACCAAAGACTTTTCTCATGAGCCAAGGGTTGTTTTCCTTTTATCTTTGAATTTTATGGGTTAGTTTTGTCCATGGCAATCACTACATTCCAAATTTTTCCATTTCAAACCACAAACAACTTCCAATAGATTATGCTCTCTCAAATCAACCACCACAATTGAATGCAAAATCAAATTAACTGTTGAAACTTGGTTCCTCTTTAGATTTGAAAGCTAGAGGACGAGGCTTGAGCATATAACTTGAATCCCACATTCAGTTGTACCAAAATTGAATGTGTTTGGATTTGTTGAGTGTGTTGGAAATTTGTTGTCATTGATGTCAAGTTCAAGGGGAGCTTGTTAAGTATTCATATGTTAAGTTCAGGGGGGACTTCTTAAGTTTCAATTTTCATTGATTTCATTGTTGTAAACTTGAAGTTGTTTTTGATTCTCGAGTGTTGGAAGTCTAGCTTATTTGATGAGTGTTGGATGTGTAGCCTGAGTAGTCTATCTTTGTAGAGATTTTTCCTATAGCTTCCTTGTTCCAAGAGGTTTTTATAGGCTCTCCACTACGATATTTACTTCTAGTTCCGGAAGTGAATTCAGGGGGACTTGGAGGGCCACCCTTACTTCACAACATACTATATGCCCTTCAAAAGACCATGAAAAGTGTCTGGTTAAATATTCATTTTAGAGATATTTCAAATGGTTTATGACACTTTGTCTAACTCCCAATGAATGAAGAGAAATTTGAGTTTGAAGTGAAGTAGTCCAACAACACTTAGAAACCCGAGCCTCCTTTGAAAAATCTAGGATTTGTGCACTTATCCATGTTGAGAAACCAAGTGTAGAATAGATGAACTTGATTCATCTTCTTCACTGGTTTCATATGTATTCTTGAAGGACGAAAATGATAAGCTTCAATAGGGTCGAACTTGCCTCTAATATATAGTTATCTTGGAGGTCTGGGTCAACTTGTTCCCAAGGAGGGACAACTTGACCATTTTGGTGGACATTGACTCAATGTAAACACATTTTTCTTTTCTTTATAGAATTCCAAATGTGAATTGACTCAAATACATTTTCATTTTGAATCATAATAAATTATTTTTGGTTCTTTTGACTCTTTAAGCATGAAGAACATGCTTTGACAAAAAAAATAAAATAACAATCAATATAATAAATATGTTAATGATAAAAAATTCTTTTTATTACATTATGAAGATCGACACTAGTTACATTTTCGACACTCCCTCTTAACTAGGGAGGTATCCATAATGACACAACAAGATACTCTCAAGTTGAAATATTTATATAAGAAAGGATCTAGATTGGTAAACATCAATGATGATTTACATAACCATAGCCAGCATTGTCAAAACATCAAGGCCTAGGAAAATACACTCTATCTCTCCACTTAGATTAGAGAACAGTGCCGAGAGGCATAAATTTGGACACCACCACCTCTCAAGGCATATTACCCCACCCAAGTGTTCACAATACTTGACACTAGGAAATGTTGGTCCTCACGACTATTCTTATCTTAGATCAATGTACTTGACTTAAAGAGGTTAGTCCTGGTCACATTACAGATCTTCAATGAATATGAGTCCCAAATGCTTACCTAATCCACCATTCTCCCTACCAATGTTCGTGCATTAGGCTTATGGTTGTTAGTCCTGACCATAATACATGACACATGGAGAATACAGTGTCAACCCTCAATCCCTCTCAACCAGGGAGGATATAACCACAAAACTAAGATTGCTTAATATATACTCATCATTTTACAAAATGGAACTTGATCTATTCATCGACTACCTATTCTTCCATGGAGATTTGTTGTAGCTTGTTAGATCCTATCTACATCATATTCATAATGTTTCGACCTTCCTGGTTTTCTGGCAATCTTCATATCGAATGTAACGTATCATCAAATACCTTATGGAGCCAAACTTTTTCACAACTGATTGCACAAGCCTTCACATCTTCTTTCTTCGTCTTGCAACAAAATTCTACTTCACACTCTTCCAAGAAATCATATCAGCTCCCAATCATCAATAGTATCTCTATTGGCATCAATACTATCAACACAATCAATGTGTTCCTGAATCGAACCAATTAGAGCTCCCTCTTTCGAGTTGAGGTAGGTGAATTTCTTCTTTTATTAAGTCTTGCTTTTCATGCTACCATCTAATTGAATACTTTGATGCATACTTCAAACTTATTTCTTCTTGTCTTCGTGCTTTGCTATGTTCTTCCAATTCTTCCATCTGTTAGTCAAGCTTAGATAGATCTTGTCTTGACCTGCAACCTTTATTAGAAGACTATGAAAGAACAAAAGGCAAAGTGCATAGACAAAATAACAACAGTAGTAAACAAAGAAAGGAGGTGTAGAATACTTATCTGTTTGAGGAGAGTCAACTCCCTCTTAATATTGGACCTTTTCATCAACATTGTCTTCACATCAGTATGATGTCATTCTTTTCATTCTTAAGAGCTAGGTTTTCGTTTTACAATGGAAACAATTAGTTAGGGTTTTTGTTCCTAGGGTTTTCTAACTCGATCATTTGCTAGGGTTTACAAACCTTATATTCTCCAAAATATTCAAGATTTTATATTTAAGAATTGCAAATTATAAAAGCATTAGAGAGTTAGTTGAAAAACCCTAGAGATGCTATTGTCAATCTTTCTATGAGATGGATATCATTTCATTTATTGATCATAAAAACTAGTCTTCATATGCAGGGAAAGAATTTTAATACTACCATATCAATTAAGTCATGATTTATAATGTATCTATGCAAACCCTTTTATAGTACGTCATTATCTTTCAAAATATCATTAGCTTATTCTTTATGTCAATTCTTAGATGTGACTTCACTATGACTTAGAAGACATGGTATCATGTGCAATATGGTTGCCATAGGTTATTTGATGCAATTGAACATAATTTATACATACCTATTCAATTTTATTTTATTCATCTTTGCAAAGATTAGATGCTTTGACTTTTATTCAGTTGTCATGTAACAAATTTATCCAACAAAGGTTCCTCAATCCTTCAACCATTGTACTAGGATACAAACCACATAAATTTCTCGGGTCTGCTTGCTTTGTCTTGGTTTCTTTAAAAATTCATAGATAGGTCAACTTCATTGATGTAAATCATCCTTATGAGTATAAGTCTCCTTGGAATAGTTGCTTCTCATACTCGTGCCACATGGAAGAGCTTCATATGTCTTACTCATCACAATATTTTCTATAAGAAGAAATGACATTGCTTCTGATAATAGAGTTCAGAAAGTTCTGGTCCCTTCCACTATATACCTTGATGTATCACTAAGGATGCGGCCTTTATGCCCATAAATAGGCTTTAGTGATTCAACCTCTTTACTACAAAAATTATACATAGATTTCCGTCCTCCATTCACATAGATGATACATAGGGTTTCATCTTCCTATCACAGAATGTATAACACAAAGTTTCGGCCCTTGTAGCATACTTATTCACAAATTCAAATCTCTTTTGCACAAGTAATATGTCATAGAGAAGCTCAACCTTTTGAGAGATAGGTCACATATAAAACTTGTTTCTTGACTTACTTTAGAATTAATTATTACATCACACTTTTGTTATATCTCAGGGATTCCATATAACTTCAGATTTCTCCCTCTTTCTTCAACTACAAACTTCATATCTTTTAGACCTTTGATTAGCCTTTCAATATTTATTGTCTTCTTTTGTTATGTGCATTGATGAGATTCAATTGAGAGATGCGAGTATATTGTAGATGGTATTTATTCATAAGTCAATGGATGCCTTGCTTCTATACTTGGATGTCACATTCACTGAAATAAAATGCCTTATAAAACTAACAATCCATAGTAGCGATATTTATTATGGTGAACTTGGATATCTCAAAAGTATGTTGCCATAGTGAGATCAACTATCACAGAGAAATATTGCCATAGTGAGATTGAATGCCATAAAAAAATTATCCTCATGTAGCTTGCATTTCATACAAACAATTTCCTTCATGTAGCTCACATCATCACTGATATAATATACTTCTTGTGGTTAGAATTATATTGCCTCAACCAACTCAAATTCCATAGAAATTTATTGCAGAGACTTGAACTGTTACTTTTTCTTGAGTGAGGGTATTTCAATATTTCCTTTTCTAGTGTTCGACCTCCATACTTTGTATAGAAAACTTAGGGTGACATGTGTTTCTTGCTACAATTGAAGGATGCATATATATGTATATGGTATTCTTCAAGTCATTCTTCACTAAGTTTAGAGGCCACTCCACATGATTTCAGAATGTTAAACTTGTTACTTGGATTTGTCACAATGATTCATCTTCAAACTTGTTTCTTGACTTACATGTATGCTTGAGAAGGATTGGTCCTTTATTCTTCCATAGGGATCTATTTCTATGATGGTTCTCTTGCCTTTACCATAACTCTAATACCATGTCGAGAAACCAAGTGTAGAATAGATTAGGCTCGATTTCTCTTTTTCGCTGGTTTGAAATGTATTCTTGATGGTAAAAAATGATAATCTTCAATAGGGTCGAATTTGCCTTTAATATATAGTTGTCCAGGAGGTTGAATAGGTGGCCCTTGGAGGCCCAAGCTGACTTGTTCCCAAGGAGGGCCGACTTGACCATTTTGGTGGACTTTGGCTCAATATAAAAATATTTTTATTTTCTTTACAAAAGTCCAAATGGGACTTGACTCAAAAACATTTTCTTTTTGACTCATAATAAATTATTTTTAACTCTTTTGACTCTATAATCATGAAGAACATGCTTTGAGCAACAAAAAAATAATAATAATGAATATAATAAATATGTCAATGATAAAAATTACATTTTATTACATTATGAATATCAACACTAGTTACATTTTCAACAATCTGGGCCATTCAAGCATTGGGACCCATCTAGGTTTCACTAAGGCATCTGAACCCATCTAGGATGCACCAAGGCATCCGTGCATTCGAGCCTCTGGGAGTGCAACAATGAAACACTTAAGAAATGGGCCAGATCTTGATTTCCTATCTTCAAGCAATAGGTGGACTCCTGTACAGGTTGAGTGTGAAGTTGCGTCAGGGGGCATATCTAGCTGATGTGGAAGTCATTGGTGATGGCATGTGACACCCATTTTGGGTAATTTTGGGCAGCCAATTGGACATGTGGCAGGTGACAATTAATAGTGTGTTGAATTCATAGATGACATAGTAGAGATGAATTGGAAATGAGGAACACATGGAACATTATGATTGGTCCATGGAGCATCCGCATATCAGACTTTGAGGTCTTGGGATGCGCAGTAGGGACTACTTTGGTAGAGTTTTCAAGTGCATTTATTTTTTCCTGAAAAAGGAAAGAAACAACACGGCTGTGCCACATGACAATTGAAGTTTTCGATCAACATGAAAAAGGGCCAATGGGACCCCCAATGAGGTAATGTGTTCCACTAGAAGTGGTATTTTCTCACAATATGAGTCACATCCAGCACCATCTAAGAGTCAATGGACCAATGGGATCCATTGGTGATGTAAAAAATCATGTGCATGGGAGCAACAAAGGAATTTTTTTTGGGTAGTGGCATTAGAAAAATTCCAACCAATGATGATTTATTAAACATACCCACACTAACATTTGAATAGGTTTAAGGCATATCACCAACAAATGTCATAGTAGTACCCACAATTTTTGTCTTAGTCATCATGCAAAATGCAAGTTGATTGATTGTAACTATATTTCCTTCATGGCAAATCTAATGAACTTGAAATACTAAAAACATGATATTAGTCATGGAAACATGAAAGATTAAAAACATGATATAGTCATAGCATAAAACCAACTACGTCCAAGGAGTAAGTTTTAATTGAGTGGGGAATCAACAACCTCAACATCAACAATGATAGTTTCCCCCTAACATTGATGGAAAATGGTGTGAGGAATCCCCTGGATGAAAAAGTGTGTTTGTCAAAGGAACATAGTGTAGTCATTAAATGAACTAGTGTTAGAGAAATGATATCTCATCATCATGATGAAGCCATGATACAAGTGGAGGATCCTTCATCCATAAAAATGTGATAAATATCCTTATTAGGAACGTCAATCAATATTTGAAATGAAATCTAATGTGATAATAAATACCAACTTGCATAAGTGTCAAATGTAATATGATTAGACTATGAGTGATCAACTCTTTTGATAATAGTCAATAATTCTATGTTGTGTAGGATATCTTTGAAAAACCTCCAAAGTAGACATGGCACATGGTTCCTAGGCTAATTCCTTGGCAATACTATAATTTTTGGAAGCCCTAGCATTAAGAGTTTGTTGACCATTAGAGAACAACCTTATGGGGGAATATCATAGTGTTCCATTCGAAGAAATAAGGTTGACCAAGTTCTTGGACAAATAACTACTTTCAAGTTCTCATATATATATATATATATATATATTTTCCCTATTGTTTCCAAATTCATTGCCTCATTGCACATAAGAACATGTGATGGGACTCCTCCTATAGTTTACCCTTCCATACCCCTGTTAGCGATCAAATCTGGCTCAGGCTGAGGAAGGCAAAACTCGAGGCAACATCAAACCAAGCTCAGCCTCGTAGCTATCCCTACGAGGACAGGACAGGGCTCTCTCCGGGTCTATCTCGGCAGACAAGTTTTCAAAGGGGCTGAGATGACCTATAAGGAATACTGATTTTAGGCTAGTAAATGATAGAAAGGTTTGGTTTATATTTTTAGTTTTTGGTTGGAGAAACGGGAAGAAACAATTTTGGGTCCGGGGATAAGGCCAGATCTTTGCAGAATTCGAGTTGGGGCGAGGAAGGCAGTAGTCTTGATGCCTTTGACCAGGTGTATGGATGGATCAGAACGACAAGGAGCTGAAGAGGGCAAGGGAGAACATGGATCCTCTTCAAACTGGCGAAAACATGTAAAACTAAACAAATTTAAAGGAAGAGCACTGTGAACAACGAATTCAACCTCATTTACTCATTCATTTAGTTTCAGAAGCATAAGAAGGGAATGGAATACATTTAAACATGAATAAACTTACAATAAACTGAGAGATAACACCATCAAGAACTGAAAGCCACAAGAATCCCAACAGGTGCTGCAAAACCTCTGATCTTTCCTTAGCCAAAATATGAAAAATATGTATAATATTGTGCCAAAATCTTCCCAAGAGTCCAACCCTCTACCAAAATCCAACCCCTACACTATGAAATTCATAGAATATATACATTTTCTCATCCTTGTACTAAGGGATTGAGCTCAACCATTTTCTTCAAAATAGAATTAGTTACATTAAACTTGGGCCGAATTTCTGAAAATAGGTGCTGAAGATGAACTCGTATCTCCTAAACCATAACACTTGTTGCAAAAATGAAAGAGGTTTTTGTAGATAAGGTAGTTCTGGAGAAAAACCTCTCTCAAATTTGGGAAATTCGTTTCCATTAGCTCGTAATCTGTTCCACAAAATCATCTCTAAAACAGAAAATCATTAAAAATTTAATTATGTGAAAATGAGCTGTAAATATCTAGTCACACATCCCAATCCATGACACCTGTGAATAAAATGAAAGAGGTTTTTGTTATATGGCTCGTTATTAACAAAAATCTCCTTGGGTTTTGCAAAATTACTTTCCATCTGCTGTAAAATGGTCCCACACTAAAATGACTAAAACAGTAAAAAATATGAAAATTTTGCTTTGTTTTAATATAAGCTCCAAATATCACTGTATATCTCCCACATAGTAGCACCTGTGCATAAAATGAAGGAGGTTTTTGTTATTTGGTATGTGATGAACAAAAATCTCTCTCACTTTTAAAAAATTCCTTACCATTCTTTTAGAAACTGATTTTGAACTAAACTTGTCATTGTGTGCAGTAACCTCAAAACATGCATAACCAAGACTCACTCATTCATTTCTTCTAATCCAGGAACCGGTTACGGGAGTGTGATATGCCGTTGGAAATATTTTTCCGAGATCCTTCTGATAGAAACACTTGTGACATGTTTTGTGCTGAACATCATGTGCAAAACATATAACAAAACCAGACATAGTAAGAGCTCATGTTGATCCCTAGTGACAGGCTGCGAAGACTGGAACTAACATCGGCTCCAATGGGGATGGTAGCTCCTTGGAGGTGACAAGAACTACAGATCTCTGGAAAGTAGACAATGCCTCTTTCATTGGGCATGGATGGTCAAACAACTGCAAACCCAAAACAACTCATACCAATCCAAAAACATATACATGCTGCAACATGTACATAAACAAATACCGCAAATTGAAATGCTGCCTCGGGCAGCTTATTTATGTACAAATCTAACCTATTTTGCTGCAAAATTTATAGATCAAGTAATATTGTAATGCCATATCAACCAATCAAGTAAATCTAAGAAGAATGCTGCTTGAGAGTGCTTCAACCAGATCACAGATGCAATTGCTTGCAGCCCTACATGCACATAACGAGTCTGGTTGTGTAAAAGACAATTTGATCTATCATTCAAACTGAAAAAAATTTCCATGTATGTTGCAATAGGATCAAAGAAACCAGACTTTGTTTGCTTCCCTAATTACTCGACATAGACCTCCAACTGCAAACTGCCAATGCAAACATCTACGGGCAGCTCTATTGTTTCTTGTTTTGAAGGAGGAAGAGTTTCCAAGAACTTTCTGGGATCTTGGAAATCATATGATTGGATCTGATCATTTAAACACTGAATCTCCTTCTCAATTCTTTCAACAATTAACTCACAGACACCCATTTTAGCTTCAAGAGGAAACTTCGGAGATTTTAAACATTGAAGCACGACACTGAAAAATCTTTCATCAATTTCAAAATCTACTAAATGATCTTTAATTTCTTTTACAACTTCACAAAGTGCAGGGTTTGCCACATACCCTACCATTGCATGAATGGATCAGTGAGCACTGGAATCTCTGGATCGAGCTGGAGTCACTAGGTGAATGTCTCAGCCTTCATATGTGTCTGACCATTGTCCACCATCAACAATCAGATCTGAACTTGATACATGTACTGGGGCAATTAACAAGTTAGATGTCACGATTACAAGCTAGACCGGAGATTGACTGAAGCAGCGTTTATCTACTTCCACTAATGCAAAGCAAAAGCGTTTCGAAGGCTACCTGGCTAATCTTCAGGCTCCGTCTGTAGCTTATAAAACAAATGACATTAACAAACAAACTATTTTCTTCCCCAGTATGGTCGCCACTATGTTAGCGCTCAAATCTGCCTCAGGCTGAGGAAGGCAAAACTCGAGGCAACATCAAACCAAGCTCAGCCTCGTAGCTAGCCCTACGAGGACAGGAGAGGGCTCTCTCCGGGTCTATCTCGGCAGACAAGTTTTCAAAGGGGCTGAGATGACCTATAAGGAATACTGATTTTAGGCTAGTAAATGATAGAAAGGTTTGGTTTAGATTTTTGAGTTTTTTGTTGGAGAAACGGGAAGAAACAATTTTGGGCCCGGGGATAAGGCCAGATCTTTGCAGAATTCGAGTTGGGGTGAGGAAGGCAGTAGTCTTGATGCCTTTGATCAGGTGTATGGATGGATCAGAACGACAAGGAGCTGAAGAGGGCAAGGGAGAACATGGATCCTCTTCAAACTGGCGAAAACATGTAAAACTAAACAAATTTAAAGGAAGAGCACTGTGAACAATGAATTCAACCTCATTTACTCATTCATTTAGTTTCAGAAGCATAAGAAGGGAATGGCATACATTTAAACATGAATAAACTTACAATAAACTGAGAGATAACACCATCAAGAACTGAAAGCCATAAGAATCCCAACAGGTGCTGCAAAACCTCTGATCTTTCCTTAGCCAAAATATGAAAAATATGTACAATATTGTGCCAAAATCTTCCCAAGAGTCCAACCCTCTACCAAAATACAACCCCTACACTATGAAATTCATAGAATATATACATTTTCTCATCCTTTTACTAAGGGATTGAGCTCAACCATTTTCTTCAAAATAGAATTAGTTACATTAAACTTGGGCCGAATTTCTAAAACTAGGTGCTGAAGATGAAATCGTATCTCCTAAACCATAACACCTGTTGCAAAACTGAAAGAGGTTGTTGTAGATAAGGTAGTGCTGGAGAAAAAACTCTCTCAAATTTGGGAAATTCGTTTCCATTAGCTCGTAATCTGTTCCACAAAATCATCTCTAAAACAGAAAATCATTAAAAATTTAATTCTGTGAAAATGAGCTGTAAATATCTAGTCACACATCCCAATCCATGACACCTGTGAATAAACTGAAAGAGGGTTTTGTTATATGGCTCGTGCTTAACAAAAACCTCCTTGGGGTTTACAAAATTACTTTCCATATGTTGTAAAATGGTCCCACACTAAAATGACTAAAACAGTAAAAAATATGAAAATTTTGCTTTGTTTTAATATAAGCTCCAAATATCACTGTATATCTCCCACATTGTAGCACCTGTGCATAAACTGAAGGAGGTTTTTGTTATTTGGTATGTGATGAACAAAAACCTCTCTCACTTTTAAAAAATTCCTTATCATTCTTTTAGAAACTAATTTTGAACTAAACTTGTCATTGTGTGCAGCAACTAACCTCAAAACATGCATAACCAAGAATCACTCATTCATTTCTTCTAATCCAGGAACCGGTTACGGGAGTGTGATATGACGTTGGAAACATTTTTCTGAGATCCTTCTGATAGAAACACTTGTGACATGTTTTGTGCTGAACATCATGTGCAAAACATATAACAAAACTAGACATAGTAAGAGCTCATGTTGATCCCTAGTGACACGCTGCGAAGACTGGAACTAACAACCCCTAAGAAGAGGATGAAGTAATGTGAAACAATTTGTTGTTGTTTCAAGGTGGGGAATAGAGTTGTCAAAAAAATAGGTTGTTGACCAGTGAGTTGCTACATCAATGTTGAATTTTGTCCACATGTGGGAATTAATGAGTAATATGGTCTCTTTTGTTGGTCCTCAATTTTGGTCTATTTTTGCTTGAGAGAAACTTACTTAATCCTTATATTTTCCATCTATTTTCCACTATATCCATCCCATTTTGATGTATTTCATGTATGTTCAGGTGTTTAATTTTAATTTTACAATTTCTAAAGTTTTTATGAAAATTTGATTTCAAGTGCAAATTTTGATAGAATCAGAAATTCCTGTAATAGCTATGTGGATGACATGTTTGCAGGACACTTGGGCTCGAGTTAGATGGATGTATGGAAAGCTTGGGAACCAGGACTGAACTAATTCCATTTGGTTTGGTCAAAACAAGCTTTATTAGGCCCGGTCAAGGTTGGTCAAACATGACTAGTCACCGAGAAAATCCCTAGGAAATAGGGCAGTTTTGTGATTTTATGGGATTGTCCATATTTCATGGGATGGATTGAATGAATTCGACTTAGATAAATGGATATGAGTAGATATGATTGTTAGAGAGACTTTAGATCAATTTGTTTCATAAACTTCTATTTAAGCCAAGACTTTGAAGGCTTATGATATGTAATTTTTATATAATTTTATGCTGAGACATTTGGATTTTGGAGATTAATTTGAAGAACCTGTTCTATTTTCATTTTTTTGTTCATTGATGTGGATGAGTGACTGAATTTTCAACATTTGATATCAACCTCAAGTGTGCAAGGCAAGGGTGGAGGGCCCCCACTCCAAGCTAAGTACACTTCATTGTTAGATTAGCTTAATTTTCCATGAACTGGTTACTTTAGAATTTGTTTATTTGCTTTGTTTCAGATTTTCTTATGAATTGATGTGTGATGATTTATATTATTGGATTTTAGTTTTTTTATCACTTTAGTAAGATGGAACAACAAAGTGTTCAAGTTGAATTCTCCTTCTATTAAGTTGATAGATCAAAACTAGAATTCTCCTTTGTTACATGTAAGCAGTTTTTCTTATGTATTTTCAGTTTTCAAATAATAGCATAATGATGAATGAATTGTGATGAAAATTGTCCAAAGATCTCTTAAGTTAAGAGTCTCCTTCATTGTCGATTTATGCATCTTAAGCTATTGTTAATTCATGATTTCTGATTTCTATTCATTAAGTGCTAATTGAGAGAGAAGAACACAAATGGATCTCTTAAGTTAAGAGCCACTTCATCTTTCCTTCATTACAAAAGTGAGTTAGAAATTGTTAATATAGGCTTATATTTGTAATATGTACTTCTTTAGTTCTTGACAATTCATATTCTAAGCTTGGCTATAGCTGATATCCATATACTGTGGACTGGCCTCCAAGTTTTACAAACCTGGATTGATAATGAATACTTGTGTTAATTTGTGTGAATAAATTAGTTCAACATTTTGGTGCCGTTTCCAGGGAGGCAATTATCGACATAGTCAAATAGAAAGATAAACAAAAACACTAAATTTTTTATAAAACAAGAATAAAAAATTTAGTTAAGATACATTTGTTTTGGTTATGTTTCTTTATGCCTAGAAATATAGATCCTAAAGGTAGATTTATTAAACAAAACCCCCCATCAATAGAGGTAGGACCATCAAAGCTAACAACACCAGTTGCTGGTAAACCAACAATTGAGGAATTGGAAGAAAAATAGAGAACAAGACAAAGATTAACTTTAACTGAAAGGCAAACTTTGTTAGCCTAGGAGGTAAAAAGAAAACAAACATAAAAAACAACACCTACTTCAGGAAAACAAAAAGAATTTGTTAAAGAAAAACAATCCATTTTTGAATCCATAGATCAACCTATTTGTGAACAACTTGAACCTCAAGTTAACATTGAAACAATTGAAGCTATGGCAGAAGAGGGACATGGATCCGTTATTCTTACTCCTAAACAAAGACTTGAATATGAAAGACAACAAATAGAGTGGAGAAGACAAAGAGAGGAAGAGGCAAAATGAGGAAATGATAGGAAAAGAGAAGAGGATAGGAAAGGACAAGAAGATGGTGGTGATCAGGAAACTACATTTGGCTTTCCAATATTGGATACAAGTGTAGTATTAGGAGAAGATGTGAAAATGAAAAATATTCCACCTTGTGTGTTGCCAAACTTTTATGGAATTTCAACGGAAGATCCTGATTCCTTTATGTTTGAATTTGATATCTTATGTAGAACTTATGGATACACTGATGACATACACAAGCTTCGTCTCTTTCCTGCTACATTGAAAGCAACAAATTTAAAATAGTTCATGGGTTTAGGAGAGCAAACAATAGCTTCTTGGGATGAAATGAAATCAATCTTTCTTAAAAAATATCAAGCCTATTGTAGGCCTAGGGATTCAAAAGAGGATGTTTTCAGAATGACACAACAAGAAGATGAGAGTCTAGAAGAATACTTAGAAAGATTTGCTTATAATTTACAAAAATCTAAACAACATTCTCTAAACCAAGACACCATTCGAACAATCTTTCTCGAAGGTATAAGGGATGAATACCTTGACATTCTGAATGTAATGGGAAAGGGTGACATTTCAAACTTGCCATTTAATGAAATTTCTGATTTATGTAAAAAATATTCTAGAGGAAGATCAAAAACTGGAAGGAGAGATGTTAGTTCAAAAGCAGCAAAATCAACAACAAGAGGAGTAACAAGAGCAGAGATAGGAATCTTGCTAGAAAACTTCAAAACTGATCTCCTAAGTACGCTAGGGACACAAGTATATGTTCTAAAAGCAAACAAAAAGAAAAAAGAACAAGAACAAACTTTAGCAATCTTTTGCCCCAAATGTAGAAAGAAACATGCATTAAGAGAATGTCCTTTGGATAGTGTTCAAGTTTGTGGTCTTTGTACATAAAATCATTCAACATAAAATTGTTTAAGGTTGAAGGAATTGCAAATGAATCCAATGGAAGAAGTGCAAGGAACATAAGATTTCTACTATGTGGCACCAAGAAGACCTTGGCAAACAAGGATTCCTCAACAAAATCTGCAACAATTCCCTCAACAGAATTATCAGTATCCACCTCAAAATCCTTGGAATACTCTGATGCCATGGAAAGCTTGGCCTCCACAACAATATCAAAACCAACCTGCACAAGGTTGGAGGGGATATGGTTATGGAAATCAGCCACCTCAACAATACCAACAACAATACCAGCAACAATATCAACAACCATTTCCATACCAACAATACCAACAATATCCGCAATCCATGCCATTTCTGCAACAGAATTTTTCATATCCATTATCCATGCCATTTCCGCAACAGAATTCTCCACCACTACTAACACAACCACAACAGTTACAACTACCTTCAAACCAGCCCAGATCAACTCAGTTACTAGCCCAGCCGGTGGCAAATCCAAGCAATAAAATGGATAACCTTGCATACAATGTTGAAGAAGCAACATATTCTATTCTTCCCATAAATGATGTCCATTTAAGGTCTGGAAAGGTGCTTAAAAATGATTCTCCTTCAATCATAGAAGAACCAAATGAGCAAGGAGAACAACGTGAAACATCACAATCAGAAAAAAAAAATTTAGAAAGGAAAAACTATTAACACCACCCTATCCTGAGAGGTTAGTAGAGCAACAAATTGAAATGAGCCTTCGTGAATTTGACATTTTGGATGAATTGAAAAATTCTTATGTAAAAATTCCTTTATTGAAAGCAATCAAAGAAATACCAATATATGCTAAAACAATAAAGGAATTATGCATTAAGAAAACTGGTAAAAATAAGAAGGATCCTACTACAATCCAAGTCATTGGCAAATTAGCAAGCCTCATGTCTACAAAAACAACAGTAGAAAAATATATTGGTCTTGGTATCCTTTTGGTTACTATTTCAATAAATAATTTCTCAGTTTCAAACACATTGATAGATTTGGGAGCTGCTATAAATGTAATGACTATGGAGACAATGAAGTATCTACATTTAAACAACATTAGATCTACTTCTACAATCCTAGAGTTAGCAGATAGATCTAAAGTTGTACCAGAAGGAATACTAGAAGATATTATAGTCTCTTTGGATTCATGGGAGTATCCTATTGATTTCCTCATCTTTCAGCCAAAAACAAATTTGGGAGGACATCCTTTAATCTTAGGTAGACCATGGTTAGCCACTGCTGATGCCTTTATAGGATGCAGATCTGGAAGTATGATTATTGCACATGGAGATGAAAGGAAACACATTACACTTTATTCTCTTGCACAATCACCTTCTTTAGAATCAATGCTTGAGGAACAAGAACAACAACAAACTAAATCAATTCTAAGTATCAATCAAGTCTTTGATTTTAGAGAAGAAGAAGAGAATGAAGATTTAATGGATCTTTTCATCTCAGAACCAAATATTTTAGAGCAACTTAGAGAGATTCAATATGAAGCTACAAGTAATCTTTTGAATCAATGTTTTTAGGAAACTTGTACAATCCAATCCTTGCAAGAATCCTTTACAAACATTTTTCTTGTAAACACAATTACCAATTCAACAACAAAAACAATTGAGATATATACGGGAAAACATTTGAACATTGGTAACCATTTGCAAAAGTCACAAGAACAAGAGGTAATAGCATTATTACAAAAATATTCAAAAGCTTTTGCTTGGGATTATATAGATATGCAAAGAATTCATCCCAACAGATTTATTCACCACATCTATACAGATGATCAGATTAAACCAGTTAGACAATCTCAAAGACGAATGAATCCCATGATGAAAGAAATAGTGAAGGAAGAACTGCAGAAATTGCTCAAACTTGGTTCATCTATCCTATATCAGATAATCAATGGGTTTCTCCATTGGTAATTGTACCAAAGAAAAACGGGAAGTGCAGAATATGTGTAGACTACCAGGAATTGAACAAAGCAACATTAAAAGATCATTTTCCGCTACCATTCATTGACCAGGTTCTAGACTCATTAGCTCGGGATAAATTTTTCTCTTTCCTATATGGGTTTAGTGGGTATAATCAGATTAGAAGAGTAATAGAAGACAAGACAAAACAACATTTACCTGCCCATGGGGAACCTATTCATATAATGCTTTTCCATTTGGACTATGTAATGAACACACAATTTTCCAAAGAGTAGTGCTTGCAATATTTGCTGATCTAATCCATGAATGTGTAGAAGTCTATATGGATGATTTCACGGTATATGGAAACACATATGACGATTGCTTAAACAATCTTAAGAAATTTTTTAAATGATGCACAGAAACAAATTTTTCCTTGAGTAATGAAAAATGCTACATGATGTTAATTGAAGGCATAGTTTTGGGACACCATATTTCCTGAGGAATTAAGGTGGATCCAGCTAAAATACAAGTCATTGTGAATTTAATGCCACCTACAACCCAAAAGGAGGTAAGGAGTTTCTTGGGTTATGCAGGTTACTATAGACGATTCATAGAAAACTTTAGTAAAATAGCCCAATCTCTATTCAAGTTGTTGGCAAAGGATGTCGAATTCCAATGGACAAATCAGTTTCAAAATGTATTTCAGATATTGAAAGAAAAACTATAAATTGCACCCATCCTTCGAAGACCAAACTGGTCTTTGCCATTTCATAGTTCAACATATGCATCTGATATTGCTATAGGTGCATCACTTGGAAAGAATGAAAACATGTTCAATTATGCTATATACTTCATAAGCAAAAACTTAACACCTGCAGAATTGAACTACACAATCACAGAAAAAGAAATGTTAGCTGTAGTACATGCAGTAAACAAATTCAGGCATTACATAACAGGATACCAAGTATTTATTCATACAGACCATTCAACAATCAAATACTTAATAAACAAATCAATTACAAATGGAAGAATAACAATAAGGTTATTGTTAATGCAATAATTTAACATTACAATTAAAGATCGACCAGGGAAAGACAATCAAGTGGCTGATTTTCTTTCAAGATTACATACAACCAATGATCCAAATCCTGTTGCAGATAACTTTCCAGATGAACATTTGTTTGCAATAACAACAAAAACACCATGGTTTGTAGACATAGCAAACTATCTATCCTCTGGAAAATTTCCAACTTAGTTTTCAAAGAAATAAAAACGAAAGATCATTAGAGAAAGCTCTAGATATAGTTGGGTAAATGGTGATCTGTTTTATAATAGTTTAGATTTAATAATAAGAAAATGTGTGAGAGAAGATGAGATATTAGAAATCTTGAAAGCATGTCATGATGAACTGTGTGGTGGTCATTTTGTAGACAAGCGAACAACCTACAAGGTGCTGCAATTGGGCTACTACTGGCCAGAAATCTTCAAAGACTCCAAGGCTTATGTCAAGAGATGTGACAGTTGCCAAAGAGTAGGGAGACCAATAGTATCAGATGAGATGCCACTTAAACCACAAGTTCTTATAGAACCATTTGAGCAATGGGTTCTAGATTTTGTGGGACCAATAAATCCACTATCAAATGGAAAGAAGTACATCTTGTTATGTATAGATTATGTAACTAAATGGGTAGAAGCAAAATCAGTCACAAAGACAACAGAAAATACAGTGGTCACCTTCCTCTTTGAGGAAATATTTGTGAGATTTGGTATGCATAGATAGATTGTAACTGATCAGGGAGCACAGTTCACTTCAAAACTTGTTCGGGATCTTACGGAAAAGTATAAGATAAAGCAATAGAAATCAACACCGTATCATCCTCAGGCAAATGGACAAGTGGAAGCAACAAATAAAGTCCTAGAAAACATAATGACAAAAATAAGACAACTGAATAGGAACGACTGGTCAGAAAAGTTAAGAGATGCACTATGGGAATACAGAATAACATGGAAAAACACAACCGGGTTTAGTCTATACCAGTTAGTGTATGGAAAAAAAGTCTTACTGCCCATAGAGTTTCAGATACACACATTTAAATTGGCAGCAGAACTAGGACTAGAAATGTCTAAAGCACAACAACAACGGCTAATGGAATTAAACCAACTGGATGAACATTGACAGTAGGCAATAGAACACACAACATTGATACAACAATAAGGAATTAAATGGCACGACAGATTCATCAAGAACAAAACATCCAACAAAGGAGACTGGGCATTACTGTTTGACTCCAAATTCAAAGATTTCAAGGCCAAGTTCACAACACATTGGTTAGGGCCATATGAGATAGAGGAAATATTTGACAATGGAGTTGTTCAAATCAAAACAATTGATCAAGAATCTAAATCATTTTTGGTAAATGGACATAGGCTCAAAGTTTACAACAAGCCTATCAACAAAGAAGAATTTATGAAACAACTGATACAAGAAATAGATTTGGAAGTAATGGAACAACAGAGCCATGTATCTTCCAGTACTTCAGAAAAAAAAAGAAAAAGAAAAAAGAAAAAAAAAAGAAGTTTGCTAGTGAAAACCAGGTAACTAACACCAAGCAAACAAGAATTCATAGAGAAAAACCAACTCATTTTGGACTGTATGAATTCACAACTTCTTGTTCTACTTTTATAACAACTTTTTTTTGCAGAAAATCCTCCACAGAAACATGACTTGAGGACAAGTTCTTAGATAAGCAAGAGGGAAGGTCACACAAGAAACTCAGTTGTGCAGTTGAAATATTTTTGAAACCAATGTTAGTTGGGACCTGAAATATCTTTGAAATTAATGTCAGTTGGGACCTGAAATATCTTTGAAATTGATGACAGTTGGGGACCTAAAATGTTAAAAAACAACATGTACATATTGCATGAACTTGAAATGTTAAAAAAAGCATATATACATTGCATGACAATAGGGACCTGAGTTATTATGAATTAATTGCAGAGGGACCTGAAATGTTAGCAAAAACATGTACATATTGCATAAAAATGTGCATGACAGTTGGGACCTGCGTTATTATGAAACAATTGCAGAGGGACCTAAACGACATCAGCAATCCAAGAACCAGAATCAATGAAGAATGTTAGAACAGGAAGCAGAAATAAAATTCTATGTTTCAATCTATCTAAGACATTTGATCAGAAGACCTCATCCAATATTGTCAATGAGCAGAAGACATCATTCAATATTGTCAGGGAAGTACATGTGAGTACACAATTTTGCTCTTGTAAATTCGAATCTTTTTTAGAAATTTTTAGAATTTGTTAAAATTGAGATTAGTACCTAAATGCATATTCATTACATTACCTTCATCCTATACCAATTATTTTATACCCATTATCCTATATCCTACATTTATATTTACATTTACCCTATACCTAATCCAATGTACATCTTATATTTCATTCCATGACCCTAACATTCCATAACCCTAAGTATTTTTCCTCAAAGAAAAAGGGATTAAAAAGAATGAAATGAGTTGAAACTTGCACAAACAAATCAAACATTAGTACTATGGAGATAATTTTAAACATGACCTAGGTGGTCATTTTAAAATTAAAGAGATATATTGTAGAACATAAGGGATATGCTCATCATGAAATATGTTGCAAGAAAATACAAAATCGAAATGATTTATGTATTAACCTTATCATAGCGCATAAAAATAAATGCTATTGGTGAAATATGCATGGTGTAAAGTTATAATGGAAAATGGAATATGATATGATGGCAAGCATATGGTAATACGACGGGGTAAGGCTATTATCATAGAAAACCTTATGGAAATACATTGCAATAAATAGAAAACATGCGCATTATGAAAAGCCATTAAACAAATCAAATCGAAATGATTTATGTTATATGGAGTGTAAGGTTATCAAAAGTGTAATACGATGGGTGTATGGTTCATATGGTGGAAATACAATGTGAAGTGATGAATGATGAATGCAAGCAGCCGTATGTAGTGGCGAAAGTGCAAAACAAAACCATGAGTCATGCAATCAACGTGGTAATAAGGTAATGTACATATGACAGTCACGACATAGTGAGTTGGTATGTAGGAGGACAACCACGATAGAATTGATGTACAGCTTCAAAGAAATAAAAAATAACCTGAGCTAAAGTCATAATAACAAATATGAATGCAAACAATAAACTGGATGGTGTCGACAGCATGGTGAAAGTGAGTTAGAAATTGTTAATATAGGCTTATATTTGTAATATATACTTGCTTAGTGACGAGAAATGATTCAAAAACGTTCGCTCCAAGGTGGAATAATTGTGATAGGATGCCACTGGTCAAGTTTAATGTAAAATTTAGTAGTGTCAATAGGCAAGGTACACTGGAAGAGATGCAATTGAATATTTTCATCCACCAAAAAGTTGGACGAGCACCACAAGTGATAGGTGGTTATGTGCATCATTGGTTTCTCTCCTAGATTTGGAACAAACAAGGTGGATAAAATGTTATTTCTCCTAAGGGGGATATTGCAAGGGACAAAGGGTTGAGTGAACCAATATTTCAGTAGTCAACCAGGAGTATTGGTCCTATTCAATCACTCATGTCACATCCACTCATCAAAATGATAAAAAATGTCAGTGGAATTATCCTAACCAAATGTAGAGAGGAGATCAATACCGATCCGTTGTTTGGAAGGTAACAAGAAATTATTCAAAAACGTTCACTCCAAGGTGTGATAGGATGCCACTGGTCAAGTTTAATGTAAAATTTAGTAGTGTCGGTAGGCAAGTTACACTGGAAGAGATGCAATCGAATATTTTCACCCACCAAAAAATTGGATGAACACCACAAGTGATAGGTGGTTATGTTGTAGTATACCTAGGGGGGATAATATGGGGTACAAAGGGAGGTACCCAAGGGTATAATGTAATAATAGGATGGGCCATAGTAATAAATAAGGTGGTTAACCCATATCATGTAAGGGACCACAAGTAGTTAGTAATAATGTAATGGGCCCATGGTATTAGATAGATGGTATTGAGGAAACCATGGTAATGACCCATGGTATTGTATGTATGAGGTTTATATAGAGGCTAGAGACTCCCCATTGAGAGATGTCAAGGAATATTGTATGAACAGGCATATGGCTTGTGGAGTGTTCTCCTTCCTTAAGGAGTGAATGTATGGTGTTGCCCTACCTGAAGGGTTTTGATCAATAAAGTGAAACATTTCTATCTATTTCGATCTTGTTATTTATTGGGTTTATTTGTATTCTCATATATTTCTGGGTTAGATCTATAACAAGTGGTATCAGAGCACTTTCTTGGGAAAAAGTGGAGAATTATTATTATTATTATTTGTTATGAAACCAGCTCAAGAAAAGATAGAAAAGATAGATCAACGCCTTAGAATTCAGCCTCTTCGAGGGGGCAACCTCCTTTACATTACATAAATGAACAATTCTTGGATGATACAAATGACAAAACCTCCTTTCTATATATAGGAGTCTAAGGAGTCACAATATAATCTAGCCGACCTAACAATAATAATATAAAGCCACAAAAATAACAATAGAGGGATTCTATGGGGCACAAAAATAACAATATGGGGGTAATAGGGGCACAACAATATAAATAAGGGGTATAACTACAATAGTAATGGGTAATCACTAGTATTATAGGGACCCAACATGCCCCTCTCCTTCAAAAAAGTGTTGTCCTCAACGCTTGAGTAGTTCTGGATACTTCTGCATAAAATTCTCATCCTCCCATGTGGAATCTTCAGTGGATAAGTTCTTCCACTTGATAAGATACTCTGAAATTGATCGATTTCGTAGCCGTCGAGTTCTTGTTTCTGTGACTGCTTCCGGTTCCAATATAATTTTTCCTTCCTCGTCAAGTTCTGGCAATATTGTTTGAATTGGGAGCTTGTCACCTATAACCTTCTTTAAACATGAAACATGGAAAACTGGGTGCAATCGAGAAGCTGCAGGAAGCGCCAATTTGTATGCCATAGTACCAATCTTTTGCAACACCTTGTACGGACCATAATACTTTGGTGATAATTTATTATCCTTCTTAGCTTGCTTTAGGGACATTTGCTTATATGGTTGTAGCCGTAGGAATACCCAATCACCTACATCAAAACTTCTTTCACTGCGATGTTGATCTGCCTGTTGTTTCATTCTATTTTGTGCCAACATAAGGTTATCCTTTAAGAGTTGGAGGACTTGTTGTTGATGTTCGATGTGATGTTCCACTGCCTGAACCTTAGATTTTTCTCTTAAATATGATGTGATGGATGGTGGTTGATACCCATAAAGTGCCATAAATGGGGTCATTTTTGTTGCTGTATGGAAGGAAGTGTTATACCACCATTCAGCCAGAGGCAACCATTTGACCCATTGTGTCTGTTTATCAGATACAAAGCAACGAAGATATCCTTCCAAACATTTGTTTATTATCTCAGTTTGCCCATCAGATTGAGGATGATAAGATGAGCTATGAGCTAACTGAGTACCAAGACAAGAAAATAATTCTGTCCAAAAATTTCCAGTGAAAATGGGATCTCTGTCACTTACAATAATCTTTGGGTTTCCATGTAGCTTTTTAACTGTTTCCATAAATGCAGTAGAAATTGTACTGACTTTAAATGGATGTGATAATGCACAAAAGTGTGCATACTTGGTAAGTCTGTCAACTACCACCATGATGACACTCTTTCCCTCAGACTTGGGTAAACCTGTCATAAAATCCATTGAAACCTCCTCCCAACGTTGGCTTGGAATGGATAAAGGTTGTAATAGACCCGGTGTCTTAATTGTTTCAACTTTATTTTGCTGGCAAACCAAACATTCCGCCACAAACTTTTGAATATCTGATTTAAGGCCATCCCAAAAAAATTCCTTCTTAACCCTGTGGTAAGTTTTTAAAAATCCTGAGTGCCCTCCTAAGGGAGAAGTGTGCAATTCCATAAGAATCTTTTGTTTTAGCTGGGAATTCTTATAGAGGTATAAGCGATCTTTGTACCATAACGAATCATTTTTCCAGCTAAATGTATCAGAAGTACTGGAATCTTGTTGTAGCTTTTGAATAAGTGCCCACACTTCTTCGTCATTCTTCCATTCCTCCCTTGCTTCATTTATCCAATCTGGTTGGATAATAGAAATGGCACACAACAATGCTTCCACATCCTCATCCTTTCTTGAGAGTGCATCTGCCACCACATTTTGCTTCCCTTTTTTGTAGATGATTTCAAAGTCATAACCCAACATCTTTGTGACCCACTTTTGTTGCTCTTCAGAGGATAATCTTTGTTCTAAAAAGTATTTAAGGCTATCATGATCCGCTTTTACCTTGAAGTGTCTTCCCATTAGGTAGGGTCGCCATTTCTTAAGTGCATGGAGTATTGCCAACATTTCCTTCTCATAAATATCTTTGCTTAAAAACTTTCCCTTGATTGGACGACTTTCGAAAGCAATGGGTCTTTCATCTTGCATTAGAACAGCACCAATTCCATTTCCTGAAGCATCACATTCAACAATAAAGGTTTTTGTGAAGTCCGGTGTAGCTAAGACTGGTGCTTGGCACATTGCCTCTTTAAGATGTTCAAAGGCCTTTGTTGCTTCCAGAGTCCATGAAAATGAATCTTTCTTCAATAATGTTGTTAGAGGTGCTGCTATTCTCCCATAATTCTTAACAAACTTGCGATAATACCCTGTCAACCCAAGAAATCCTCGCAGATGCTTTATGGATGTGGAGATTTTCCATTCCTTAATGGCTTTAATTTTGCTAGGGTCTACCTTAACTCCTTCATGAGATACAATATGACCCAAATATTCCACCTCCTGGACTCCAAAGAAACATTTGGATCTTTTTGCATATAATTGTTTCTCCTCCAATAGTTGTAGCACCCTATCAACATGTTCAACATGATCCTTCCAAGAATTGCTGTAGATTAGTATATCATCAAAAAATACTAACACAAATTTTCTAAGGAATGGTTTGAAAATTGAATTCATCAAACCTTGAAATGTTGAAGGTGCATTGGTAAGGCCAAAAGGCATGACCAAAAATTCATAATGACCCTCATGAGTTCTAAATGCCGTTTTCGGAATGACTTCAATCTTCATTCTGATTTGATGATATCCCGAACGAAGATCCAACTTGGTGAAGTAAATTGATCCATGCAATTGATCCAGTAATTCATCAATAACAGTAATGGGGAACTTATCTTTAATAGTGAGCTTGTTGAGCTCTCTATAATCCGGACACATGCGCCATGATCCATCCTTCTTGTGCACCAATACTACTGGAGCTGAGAAAGAACTTTGACTCAGTTGAATTATACCAGCCTCTAGCATTTATGCGACCATACGTTCAATTTCACTTTTTTGGACATAGGGATATCTGTACGGCCTGATGTTTGGAGGAACACTTCCTGGAATCAGATGAATAGCATGATCATGATCACGCATAGGTGGGAGACCCTTGGGAGTCTCAAATACCTTGGAATGATTGTCCAGGACTTTTTGGAGATCTGGAGAAATAGATGATTCCAATGTGGAAACATCTAGCGAGCATAATTGTGCAATTACACCTCTTTGCTCCTTTTTTAGAAGCTTTGTCATACCATGAGAGCTGATTATCTTTCCTGGTTTCCCTGCAATACCCCTTAATTCAACTTCCTTTCCTTTCGTAGAAAATTTGATGAAAAGTTCTTGAAAATTAAAAGCTATTGTACCCAAGGATTGTAGCCTTTGGACTCCTAGTACAACATCCGCACCTCCCATTGGAATGGAAAGCATTGGGCTAGTCAATACATATTCTCCCATGGATAGCTTGATATTTTGGCACTTTCCAGAGCAATTTATTGTTCCTCCATTTGCAATCATCACTTGACATTCTAGTGCTGGATATAGGAAGCAATTCAATTCTTTTGCTACCCTACAATGAATAAAATTATGGGTGCTTCCTGAATCAATCAACACTATTACCTTTTTCTTCTTGATTTGTCCTTCTATCTTGATGGTTTGAGGAGTGGTAATTCCCGCCAATGCATTACAAGATATGGTTGGATTTATTTGTTCTTCATCTAGGCTTTGTTCCTGGAGTATATCTTCTTCTTTTGACCTTTCTTGCTCCTTTTCTTCTTCCTCTTCACAATCTATGTAGAATAATTTCTTCTCAGCACACTTATGACCTTTAGTGTATTTGCTATCACAACTGTAACAAAGCCCTTTTGCTCTTTTTTCTTCCAATTGTTGTGGTGTCAACCTTATAGGTTGTGGAAGACTAGGGGCAACAACACTTCTGTCTTTATAGTTGTGAGTGGTATGCTTCCTGGTTGCCATAATTCTGCTTTCCATTTTTCTTGCTAACCTGAATGCCTTCTCTAATTAATCAAGTTCC
This sequence comes from Pinus tabuliformis, assembly GCA_031772625.1. Lineage (NCBI taxonomy): Eukaryota > Viridiplantae > Streptophyta > Pinopsida > Pinales > Pinaceae > Pinus > Pinus tabuliformis. The sequence goes on along the minus strand of CM062820.1, from coordinate 216,426,722 downwards.
CAAAGGTGAACATCATGTTGGATATTATCCTTTAAAGACCCTATGAACACATCAATCCTATGCTCCTCTGGAATATCTTTTACCCTTATGTTCAATTTTTGGAACTCCTCAATGTGCTCCATTATTGAACCCATTTGTTTGAGACTTATCAATTGGCTAAAAAAAGTGTTGCTTTTTGTATCTTCATAATGTGCTATCAATTCTTCCGTAAAAATTGCCCAAGTGATAAATTTTTTACGAGAGCAAAGCCATTGATACCATACAAACTGATTTGGTTCCAAATATACAGTTGCCATACGTACCTTTTGTGCGTTTTGCACATTATTGAGATCGAAGAATTGCTCCATCTGTAATATCCATGTGGCGGGATCCTTGCCATCAAACTTCCTCATATCGATTTTTGGAATATGGTGATTCTTTGATCCAACATTAGCGTCTATGGAATCATGATTAACGTTTCTTTTGTTCTCATCATGAGTTTCCTTAACTACCTTTTCACCATTAGTGACCCTTTCTTGTAGCAACTTCTTCAATTCTTCCATGTCTGTCTTCAAATCTATCTTCAAATCTGTCTTCGAATCATCCATCTTAGCTTCCATGCCCTTTATCTTAGATTCCACGCGACTTATCTTAGCTTCTGTTAGCTTTTGTGAGCGTGACATTTGTTGCACTTGTTCTTGTAATTTTGATATATCATGTAGCATTTCTTCCTCTTCTTCATGAGTCATGCTAGAGCTTTTAGGTTCCTTACTAGGTGTTTGCATTTTCTTTCCTCGGGGCATTAGTTACCGATAATAATGCTTTACTATGCCCTTTGAATTCCGTTAAACCAAGCTTACACAAAAATTTAAAAAAAAACTACACACCTTTTTTCACTTTATAGAAGCCTAATATTGAATCTGATGGATCTCTGTAATTTCAGATCATCCAGTTCTAAAATTGCTACCTGTAGTAGCCTTCTGCGTCCTCTTTCCAATGCCACAAGTTTGAGCCAAATTGGATTCTCCAAGGAAGCGTTATGTGAAATCTCCCACAGTGACTTGCTTTTAGACTGGTTCAGTAGAGCAAACTTGTACGACGTTCCACGAGTCACTGTTTCAACCTTTGAATCTGAAACACACACAAAAGAAACTAAAGTCCGTCCTCTTTCTGTACCTTCTTACGAAATTTCAATCCGATCCCCAGAGAGAAATTTATGACGATTTTCCCCAGGTCACATGTTTTGAATGTAATTTAGGAGTCTGCAAAAAGACCAACTTCCTCAGATCATATCTCCGCAAATATTGCACGAAAAGCTCTGAAATTCGGAAACAAGGTTTAGTGTGATTTCTTCTCAAATGGGTTTTTTTTGCGACTTCTGAAACGTCACAGAAAAGATTTTATAGCGAAAATGCCACGATGACCTGTTTGGAGCAGCGAAACCCTAGAATCCAAAGCTCTGATACCAAATGTTATGAAACCAGCTCAAGAAAAGATAGAAAAGATAGATCAACGCCTTAGAATTCAGCCTCTTCGAGGGGGAAACCTCCTTTACATTACATAAATGAACAATTCTTGGATGATACAAATGACAAAACCTCCTTTCTATATATAGGAGTCTAAGGAGTCACAATATAATCCAGCCGACCTAACAATAATAATATAAAGCCACAAAAATAACAATAGAGGGATTCTATGGGGCACATAAATAACAATATGGGGGTAATAGGGGCACAACAATATAAATAAGGGGTATAACTACAATAGTAATGGGTAATCACTAGTATTATAGGGACCCAACATTATTATTTATTATTTATTTATTTATTTTTTTAATTTTTTGTAGGAACTATCTGGGCGGTGAGTTTGCAGATCATATCTATACGTTTTGGGGCAAAATCTACAAAATATAATTGTAGATCTGGATTATTTGTGAAAAAATACCCAAGTTGAAAAAAAATTGGCCAAATCGGAGTCCGGATGAAGGAGATATCACTGACCTAAAAATCAGTGGTGTTGCAGACATTTTTCGGGGCAACGAATTTGCAGATTAGATCTATATGATTTGGGGAAAAATCTTGCAGATCTGGGTTGTTGATGAAAAAATACTCCATTAAAAAAAAAATCAGTTGAATCAGAGTCCAGATGAAGGAGATCTCGCCGATTTAAAAATCAGTGCTATTGCAGACATTTTTTGGGGCAGCAAGTTTGCGGCGCAAATTTGTACATCCTGATGCAAAATTTGTAGAATCTAATTGCATATCTAGATTATTTGTGAAAAAAATACCCAATTAAAAAAAAATCAGACGAATCGGAGTTCGGATGAGGGAGATATCACTGATTTAAAATCAACTATTTTTTTTCAGCAATTTTTTTGTGACAGCGGGACAGTTGCAGCACGAATAGGAAATTTTAGTGCTTAGGTTGGGATTTATACCACATGTGAAGATGCAGAATGGTTGTTCCATTTCCGAAAATAGGTCATAATAGGGATTTCGAACAATATTGATGGAATTGTGGCCATTTCAAATTTTCGCCAAGTAAGTGAAATTTTTTCAAAACACTCTTCATGGCGGATCTTAATTTTATAGGGAAAGATGATAGCGCTACTATTGAAGAATTCATACAGAGACAAAAGTTCACATATGGGACACTTTGGAAGGTTTCAGTGGGGCTTAGTATGAAATATGAGGCTGCCAGATGGTGGTTCTCACTTGACTGCAAGCAGTTGACCAAACTGTCAGATGAAGAATTGGAAAGAGCCATTTTAGACAAATGGTCTCGAGCTAGAAAAAAGGAGAATGAGACACGTAAGGGGTTATTTTCTACTGGTGTTGCCTTATTGCAGGTTCATGGATTGATTCAGAAGGAGAAGATGATTGTGTCTATAAATCCTAGCTGCAAGCATAATTTTATCAATGTTAATTTGGCAAAAAAATTGCAAGTTCCAGCCAAACACATTGAAAACACACAGGTTGATGATGAGGATGTTCAAGTTTATAAGGATTTGAAGCTTTCTATGGATAAGTATGTGTTGCATGGTGATTTTTATACTTCAGATATGGATAACATGGATGTTGTTTTGGGATATCCTTGGATGGAATCCGTGGGTACTATCAATATTAATGTGCAGAAGAAATTTCTGAAGCTCTGGTATAAAAAGAAGAAAATTACATTACAGGATATTTCCATCAATAAACAGGTAGAGTCCATGGAGGCTGAAGCAGAAGATGTTCCAGGGACTGACATATTAGATGATGAGCCATTGATGGTCGATAACCACACACAAACATCAAACCAGGTACCAGAAAAATAGGTAGAGGTTGAAGCAGAAAATGTTACATCAGAGGAGGACTCAGTGGTTGAAGTAATATTGAAAGATAAGAAACAACAACAGGCATCACAACAAGTACTAGATACCCATTAGGCTCCATTAGGTGATGAATTCAAGAAAGAGACATCGTTGGTTAACACTTCAACATATCACCACTCACATCACCCCGCAAGAAAACAACCAAGAAGATGGCAAGGAATTAGCCACAAGGACAACAACCCCCGCATGATAGATAGAGACGAGCGAAGATCCACCTTCTACACATCAACACAGAAGAGTTTCCACGATCAACTTTCATCCCAAGTGAGCGAGGCACCTGCGAGATCGAGGGTTCACCTTTCTCTTGGATGACTAGATGCACGTGCATGGTACCAGTGGACTACTCTTTTGAGTAGATCTTATTATTTGTGTTCTTTCGATGTTTCGGGGACGAAACATGTTAAGAGGGGTGGAATGTAGTATACCTAGGGGGGATAATATGGGGTACAAAGGGAGGTACCCAAGGGAATACTGTAATAATGGGATGGGCCATAGTAATGAATAAGGTGGTTAACCCGTATCATGTAAGGGACCACAAGTAGTTAGTAATAATGTAATGGGCCCATGGTATTAGATAGATGGTATTGAGGGAACCATGTAATGATCAATGGTATTGTATGTATGAGGTCTATATAGAGGCTAGAGACTCCCCATTGAGAGATGTCAAGGAATATTGTATGAACAGACATATGGCTTGTGGAGTGTTCTCCTTCCTTAAGGAGTGAATGTATGGTGTTGCCCTACCTTAAGGGTTTTGATCAATAAAGTGAAGCATTTCTATCTATTTCTTTCTTGTTATTTATTGGGTTTATTTTTATTCTCATATATTTCTGGTTTAGATCTATAACATATGTGCATCATTGGGTTCTCTCCTAGCTTTGGAACAAACAAGGTGGAAAAAATATTATTTCTCCTAAGGGGGATATTGCAAGGGACAAAGGAACTCCTAAAATCATGATTGATGATGGGACTATATCCAATTTTGAATGGCGGACCTCCCAAAGTTAAAGAACTCCCATATGTAGGAACATTTGTGGGAAAATTAGTACTAGAAGAGACATTTCCCTTAGATGATTTGGCCCCACCAAATGCACTTGGGCCTCTGGGGAATGGAATTCATCCTAGTGACATATTACCCCAAGTGTTATATAACCCTATGAAAACACTATTTGTTGGAAATATGATTACATTGATTGGGGGGCTGATTTAGTATAATGGAAGATTTTATAATTTTAACAATTTAATAAAATTCAAACCATTCAACACATCCATCACATAGGAAAAACATAACAATACTAGATGTATGTGGAAACCCTTAAAGGGAGAAACCAAAAAACTTATCTGCTTGAACACCATTGTAGGGACCAAATTACTATTACATTATTTTACGAGCACCAACCAAAAGGAGACACCCATCCCCTAAGATTTATAGGCACCAACTTGAAGGAGACACTAATCCACTAATTTATGAGCAGAAACCTAAAGAAGACTCATATCCCCTATAATTTATAGTTTCCAACCTTAAGGAGACACTAATCCCTTGATTTATAAGAAGAAACTTGAAGGAGACTCCTATTCTGTCTAATTTAAAAGAACCAACTTGAAGGAGACACCGATCCCTTGATTTATAAGTACTAAAATGAAGGAGACTCCTATATCCTATTATTTATAGGAACCAATATGAAGGATACATTTATCCATGATTTACATGCATAAACCTGAAGGATAGTCCTATTCCCTCTGATTTACAGGCACCAACTTGAAAGAGACACTGATCCCCTAATTTATATTTTCAAACTAGATCCGGAGGAACTTTCTTGAATTCTTACACATTAAAACATCTTTGATCTATTATATTATCTTTACTTTCCCATATCTTGCACTCCTCATTCTTTACTCACACTCTCTTTAGCTCTCAGCTCTACTAGATATTCTATTGCATCTCAAATTTTCAATATGATATGTTCTATTATCTGATTCTGAACACTTGGCCCTGTCACTACACTTCACTCTACAATTTAATCCATTCAAACTTCCTTTTCTTTATTTGGCTTACTATTCAATTGATCTATTTCTATTTTCCCAATCTCCCATATTTGTGCTATTCCTAACATATGCACGGGTTCAACCACAATTTCAATCATCTTTCTTTGATTTTATAGTTTATGGTATTTATTTACCGTGGGAGTCAATCCCTAGTTTTTACCCATGGTATTGTGGATCCTTTGACCACTTCAACATGCCACACTATTCACACATAATATTCTCTTGTTTGGGCCAAGTTCCTACACATGTCTCTCTTCATTTTCACATCAATTTCACTTGTGTCAGCTTTAATAGTACACATCATGTTTTAACTATGGTGCCAACCTTTAATTCACTTTTATACTTCCTTAGAAACTTTTAAGGTTGAGTGATGTACAAATACATATACAATTCTCTTTGTTTGTTCTGGCTTCCTTCCATCCAACCAACCAAGAGATAGGAACTTTAACCCTTTAACAGTACATGACCACACTTTGCATGACCGCATCCTTTGGAAAAACCATGACTAATTGTACCAAATACTAGAGGCATTCACACTATTTAGATAATCCTCACATGTCCATGTTTGTAACCAAGGGTGCATCATACTAGGAGAAATCTATATTGTAATATTTCGTTCTTTACATCTTTCAGTGCAGTGATGGTCAACCCTGAGAGGGTATTCTTTAATTCCTTATGTCCAAGGTTCATGACTGTGTTCTTTACGTACCAGGATGCACTATATTGTATCTATTCCAAGGATCTCAACCCTTAGGTATTGGAATTTTAATCCTTGTAACTTGGTGCTGTGACTTTGGTCTTATCTCCATATTGATGCCCTGGTACTATTATAGAGGCCACACCAAGCCACCCCTTAGATATGCCAACTTTTGGCACAAAACAATTGTTTTAAAATATTTTATCCAAATTAGAATACAAATTAAATATTCTTCAAACATGATCTTGGTACAAGTCCTGAGACCTCACAGACTACCACGTTAATCCATGGTGGACCAGTCACAACCTACCACATGATCCCTTTTTTCATCATATTTTCCACATCACTTCTTCCATGTCATTACTGATACTAGTGCTAGAATTTATAAACAACTTGAACTCTAATGCTCGGTGCTTTGGTATGGAACCCACATTATTGTGTCACTTGGCAAGTCATCTGCTTCAACTAATTTGAGACTACCACACATCCGAGTGTTGACATGTACTTTCCACATGTGACTGACCAATCATCTAATTAGTTGGCCAAAAATGCCATTTTGTTAATTTTTCTTTGGGCTATATTGTTCTTTGCTTTGCTAATTTCATTTTATCATTTCCATATTAATTTCACCCCATGACATCATAAAATTATTAAGGTTTACATCATTATCAAACAACATATGCAACTATACATAAATAAAAATATCATCACTGAATGCACTGGAACATAAAGGAACAATAGAAGAAAAGCATTCATATATATAGACACCAAGATTGGTCAAAGACCAGGGCAAAACCCACTATGGGGAAAACCCTTTCAAATTCTTCTTCTTATTAGATTGTCATTGAATGATTCAGGAAAAGAGAGTACAATGATCTATATCTTCATTCATACAACTATCCAACAAAAATAAACTAAACAATATCCATGAGATGAACCCAACAATGCTTATACTCAAACCTCGATTCAGAAGCCTGTAATGAATTATTACTATCTGCGGTTAAATTACGAACACTACGGTCAACAAGCGGAAAATTTAGACAACTAAATTTTCAACATTTAGGTCCTAGTCACATGGAGGAGGAGTCATTTTTGCAACTGAGAGATTCCAGTCACTCCCTTGAGCATGTAAGCCAACAATTGCAGTCAAAATCAACCTTTCGAAACCCTGCTACTGTGACTTAGAAACCCTAAATTCAGCTGCATGGAGGAAATGTTGTGCATTCTATTGAAAAGATCTAGTAACATGGATGAGATGGTCAGCGAGTGACCGCAGTTGAGATCTCTTAGTATCATGCCTACGACTGAGGCCCAAAACCCTAAAACAAAAATGCGAGCTTCGAACCTTGCAATTTCTCCTTCATGCAAACCCACTCTTGCGGACGTGCCTCAGATATGTGTGAGCCAAAACCAAGAAAGATAATAGAATAGTGTCTCATGATGATGTCCATATGAGGTAGAGGTCGCTTGTATTTATGCCTTCTAAGGGTGTCCAATTTTCTTTAGGGCTGACTAGATCAAATATGCGCATGAAGGCTCATAATTTAAAAATATAGTTTCCCTTGTCCAAATGAGATGATCTTTAGGTCAATTTTGGTCCTCTCGAAAAAAGGAATTCAATGAAATAATAATCTCCATCAAGTTGTTGAAAGTGTATTTTTTTCCCTAGTTTCCAATTTTAATACTCCCTCTCAACTAGGGATAATTCCACCTGCATCATGTAATCATTGCAAATATCCTATCATCAAATCATATCCAATCTGAAGTATATCATCATCAAACATCGTCACTGCTCCTCTTGGTTCATCTCTTCTTATTCCTACTCATCTCTTGATTGTCTTGACTCATATGCTGAACATTCTTGAATCTAAACTAAGAATAATTTAATATCGGAGGGGAGCCTAAGCTACCACCCTCTATTCACCGAGGAGCCACTGCTACCACCTGGACTCACTGCCAACGGGGAGCCGAATGCTACCACTCGGGAAACATTAGCGGGGAGCCAATTCTATGACCCACATCATCATCAAAGAGAATATCATCAAGGAGCACATCTAAACCTATAACCACATCTCAACCCGCAATCTCATGGGCAACTAAACATTTATGAACCCATATCGAGCAATAGGTGATATAGGGGAGCACATTTCAACCCATCCTATTGCCTGTCGATCTTCCCAAGAATGATCCACAATAGTTATGTGGTAGAACAACTTTATCATAATTCGAGCTTGGGCTAGATACTCGACTTATCATAAGGTAAGGATCACATGCCCCAAGACTCCTCAAACCATTGGCCATACTGGGAGGGACAATTATAACAAGCCCAACTTGTGGGTATGATGCCAACTGGGGTATACTCTACAAAGATCAAGATAGGGGGGGAAACATCTCTAACCATGTGGGTAACAAATAAAGGTGATACCCTATTTCCAGAGATCCCTCAACCCCAGGATCCCTCCATCTCAATTCCACACCTTGGGAGCTCAAACAAGGGGGAAGAGTTGGTTGAGTTTCCTAGATCATCGATGCTCTTTGTAGATGAACAAAATATCATCGTGCTGATATATGGTGATCATCATTTCTCAATAATACCTATTTCCTATTCATACAGGACATCAAATCAAATATCATATTAGAACAAAAATATACATATCACAAAAGGATACCATAGTCATCCTCCCTCTCATGGAGGTAGCAACCACAAGCGTAAGCTTGTCTTGTACAACAAAACCAGCTGAAGATATCTACCAATCCAATCCCAATCGCAATGTATCCCTGTCATGTCGATAACCTACTCAAACAACTCTCTAAAGAGATTATCCATCCTACCTCATAGATAGTCATGCCAACAATATCGTACTCAACCTTGGTTGTGCTCAAAGATAAGGAATTCTCATCAAAATATCATGGCAGATCTCGTACTAAGGCAACACCCAAATAAACTTAATCTTATCAATAACAATCGCAAACAACATCCATGCATCACATATCGTAGGAAGAATATCTCATACCAAAAAATGATCGTACCATGCAAATATCTCAAAGGGTTCTCGACAAAAAATCAATGCATAAAAAGCAACTCAATAATGACCTAACTCAGATTCTATGAAAAACATATATATGCACGGACGAGTGTTCTTACATAACATCAATGCTTCAATCCACTGTCGGTTGCCAAGTTAGGTTAAACAATATCTTTTCATAACTTCTTGAAATTTGATCGGAGTGTCCAAGGATTTTCATTTCCACTTTCTTTAATAGATTCATTGTCTAGATTTTATTTTCCCAACTTCAAGACATAATACATCAAGCCATGATTCTTCATTTCTAAATTCAAATGCCATCTCCCTCTTACTTTGATCATTAGAGGCTCATTTCCTGTCAAGAATAGACCATTAGTATATAAAACCAAAATCAAAGCCATACCTTGGACCACTTTTGAAGTAGAGGTTTGGATCAACACATCATCTTGGCTTCACAAGATAACTGCCAATGAAAACATATCAAGATCAAGGAGATTTATCTATGCAATTATTTCTGCAAACATAACACTTGAACAAACTAATATGCTTAGCCTTACACAAATAAACATTGTGCATTCAAATCAACTAAGTCAACTTATCAAGCCTTATACGTTAAATGAAAATCATCGATTTTACTGTGACAAATTCTCAGGTGACAGGTAGAGCTCACATCAAATATCAAGTTACAAAAACATTTTATTTACCAAGAATTATCAAGTAATTCTCATGACCGTAACATGAATCATTTCTTCTACTAAATATGAATGGATACATCAGGGATAAATCATATAAGTTTCATGCGTATACCAAGAATGAGTCGTACAAGTTTCATCTATTCATAGTGAGATTGTTGCATTCTGAATCACAACTGTTTATACTTCAACCAACGTGCCAAAGATAATGAGACAAATGCACAATCGATAAAAAAAGTTAATATTCCCACATAACACTTGTCATAAAGGAAAATCATTAGTTGTCAAATCAAGTCATTAGTCATTAGATCAAAACCCAAATTTGTTATCACAATGAGTTTTATTAATCCATAACATATCTCAACATCAAGTCAAAATTCTAAATCATTATCAAGCATCATGTCTGATAAGCCTCATCATTGGGTAACTATATGGACCTTAATACACGTCCAAGCTTATTAAAATAAACTCTTCTCATAATTACTTACATATTTTAATCATATTTTGCTTAATGAGATGAGTAGAAGTAAGATGTTATGTCTAGTGGTCTAATGTGCATTTATTGCAGGTTTTTGAGAGAAAGTCATGGAAATTTTGGCTAATTAAGGGCATAAACTCGAATGAGACAAGGAGGAGAGATTATAGGAGATAGATCCTCCTCATTTAATCCTCACTCATTTGAATATTCCTCAATCAAATCACACTAGCTCGATGTTGCAAGCAATTGAGTCGTGGAGATCATGGGCCCTCGAGTCAGCGACAGTTAAGAGCCAGTTCATCTTGAGTTTGGGAGCCAAGCCTCCCTATATTTAAGGAAGTAATTGGAGACTTCAGTTGTATAAATAAAGAGGCCTAGAGCCTCATTAGGATTCTGTTTTTTTATTTTTTAATTTTTATGTAAAGAGAACTAAGCATTTTCGAGTTCAAGTTTTGTGGAAAAACATTGTTATGTAATTTTTCTGATATGATAATGAGAATGAACATTTCCTTGATCCAGCATTGAGTTGACTTAGAGAGATGAAGCTCTTAGGTTAGGGCCCAACCCTAGCAGCAAAGGATCCTCTTCTTGTACTTGTATGCTTAGGTGATTTCATAGATTAATGATTGAATTGGTTTTAGCATTGTTTCATTGAAAGTAGTTGTGAATTTGATTAGTTTGCTTCCATTTGTGCATTGATTTAGAAATAGATTATAAAGATAAAGGACTACCAAAATGGCTGATAGTAGGTGGATTTCGCCTCACTCCCCCCTTTAGGGACCATGGTTTGAGGAAAGAACTCCTATGCAGCCCCAAAAAGACAAAATTCCGATTTCTCATGGAATTTAGGATTTTCTGCTACTTAGGCCAACATCTTTTCAGTTTTCAAGGATAGAATTCAATTGTCATTTATGATATCTTCAGCTTTACATTAGATCTCATAGTGTTTCACATTATTCTACAAGTATTTCCATGCATGAACTAGACAACTAGATAATGAAATTCTGTTTCCTTAAGTTGATTGAAAATCTTTCTCGTTTGACATGATTCATGGATAAATGCTAGTGATTGATGCAGTGCAAGAGTTTCAATAGTGAAGGAAAATCTCATGACAAACAACCCCAACTTAACCTCATCCACCCATGATCACCAAATGATCTGAAAATGGAATGTACTTGTTTAAGGGTGCAAGGTATCCATTTCGCATAATTTCAAATGTGAGTTATACACTCCAAGTGACCTCAACTTCTTATTTATTATACAGAGATAGAATGTAGGGGCATTCACTGGACATGTCACCTCTAAAGAGAGGATGGGTTCCAGAGGCTACCTGGCCCTCTACAGGCTCTGCCTAAAGAAATAACAAAGTAAACACTTAGAAGTCTTTGACATACACATACTTGAAGTTTGATGTCGTGCGGAATAAGACAAATAACTTTCTGCAGCTGAATAGGTGATTATGTGTGTATGCAAGTTATGTATATTTGCTGTTTAACACTTTATATCAGTTTTTTTTAGCATATCATCTTCAGCAAATAAAGACATCAAAATGGTAAAGCAGTTCACCCCCTCTGGGCTACATCTGCTAGACTAAACCTCTCAAACTAGGCTTGTCCTCTTGTATTAAAAATGATACAAAGGCTAATACAAGAATATGAGTGTCTCAAAAGACATATCTAACTGCAAATACAGAATCAGAAGATAGGAATTGGCTAAACATGCTCTTTCCCAAACACTAAACAGTGAAATTGTACCTTATACAGTACTTTCCCCAATTGGCCCTGGTGGCCCTTTAAACTTGCATGGAGAATTTCGAGGTGAATATGACCTCAATTGGTTCTAAAACCTCTGCCATTAGACTCAGAAGGTCGAAAATAGTAGACATAGGCTTTTGAATCACCAAAAATGGATGAACATAGCCCCCAAACAGCTCAAGCACTGAAATGGCCCTGGTGGCCCTGAAAGCTTCCTTGAAGCTAAACAGTGAGAAGAATGCCTCAACAGGAAAAAAGAGCTATAGAAATGGATTCAAAATGCTGAAAACCTTCAGGAATGACCTTCGTTCCACATTCACTAACTGCACAATTCCCAAAGCAGGTCCCAAATTGATTTGGCCCTAGTGGCTCCTGGAACTTTCACGAAGCAAAATCACCTGTAAACGACCTCAGATGGCTATGAAACCTGTGCCAATGGCTTCAAAAGGTTAAAGATACCCAAAATAAAAAAAAAAAATCGTCCAAAACCGCCTTTCCTAGCCAAACTTATGGCCATTTACTCCCAACTGCCAGCTGGTCCTAAAAAGACTCCAGCTAACTTTAGTTAGAGTCCAGATAGTGGCGGGCCCGCCAATTTTGGCGCTCCGCCAATTCCGCCGCTAACTGACCACCGGTTATCTGTTTGTCATAACTGTGCATGTGAACGGGATTTAATTGAACAACAGTTTATCTCGGATTTTGTGCCGACGGTTAAGGGTTAGGCCCTTGGATCCGGGTGGTGGTCGTATTACATGGGGGCTGGCCCCCTTCGGGTCCTGCCAAAAACCATTGTAAACTTCAAATAAAGTTTTTACCGCTCACATATCATGACTCGCCCATGTGGTGGAATGGTAAAGCGCTGTAATGATACAAGGGAGGTCGTGGGTTCAAACCACAATACAACCAAAATTTTAAACATGCGCCCAAGTGCTGATGTCACCTTGCCACGTGGCGGCCTCTGAGCCTGCCACGTGGTGGCTTCTGATTGGCCTGCCCAAAAGGAATATTCCCTAGAATATTTTGTGCTGATGTCACCTTGCCATGTGGCAACCTCTGAGCCTACCACGTGGTGGCTTCTGATTGGCCTACCCAAAAGAATATTCCCTGGAATATTTTGTTTTTAATTTTTTTTGAAAAAATTAAAAAATTAAGGGTTATTGGGCGATTTTGGTTTTGGCATAACTTTCTCATACGGCGACCGTTTTTGAACCTTTTGCAGCACTAGAATCAGGAGGACGAGCTCTATCCAGTCGTTTAGGTTCAAATCAGTTCTAAGCACTTTCATTTTTGACCATTTTACGACACTTGGTCCTGAGCTCCTGATCACCAAAAGCCACTATGTCCCTCAACCAATTCATCATTCCATAAGAACAACTTTCCAAGTTTGTTAAGCAAATCCAACCATCTTACAAACTCTGTTTTGAGCTTTGAAGAAGTCCTGGCCACTCCCTTGCCCTATTTATTCCATCAGTCACCTTTCCCAAGCCCTATACCACCTTCCAAATCACTCCTATTTCTCTCTGCCAGATGCTGTAGGAATATAGGGGATCTTGTAGGAAAACAGGGGATCCCGTAGGAAGCATTAGGACATCATGTAGGAAGCCGTGTAGTGGCCTGTTTTGAGGCTGATTTGTGGAAAAAGCATCCTGAAAGATAGGAGAAGACCCATACTTTCCTCCCAAGCCATCTGACCTTTCACCACCATCTCTAACCCAGTTGCCACATCACCAAGAAGATTTAGAATTCACATTTTCACAAAAAAGGACAAAAAGGAAAAAAGAGTTATTGTGTTCATTCATATGCACAACAATAGAATGTTTGGTCATTTCAGATTGCATGCCTAGGAAAATTAGGATTACACACATGTTAGCCTAAAATCGAAACAAGATCTCTTAGCAATTAGTTAGATGAGTGGTGGGTTCAAAGCATTTGATTTTAGTCTTTCCTTACTGCAACAGACACTGTTTCAATTCTCCCAATTAGTGAAAAATTCCCCTTTCCTCATTGGTAATCAAGCTTCTTCTGAATCAATAGAAGACTGGTTTGAGAAACCATAGTGGTCTATCACCAGCTCAACAGTGACAAAGAGTGGACCCATAACATCTGCTTGTGTATATAGCACTGTCATCTCCAAGTTTGTACGAACCCCGGGTTGATAAAGTAAAGTTGGTAGCCCTAGGAGTTGCAACATTCTTGCTGCAATACTAGTGCTCATCAATGTCAAAACTCCAAACACTTCTTATTTATATCAATCAACCAAATCTAGTCAAACCCTTGTAATTGTTATTAAAAACTATCATATACTAGCCTCAATGGTTAAAGCATAATGACATATTGATATGCATATTCCAGTCACCTTCCAACACAAGTTTAGTCAACATATTCACATTAAAGTAATTCAAACATTCAAACTTTCGTGCTCACAGGACATTCCATTGTCTGCTCCATGTTTGTAGGACTGTCATCTTTCAGGTGAACTTCCGATTTCATGCACAAAGGTTCACTTTTGTGTCCTATAGGTATAACCACACCCATATGCCTTCTTCCATGTGGTTGAGGCTTAGAGTAAGGAAAACTCTTTCTTCTTGGACCAGAAATTTGCTGCATACCAACAATATCAGATGTTTGTCTATTCATGTCCATAAATATTACTTCAACAATAAATAATCTTCTATATATATAATGCAAATGATCTTATGGAGTGTTTCTCCCTCTTAATGAGCAACCCCTTTAGCCATTAATATTCAAGTCATCAACCTGTCTATAATACTGTCATGCATCAGCAAAACTGTTAGATCATAAAATCAAACTATATCTAGTTCTAACACATATATTCATTATGGTCATAACACATTAGAATCAATTACTTCTTCATTACATCATGACATAAATCTTTCATCAAGTGTTAGTGTCAAATAGTTAATAGGAGTATACTTCAAAAATCATTATCACAACATCACTTCTTTACCATATGTCATAATTAATAAGATCATCAAAACTTAACCATGATTAACAAAAGATCATGAATATCAATACTTCTGTCATCATGGTTATCATGCTTATCACAAGCATTATCAATAGTGTCAAGCTTCCATATATAAGGATCAATGTGCAATCCTTCTGAATGATCCAGGGGTATTTTGCTTATAGATGTATGAAAAGAATCACACATGGAAATTGCAACTTAACACAGAAATTTAATGTGCACACAAGAAAAGAAGAAGGAACACATAAAGGCACGACAAGAAGACAACAAGACTTGATAACAAAGTTCGTCCAACTCGGACTATGTCTCCGGGCCCTGCTCTATCAATGGGATGCCTTCATATATTAAATGGCATGAAAAGAAGAGAATACATTCATCAGTTTACATAAAAAGAAGCTTATACCTCCATTCTGGAAAATGGCTGTGAAATGGAGACCTCAGATGGAGAAATGGATAGCATCACTGCATTCGTGGCATTGAGAGGGGTTGAAGACGTATAAGATTTTTCCAATTTAGACAAAATGCACTATCAACCCTCTTGTAAGCTCTTTTGCCTCGAACTGTGTGCTGAAAATCCTCTCCCATACTTTCCAATCATTGGTTTTTTATAATGTCTCTTTTGGTTATAGACGCACTTGGATCAGAGGTTGTTTGTTTATAAAGGAAGCCGTTTCCTCGAAGGATCGACGGGCAAAAAACCCATTTAAAATGGTCTTTTTCCATTTGAACTGATAATATATGGAAGCATAAGAAAATCCAACCAAAAATCCTTTAGGCCAGACTTCAAATTCCATTAAATCGGCCCTATTTTCCTGTCGGGTCTGCGCTAATCGCAAATCGCAAATTGCTCATTCAATGGCCCTTTATACCGGGGATCCGCCGATTGCCGATTGCCGATCGCTGATGTCGGTGTATTGCTATCACTGCGGCCCGGGGTTCTCTGCCGATCGTTGATATCGACATATCACATCGGCCCTATCGCATCAGCATATCGCATTCTGCTTGCAAGGGTCCTGGTCTGATCCTTTGAGTTTTGCTGGTTGCTTGCCCCTGACTCTGATTAATCGGAGATCGTTGATCGGGGGTTTCACTGCTACTGTCTTAAGCACGCCTCTTGCCTTCGCCAATTGCGATTTGACTTTTAAAGGCTTAAAGCCATTTTTTTAAGAAGAAGCCTCATTTTCCAAAGGAACAAGGCAACCTTCATTCTTCCACAACTTCATCATCTGGACTCGGATTGGAGTGTCGTTCACATTGTTGGAATTAGGGCGATGAGCACTTTGATCTGATGTCAGGATACTTGATTTTCTACCATTTTGGAATTTTGAGATTTTCCATGCCACTGCGTCTGAAGATCCACCTGGATCAATCCTCCCCATTGAGGAGCTTTTGGACCACCAAAAGCTTTCATTAGTCAATTGGTAGATGAGGGAATTTTTCCCTCACCCTTTCCTTCTCTAGCCATTTGGCCTTGCTAGGGTGCATTCCCTTGAAACCAACTCGAAGGTATTGCACATATCCTCGCTGTGAAGTCCTGGTCCTTCTGTCAAGGATGATGTTGTCAGGTAACTCATAAAGATATTCTGGTGCAAAATCATCAACTGTAGGAACTGTGCCCACCTTGTCGGTGTCCATGATCAATGGTGGTTCATACAATTTTAGGTTCTCTACATTCACTACTGAGTACATCTGCATATATATCGGCAAATCAATATGAAAGGCATTGTTTCCAATCTTCTCCAATATGGTGAATGGACCATACTGAATGGGTCGCAACTTCTTCCCTTCTCCATTCATCCTGTCCTTGCTGATGTGGAACCATACTTTGTCACCCACTTGGAATTGATGGTTAACTCGGTGTTTGTCATGTCGAGCCTTGTAACGTGCTTGAATTTTCTCCAACTACTCTTGTACTGCCTAGTGAATCAATTGGATTCACTGAATGAATTGCTGAGATTTGTCCCTATGATTACGTCCACTGGAGCCATCTTCCCTTCCAAAGACCATATCAAGAGGGTCCTTTGGCAGGTAACCAAAGCATGTCTCAAATGGTGAATGCTGCATAGATGAATGCACTGCTCGGTTGTAGGAATGCTGTACATATGGGAGATGCTCATCCCACAACTTGGGATGTTTCCCACAATAGCCTTGTAGCAAGTGTACCACGGTGCGGTTGACAACCTCTGTCTGTTCGTCAGTCTATGAATGAAATGCCATGCTTCTTTTCAATTTGGTGTCCATCATTTTCCACAAGCTGGTCCAAAACTATCCTAGAAATCGAGAGTCCCGATCTGACACAATCAATGTGGGTAATCCAAAATGGACCCAAACATGCTGAAAGAAAAGAGAAGTAGTTTGCTTTGCAATAATCTGCTTTTTACAAGGCATAAGAATACACATCTTGCTGAAACGGTCAATGATGACATACAAATAGTCGTGACTCTTCCTAGACAAAGGCAAACCTCCTACAAAGTTTATTGACACACTTTCCCATGGGCGACTCGGAATAGGGAGTGGTGTGTAGAGCCCAAGTTTTCTATTAGAGGGATTTGAAACAGAACACATCACACAACCCTTTACATAGCGAGTCACAATGTTTTTCATATGAGGCCAAAAACAAAATCTTTGTACATGACATAAAGTCTTTTCGACACCAAAGTGTCCAGACATAAGAGAGGTGTGGGCTGCTCGAATTACATGTACTCTCTCCCCTGTGTGAATACACAATTTACCAAGGTGATACAACAGTTTTCCCTGCAAGTAATAGTTGTCCACCTGTGAACCATGGGTTAGTTCTGCATAATTTTATTTAAAGTCATATTCATTAGCATATTGTTCAGTATAACTCTCAAAAGACAATGAAGCATTATGCAAAATAATAGAAGCAGAAATAGGAGGGTGAGATAGCATATCGGCCACTTTATTACTAGTGCCCTTCTTATACTTTATTACCAGATGAAACTGTTGAAGAAAACCCATCCACCTGAAATGACGAGATTGTTGCAACTTGGTTTGTGACTAAAGGTATTGCAAGGGCTGATGATCCATATTGATGATGGTCTCCTTGCCGATCAGGTAGTGTTTCCACTTTTTCACACTCTGCACCAAGGCATAAAGCTCCTTGTCATAAGTGGGATAGTTTATCACAGCTTGAGAAAACTTCTCAGAATGGTAACAAATCGGCTTCTTTTGCTGCATTAGTACAGCTCCCATGGCATAACCACTGGGATCGGTTTCGATCTTGAATGGTTGTTGGAGATCTGGTAAGGCTAAGACTAGCGCAGTGTTGATCTTTTCCTTCTTTGTTTTGAAGGGCTTCTACTGTCTTCCTCCCCATTGGAAGACCTGTTTCACACTTGTCAATGTTTGTAGAGGTGCTGCAATAACAGAGAAATTAGCAATAAATCTCCTCCAACAGTGGATTGCACCTAAAAAGCTACGGACCTCGGTTACACTAGTAGGCTTAGGTCAATTTACAATTGCTTCAACTTTAGAAGGATCAATCTTTAATTGACCATGACCAACAATATGACCTAGGTAACCTAGAGAGGTTTTCCCGAACTCACACCTTGACAACTTTACATAGAGTTTTTCTTTTTTTCAATACATCAAACACTTTCTTTACAGGACACACATGTTCAACCCAACTTTTACTAAAGTTAAGTATATCATATAAATATACAAGAACAAATTCATCAATGAAAGGCTGAAAGAGATCATTCATGACCCTCATAAAAGTGGCTGGAGCATTACAAAGTCTGAATGGCATAACCATCCATTCAAACAACCCCTGTTTGGTCTTGAAGGCGGTTTTCCACATGTCCTGCTCTGCAATTCAGACTTGGTGATAACCATTGCACAAATCCAATTTGGTGAAATAAACAACATTCTTTAATTGATCTAATAAGTCATCAATGCATGGAAAAGGGTAGCGATTTTTCACCGTAATTTTGTTTAGTGCGTAGTAATCCACACACATCCTCCACGTGCCGTCTTTCTTCGGGACTAAGACAATCGGTGAGCCACATGGAGAAGTGATCGGCCTGATGATCCCTTGGTCCAACAATTCCTGCATCTGTTTCTTGATTTCCTCCATCTCAATGGTTGACATCCTGTACAAGCCAATATTCGGTAAAGGAGCGTCATGCTGTAAATGGATTTCATGTTGGATTTCCCTCTTTGGAAGTAATCCATTCGGTTCCTGAAACAACTCATCATAATTAGAAATTAATTCAGATAATTCTTGTTTATGTTCCTGATCACAACCCTGGAAAGCATCAGCTAATTCTGCCTCTTTTTCCCTTACAACCATCAGCATGCAACCCTTACTGGAATTCACCAGCCTTTTCATTTGTCCAACACTTACAAGGCTAGCATTGATTTTATTTTGATGAGCCCTTACTATATATTCTACCCCATCTTTTGTGATTTGGTATTTATTTTCATGACAGAAAAAGACTGCCTTTCTATCATACAGATATGGACTCCCCAACACCATGCCACAAATATCCAATGGTATTACATCCAGTTCTACTTCATCCACTAGCTTAGAAGCGATCACAAATTTTACTTTACACTACTTGGTTACATTCAGTTTTTCTTTATCATGTATCCATCCAAGTGGGTAAGGTTTCGGGTGTGGTTTTGTTTCTAAGACGAGTTTCTTTACCAAGGATTCTGCGATTAAGTTTGCTTGGGATCCAGTATCAAACAGAGTTTCTACTTTAGTATGATTTATAACAACTCTGATATGAAACAGTTCAATTCTCTTTCGATCATTAGGAAGGGACTCATTTACAGAACTAGTGCCTTCATGCGATTCAGAATTAACATGAGGTGTAAGAGTACCTTTTGTTCCTGTGGCTATGATTAATGCTTCATCTCTGGAATCCGATCCAAGGTCTTGCTGCGCAGTTTCCACTATCTTCTGCTTCCCTTTTCCTCCATACTTCTTTAGACACTTTTCTGGGTGCTATTTCCAACAGTGATCATCATTGTGGCCTTCCTTTTTGCAGTGACTGCAATACAACCTTTCTCCTTCTTTGGCTACTGCCATCTTCTTCTCCTTTCCTTTCCATTTCGCTTTAGATTTTCCATTGGGAGGTTTGAATGGTGGTTTTTTGGAATGATCATCTCTTTCATTTTTTCCCCTATTCTCAATATGAATTGCCTTTACATTGGCTGAGTCAATAGTGGTTGGTTCAAACAACAACAATGAATGCCTAAGGTAGCTATGTAATGAGCCAATATACTTAGTTACAACTTCAGGTGATCAAGTGCAATACCCAAATTCAGTGTTTGCCTTCTAAACTCCTCTGTAAAACTCTAAACATCCTGACCTTTGACTTGCCTTAAATACTGCCAATTCATTAAATCTTTTTGCTTGTATCCTAAGGGATAAAATTGTTCCTTTAACGCAGAAATAAAATTAGGCCATGAGGAAAAGAGGTTACCCACATTCTTATTGCTTTGCAATTTTCTCTCCCACCAAACGAGAGCGGTGCTGCTTAGCCGTAGAGAGGCCAGCGGAATCTTTGCCTCATCCTCCACGATTTGCTGAATCCTGTAGTAGACCTCAATCTGCCTAATCCAATTACTAAGCTTCTATGCGTTACTTTCACCATTAAACATGGGAATATCAAATTTAATATCTAATTTAAAGAATGGTTTCTTAGATGTATCCTTTGAATTTCTACGATTATGGTGGTGAGAGGAAGGAGAGCCTTCACTCGCAGAAGGAGAAGGAGGGGGCTCTTCTCCACCATTCCCATGTGTTGAACCTTGTTCTTCTGGGTTTCTGTCTTCTTCTTTCTCTAGCCTTAAAACCAAGTGACTAATATTCTCTGCCATTGAATAGAAGGTCTTGTAGAAATTGCGCTCCTCTTCAAGATGAACTTCATCTTCTGCCATGTTTCTTCTTCGATGTGCACGCCCCACTTTGGGATCGAAAGGATCTAATTCCCCTTTGCGTCTTCAGAGTTTATCTCTTGTTAGCATACAAACATGCAATTCACATCTAAAAAGACCTGCTCTGATACCACTTGATCCAGGGATCTTTTGCTTATAGATGTATGAAAAGAATCACATGTGGAAATTGCAGATTAACACAGAAATTTAATGTGCACACAAGAAAAGAAGAAGGAACACATAAAGGCACGACAAGAAGACAACAAGACTTGATAACAGAGTTTTTCCAACTTGGACTACGTCTCCGAGCCCTGCTCTATCAATGGGGAGGCCTTCATATATTAAATGGCATGAAAAGAAGAGAATACATTCATTAGTTTACATAAAAAGAGGCTTATACCTCCATTTTGGAAAATGGATGTGAAATGGATACCTCAAATGGAGAAATGGACAACACCACTACATCCGTGGCATTGAGAGGGGTTGAAGACATATAAGATTCGTCCAATTTAGACAAAATGGACTATCGACCCTCCTGTAAGCTCTCCTGCCTCGAACTGCGTGCTAAAAATCCTCTCCCCCATACTTTCCAATCATTGGACTTTTATAATGTCTCTTTTGGTTACAGGCGCGCTTGGATCAGAAATTGTTTGTTTATAATGGAAGCCGTTTCCTCAAAAGGATCGATGGGCAACAAACCCCTTTAAAATGGCCTTTTTCCATTTGAACCGATAATACATGGAAACATAAGAAAATACAACCAAAAAGCCTTTAGGCCGGACTTCAAATTCCATTAAATCGGCCCTATTTCCCTGTCGGGTCTGTGCTGATCGCAAATCGCAGATCTCTCATTCAATGGCCCTTTATACTAGGGATCTGCCGATTGCTGATCGCTAATATCGATGTATCACTATCGCTGCAGCCTGGGGTTCTCCGTGGATCACCGATGCTGATGCTGATTTCCAATATCGGCGTATTGCATCAGCCCTATCGCATCGGCATATCACATCACTGCTTGCTAGGGTCATGGTCCGATCCTTTGGGTTTCGCTGATTGCTTGCCCCCGAATCCAAATAATCGGAGATCGCTGATCGAGGGTTCCGCTGCTACTGTCTTAAGCCCACCTATTGCCTTCTCCGATTGCAATTTCCCTTTTAAAGGCTTAAAGCCATTTTTTAAGGAAAAAGCCTCATTTTCCAAAGGAACAAGGAAACCTTCTTTCTGCCACAACTTCATCATCCAGACTTGGATTGGAGTGCTGTTCACACCGTTGGAATTAGGGCGACGAGCACTTCGATCTAATGTAAGGATACTTGCTTTTATACCATTTTAGAATTTTGAGATTTTCCATGCCATTGTGTCTGAAGATCCACCTGGATCACTTAATGAGATCAAGATATACAAAATAGTAGATGTTAGCCAAACATCAAGTATATCAATATATCAAAAATTGATATTTCTAAGTAGCTTCATAGAATCAAGAAATTCATCATGTCTAAGAAGTAAGATACTTATTCAATACCAAGTGCACCATTTCAACATAAGAACCATGGATCCAAATCACTTTCATATGTATATATGAGCCATTTGTGAAGGGTGATATACTAATCATATCTTAGGGCTTACCTTGCCATCCAATATTGCAGTTGAAACATAACATTGAAACAATACACCATACATACCTTGTAGTATTTAGGTACCTGTGCACCTTCTTATTTGACAATGGCAGCAGGAGCACTTCATCAACTTCTTTTTCATGGACAACTGTAACTCTTCTCTTCCTGCACTAGACATATTTTCTTACATCTCATATGATCCTCAAGAAGGATTCACTTATCACATCTCATAAAAAAGTTAGAGGTATCCAAATATTCACATATACATGCAGGAAGTATGAGTAATAATCAAAACAATAATCAGATCAATATATCTAAACAAAAGTAAAGACATAAAGACATAACAAAACTCAAAAAGTACTTATCTTCAATGGGAGATGATCATGTCCCACTTGAACTAGCGTTCAAGAGCCATCACTTTCCATTGTATACTTATTGCCTTCAATATATACTCATAAACTTCATCAACAACCAGGCCTAATAGAAACTATCCCATCCAGGGCTTCATCAAATCTGTCACAAGTGCTTGAACATCTTCACATTGACCATGCTAGGGTTTCTAGTTTTCAAATCTCAAATATTTTCCATAAACCTAACCTCATAATATCCATCAAACCCTAATAGCCAAATTGCCTAGGGTTTCCTTCAAACCTTAGAATTCTCTTAGGTCTCCTCCATCTTCCCATGCTTCCATCAAAGGTGTCTTCATAAGGGCAATATTCAATGAATTTTCTTTAGCCTAACTTTGATATCATGTTAATTTTTCTTTGGGCTATATTGTTCTTTGCTTTTATAATTGCATTTTATCATTTCCATATTATTTCACCCCATAACATCATAACATTATTCAAATTTACATCATTATACAACAACATATGCAACTATATAGAAAGAACAATATCATGATCAATGCATTGGAACATAAAGAAACAATAGAAGAAAAATATTCATACATAGAGACACCAGGATTGGTCGAAGACCAGTGCAAAACCCAGTAAGGGTAAAATCTGTTGGGTGTGGAGCTTGATTATCTTCTTTATTTAGAGGTATCACCACATTGGACCCCACTTCGTAATGTGGCAGCAATGCCGCTCGTAAAATGTATGCCGCCGGGGGGGGGGGGGGGGGTGATGATTATTTGGAGCACCCCCGAAGCTAAAAATATATGTAAAATTGCCTTGTAAAATGTTGTAATTTCGTAGTCAATCTAGGCCATTCATTAGGCAGAGATCTGATGGTAGAAGTTATGTTTAATTTAGGTTTTTTTGCCCTAGAAGGCAACCCCTCGCTATATATGAGGGAATTGTGTTGCGTCTATGTAGATCTGTATTCTGAGTGAGAAAGGGAGAGGAGATTGTATGAGAGCGAAGAGGGAATTAGAGCGGATCTGCTGTAGCTTGTATCTCTTCATTTTGTTGGATAATATAAAAGGAAGGACTGGCTGTTTCTCCGTGGAAATAGCCAAAATTGGGTGAACCAAGTATATCTGCGTCTCTCTTGTTTTATGCGTTTTCTATGTTTATATTTTTGCAATATATTTTATGTGTTCCATTACTCTGTAATATATAATTTTCTAACAACTGGTATCAGAGACGAATGTATATTTGGCTGATAAATTCGCAAGAGAGAAGGGTTCCTAGTTCGAGTGGGAGAAATGGCGGAAGATGGTAGGTTTAGGGTCAAAAAATTTAACGGCCAAAACTTCTAGCTGTGGAAGATGCGATGGAAGATTGTTTGTACTAGAAAGATTTGTACCTACCATTGAGTGGAAATACAAAGAATCCAGTGAGTATGATAGACACAAAATGCGATATTCTCGACAGAAAGGAACTTGGAACAATACGACTGTGCTAGTGGCATTGGTAGCCTTTAATATTTCAAAGGAAACGAAAATAGAGGGTTTAATTTCGGCATTGGCCAAATTATATGAAAAACCCTCGACATCAAATAAGGTATTTCTTATGAAGAATTTATTTAATATGAAGATGTCGGAAGGTGGATCTGTTGCTGATAATTTAAATGAATTTAATACAGTTACCAGTCAGTTATTTCTATGCTCATTGCTAGAAAGTTGGAATGGTTTAGTTATGGAAATTAGTAACTCTGTCTCTAGTTCTAGTACTCTAAAGATTGATGATGTTGTCGGTGCAATCCTTAGTGAGGAAATGCGACAGAAAATCTCCGGTGAGACATCAGGTAATGCTTTTACTGCAGAGACGAGGGGAAGAAAAATGGAAAGCGGAAAGAGCCCAGGATATCGCAATAAGTCAAAGAAAGACAAATCCAAGTCTAGATCGGGGATTGTGTGCTGGAAATGCGGGAAGAAAGGAAACCTGAAGAAAGACTGCAAGTCTCGGAAGGGAAAATAAGGAGATGCACAACAATAAAACAATCATGAAGCGAATGTGACAGGTGATGTGTTGCAAGATGCTTTGATTCTTTCATTAGAAAATATTATTGATGCCTGAGTGGTAGATTCAGGGGCCTCATTCCATGCCACACCTGATAAGAAACATTTTCATGATTATGTTCAAGGAGATTTTGGACAGGTTCGATTGGGTGATGATAAACCCTGTAAAATCATTGGAATGGGTACAATTTTCATAAAACAATAGAATGGAAGTCAATGGCTATTGAAGGAGGTAAGGCATGTTCCAGATCTAAAGAAAAATCTGATTTCAACAGGGCAGTTGGGAGGTGAAGGTTGTGTGACCACTTTTACAGATAAAACCTGGAAGGTCACTAAAGGAGCCCTGGTAATATAAAAAGGAGAAAAGGTTAGTACATTGTATCTATGCAATGGTATTTCTAATTCTGTTAATGCTTTAACCTCTACAGGAGAAGATATGACATTGTGGC
Source organism: Pinus tabuliformis (assembly GCA_031772625.1). Lineage (NCBI taxonomy): Eukaryota > Viridiplantae > Streptophyta > Pinopsida > Pinales > Pinaceae > Pinus > Pinus tabuliformis. Next base: position 216,401,309 of record CM062820.1, on the reverse strand, counting down.
ACATAGGCTCAGGCACATGAGTGAGAAGGGGATGCAGATTCTTCACTCAAGAAATTTGTTGCCAAGTTTGAAGCATGTTGATTTAAAATTCTGTGAAAATTGTGTTTATGGAAAACATAAAAGAGTCAGATTCCTCAGAGTTGGGAAAGAAAATAAGAATGAAAAATTAGAGCTTGTGCATACAAATGTATGGGGACCTGCTCAAGTATCATCTCTCAGTGGCTATGATTATTATGTTACTTTTATTGATGTTGCAACTAGAAAAACCTGGATTTATTGTATTCGAAATAAATCTGATGTATTTGATACTTTCAAGAAATGGAAGCTTTGGTTGAAAATGAGACAAGAAAAAGGCTGAAGTGTCTCAGATCAGACAATGGAGGTGAATATTGCAGCAAAGAGTTTGATAGGTACTGTTCAGAGAATGGAATTGACAGAGAGAAGAAATTTCCATGAACACCACAAGAAAATGGTGTTTCAAAAAGGATGAGCAGGACAATCATGGAGCGTGCAAGGTGCATGCGATTGCATGCAAGATTACTTTTACAATTTTGGGCAGATGATGTAGATACTACAATTTATCTAATAAATAGGGGGACTTCAAGTTCGTTGGATGGTGGTATTCCAGAGGATGCATGGACAGGTAAAAAAGTAAACTAATCATTTTTAAATACTTTTGGTTGTGAAGCCTTTGTCCACGTTAATAAAGAAAATAGAACAAAGCTTGAGGCAAAATCAAAGAAATGTACCTTTATTGGATATGGTGTTAATGATTTTGGTTATCGCTTTTATGATTATGAAAAACACAAAATCATTAGGAGCAGAGATGTCATATTCAATGAAAAGGTTTTGTATAAGGATCATATGCAAGAAAAGAAACAAGAAAAAGAAAACAGAGAATACACAGTTCTTGATGACATCACAGAAAAAGTGAAGGTGCCTGAAAATCATAATGATCAACAGCTAGAACAACAAAAACAACCACAACAGCAACAAGCACCTAAAACACCTGAAATTGGTGTTAGAATATCTACCAGGATAAGTATACCCCCTGAATGATACTCTCCTTCATTATATTATGTATTGTTGACTGATTCTGGTGAACCAGAATGTTATGAAGAAGCAGTGCAGGTAAAAACTAGGAAGAAGTGGGAGCAAACAATGAAATAAGAGATGGACTCCTTAGCACATAACCAAACGTGGGACTTAGTCAGGTTGCCTGCAGGTAAAACAACATTGTAGAATAAATGGGTTTATAGGTTGAAGGAAGAATATGGAGGTAGAAAAAGGTATAAAGATAGACTTGTGGTGAAGGGGTTTGCACAAAACAAGGGTATAGACTTTGTGATAGATTTTCTCTTGTTATTAAAATGACTTCAATCAGAACTATTTTAAGTCTAGTAGCAGTTGAAGATTTACATCTTGAGCAGTTAGATGTAAAGACACCTTTCTCCATGGGGATTTGGAGGAAGAGATGTATAAGCAACAACCACAAAGATATGAGGTAAAAGGGAAGGAGAAATGAGTGTGCAGGTTGAATAAGAGCTTGTATGGCTTAAAACAAGCTCCAAGGCAATGGTATCTAAATTTTGACAAGTTTATGTCTGAACAAGGTTATACTAGATGTCACTCTGATCATTGTGTTTATATCAAAAGCAAAAATGCTGGCATCTATATTATATTGTTATTGTATGTAGATGACATGCTTGTTGCAGGTTCTAACATGCAGGAAATAAATGTGCTCAAAAGAAAATTGATGAACTCATTTGCAATGAAGGATATGGGTGCTGCAAAACAAATCCTTGGCATGAGAATAACTAGAGACAGGAAGAATAAGAAATTAACATTGTCTCAGAGTGAGTACATAGAAAAGGTGTTGAAAAATTTAATATGTAGAATGCAAAACTAGTTAGTATACCTTTGGCTAGCCATTTCAAACTAAGTAAGGAGGTGTGTCCCAAGACTCAAGAAGAAATGGCTTATATGTCTAAAGTTACATATGCATCAACAGTTGGAATTTTAATGTATGCAATGGTGTGCACAAGGCCTGATATTTGACATGCAGTGGGAGTTGTAAGTAGGTACATGAATAATCCAGGAAAAGAACATTGGATGGCGGTGAAGTGGATTCTCAGGTATTTGAGAGGTACCACAAATCAAACATTATACTTTGGTGGTTCAAACATTGCTCTACAAGGATATGTTGATGCAAATATGGTGGGTGATAGAGATAATAGGACGAGTACAATAGGGTATGTGTTTACTGTAGGTGGAACAACTGTCAGTTGGGTTTCAAAACTGAAAATTGTTGTTGTGCTCTCAACAACGGATGCAGAGTATGTTGTTGCTACATAGGCTAGTAAACAAATGATTTGGTTATAAAGGTTTCTGGATGAATTGGGTAAGAAGCAAGAGTTTGGTAGGTTATACAGTGACAACCAGAGTGCCATACATCTTGCAAAGAACTTTTCATTTTATTCCAAGAATAAACATATACAGCTCAAGTACCATTTCATACGGTCAGAGTTGGAAGATGGATAGTTGAAGTTGGAAAAGATACACACTAGCCAGAATCCTGTAGATATGTTATCAAAAGTTGTAACCAGAGAGAAACTGAGATTTTTCTCAGTTTCAATTGGTCTTCAAGTATGATGAAGAATATGAGAAACAGTCAGGTTGAAAGTGGAGTCTTTATCCAAAAAATGAAGTAGTGGTGGAGTTGCTATAATCAGTCTCCAAGTGGGAGATTGTTGGGTGTGGAGCCTGATTATCTTCTTTATTTAGAGGTATCACCACATTGGATCTGAGTTTGTAATGTGGCGGCAATTCTGCCTGTAAAATGTACGCCACCAGGGGGGTCCAGGGGGGGAAATGACAATTATTTGCCCCCCCCCCCCCCCCCCAAGCGGGGGATCGGGGGCAGTGCCCCCAAAGCTAAAAATAGATGTAAAATTGCCTTGTAAAATGTTTTAATTTCGTAGTCAATTTGTGTCGCTCATTAGGTAGAGATATGACGGTAGAAGTTATGTTTAATTTAGGTTTTTTGACCTAGAAGGAAACCCCTCACTATATATGATGGAATAGTATTGCGTCTATGTAGATCTGTATTCTGAGCAAGGAAGAGAGAGGATATTGTGTGAGAGCGAAGAGGGAAGTACAACAGATCTACTGTAGGTTGTATCTCTTCATTTTGTTGGATAATATAAAAGGAAGGACTGACTGTTTCTCTGTGGATGGAGCCCAAATTGGTGTTTGTGTCTCTCTTGTTTTATGCATTTTCTTTGTTTATATTTCTGCAATATATTTTATGTGTTCCATTGCTCTGTAATATATAATTTTCTAACAAAACCATTTCAAATTATTCTTATTATTAGATTGTCATTGAATGATTCTGCAAAAAAGAGTACAATGATCCATATCTTCATTCATACAACTATCCAACAAAAATCAACTAAACAATATCCATGACATGAACCGAACAATGCTCATACTCAAAACCTTGATTCAGAAGCTTGTAATGAATTGTTACTATATGTGGTTAATTGATGAACAATGTAGTCAATGAGAGAAAACTTTGGACAACTGAAATTTCAACATTTAGGTCCTAGTCACATGGAGGAGGAGTCATGAATGTGACTGGGAGGTTCCAGTTGCTCCCTTGAGTCTATAAGTGAGTGACTGCAGTCAAAATTAGCCTTTGGAAAGCCTGCAACTGTGACTCAGAAACCCTAGATGCCAGTTGCATGGAGGATGTGTTGTGTGTGAAAATAAAAAGATTCATTCACATGTATTATCTGTCTAGTGAGAGACTTCAGTTGAGATCTCTTTGTATCATGCCTGCAACTGAGGCCCAAAACCCTAAAATAAAAATGCGAGCTTCAAACCCTGTAATTTCTCCTTCGTGTGAACCCATTCTCTACAGGAGTGCCTCAGACCTGTGTAAGCCAAAACCAAGAAAGATAATAGAAGAATGTCTCATGATGATGTCCAAATTAGGTAGAGGTGACTTGTATTTATAGCCTTCCAAAGGTGTTCAATTTTATTTAGAGATGACCTGATCAAATATGCAAATGTGGGTTCATAATTCAAAAATATACTTTCCCTTTTCCAAATTAGATGATCTTTAGGTCAATTTTGGTCCTCTCTAAAAGAAGAATTCAATGCAATCATCATCTCTATCAAATGAGTTGTTCGAAGTGGAATTTTTCCCTAGTTTCCAATTTTAACATTTTTTCCTCCCACGTGTCACTCCTTGCTACTGCCATGTCATCAAGTCTACCACCTATCATCCATGTGGAAGTACCAAGTCATAATGGCGTATTTTTTTTCTACTCCATCCAGTTCCTAGTTCTCCATTACCCCATTATACTTAAGCATTTCTAATGCTTCCCGAGGGCCACTTAAACATGGTATAATCATTTTTAATGAAAAATTAGTGGTTGTGATTAAGGCTGGGTGATTTTATGGAAAAAAACTATTGATTTGTATATTAATGTTTCTCCAAGTTGTTATGTTTTCAACACCATGTGGGGTATTACATTGGCAACACACCTTTATCTCATACCAAACCCATTCCTTTAGGGTTTATACTATATGCTAGACCCTGCCTTTGCTCTATGTACAAAACACCAAATTTATTTGTGTGGGTGTGTCATGGAAATTCCAAATTTTGGTCCATGCACCAAATTATGTTTCATATACTTGCTATTCCCTCTACTATTTTCCTCCACTACTTGATCTTGCTTTCGAACCATCTGAGCTTTCTTGTGTACTTCCTTTAACATTAATGACAATACAAACCCTCTCAACACTTCCTTTCACATCAATGGCACTACAACCACTAGAGCTTCCTTGTGTACTTCCTTTAACATTAATGACACTATAGATCTGCTCAACACTTTCTTTGACATCAATGAAACTACATTCACTTGATATTCTTTGTGCACTTCCTTTAAAATTAATGAAACTACAAACTTGCTCAAAACTTCCTTTGACATCAATGCAATTGCAGTTGACATCAATGAAAGTAGACACTACATAATTTTTTCCCATTTTTCATTGATGGAAACCCCTAGCATTGGGAACTAGCAACCTATGGCATCCCTGGGAAATGGAGCACTACTGCCAACCTATGATTTATCCAAGTGCTCAACTAACTGCCAATCTCTACACCTTTCAACACCAATTTCCAAGCTCTCTAATCAATCACCAATTTCTCCATTTGCAATGGGCAATACCAAGTGCCAATCTCTCCCCATTTGACATCAATAGAAAAGGGCTATGCCTACAACTTTGAGTAATTATTAGATACTCATGGCATTGCCTGATGCTAATTTTTAACTCCAACTCTGGCTAAAACCAATTCCTTTTGATGTTACACAATTGTGCATATATACCTTGGATGATGAACTACCCTTGATCTGATGCTACTAGTTATTGACAATCCTCCCCATGTTTTAATACAAAATAACTGATGTGACTACTAATTGTTTTACACCAACGGATATGTTGAAACCAATTATTGATGGGTGGTTGATACCAATTGTGTATATCTTGGAAAATTTCCCTTTCATCATTCTTATCTTGCAACTAAATTTCTCCTTAGGGTTTCTTATAGAATCTGATTCTCATTGTGCCTATTTCTTTTTCATAATAGTGAGAAAATATGGATTGTACTTTTGGTTGCACTCTCTTTAACCGAGAAATGACATTTACTTCCTTTGATTTCCTTCTTCCCCTTTGAGTGCATCTAGGCTCCCCCTATGATTATGCTTCCTTCTACCTATGCTTCTCTTCATCAAAAAATCTTGTTTTGTTTGCAACTTGTCCCTTTGATTGTGACATGATTCTCTTTGGCCACAAGTAATTCTATTTTTGCAATTATGTCTAACTGATGGGCTGTTCCCCTTGAGGTTGTGATATGAATCAATTTCCATTATCAAAATTCTTCTTTCTGTTGATATGTTTCTTGTAGATGATGGTCTTTCTTTTATTGACTACAATTTCTTTGATTTAGATGAAGAATAAATCTTCCCTTATCATCAACCTTATCTTTGGCCTACTCCTTTCCTTAACTCAAACAATATTTGATGTAGTCTTAGGATCAATTATTTCTTCTTCTTCCTCTTCTTATCACATGCAAGATTTCTTGTGAAATCAACTCTCCTCAGTTTTACATTTCAGTCTGGGATCCTAAATTCTAAATTCTACTATGAGCGTTGCCTTTTAATTTGGAAGCACTCATTGTAATGAGATAAACAAAGGCATTTCCAATTCAAAATACAATTATTAACACATATCATCTCAAGCAGGGGGCGTTGTCAGATTAAATGACCACATGCTGAAATAATTAAAACTAGTTAGTTAGTATGCAAACAAGGATCTGTCTACTCTCTAGACTAAGTTTTGTGTATCACAAGATGTGTTACAGATTTAGGATGTTGAACACACAATCATGGAAATAAAATCAAGTGGTAATATATAACACACGCACAGGAAAATAGAGAGACTATTTCTATAGTTAAAAAATAAATCCAGATGTCAAAATGTGAAGTTCCACCATTTTGTTTAGCAGCCCCAATCAATCTAAACATCGTTGATTAAAGTGACTAAATTTCAAGGTCTTGTCGCTTTTCATTTCAGCTAAAACTTTGTAATATTTGTTGGCGTGATAGAATTTTGGTATTGGGTTAGCCCCTAAATGCTGACAAGGAGTCTATATTGGTGCCTACGAGGAGCACAAATCAAAGGATACAAGATTGTGATTGAGACACAAATTTCTAAAGCTAAGACAATGCCCAAAGGTCCAAATTGAACACTAATTTATGCAAAGGTGTCTAGCTATGCAGACAATTGTTAGAGGTGTTATCAAAAGGAAATTTGAAGTTTCAAGTGCCTCATTGTCGAAGAATTCTTCCAAATGCTCACGCAAGGAAAACCCATCCAAAGATTGTATTCAGACTCATGATTTTGAATGACCAAGTGTATGAGGGTTATGGGAAGTATTCACAGAGCTCCGAAAGATAGTTAATTAGTAGCGAATCATCAATTATTGAGTACAAATGGCAGAGGATCAACTAAGTGGATCATTCCAAATTCCAAGATTTGATTCCAACTCCAACAAGTCGAGACATCTAACAACAATTTTCGACTTTGTTTTTAGTATGTGGATTGAAATAAAAGATAGTTTGTTAACTTTATGGATCTATACTAACTATTATATGAAACAAGGGTTTGGTTTTCAGAGAAAAAAAACTATTTCGTAAAGTTTTAATATTTTTGAGATCAATCAAAATTGTCTGGATCAAAAGTACCAGAACTTTGGCCTCAAGGATTCTTGTGGTTACAATTTCCATTTTGTGTCTTATCCTGATGTGATTGTTTCCTTCATTGTGCAACTCATGTCATGTTTATCTTGAATATTTTATTAAATAAAAATGTTTCAGAACTCATCCAAGTTAGATGCTATGAATACAAATGAATCAAGTATTTCAAGTTTTTCCTTCTAAGTTACTTTAGAATTCACCCTTTCCTAGGTGATGTACTATAATGGAATGTTCTTCTTTTCAACCTTAAGCTAATATGTTTTTATATCTAAGAAATAATTTCTACCTGTTGAAGCCTCAAAAATCATTGCTCCAACATGGGGGAAAACCACCCAGTTCAGACCTTGGTTGGAAACTCCTTTTTCGTTTGGAGTAGTGGCTCCGACTGGGGATGATGGGACTAGTTTCCCAATCTGTTTAATGATTGTGCTAAATGGGGTGGCGTGTGATGTTTTTTAGAGTAACATTTAAGATAACGGTAATCTAGTCTAAACTAATAAATCACAAATGAATTTAACTTCTAATTTTTGAAAAAAACTATCTAATCATAATATACCTGGGATAAACTTGACATATGCGATCTACAATAATTTCTAAAAGCAATTGGTAATAAAGATCATTCAATTGCGATTAGAAGTGAATCTGTTTTAACAATAATCGTTTCGTATAAAAAGTTAGCTGAAACGATTATGAGAAATATATCGCATAAAGAGTTATTCATATATTCAGCATAAAATAAAGATCATCATCATACAGAAGTGCAATAACGATAATCAAAATTCAGACTTTCATACATAAATAATTCGAAAGAAATGATTGCTTAATACACAAGTAAAAAGGATTACGAGATAAAAGTACCATTTATAATACGTCCTACTCATGTGTTTCAACAATATTGATCTATCTTCAATCCATTCAACATCATCTAAAAGTACAAAAGTGAAATTTCAGTAGAAGATGCTAAATCAGATAAAAAATAAATCCCGTTCCATATATTTCACTAGAAATTCCTCAAAGGGATAGAAGTGCATGTTTTGAAGAGAGTTTCTGATAAAATTTTGGACCCCTCTCTAAATGCATGAGAGGGGTTTAAATACTAAAACTATAAAACTAAAAATAAATTATTACAAAAATAGTTGAGGAGGTTTAAACGACCTGCCTCAATTTATGCAAAAATAAAATCAAAATTAAAGTAAACAAGGTGACTAACTATGTTGCATTTGATCCTTCAGATCACAAATATCCACCATAGGCTTCAGCTGTGTAGGCTGGTCGACTTCAACTTTCAACTGTCCATCGAATATGACATCAGTCAGTGTTGGTGCCATTTTCTCAGTAGAAGTGGTTAGGCATCGCAAGGTCATCCATTGGCTGTGAGGCTTGACCAAATGTTTCCAATATGCCTCCTAGACTAGTCTGGTCGTTTTCCTTATCACTTCCACTTTTTCTTCTGCTGCCTGTTTCCATTGTTGTTCAAGCTGTTTCGCATCTGGAAGGAACCCTAGAATGGACTCTGCCACTAGATTGGCACCATGCAAATTCTCATTGATATTTTCTATGATAATGTTTGCTACTGTTGCCGCATCTGCTGTTGCCTTTTTTGCTTATTTAAGCTGAGAATCGCAACTTGTAAACAAAATTTCCTTATGTGATTCTTCTAGCTTGGGTAGGTTAGCGTTTCTCCCCTCCTTTGTATTTTACCAGGCGATGAAGTCAGAGACATTTTTAAAGATCTCATCATATTCAAGTCATATTTCTACGACTTGACTTGTCAGTTTATCACTTGTTTCACATTAAGATTTCCAATGTGCAATCTTCTGGAACAATAGTTCTTTCTGATATGTCAATTGGGAATTAAGTCCGAGTGCTTTGGTAATAAATTGATAAATTTTTGGATTGTCTTTATGTAGATCAGTTATTGCCTGCACCTGTGCTTCCTTCTCGGCTAATCTAGTTCGATGTTCTATTTTCATTTGTTCAAATTCCTATTGAAGCTTGGCAAACTGTATCTCTGCCTGCTGGTCGGATTTGACTTGCTATAATTGTTGCTCAAGCGACGTTATTTTATTTTCCTTTTCTCTAAGCAACATTTGGACTTCTGTTGCTTTGTCTATGGTCACTGTAGCATAAGCACCTGCAAACTGCGAGAGTCTAGTTAGGTTGGCGGATGGATCGACAGGTGAGTCCTTCCATAGAACATCCATTAGTTCATTTTCAGGGGTAGTAACAACTATAAAGTCCAATTTTCTTTTATTTCTTTGCCTTTTCACCATGGCCTTGTGCTGTGGGCTATAGAATACATCAAGAGGGGGTATTTCTTCAATTCTCAGAATTATTTCGGAGGTGGGGGTAACAGGGATATGCTCTACTTCTTTTTCATTTGTAGTTTCTTCCACTGTAATTTCCAGAACTATTTTCTGTTGTGGAGTTTGCAACTCCGGCACCTGTTCCTCTATATTGAGACTCTTATTAAAATTATCCCACTCTTCCTCTAAGTCAATTATCATGGGTTTTATTGGTTGTGCAGAGGTAGTAGGGATTTCAACCTGCTTGCTAGCTGAAGTTTCTTCAGCTATATTTTGTGTAGATTGGGCCGTATCCTCGATGCTTCTGCTTTTTCCATTTTGTGATGACTATCGTGATTCCTCGATAGATTTTTCTTGAGACTCTACCCCAAAATTGGATTTGGAATTTTCTTTGGAGTCACCTTCTATAGTCACACTGGGAGTAGGCTCCCTTATTGGTTCAATTAATAATTGGTCCAATGGGACCATTTCCAACCTTCTTTATTTGTAATTGTAAAACTTTTCTAGATCTTCATGGTCAAAAAGTAGTTGTGCCATATGTTTCACCTTTGCAAAGGTGTTTTTTTTCAAAAAGATATCGTCAAAAACATCCTCCTCATTAGTGAATACTTTTATTTTCACCAAAGTGGTGAAATTCTTGATAGTGCCAAATGGGTCATACTGCCATCCAGGGAATTTGGGTAATTTCAGAGATAGCATGTTCTCTGCTTCTTTGAACGTGTGTCCCAGGTCGTGTAGTGCAAATTCTCCACACTGTATAGGGAATGCAGGCCAAATGACCTTCTTTGACTCTTTCAGTGTATGGCTCATTCCTCCCTCACTAGCTGTCTGATAGGCTATCTCCCTAGCCATCAATTTATATGGAACATAGTATGGGAGGATGTTGGGGGAGGTGATGCTGCCAAAAAATCTGATATATGTAAATGTTTCCTTCCCGAACCATCTGGCCACTGGGAGGATTGTTATAGACATTTTTGTGCCCTACAACCCCAAGCATGAAATGTCCATAAACCAAGGGCTCCTAAGTCCCTAAAAGTGTTGTTCTAACCCCTAAATGAACAAGGTCAATAGATTACAGCTTCTCCCAGAAGTTCTCCATGAAAAACTACTCAAAATTGGTCAAAACAGGATCATTGCAGCTGCTCCACTGGCTAGGTGCGTTGCATCTCACCCAAATGCACTGTGAGGGTGTGTTTCATTTCAAAAGTCCCTTCTGTGGGGTGCGATGGGTGAGAAATGACAAATGGCAGTGTCATTCCGCGAGGTGGAGAGGCAATGGAAGCTTCCAGAATCTTCTCCTGTGACACTTGCCTCACTGAATTCGACCAAGGATGAGTAAGAGGCCCTCAGTCTCCAAGTGGAAGCAAGAACTATCAGAGAGAAGACACTAATAAAATCACAAGTTGACTCATCCCCCTTACAGATATCTATATATGGATCCCTCATCCCAGAGATCCAGAGGCTGGAATTTTGCATATTGTAAGGAATTGATGTTGGTTTCTAGAGACAAACATCAGATTGTTGGGTGATCTATGCTTTGTTTGAGGTGAAGAGGGGCTTCTTTGCTGGGAGGTTGATGCTGGTTCAGAACAACTGGTTGTAACTCCTCCTGGATCTTTTCTTGTTTATCAATAAAAGCTATTTGAGTTTTCCTCCATGCTTTTGTATCATTGATGCTTGTTACATTTGTATGGTCAATTTACATCTGATCCTAGATTGTTTATGATTATAGATCCATGTCTTTGTATAGTGCTATGCTTCTGTGATCTTACAGGTACTTTGTGAAGCTGGGCGTGCAAGGGAGCAGGTAGCTGAGGACTATCAAAGAAGAGAGGGATCAAATCAAAGGATTAGCGCAAGACAGAGGTTGGTCTTTCTATTCCTCTCTATCTATAATTCATAAAGGAAAAACAAAAGTAGCTTTTCTCTGTTTGTTTCTAAGGCAGCTGTCACACCTTAGTGGGATAGAGCAGTTCTATATAGACACTTTTCCCTGTAACAAAATGGCGACTCCACTGGGGAGCTAATTAGTTTGTTTGTTTATCATTCTTTGTTGTTTGTTTCATAAACTTACAAGTAGCATTCGAACTGCATTTGCCATAACAAATGCAAAGTAGATAACTGCTGCTTCAATCCATTCATTGGATTTGTTTATGATTTAGACAGCTGATTCACAAACTATCTGATTGCCCTTGTGATAGCTCTTAGATCCTCCTTAGATCTACCCCTGATTGTTGCATTACTGATTGCTTTTTACTCGGCCAAAAACCAAGAACTGAACTCCAAACTGTGACCTGGAGACCGAACAGAGTCTCGTTTCTGGCCCAGCGTAGGTACTGTTCAGAGATTCTGAATTTCAGCGCACTTCCCGAGTGGGCAACCTGCGCTGCATTTCAGATTCTCTGTGTTACAGGTGCGCTGATCAGACTAGCTCTGTGCAGTTGTGGTTTCTGTGGATCATTCTTTCCAGTTCTATTCCTGAATTTTGCTGCCTGTGATCAGTATATGTCTGTTTGAAACCCCTTTTCCTTGCTGTTATTCCGCCTCCTTTGTACAAAAGAACTGTAGATGTTTTTGTGTGTTTGTTGAGTCATTTACAGTTTTCCTTTGCAAAAGTAGCATAGTCGTACTGTCGTCCTTTGATTTGAATCTGTCGCAAGTGTCGATTTCGATCGTAGGAAAAAGTTTGATTGCTATTGATGGTCGATTATCCTGTTACTATTGCTTTTGGTTTGAATTTGTAATTTTCTAGTGTCAAGAACGAGTGTTCATTTCAAAATCGTAAGGTGTCGTAATCATCTCTATTTTTGATTTCGAAAAAAGCTTGTTTATATTTGTCGCTTGAAAAGAAATTCAGATTTGTACATCAACTTTCTTTTTAGCATCCATATACTAAGAAAGTCGAAAACAAATACATGCATGTGCATTTGCATATAGACAGTCTGTTTGGCTTGATTTAGGAAAGTGCATTTACAGTGTGCTCTTTGCTCTTTGTGAAAAGATTCTGTCTTTCTTTTCCCTAGTAGCTAGGATTTTCATTGCATAAAAGAGATAAAAAGTTTGTTTATCATCTTAGATTGCATTTTAGGAATTACATCTACATCTCGTGGTGAACCCGAAAGGCAAACTTCATAAACAAGATCAACTTAAAATAAATTCAATGAATCTAACAACGCTTTGGAACTTAACGCACAACATTTAGAAGTCTAGGCTAGAGACATATTCCGGCGTCGTAAAACCTGGTAACTGTTGTTCTCACTGATGGTTGGGTGATTCCTCCACTTTGAGACGATAAGTGCCAGTACGGACTTGTGCTCCCACGTACCATCGAGTATATTTTGGGAGACCCCTATAGGCTTAAATCCTTTATCCATAGGAAGCCGTGTCTGCCGCCCTATCGATCGCAATGCACTGAACACAGCATTCGGGAAGATTGACTGTTGTACCGTAAAAAGTATTCTGCAGTTTTGCGATTGGTTTGGTACTCCCTCTACCTAGATTTCCAAAGCAGTCCCTTTCGTTCCTTTTCAGAATCCTTAACGGAAAAGGTCCATCTGAGCACTTGTCACTTCAGGCTCATTAAAAATCGAAGGCGACTAGAGTCATCTTTTGTTTTTTCTTGACTCTTAAAAACTGAAAAAACAAGTTGTGTCAAAGCGTCTAAAATTTATTTTAAACGGAATATTCATTACCCTTTCCTGCATTGATCTTGAGTTGAGAAAATGGAGTCCACCAACCAAGGAATTCCCCTTGGAGGAAATCCTAGTCCCTTCTCCTCTTGGGGAGATGTTGGTGCACCCCATATGGCCACATTGTCGCTTCCAGTACTAACAATTGGTTTGCCTGTATGGCTCTTCTCAACCTCTGTCGTTCAGAACACCACTATTCCTGAACAATCGAATTAGCAAATAGACGAGTCCAGAGTTACCCACCAACCTTCTACTTCCTCTAATTCTTCCTCTCCTCCTTCCTCTTCGCTTGATGGGGCTGGTAAAGCCAAAAGTCAAGTTCCTAAGGAGAAGAAGGAAAAGAAGAAGAAAGAGAAGAAGAAGAAGGAGCCAAAAGCGAATGGGGGAAAATGAGTGTTGTTTAACGAAAATCCACACACTGCACCGACCAGGCCTAAATCGCCATGTGTCATTTGCAAGGGAGACCACTATCATAGAGATTGTCCTTGCATCCCTCGGATCTTAAGGGACTGGTCTCCTCATTTGCACAACCCGGTGTCATCAACCTCTGATGATCATGTTGAAAACACACCGTCAACTAGTGAAAGTGAAGCCCCAGGACAAAAAGGAAAATATAGATTTCCTTGTAAACTGTGCGAAGGTGATCACGCCATCCACCGTTGTCCCTTCTTAGACGAGGCTAAAAGAGTTTTGGACGATCGTCCGGTTTCACTGTTACGACTTCCTCCTGGATATAAAAAACTCTTGCCGAGTCCGTCACCAGTTGAAAATCCGGCTGGCCCGCTCAAGTGGTCGGCTGAAACATCTATCATTGAAGATAAACCATCTGAATCCATACCAGACGAAAGTCAAAAGGTCGAGGCGGCAGTTGACCCGGTTTTGCCTTCAGAGGTTCCATCTTCAGATGATACAATCACTGAAGAGAACAAGGATGACACCGTCCAAATTCTTTTCATAAGCACAGACTCCAACGAACACGGGGGCAATTTACCCGTTCCTTTACCGCAGGAAGGAAGTTTGTCAGAGTCGTACCCGACCGTCTATTCGGTCCCACCTCCAAGCAACCTAGTTGTCTCCTTCAACTGGAATCAACTAGGCAAACCCCGTTTACCAGCTAGTGTACCATTCCGAATTATTGTTCAAATATATAGAATGGTTATGGTTGGTACCATCATAGATGAGGGGGCTTCTGTGAGTATCCTTTCCTCAACTGCTTGGAAAGCGCTTGGTTCGCCATCGCTTTTGCCTGAGATGAGAAATCTGACAGGCTTTGATAAAGGAACCAGTCGACCGTTAGGGATCCTTCCCAATGTGCCCATAACATTGAGAGGGAAAAGCGTTCACATGAACGTGATGGTAGTTCAAGGACCCCTGGATTACAATCTACTCCTTGGACGAGACTATATTTATTGCATGAGAGCCATTGTCTCATCACTCTTTAGAGTGATGTGTTTTCCGCACGAAGGAAGAGTGGTCAAGCTCGTAGACCAGCTTTCATTTCCCGGATCACGCATAGCAAATAGTCATATACCATCCCTAAATGGTCTTTTCACGCAAGAAATGTCTCAATCTCCAGTTCGTCCACCTGATGAGCGCGAGTGATTCGAGGGGACATGACTGAAACCCAGGGGGCATGCACCCTGGTCTGCTTCGGCAGGAAAACTTCGGGTATAAGGTAGGTTTCCGCGAGAGAATATGACTAGTCTGTACCCCCGTCCGTGATTGGAAGAGGGGGTTATTTTGGAACAAGATTCTCTTGTCAAAGTTATGTGAGTTGGCGGGCATCGCTGTTCACCTTTGTTTGTTTCGATAGACATCGCCGAAGAAGTGTTTTGTTTGCGCTGTGAATAGAGCAATCTTTGGGTAACCTGTAAGAGGTAGGCCTCTCTCGGTAAAACAAATTCTTTAATGGACTAAAGAAGGGGTAACCTTGAAACTCTATTTTATACCTGGGGGCATGCAAACCTTTTGGAGTGCAAGCGAAGAGCGGCTATTTATTTTTTAAATTTATAGGACCTCTAACCCTTTAAACTCGTAGGATTGGTCGTTTCCTAACTTGCATAAAGAAAGGATGTGGGGAAAATCTCTAAAAGTTGCGGTTTTTATATGAGACATTCTTATCACACGACTGGATTAATCGAGCAGTTTTAACACATAGTTCAAGCTCGTTAAAAAATAAACATAAGACATGAGCAAATGTTTCCACCCGCGTTTAAGCTCATTAAAAAATGAACTATTCCCCGGTAAATAACCATCGTGAATGTAGTACTTCAGCCATTAAAGCCTTGGTCGTGTTTGCACCGTCACCTCCACTTTTTCATTGGCCGATCATTCACCTCCATTTGATTGTTTACCCATTTTGAGGAACAGCTGCGAAGAGTGATTTCACTAGCCATCCTTGTGACACTGCCGTGATTGGAAAATTCCAAACCTTACCTGGAATCAGCTGCTACCCGTTTTATCACTCGTTCCTCAAAAGATGAGTCTCCTTTAAGCTCTTTTCAACTAACTCGTAAAATATGAAAAGATTGCCGAGCCATTGGCCTCTCCAGCTCGTTAAAGGGACAAGAAGTGCTATCCCTCCTCTAGATTTTAATCTTTTTGGACTCGAGGGATTATTACACAAAAAGATCGAGCGCTTGTTTTGTTCGGCTCGTTAAAAGTATCGAAAATTCATCCCTTCTGTATTGTTTTATACTTTTTCGGACTTAAGGGATTAGATGACGAAAAAGGAATTTTGGAGTTACCTTTACGTTCCTTTTCAGACTCTCTAAAATTGAAAAGGACCGAGTTATCTTTGTCGTTAAACTTGTTAAAAAGATTAATAGCGACAAACTTGTCTATAGACGAGAACGAGTTTCACTATCGCTAGGCTCGTTAAAACATAGCGATGGGTTTGCCCGAAGGTCAAATTATAGAACAAGCATATGTTATCCTCCTCAAGCTTGACAAAAATAAAGAGGTACTGGTCAGCAATGACTGGGGAAAAATTGGGAAGAAAACTCAAAGAAACTTTGTTGGTAGCAAGTCGCTCTTGAACATGACACTTCCACTCCGTGTCCGAGTCAGGTTGGGTTGTTTCATTCACCGGTCACATCACCATGGTCACGCCATACCATCCACATTTGGGGTTAATGCTACCAATCCATCACATCAGTGTCGCCAGTATGTTCAAGAGAAGTCATTCAGTGAATTCACCTGTGTCTCACCCACTACCATACATTATACTCCATTCTTTCATGACCGCCACTCTGAACCTTATATCACCAGATCATTTTCACCTCCATTAAAATCATTTGCTCCATTCCGTGTCATTGATGTGCGATTCATTAAGGCCCTCCTGTGACGGATCACTTCTTGTCGACATCAGCTCATTATCCAAGAAGTTGATCTAGGAACACCCTATTCAGTACTTTGAAGCTTGCATGCCTCAATGGCAATTTTCTCACTTCCGGCGACAGGTTTACATCAATGGCCTTCGACCGAAAGATTTTGCGTGGTGTTCGACGCCAAGTCCTTTATTCACACCATGTGAATTGTACTATAGTACCTTGAGGGTCATTATCATTATCGGTGATTCCTCTCGCGCTTGTTAACAGTTTACATCATTGACTGGTAATCAAGCGATGTCTTTCCATGTTCGACTTCAGAACATTTCTCACATGGATCGACTTGTACTTCGAGTGAAGATCGGATGAGATTGAAGACCCCGGATCTAGTTTCATCCATTCGGGCTGTGATATATATTCAGGGAAATAAAGACATTAAATCTACATCATTGCAGCATAGATAATCATCCTACCAAAAGGATGATGGCTCTATCAGAATCATCAGTCTACACTCAGACGGTTGTCTGTCCTATGTACATGAAAATGAATTTATAAAGTTGAGCATGGGAATGCCCGCCTCAGCTAGATCATGAAAATATTATGAAGATAATGTATTGTATTGTATCTTATTACAGGTCTCCTCCCAGCATTGAAAGAACTTCGAATCCTCATAATAAAGCATTTCACCCGACACCAAAAGGTTAACGGCCTCATACTTTAGGGGGCAACTGTTATAGACATTTTTGTGCCCTACAACCCCAAGCATGAAATGTCCATAAACCAAGGGCTCCTAAGTCCCTAAAAGTGTTGTTCTAACCCCTAAAGGAACAAGGTCAACAGATTACAGCTTCTCCCAGAAGTTCTCCATGAAAAACTACTCAAAATTGGTCAAAATAGGATCATTGCAGCTGCTCCACTGGCTAGGTGCGTTGCATCTCACCCAAATGCACTGTGAGGGTGCGTTGCATTTCAAAAGTCCCTTCTGTGGGGTACGATGGGCGAGAAATGACAAATGGTAGTGTCATTCCGCGAGCTAGAGAGGCAATGGAAGCTTCCAGAATCTTCTCCTGTGACACTTGCCTCATTGAATTCGACCAAGGATGAGTAAGAGGCCCTTAGTCTCCAAGTGGAAGCAAGAACTATCAGAGAGAAGACACTAATCAAATCACAAGCTGACTCATCCCCCTTACAGATATCTATATATGGATCCCTCATCCCAGAGATCCAGAGGCTGGAATTTTGCATATTGTAAGGAATTGCTGTTGGTTTCTAGAGACAAACATCAGATTGTTGGGTGATCTATGCTTTGTTTGAGGTGAAGAGGGGCTTCTTTGCTGGGAGGTTGATGCTGGGTCAGAACAACTGGTTGTAACTCCTCCTGGATCTTTTCTTGTTTATCAATAAAAGCTATTTGAGTTTTCCTCCATGCTTTTGTATCATTGATGCTTGTTACATTTGTATGGTCAATTTACATCTGATCCTAGATTGTTTATGATTATAGATCCATGTCTTTGTATAGTGCTATGCTTCTGTGATCTTACAGGTACTTTGTGAAGCTGGGCGTGCAAGGGAGCAGATAGCTGAGGACTATCAAAGAAGAGAGGGATCGAATCAAAGGATTAGCGCAAGACAGAGGTTGGTCTTTCTGTTCCTCTCTATCTATAATTCATAAAGGAAAAACAAAAGTAGCTTTTCTCTGTTTGTTTCTAAGGCAGCTGTCACACCTTAGTGGGATAGAGCAGTTCTATATAGACACTTTTCCCTGTAACAAGGATGTCAACTTCAACTTCTTGGGAAAACTTGGGGGCATCTCGATTATAAAGCTGCTTATGAATGGGGAGCATAACTCCATGGAAAATCTTGAAAAAATGTGGTTGAAAATTGGATTCCCACATGACCTTGTGGTACATGTGAATGGGAAGTGGATTTTGAACAGTCCATTTCCATCCCATGATGGGGAACTTTGAACTAAAACAAATAGCATCTATAACATAGGCACTCATAAAAAATGGGGGGTAAACCCTCGAAGCAATACTTCTTCCCCTTCTATACCCGATAATTGTTTTTGCTAAATTGTCTGACAAGATTTGGACCCAATTCGTTATAATTGCGTTAACGACTGAATCTATTAACGACAACCATTCTGGGGAGAACTTAGTACTATCTGGTCTACCAAACATTCTACATAACATAGCCGCAACAAAACTATAAGGGGGACAAATAGACGCAGTAGTGTACATACCATTTATGTATTTCTTGATTTTCTCTTCATTATTCGACCAGGCGCAAGTGCAATCCGCTTGGTTACTGTTCTCTTTGGCAAACTTCTCTATGAATTGCCTGCTGTAGATGACCTGTAGCTTTGGTAGGTGGTACATAAGCCGTAGGTTGTCCAGGGTAAAATATCTGATGACCCATTGTCTTCTCGTCTTAAATTCTCTATCTGAGATGTCGGCTTCATCGATAACCCATTTTACCATGTTGGTATAAGGGATTATCTTCGGCTGAGTGGCTATGCGGTGCAAAAATGAGCAAGCTATCTCTAGCATGGAAGCGTCTAAGGAATCTCATCTGTCAACTGTAACATTTGTTTCCATAATCCTCGGTTGTTCCTCCTCCAGTATGTTGTACATAGTCTCCCATGTAGAGGTTCCTCCCTCTCTGCTGCATGTGGTATCTGTGAATAGGGGAGTCATCTCTGTCTTCTCAGAGGCTACAACCTTGCCTTTCTTCCCCATTGTTCTCAACACTCTACTCTGTGGGTTTTTCCTGAAATGAAGAACAAAAACTATTAGACACTCAAAGATGAACGTAAAAATGAAATAATGCAGATATCTTGTAAAGGTGGTAAAAGAAGCATTATTTGAACACACGTAACAAGATATCGTATCAAGTTAAATGGATTTTCACACATAAATGCTGTTATTTTCCACTAATGCCCACTAATGATTCGTTATTCCTTAGCTTTATTGCTCATAAATGTTTGTGTTGTAAAATGGGATGGAGGATTCTAGGGTGGCGAGCCATTATACTGTGATGATAGCGATCGTGCGATTTGCAAAGCAATATCACAGATTGCAATATCACAAGATATGCCTTTTAACATTCTTACCTCCTGCTGTGTGTCTGCGAGATGCGAGATGCAAGCTGTCCATGAGCTGTTTCACGTGTAGTTAATCGCTAGGTTTATCCTACGCAATAGACTTGATGGACTCGAAATATTTACTTTTAATATTCTAAGGTGTGGGTCTGGGTGCGAATCACATTTCGCAATATCGAGTGATGGTAAGTGCAAAGCATTTGCTTGAATGCCCGAAATGTGATGCAATAAAAGTCAAAGTTCCATCGCAATTTCGAAGCTCGTAAATCTTGCTATATCATTTTTAAGAGAGATTTCTTTATAAGTCATGATATGTGATGTGAGACTTAAGCCTAAAAAAGCTTAAGGACTTCTGTTTTCATTGGATTTTATGATAATTTAGACCATGGAGCCCTTATTTAATCGCTTTGCTTGATTTTGGAGGTTCTTAAAAAGGTCTTTTGTTGGGTGTTAGACACGCTATATATGAAAGGTAAGTCTTTAGTAGTTCCCAAAAAGGTTTTGATTGTTATCTTTGCTTTATTCAAAAAATAAATGAAATGACTAAATGCTAAGTTTTGTTTTTTGGATGAAACTTTTTAACGGGTCCCTATTTAGTTAATGTAACATTAACTACTATCATTAACAAATGGGGGGTTGTTGAATACCACAACGCTACCCTACATTTTATAATCCTTTGTTCGATTTTCCAAGTATCCAACAAAGCTTTGATGAAATTTCAAATCGCATGACTCCAAGCCCAATGTATTGTTGCTCACCCTAACCACAATCTTCAAAATTCTATCACATACAAAAAATCCATCCATTAATTTAAATTACAGATTGTTGTCACAATAACATTGGGTAATAGATCTATAGAGAGATCCATGTGGTTTAATGGGGCTTGACCCAGGTTCAGAGCATGCTGCACACCAAAAAAACCCTAAACATTGGCCCTTTTGGCAACGACTTGCAAGCAGATCGTAGTCTCACCTGAAGCAATTATGGGACGCTGTAGAACCAAGTTTCTGCAACCAGAGGGATATGATCACTATTGCATCTGTGTATTTACTTATGTTTTCTACCTTCCTATAACTTTGTGTACATAAATAAGTTTGCGCTGATGATTAACCTTACAAAATTACCTTTATCGCATCAAATAACAGGAAATAGCATAACACGTATTCTTCCGTGCAATTAAGTGAAAAACATGCATAATGATAATAACAAAAACAGAGAATGAAAACAAAAAGATACACAATACTTCACCAAAACTTCTTCTTTATTGATAATGGTTTTCAATACATGTTCTTTTTCAACCTGCACACCCAGCTGCAGGTGGTCTGCGCATTCAACTGCAGACTCTTCCAGGTCCCCGTGCACTCAGCTGTGGAACCTTCCCCAAAATATAGACTCAAAAATAGAGATTCAATTCACTTATGATGATATGATATGATATGATTCTATTACAAAGTATTACATCTCCTTATATACATTACATCATTACAAAAACCATGGTCCACATACCATGGATCCAATAAAACAGTGACTAGTACCCAAAATCCGTTACAAAATAAGGGGCTTTGACACACCCTAAAGTCCCTAAAACACCATGCGATGAATAAAACTTCGCTAGCTCCGCGCGTTCCTCTCCTCAAAATGTGGAGTCTTTGACCCAAAACTTGGACCAAGTTGGGCTACACCCAATAGATCCCCAACACTCACCCGTGACTCATCCCGAGTCACTCAGCTTCAGTTCACTTGATCTTCACTACAATTATGTTGTATATTGCATTATACTACTGCACTGTATTTTCCATCTGTTTCTCATGTTTGTGCATCTCCTCCAACAATGTCTCTGTGGTTGGGCCAACAACCTTTTGTAGTATCTCTGCCTCTCTTTTCTTCAATTCTTTGAGCCTGTCGTCCACTGCCAAAGACAATTTGAGTGCCTCATCCTACCATGGCTGAGTCCATGCTTGTAATATCTTCTCCTTCCTCCAAATCTCATCTATCTACTTTTGGAGGTTCTTCCCTTCAGTAATGCTGGTGAGTCTCTGCAAGACTGGTAAGGTCTTTACAACTGCCAGGATCTCGTCGTGCTACTTCTGCTTCACCTGTAATTCTTCCTCGATTTTCTAGATGTTTGGATCCTCCTGTAATGAGGTCCAAATCTACATCGTGTCATCCAATAGCTTCTCGCAGTTTGCCACTGTGTCAGAGATGCCTTTCAACACTGCCTTTACATATTTCTGTATCTGCACCCATACTTGTGGTAGTGTGGCAAGATGTAGGCTTATTTTTAAATCTGATATCTGCACTTCATAATCAAATTTGAGCTTTGCCAATGTGTTCTTTGATTCCTTGATTGTGAGGGTGACCTTCACAACCTTTTCTGCTGGTGGTTACTCGTCACTGATTTTTACATCCGGGACTGTTCTGCAACTCTCTTGGATGAATTTTTCCAACTGCTCTTGTCACTAAATTGTATCATCTCTGTGCTTACCCACCTCTTCCAGCTACTTCTTCAGTGCAACTTTCTCCTTTTTTGTCTGCATTGTCATCGCTGAGGTTCAATGCTCCCACTACTTCAACTAAGTTGTTAAACTTTGATGGAATTCATGCAGCATCTAAATGGGTAGCGCGACAATATTTATGCTGACGTTCTTCCATACTTTAGCTCAATTTTATACTCTGGTGAGTACCAATGAAGTTCCCTATTTGGCACCTGCACAATTCTAATGCCAAATTGCGTTTCTATCCTTTGCTCTCGCTGCAGTGGCTAAGCTCTTTGTTTTGGTTTCTTTGCTGCTTGCGAAAACGCCTTCAGCTTCTTGATGCCTTTTTGTACTTCAGTCAAGATCATTTTATATCGATCATAAATTCTATCCTAGGTCTTGCTATGACCTCCCAGACCTTCTCTCTGATCTCGTCGATGTCCCCATCAGTGAGGACAAGCATTTCTACACCCTTGGGCTTAACCACCTTTTGCTTTTTCCTTTTGCATGTTACAGTTGTGTCTCTCCTTTTGACAATGAAATGTGACTCCTTTGATACTCCTGCATCACTGAGGGGTTCCTCATGCTCCTGCTCTATTTCCTCTGTTTCCACCTCTGCATCCTTTCTACTTGTACCTGCATCCTGCGGGGTACCCTTCTCTATTCCAACTGATCCACCTAGTGGAGCCATCCATTCTTTCGAACACTACTGTAATACGAAGAGCAAATCATCCTCAGTCACTAAATATGGCAATGGGTGCCATGCCTTAGTTGGGTCCTTCGTCTCCTTCACATAATCTCTGTGAAATTCTGCTTTGAAATATGAAATTTGACAATACTGCTTGTACATACTAGGTGATAACCTTGGATGCTGATTCACCACCACGTGTAGATCCATTTCCATCACCACAAAGAAAATCCTATTTTATGTTGCGGCGCCGACTACTTAGTAAATTAGAGGGAGGCATACCTTGCTACCTCATAGACATCCACCTCGACCAATGGAAACTGCGAACCTTTTGGTTCTTTCCACACTATTAGCTCGATGAGTATTAACAACCAAGCAGTCTATCAAAATTTCTTCGCAAAGATAGGCAACCTAGTTAAACTAGACTCTTGCACTACACTGCATAGCCAAAGATACTACTGCTACAGGCACCTCATTGGCATGCACTTCCTTATTATCTTTCCTACCAAGATGTGTGTAGCAAAACACACTCCTTGGTCATCAATGGAGTTGATGCCGTATCCCTGTGACTTCTTCACTAAGCCAAACATTTCCTTCATCATTTGCACCATCTCCTTGTCTTTATTTTTTCCCACGAATTATTCTCCAAGGTCTTTTACCTGATGAGGCAACGCTGTGATTTTTCTGATTAATATCTCATCAATCAGGATCCTCGTCCCTAACCAAATGCACTTATCATGCATCAATGCGAGGAGCTACTGCACACATACTGTATTGTTTGTTATTTGACCGAATTATGGCACATTCAACATATTTAGGAGGTCCGCTCTTTACATTCATGTAGCCCACTACAATGGTTCTAGCCTCGTGACTCCACTATCTGGGTATTGAACATGCTTAAGATATATACTCATTTCAAATTGAGGGTAATTTCTTTGATTGTTGAAGTCTCAGTCTTCCATTTTTAGCCAGGGATCCTCACCAACACTTCACCCTCAAACGACACTTCCTTCGGTAGCAACAAAGTGAACACGTAGAACTTTCCATCCTTGGGCTCCTTAACTGACTTGGCGTTTGGTTTTCTTGGTGGTATGTAAGGTGGAAACACAATGAGAATCTCTTCGTCCTCTATCTGCATGCATTGAAAATCAACCTCCTCTTCATTATCATTGATCAGGTGAGGCATCTTATGCTGAATCAACTTCTTCCCCTTATCTTCTTTATTCTTTGTGTGGTATTTTGTGATGCAGGAGCATACAACACCCTTAATCAAAGGGAGGAATACAAAGCGGAGCGGAAGAGGAGACGTGGACCAGGGGAGCAAAACAGGGAAAATCTGTTTTAAAACAAATTTAAAGATGGAAAAAGTTGGATAAAAGTCTCGAGGAGACTTATCAATATGTATTTTTCCAAATATGCATGCATTATGGAGCTTTAGGGCTTTTTGGGAGAAAATCAAGGAAGGGATGTGATTGGATCCTTCATAGTGATCCGATCTAACACTTCTTATATATATTAACCTACGCGTTCAATAGAGATATAGAGAGCAATAGATAGAAGACTATGAGAATAGTGTGTTTACAATGTAGTTGAAGGAGAACTTGTACTAAGGCTGAAATGCCTTAGATCTTGTAATTGCTCTGTATATAATAAAAGTGTGACTTCTGTGGATTTGTGCAGATCCATGTATTTATGTCGTTTCATGTTCTATTATATATGCGCTGGTAGTTTAATGTCTCAATTTCCTGTTTGTATGTGTGTGGATCGAGCATCGATCATAGTAGGATCGATGGCAATCAAATGAATGCTGTTATATGGGAGTCGTGATACGAATGCAGGTATGGTAGAGAACTGTGGCTTAAAGCACAGATTCCATCAAATGGTGGATGAATGTGAGCATGCATAGGAATTATATCGTGTAGGTGAAGTTATTTTACAAGTGATAGTTCCACAAGCGAATCCCTATTACACTAAGAATTAGCGTAAAAACCCTTAGTTGATTCAAGAGTCTAGACTTGAAAAATTATAGAACTTGGTCTATACCCTGGGATCGCAGCTCGGCAAATCAGAGGACCATAGACAGCGGAATGGCGGAACACCGATATGCCGATAAATAAATCGGCGATGGAAAGTCGGGATGACCAATAGCGATTTCGTCGATGAAACAAGGGCCGATGAAGCAATGCCACCAATAAGCTCATATTGCTGATTAGAGCAATCATTATCAGAGATCAGAGGTTGGGTGATGTTGCGTATTTGAAATAGAATAAAGTTGCGGACCCGCCGATAGTTATTAAAGTGGGTGTATATGATTTGAAGTCCGGTATGTGTTCCGGAGCGGGGTTTTGTAAGTTACCCCATGTATTTTGAAATCAATATTTCTTGATATATTTGTTATAAAGGTGAGCTTATAATATTTGAGGTCCAGCCATGGGTTCTAAGCGGAATTTTCCCATGCATTCTTTGTGTTGTGTAAAGTGTTGTGGCCGAAGGGTTAAGGCTAAGACCCGATATGTGTAATGCCTCCGATGGGGGAAAAGGACGATAGTGTGGTGGCTCCAATTTTAACGTAAGTCCATGGTTTAAAGGCTTAAAGACTTATAAGCACTTCCGATAGGCTTAGTGGGTCCATAACCCACAGGCCTCAAGATCAATTTCTTTAGGGAAAGGGATTTTGGTTAATCCCTAAAATTCTCATTCCCATAATTTGGTATCAGAGCAGACGAAGATTCTGCATGCAAAGGAAGATTGAAAAATCATTCCAGAGAGAAAGAAGAAGCAGTAGGAGGTACAGTTGTTTAAGGCTAGAGAGTTTGTGGTTTTACTAACATGCAGATAGCGGTAGCAGAAGGTAAGATGATTTGCATCAAACCTATAGCATGAAGTGCTAATATGGTTCCAGAGGAGAGAACCTGAAGGATGCCAAAAGACCGAGTGAGGAGGGCTTGGTGAGGTATCATGTAGTAGAAGGAGACTGTTACTGTAAAGGTTTGGTTGTAGCTCACATAAGACCATGAAGGAAGTTCCACTGAAGAAGTGAAATAATGGGTAGAATTTCTAAGGACAAGGAGAAGCATATGACCAGGAGGTCATAAAATTTTATGCCTCGGGAGTTTGATGCAGGAGCATCTAGCACCCTTAGTTAAAGGGAGGAATCCAAAGTGGAGTGGAAGAGGAGACGTAGACCAGGGGAGAAAAATAGGGAAAATCTGTTTTAAAACAGATTTAAAGATGGAAAAAGTTGCATAAAAGTCTTAAGGATACTTATCAATATGTATTATGCCACATATGCATGCATTATGGAGATTTAGGGATTTTTAGGAGAAAATCAAGGAAGGGATGTGATCAGATCCTTCATAGTGATCCGATCTAACATTTATTATATATATGAACTGCGCGTTCAATAAAGATATAGAGAGCAATAGATAGAAGACTGTGAGAATAACGTGTTTACAATGTAGTTGAAGGAGAACCCATACTAAGGCTGAAATGCCTTAGATCTTGTAATCACTTTGTATATAATAAAAGTGTGACTTCTATGGATTTGCGCATATCCGTGTATTTATGCCATTTCGTGTTCTGTTATATATATGCACTGGTAGTTTAATGTCTCAATTTCCTGTTTGTATGTGTGTGGATTGACCATCGATCACAGTAGGATCGATGGCGATCAAATGAATGCTGTTATATGGGAGTCGTGATACGAATGTAGGTATGGTAGAGAACTGTGGCTTAAAGCATAGAGTCCATCAAATGGTGGATGAATGTGAGCATGCATGTTGGGTCCCTATAATACTAGTAATTACCCCATTACTATTGTAGTTATACCCCTTATTTATATTGTTGTGCCCCTGTTACCCCCATATTGTTATTTCTGTGCCCCATAGAATCCCTCTATTGTTATTTTTGTGGCTTTATATTATTATTGTTAGGTCAGCTGGATTATATTGTGACTCCTTAGACTCCTATATATAGAAAGGAGGTTTTGTCATTTGTATCATCCAAGAATTGTTCATTTATGTAATGTAAAGGAGGTTGCCCCTTCGAAGAGGCTAAATTCTAAGGCGTGGATCTCTCTTTTCTATCTTTTTGTGAGCTGGTTTCATAACATTTGGTATCAGAGCTTTGGATTCTAGGGTTTCGCTGCTCCAAACAGGTCATCGTGGAATTTTTGCTATAACTTTTTTTCTGTGATGTTTCAGAAGTCGAAAAAAAAACCCATTTGAGAAGAAATCACGCTGAACCTTGGGTCCGAATTTCAGAACTTTTCGCGCAATATTTTCGGAGATATGATCTGAGGAAGTTGGTCTTTTTGCAGACTCCTGAATTACACTCAAAACAGGTGACCTGGGGAAAATCGTCATAACTTTCTTTCTGAGCATTGGATTGAAATTTCGTAAGAAGGTACAGAAAGAGGACAGACTGTAGTTTTTTTTTATATATTTTTCAGAGTCAAAGGTTGAAACAGTGACACGTGGCACTTCATACAAGTTCGCTCTACTGAACTAGTCTATAATCAGGTCACTGCGGGAGATTGTGCATAACGCTTTCTTGGAGAATCCAATTTGGATCAGACTAGTGGCATTGGAAAGAGGACATAGAAGGCTACTACAGATCACAATTTCAGAACTGGATGATTTGAAATTACAGAGATACATCAGATTCAATATTAGGCTTCTACAAAGAAAAAAAAAAGGTGTGTAGTTTTTTTTTTAATTTTTACATAAGCTTGGTTTGAAGGAATTCAAAGGGCATAGTAAAGCATTATTATCGGTAACTGATGCCCCGAGGAAAGAAAATGCAAACACCTAGTAAGGAACCTGAAAGCTCTAGCATGACTCATGAAGAAGAGGAAGAAATGCTACATGATATATCAAAATTACAAGAACAAGTGCAACAAATGTCACGCTCACAAAAGCTAACAGAAGCTAAGATAAGTGGTGTGGAATCTAAGATAAATGGCGTGGAATCTAAGATAAAGGGCATGGAAGCTAAGATGGAGGATTCGATGGAAGAATTGAAGAAGTTGCTACAAGAAAGGGTCACTAATGGTGAAAAGGTAGTAAAGGAAACTCATGATGAGAACAAAAGAAATGTTAATCATGATTCCATAGACTCTAATGTTGGATCGAAGACTCACCATGTTCCAAAAATCGATATGAGGAAGTTTGATGGCAAGGATCCCGCCACATGGATATTACAGATGGAGCAATTCTTCGATCTCAATAATGTGCAAAACACACAAAAGGTACGTATGGCAACTTTATATTTGGAACCAAATCAGTTTGTATGGTATCAATGGCTTTGTTCTCGTAAACAATTTATCACTTGGGCAATTTTTACGGAAGAATTGAAAGCACATTATGAGGATACAAAAAGCAACACTTTTTTTAGCCAATTGATAAGTCTCAAACAAAAGGGTTCAATAATGGAGCACATTGAGGAGTTCCAAAAATTGAACATAAGGGTAAAAGATATTCCAGAGGAGCATAGGATTGATGTGTTCATAGGGTCTTTAAAGGATAATATCCAACATGATGTGCGCCTTTGGGAACCTGATTCATTAGAGAAGGCATTCAGGTTAGCAAGAAAAATGGAAAGCAAAATTATGGCAACTAGGAAGCATACCATTCACAACTATAAAGACGGAAGTGTTGTTGCCCATAGTCTTCCACAACCTACAAGGTTGACACCACAACAATTGGAAGAAAAAAGAGCAAAAGGGCTTTGTTACAATTGTGATAGCAAATACACAAAGGTCATAAGTGTGCTGAGAAGAAATTATTCTACATAGATTGTGAAGAGGAAGAAGAAAAGGAGCAAGAAAGGTCAAAAGAAGAGGATATATTCCAGGAACAAAGCCTAGATGAAGAACAAATAAATCCGACCATATCTTGTAATGCATTGGCGGGAATTACCACTCCTCAAACCATCAAGATAGAAGGACAAATCAAGAAGAAAAAGGTAATAGTGTTGATTGATTCAGGAAGCACCCACAATTTTATTCATTGTAGGGTAGCAAAAGAATTGAATTGCTTCCTATATCCAGCACCAGAGTGTCAAGTGATGATTGCAAATGGAGGAACAATAAATTGTTCTGGAAAGTGCCATAATATCAAGCTATCCATGGGAGAATATGTATTGACTAGCCCAATGCTTTCCATTCCAATGGGAGGTGCTGATGTTGTACTAGGAGTCCAATGGCTACAATCCTTGGGTACAATAGCTTTTAATTTTCAAGAACTTTTCATGAAATTTTCTGTGGAAGGAAAGGAAGTTGAATTAAGGGGTATTGCAGGGAAACCAGGAAAGATAATCAGCTCTAATGGCATGACAAAGCTTCTAAAAAAGGAGCAAAGAGGTGTAATTGCACAATTATGTTCGCTAGATGTTTCCACATTGGAATCATCTATTTCTCCAGATCTCCAAAAAGTCCTGGACAATCATTCCAAGGTATTTGAGACTCCCAAAGGTCTCCCACCTATGCGTGATCATGATCATGCTATTCATCTGATTCCAGGAAGTGTTCCTCCAAACATCAGGCCGTACAGATATCCATATGTCCAAAAAAGTGAAATTGAACGTATGGTTGCAGAAATGCTAGAGGCTGGTATAATTCAACCGAGTCAAAGTTCTTTCTCAGCTCCAGTAGTATTGGTGCACAAGAAGGATGGATCATGGCGCATGTGTCCAGATTATAGGGAGCTCAACAAGCTCACTATTAAAGATAAGTTCCCCATTCCTGTCATTGATGAATTACTGGATGAATTGCATGGATCAATTTACTTCACCAAGTTGGATCTTCGTTCGGGATATCATCAAATCAGAATGAAGATTGAAGACATTCTGAAAATGGCATTTAGAACTCATGAGGGTCATTATGAATTTTTGGTCATGCCTTTTGGCCTTACCAATGCACCTTCAACATTTCAAGGTTTGATGAATTCAATTTTCAAACCATTCCTTAGAAAATTTGTGTTAGTATTTTTTGATGATATACTAATCTACAACAAGTCTTGGAAGGATCATGTTGAACATGTTGACAAGGTGCTACAACTATTGGAGGAGAAACAATTATATGCAAAAAGATCCAAATGTTTCTTTGGAGTCCAGGAGGTGGAATATTTGGGTCATATTGTATCTCATGAAGGAGTTAAGGTAGACCCTAGCAAAATTAAAGCCATTAAGGAATGGAAAATCCCCACATCCATAAAGCATCTGCGAGGATTTCTTGGGTTGACAGGGTATTATCGCAAGTTTGTTAAGAATTATGGGAGAATAGCAGCACCTCTAACAACATTATTGAAGAAAGATTCATTTTCATGGACTCCGGAAGCAACAAAGGCCTTTAAACATCTTAAAGAGGCAATGTGCCAAGCACCGGTCTTAGCTACACCGGACTTCACAAAAACCTTTATTGTGGAATGTGATGCTTCAGGAAATGGAATTGGTGCTGTTCTAATGCAAGATGAAAGACCCATTGCTTTTGAAAGTCGTCCAATCAAGGGAAAGTTTTTAAGCAAAGCTATTTATGAGAAGGAAATGTTGGCAATACTCCATGCACTTAAGAAATGGCGACCCTACCTAATGGGAAGACACTTCAAGGTAAAAACGGATCATGATAGCCTTAAATACTTTTTAGAACAAAGATTATCCTCTGAAGAGCAACAAAAGTGGGTCACAAAGATGTTGGGTTATGACTTTGAAATCATCTACAAAAAAGGGAAGCAAAATGTGGTGGCAGATGCACTCTCAAGAAAGGATGAGGATGTGGAAGCATTGTTGTGTGCCATTTCTATTATCCAACCAGATTGGATAAACGAAGCAAAGGAGGAATGGAAGAATGACGAAGAAGTGTGGGCACTTATTCGAAAGCTACAACAAGATTCCAGTACTTCTGATACATTTAGCTGGAAAAATGATTCGTTATGGTACAAAGATCGCTTATACCTCTGTAAGAATTCCCAGCTAAAACAAAAGATTCTTATGGAATTGCACACTTCTCCCTTAGGAGGGCACTCAGGATTTTTAAAAACTTACCACAGGGTTAAGAAGGAATTTTTTTGGGATGGCCTTAAATCAGATATTCAAAAGTTTGTGGCGGAATGTTTGGTTTGCCAACAAAATAAAGTTGAAACAATTAAGACACCGGGTCTATTACAACCTTTATCCATTCCAAGCCAACGTTGGGAGGAGGTTTCAATGGATTTTATCACAGGTTTACCCAAGTCTGAGGGAAAGAGTGTCATCATGGTGGTAGTTGACAGACTTACCAAGTATGCACACTTTTGTGCATTATCACATCCATTTAAAGCCAGTACAGTTTCTACTGCATTTATGGAAACAATTCAAAAGCTACATGGAAACCCAAAGATTATTGTAAGTGACAGAGATCCCATTTTCACTGGAAATTTTTGGACAGAATTATTTTCTTGTCTTGGTACTCAGTTAGCTCATAGCTCATCTTATCATCCTCAATCTGATGGGCAAACTGAGATAGTAAACAAATGTTTGGAAGGATATCTTCGTTGCTTTGTATCTGATAAACAGACACAATGGGTCAAATGGTTGCCTCTGGCTGAATGGTGGTATAACACTTCCTTCCATACAGCAACAAAAATGACCCCATTTATGGCACTTTATGGGTACCAACCACCATCAATCACATCATATTTAAGAGAAAATTCTAAGGTTCAGGCAGTGGAACATCACATCGAACATCAACAACAAGTCCTCCAACTCTTAAAGGATAACCTCGTGTTGGCACAAAATAGAATGAAACAACAGGCAGATCAACATCGCAGTGAAAGAAGTTTTGATGTAGGTGATTGGGTATTCCTACGGCTACAACCATATAAGCAAATGTCCCTAAAGCAAGCTAAGAAGGATAATAAATTATCACCAAAGTATTATGGTCCGTACAAGGTGTTGGAAAAGATTGGTACTATGGCATACAAATTGGAGCTTCCTGCAGCTTCTCGATTGCACCCAGTTTTCCATGTTTCATGTTTAAAGAAGGTTATAGGTGACAAGCTCCCAGTTCAAACAATATTGCCAGAACTTGACGAGGAAGGAAAAATTATATTGGAACCGGAAGCAGTCACAGAAACAAGAACTCGACAGCTACGAAATCGATCAATTTCAGAGTATCTTATCAAGTGGAAGAACTTATCCGCTGAAGATTCCACATGGGAGGATGAGAATTTTATGCAGAAGTACCCAGAACTGCTCAAGCGTTGAGGACAACACTTTTTTGAAGGAGAGGGGCATGTTGGGTCCCTATAATACTAGTAATTACCCCATTACTATTGTAGTTATACCCCTTATTTATATTGTTGTGCCCCTGTTACCCCCATATTGTTATTTCTGTGCCCCATAGAATCCCTCTATTGTTATTTTTGTGGCTTTATATTATTATTGTTAGGTCGGCTGGATTATATTGTGACTCCTTAGACTCCTATATATAGAAAGGAGGTTTTGTCATTTGTATCATCCAAGAATTGTTCATTTATGTAATGTAAAGGAGGTTGCCCCCTCGAAGAGGCTGAATTCTAAGGCGTGGATCTCTCTTTTCTATCTTTTTGTGAGCTGGTTTCATAACAATGCATAGGAATTATATCGCGTCGGCGAAGTTATTTTACAAGTGATAGTTCCGCAAGTGAATCCCCATTACACTAAGAATTAGCGTAAAAACCCTTAGCAGATTCGAGAGTCCAGACTTGAAAAATTATAGAACTTGGCCTATACCTTGATCAGTTCCAAAAGATGGATCGTAGCTCGGCAAGTCAGAGGACCAAAGACAGCGGAATGGCGAACGCCGATATGCCGATAAATAAATCGGCGATGGAAAGTCAGGATGATTGATAGCGATTTCGCCGATGAACCGAGGGCCGATGAAGTGATGTCACTGATAAGCTCATATCGGTAATCAGAGCGATTGCTATCGGAGATCGGAGGTTGGGTGACGCTGCAAATTTGTGACAGAATAAAGCTGCGGACCTACCAATAGTTATTAAAGCGGGTGTATATGATTTGAAGTTCGGTATGTGTTCTGGAGCAGGGTTTTGTATGTTACCCCATTTATTTTGAAATCGATGTTTCCCGATATATTTGTTATAAACGTGTGCTTATAATATTTGAGGTTTGACCATGGGTTCTAAGCAGAATTTTCCCGTGCATTCTTTGTGTTGTGTAAAGTGTTGCGGCCGAAGGGTTAAGGCTAAGACCCGATATGTGTAATGCCTCTGATGGGGGAAAAGGCCGATAGTGTGGTGGCTCTGATTTTAACGTAAGTCCATGATTTAAAGGCTTAAAGCCTTATAAGCACTTCCAATAGGCTTAGTGGGTCCATAGCCCACAGGCCTCAAGATCAATTTATTTAGGGAGGGGATTTTGGTTAACCCCCAAAATTCTCATTCCCATCATTTTGTCTGTGTTTTCTTCCTCAGGGATGTTCTGAGTTCTGTCGCAGAGACCTCAGCTGGTCTCTTCTCCTGCTTCTTATGTGGCTATGGTTATGTGGGTACCTTCTTTCTTGGTGACCTCTGGCATCTTGGGGACATGGGTACCTTCGCTCCTTGTGCCTCCATAATACCTACTAATCCTTTCTTCCCAAATATTCCAACAAATTCTCCAAAACTCCTTTCAAACATACAATATCTCTCTTCTATGCAATTCCCTAATTTCTCCAGACAATAAAATGTCAAATGTGGCATAGGATGTGGTTTTTATAACAAATTTGAATTCTAGCCTCATGAATTCTTCAAGATGTTCTCATTTAATACATGTATGGGGCTAGATACATCTAGATGTGCTTCATAAATTCTCTTTTACCGCATCCCTTAAAGAAAATTTCCCTTTAACGGTAGTTTTTTCCTTCCAATGACCATATTTTTGGTAAACTTTGACAAACCATTCGTCATGACATAGTCACCTTTTCTTTGTCGCAGTTCCTTTAGACTTTGTCATATTCATGAATATCGCACAGTAATCTTCCTTCGTCGAAGTCCCTTTTTGCAGAGTAGTTTATAGTCCAGTGCCCACTTTCAACTGAAGGTGGCACTAAGACTTCTTTCCATTAAATTTTCAGTGTGAAACACCAGGGGTAACGTTGTCCCTAGATATCTTCAATCTACTACCATTCACTCATCCCATAATCAACTGAACATTCAAATTCACGAGCTAAACTGCACCACCATTAGACATGTGCTTGATGACATATGATCGTAACCAATGTGTTTTAGATTTTCTCGGGAACTTCGTGAATTTGTTGTCATATAATAATACCCTATCTCCTTCTTTGAATGTATTCTTCTTGATATGCCTATCATGCCAGGATTTCTCCCTTACTTTCTATACTTGCTGATGCAACCCTATTATGAACCTATCTTGTTCTAGAGCTAATATCCATGACATTATTTCCTTCATAATGTCAGGGTCTTCCATATCTATGACAACTGAAATTCTGAAACTTGGCACAATGTATTCCATAGGCATAATTGCCTCTTGTCCATATACCAACCTAAATGATGTCTGCCCTGTCAAGTTCTTGCATGTTGTTCTATATGCCCACAACACCATTGAAATTCTTAAATCCTAGTCATCTCTGTTTACATTGCATACCTTGGTCAATGCATTCTATAGAATCTTATTGAAATCTTCCACTGTTCCATTTTCCCGAGGATGATAAGGAGTTCTCTTCTGGTGATAAACTTGGAATTCCTCAGTTAGTGCCTCAATAGTCTTATTCAAGAAATGTGTTCCTTGGTCACTCATCAAGATCTTTGGACAACCAAACCTGGACAATATATATTCAAAGATGAACTTCACAACAATTTCTACACTAAAATCCTTCATTGGGTGTGCCTCAACCCATATTGTTAGATAATCAGTTGCAGTGATTATATACCTCGCACCAGTCTTCTTTCCTGGTGCACTGATAGGTCCAACAAAGTCAATCACCCATTTCTCAAAAGAATGCAAAGTTACCTGTGGTACTAGTGGCATTTCATCTCTCCTAGATGGATTTTTTTTCTTTGACACACATCTCATACTTCAAAGAATTATCTTGCATCCTTATGTACTAGGGCCACCATAACCCAGCTCTCAAGATTTTCTGCACAATGGCTTTTCCTGCATAGTGCCCTCTTGCAGCTCCTCCATGATCTTATGTCAGAATACTCTATCGTTCATGTTTAGGGACGTATCTGCATAGTACTTCATTTGGTCCCATTTTGTACAAGTGTCCAACAATCAATGAAAAATCAGATACTCGAATGACCAACTCCTTCTCTTGCTTCATAGTGTACTCCGCGGGCGCCATTCCTGTGGTTAGAAACTGAATAATATTCACGAAGTGATCATCTGTCACCCTAATTGCAAATAGCTATGCATTAGGCAGGTTATCTTCGGTATTTGTGGGTTCTTATACTATCTATGTCCTTGATAGGTAATCGGGTCCAACATTCAATTTCCCTGGATTTACTATAACTTCGAAGTCATACTCCTAGAATAATAATAACCATAGATAGATCTTTCCTCCTAAAATAGGCTTATTCACCAAATATTTTAGCGCGGAGTGATCAGTGAACATTTTGAAATTCCCTCCCAACAAGTAGTGCCTGAACTTTTGTAATGCGTACACCATAGCTAATCCCTCTCTTTCTATCGTGTTATATTTCTTTTCTACGCTGGACAACAAATATGCACACTGTTGCATCCATGTGTTATGTTTTCTACCTTCCTACAACTTGAACACGTACATAAATAACTTTGAACCGATGATTAACCTTACAAAATTACCTTTATCGCATCAAATAACAAGAAACAATATAACACATATTCTTCCGTGCAATTTAGTAAGAAGAATGCATAATGATAATAACAACAACATAGAATGAACATAGTAAGATACACAATACTTTGCCAAAAATTCTTATTTATTGATAATGATCTTCAATACATGCTCTTTTTTGACCTGCACACCCAATTGTAGGTGGTCTACGCACTTGGCTGCAGACTCTTCCAGGCCTCCGTGCACTCAGCTACAGAGCCTTCCCCAAAATACAAACTCAAAAATAGAGATTCAATTCACTTATGATGACATGACATGATATGATATGATATGATATGATTCTATTACAAAGTATTACATCTCCTTATATATATTACATCATTACAAAAACCATGGTCCACATACCATGGATCCAACAAAATAATGATTAATACATGAAACTCATTACAAAATAAGGGGCTTTGACTCGCCCTAAAGCCCCTAAAACACTACATGATGAATATAAATTCACCATCTCCTTGTGCTCCGCTCCTCAAAATGTGGAGTCTTTGATCCAAAACTTGGACCAAGTTGGGCTGCGCCCAAAAATCCCTCTCTGGGTAGGAAGGGCTAGCTTCCAATCTAAAAGACTAGTTTCAAGTTATTCTAACGATTTTCTGATACAATCAAGAAAATTACTGAGAGCTAACACTTTGGCGACCATACTGGGGGGCAAGAGACTTATTTTCTGTAGAATAAATTACTACTGTTGAGATCTCATTTTTGAGGGTAAAAAAAAATTTACAAATAGAGATTGCTTATTCAATTTACCCTAGCGATTCCACTATCTCAAGTAATCAAGGTGACTCCATTAGATAATTCTAGCTCCTAAAAGAATTTACATGAGGAAGAATCTAGATCCTAACCTCATCCACATTCCTAGGAGTTAGCTACTCCATGATGGCTTTAATCTTTTTTCAAGTCCGCTGCTATCCCATCCTTGGAAACAACATGCCCCAAGTAATGAACCTGAGTTTGAAATAAATTGCACTTGCTAAGCTTGACATACAACTTGTGCTCTGTCAGCAATCTCAATACTATTTCTAGGTGATTTTCATGCTCTTCCTCATTCTTAGAATATATCAATATATCATCAATGAACACTATAATTTTTTTTTCTAGATAAGGATGCAACACATTGTTCATCAAGCACATAAAAGTCACTATAGCATTATAAGATCAAAAGGAACCACAACAAACTCATAATTCCCATACGTGGTACAAAATGTAGTCTTGTAAACATATTCTTCTTTGATGCGAACTTGATGATATACTGATCTTAGATCAATCTTTGAGAACACTAATGCTCCCTTCAATTGATCAAACAAGTCATCAATCCTCAGATACCTATACTTGATAGTCACCTTGTTCAACTTCTTGTAATCAATGCACAACTTGAGAGTACCATCCTTCTTCTTTACAAACAACATTGGTGCACCCCAAGGTGACACACTTGGCCTTATGTATCATTTATCAAGCATTTGTTTAAGTTTCAACTTCAATTCCACCAACTCTGGAGTGCTCATCTTGTAAGGTGCCTTTGATGCTAGTGCTACTCCCAGTACTAACTCAATAGAGAAATCCACTACCCTATGAGGCAATAAATCTAAAATCTCTGCAGGAAACACATCCCAAAATTGCTGCAAAACATGATACTTCTTCATGACTTCATCATCCTCAACATCCTTTCCTTTGTCACTAGAAATATGCACTGAAAACAATACACACATTTTCCTACAATTATTTTGTTTTTCCACGATACTAGTGTCTAGGATAGAATATTAAATCATTGACGCTACCAAAGAAAGTATCACAACAAGTCTACTTTGCACAATGGAATATAAACAAAAGTAAATCTACTAGTGCACAAAATATACACAACTTTTTACAATTTTACAAATTATGTACAACAACCCAACTTCGTTATATTAATCCAACTAAATAATTCAACAACCTAGTTCTCTTGTATCAGGGATAATGGCCCTCATACATCCACTGATACAAAGATACAAAACTAGGGCTTGGTGTAAGTTCATTGACAACAAATCTACCCTCAAAAGGATACTCTGACCATTTGGCTGATGTAACATGCAATCAAATCTCCTCTCAGTCATATCCTATACCTACTCAGTCCTTCGGTTCCTGATCTACAACACTTCCTCCATCAATGATCCAATTCCATCTTCCCACTGAACCTCGAATATCCAATCTAATCACTAGTTGTGCCTTAGTTCATCAAGGTAACAACACATTGAGATTCCTGTCAAGTTCTTCACAACTCTGATCTGCCCACTACTACTCCTCGACTACTTAGGGACTTCAACCCACTATGGTCTTGTTGCGCTGCTCCAATGAAGACTAACATAGGGCACAAAGGGATGCCACCTATCACTGAAAGATGCCCATATTTCACAATGAACATGAGTTAGGAGGGTTTCCCTTCTACTGTTGTAGATTTCCTTCTCCACAAGGCAGGTCTAGGGTTGCACAACTGCTCCTCTGGTTGATCAAACCTTGAGCCCAACAACTTCCACTCTAACAACTACTTTTTCCATCAAAGTGCTACACACTGGGCTCAAACTTAGGCACTATCATGCTATCCTCCAACATACCATGAATGCCCAATCCAGTGTCCACACTTGGCCCACGCTCACACTTCCCTTTAACATACCACAAGTGACCAATCCTTGCTATAACATCTACACTCTGGTTATGGCATCCAAACCTAGGATCACCCTTCCTCTTGGCTGCTGACATACTTCCTACTTTCCAACCCATAGACACCCATCCAATAGCATAAAAACAACATTAAATACACTAATTCACACCTTTTATATAAGCCTATCTAACTACTGTAGGTCTTCACTATGGTTAGGGTTGATAACACTGCTCCAACTCCTTATTCCTCCTCCAAAACCTTTTCTACAATTGCGGCCCACCTTTCTCTTATCTATGCTCCTAAACAATGCTTCCTAAGAGAGTTACTGACCCTTTCTAGGCCTTGCATCACCCTTCCAATTAGATATATAGGGCTTGGTCCTCCTTCCACGCATTGTACAAGACTACGACTCCCTATGATGCTGCCCACATGTCCATGCAACCTTCAAGGTAGAGGTTTTGCACACCAAAACATGCCCTAAAATAGACCCAGAAATGTCCTTAAGACATGTGGCCTCCCATAACTACAACTTGGACATGCAATGGAGGCTAAACATACCCCAAACAATGCTCTACTCCCACTCACTTTTCCTCTCCTTTCTATGACTATCACATAGTTGTATTTCTATGCCTCCGATGCACTTTGGATGTGAGGAATAGCCTCACACTTCACCTCGTTTTATACATTTTTCGAAGGGATCCACACCCATATGCTCAGGTTCAAATACCACAAGCTTAGATTCCGAGTCCACAAGCCATACTTGTGTGCCCATTCCTCCACTAACCTCAAGCCTAGGATTTGGAGTCCCTCCCAAACTACAAATCTCAACACTACCTCTTAGCGAGGGAGGTACTTCCAACACTAGGAAGTCTCTATCATTATCCAATGACACTAGCCCATTTTGCATCCATCACTACAACATACTCTATAGAATGAAACCTGAAATCTCAGTAATGCCTCTGCCTCATCTCATATAAACCTAAAGATCCAAAACCTCCATAGGGTTTCTCCCTTGGAAGCTATACTCCCTATAATCCTACACGATCTCCACTGGCTCAGTCCTACACGCACTCATCCTCCTGGATGAAATAATACCCTTGAAAATCCCTCCAATCTCATATATGCAACATCACGATCCAATGAAGACTCTAGCCTGTGAATAAGTAATCCATCACATGAAAAAATATCGATCATCTTGATCTCATCCATGCCAAATAAATCCTTGAGCTGTCCCAACAATCCCTGGAAAATCATAGGAATTCCATGATCAACAATCTTCCCCACAACAAACTATTGTTCAACAGGCTCACCACCAATCCACTAGAACTCCCAACCAATCTTTTCTCCAAGCCATTCAAGACCACATCTCCATTTCTTCAACTGAACCCACTGCTTCATGATCTAGACAATCAAAACTACATCTAAGATGCTTCGTTGTGCACACTCTAATTCACTGGCCCTTCAAAGTAGCTATATTACCATGTTGTTTTTCCATGATACTTTTGTCTAGGATAGAATCTTAAATCATTTATGCTACCAAACTAAGTATCGCAACAATTCTAATTTGCACAATAGATTATAAACAACAGAAAATATAATAGTGCACAAAATATACACAACTTTTTACAATTTTACAAATTATGTACAACAACCCAACTTCGTTATATTAATCCAACTGAATAATACAATAGTCTAGGGCTCTCTTACCAAGGATAATGGCCCTCATACATCCATTGATACAAAGATACAAAACTGGGGCTTGGTGTCAATCCATCGACAACCAATATACCCTCAACAAGATACTTTGACCATCTAGCTAATATTGCCTGCAATCACAACTACAATGATCTAAGTCCATCTAGCCATTGAATCTCAGCTATCCAATCTACTCAGTAGTTGTGCCTTAGTCCATCAAGGGAACAACACATCAAGACTCCTGTCGAGTTTTTCACAACTCTGTTTGTGAACAACTCTCATCTACCCAATGCTGCTCCTCAACTACTTAGGGAATTTATCTCACTATAGTCTTCCTGTGCTACTCCAAAGAAGACACCATTGGGCACAGAGTGTTGCCACCTATCACTACAATATGACCATCTCTCACGATGAACATGGGCTAGGAGGACTGACCTACTTCTACTGTAGATATCCTTCTCCACAGGGAAGGTTTAGGGATGTACAACTGCTCCTATGGTTGATCAAACCTTGAGCTCAACAACTGTCACTCTAAAAGCTACTTTTTTCCATCAAACTATTGCACACCAAGACTCAACTTGGACATTATCACACTGTCCTCGAGCATACCATAAATGCCTATCCACTCTCCACAGTTGGACCAATCTTATTCTGCCCTCCAATAGACCATGAGTGACAATTCCTTGCTGTAGAATGTGCACTTTGATTAGGGAATCCAAACCTAGGATCACCCTTCCTCTTGGTTGCCGATAGACTTCACCAACTGTCAAACCCTTGAACACCCATCCATTAGCATAGAAAACAACATTAAATACACCAGTTCATACCTCTGATCTAATTCTGTCCAATTGTTGTAGGTCTTCGCTCTGGTTAGGGTTGATAACACTTTTCTCTATCTCCTTATTCCTTCTCCTAAACCTCTTCTACAACTACGAACCACCTTTTTCTTGTCTCTGCTCCTAAACGCTGTTTCTTAGGAGAGTTACCAACCCTTTCTAGCCCTTGCAACACCCTTCCAGGTAGAGATATAGGGCTTTTCTCTCCTTCCAAGAATTGTATAGGAATGTGGCTCCCTTCTAAGCTGCCCACATATCCTTGTGACCTCATGTACAAAACTAGAGCCCTGTGACCTTCAAGATAGAAGATACCCACACCAAAATATGCCCTAAAACAAACCCAAAAATGTCCTTAAGACATGTGGCCTCCCACAACTACCACTCAGACCTACAAAGGAGGCTAAACATACTTCAAACAATTCTCTACTCCCATGCCCTTGTCCTCTCCTTGTTGCGACTTTCACAAAGGTGTATTTCTATGCCTTTGATGCACTTTGGATGTGAGGA
The DNA here is from genome assembly GCA_031772625.1 of Pinus tabuliformis. Taxonomy (NCBI): domain Eukaryota; kingdom Viridiplantae; phylum Streptophyta; class Pinopsida; order Pinales; family Pinaceae; genus Pinus; species Pinus tabuliformis. Next base: position 216,359,866 of record CM062820.1, on the reverse strand, counting down.
ATAACCTCACACTTCAACTCTTTTTATACCTTTTCTAAGGGATCTAATGAGCTGCCCTTTTTTGGCTTGAAAACCTATCATAAGGCCTCCTAATATCTAGGTTGACCTTAAATTTGTTCCACAAACCCACACCACAACTTAAAAAATTCATAACTCCACTTTTACAACTCATATTTGAGTGATTTTTGTTGCGTTTGGTCACTCTTAGAGTCCTCTATCAACGCAAATCATCACATGTAGAAATATCCTCATGGATTCACACCCATATTCTCATGTGAAAATACCACAGGCTTGAGTTCTAAGCCCACAAGTCATACTTGTGTGCCTATTCCTCCAGAACCCTCAAGCATATGTTTTGGAATACCTTCCAAGCTACAAATCTCAACAAATTGTGCTTAGCCTGCATAACTGTAACCATCCCTACTGATGTACACTTCTTATTTCCCTGCAAGATTCTCCTTTCCATAATCATTGAGGCACTTAATAGCCTTCTCATAGTAGTCTACCTTGGTTTTGTGAGTAAACAACCAATCCATGCCCAAAATAATACTATATGAACCTAATGGAAGCATATTTATATGTGCTAATGTAGGTATACCATTCAACTCAAATGCACAAGCTCTCACCCAATGATGAACTCTTTTCTTAGTCCCTGTAGCCAAATGCACCAACCAAGATTCCACATGCACTTCTTTATTCAAGTCACACTTATCCACCAGTTTAGATCCATCTTAACCCCAAATCTATCAAGCGTCAAGAGGGATCAAGTCTCTCGAGGTACGAACCTCTTTTTTTAGTGTAAAACTTGAGGAAAGGTTGCACCTCGAGAGATTTGATCACCTCTCGATGTTTGATAGATCTAGAGTTAAGATAGATCTAGGATGGTTATATAATACTATATAATATATATATATTTGTATCTATGTGTCTCTTTCTTAATCCCTCGCCCCATATCAACCCCCAAACATACACACTCTTTCTCACTCCCCATCTCTCTCTCTCTCTTCCCCTTATCTCTCTCTATCTCTCTTTACCTTCTCTCCCTCTCACTCTCCTCTCCATCTTCCCTCCCTCTCTTCTCTCTCCCTCACTCTCTCTCCATCTCTCCCTTATCACTCCCTCTCTCTCCCTACCTTTATCCCTCTGTGTATTTATTCTTCCCTCCATCTGTATCCCCCTCCAACTCCATCTCTCTCTCCCTTTCTCTCTGTCTCTCTCTCCTTCTCTCTATTGAGTCCTATCTCCCTTCCTTCCTCTCTTTGTCATTCTCTCCCACCTCCTTCTTACTCTTCCCCCCCATTAGTATCTCTCTCTCTTCCCTCCTCTCTCCCTCACTCTCTTCCGATATCTCCATTTTCACCCTCTCTCTTTTGCCACCTCTATCTCTCTACGTCCTTGTTCTTTCCTCCTTCTCTCTCCCTTTCTCCTTCTCTCTATCTTCCTTTCTCTCTCTCTCCCTCATCAATCTCTCTCTCTCTTTTCCATCCCACTTTGTCACTATCTCCCACTATAGTCTTCTTGCGCTGCTCCAATGAAGACTAATATAGGGCATGAAGGGATGCGACCTATTACAGCAAGAGCCCATCTTTCACAATGAACGTGAGTTAGGAGGATTTCCCTTCTGATGCTGTAGATGTCGTTCTCCACAAGGTAAGTCTAGGGTTGCACAACTGCTCCTCTAGTTGATCAAACATTGAGCCCACCAACTTCCACTCTAAAAACTACTTTTTTCCATCAAATTGTTACACACCGGGCTCAAACTTAGGCACTATCATGCTATCCTCCAACATACCATGAATTCCCAATCCACTGTCCACACTTGGCCCACTCTCACACTTCCCTCCAACATACCACGAGTGACTAATCCTTGCTATAGCATCTGCACTTTGGTTATGGCATCCAAAACTAGGATCACCCTTCCTCTTGGCTTCTGACATACTTCACCAACTTTCCAACCCTTAGACACCCATCCAATAGCATAAAAATAACATTAAATACACTAATTCATACCTCTGATCTAATCCTATCCAACTACTGTAGGTCTTAGCTCTGGTTAGGGTTGATAACACTCTGCTCCAACTCCTTATTCCTCCTCCAAAGCCTTTTCTACAACTACAGGCCACCTTTCTCTTATCTATGCTCCTAAACAATGCTTCCTAAGAGAGTTACTGACCATTTCTAGGCCTTGCATCACCCTTCTAATTAGAGATATAGGGCTTGGTCCTCCTTCCAAGCATTGTACAAGAATGTGGCTCCCTTTGAAGCTGCCCACACATCCATGCAACATTCAAGGTAGAGGTTTTCCACACCAAAACATGCCCTAAAATAGACCCAGAAATGTCCTTAAGACATGCGGCCTCCCATAACTACAACTTGGACCTGCAATGGAGGCTAAACATACCTCAAACAATGCTTTGATGCCACTCACTTGTTCTCTCCTTTCTGTGAATATCACAAAGTTGTATTTCTGTGCCTTCGATGCACTTTGGATGTGAGGAATAGCCTCACACTTCATCTCCTTTTATAATTTTTTCGAAGGGATCCAACAAACTACCCTTTGTTGGCTTGAAAACCTATCATAAGGCCTCCTAACAGCTAGGCTGACCTTAACTTTGTGCCACAATCCCTCACCACAACTTCAAAAATTCATAACTCCACTTCTACAACTTGGATTTGAGTGATTTTCGTTACGTTTGGTCACTCTCAGAGTCCTCTATCAACTAAAATCATCACAAGTATATATATCCTCATGAATTCACACCCATATGCTCAGGTGCAAATACCACTAGCCATACTTGTTGATCTGAATTTGAAACTACTTGAAATTTGTTTGCAAGGTATTCAATTTAGAATTAAACATGTTTAAAAGATTTCCATGTCTTGCAGAAAGAAAACACATGAAATTTTCAGCTGTTCATGACCCATTCAAGCATAGCAGAGTTATTTCCTTTTACTGTTTAACACATTAAAATGAATTTGTTCTGCAAAATAAATCAACCACATATGCAAAAGAAGTTGATAAAGCAGTTCACCCCCTCCAGGGCTACGTCTGCTGGGTCCAAAGCTCCCAACCGGGCTTGTCCTTGTTTTTATTAAATGCTCAAATTGAAAATACAGCTGAATAGAAGCATCTAAAGGTGAAATAGATGGAAAAAATGGATTCAGAACACTTGAATCCTTCAGGATTGACTATTGGATCACCTCCAATGGATACCTGCAACCCTATACAGTCTTCACAAAACTAGGCCCTAGTGGCTCTTAGAACTTTCACGGCTCCAAAACCTCTGAAAATGACCTCAAATGGCTGTAAGACCTACACCAATGGCTTCAGAAGGTCGAAAATACCCAAAATCAAAAAAAAATTCGTCCAAAACCGACTTTCCTAGCCAAAGTTATGGCCATTTAAAGTTTCTCCAGTTTTCCCCTAGAAAAACTCCAGCTAACTTTAGTTAACTCCAGATAGCTCCGCCAATTATGGCGGGTCCACCAAATTTGGCGCTCCTGCCAAAATTCCGCCAACTTAACTACAGTTACATTTAATGTTTGGTGGTTGCCTTGGATTTCGTGCCAGTGGAATATTCCTTTTTTAATTTTTTTTTGAAAAATTAAAATTTCTAATGTTATGGACAAATTCTTCTTTTTGCCATAACTTCCTCATATGGTGACCATTTTTTGAACCGTTTGCGGCACCGGAATTGGGAAGACGAGCACTTTCCAGTCATTCAAATTTGAACCAGTTCTAAGCACTTTAAATTTTGAGCATTTTACGACACTTATGACATGAGCACCTGATCACGCCTCCCCATTGGGAAGCTTTTGGACCCCAAAAGCCTTCAACTACCTGTTAAAGAGGTGAGGGTACAACTCCCTCACTCTGTCCACCTCCATCCACTTTGCCTTGTTCGGTTTGCTACCTTTGAAACCAACCCGAACATAATCTACACTGCCCCTTCTTGAAGTGCGTGTCCTTCTGTCAAGGATTGTATCTTCTTTCAGCTCATCTAAGAATTCTGGCGAGAAATCTTCTATAGATGGCAGCTGAACAACATTTTCATGATCAACAATCAAAGGAGGTTCATACAAACGTAAGTTCTCCACATTGACAACATAATACATTTGCATGTAGGAAGGCAAATCTAATTGAAAAGCATTATTTCCAACCTTCTTGAGGATTTTGAATGGACCATAACGAATAGGCTTCAGCTTTTTACCTTCTCCTTGCATCCTTTCCTTACTAATGTACAGCCATACCTCATCTACTTCTTGAAACTTGCGATCGACTCTATGCTTGTCGTGTCTTTCCTTGTACTTGCCTTGACTCTTCTCAAGCTGTTCTTGAATTTGCTGATGTATTTGCTGAATCCTTTCAATGAATGAACGAGCTTTGTCAATGTCACTATGTCCCTCAATGGCAACATCTTTCTCAAGAATGAAATCAAGAGGTGATTTTGGCAAGTAACCAAAACAAGCTTCAAACGGTGAGGTGTTTGTGGAAGAGTGCTTGGCACGATTATAAGCATGCTGTATGTAGTGTAAATGTTCATCCCAAAGCTTGGGATGCTTGCTACAATAACCTCTCAAGAGGTGCACAATGGTTCTGTTCACAACTTCGGTTTGTCCATCTATTTGCGGATGGAAAGCAGTACTTTTCTTCAACTTTGTGTCCATCATCTCCCATAGGTTGGACCAAAAATTCCCCACAAATCTGGAATCCCTGTCACTAATAATGGAAGTAGGCAAACTAAAGTGAATCCATACATGATGAAAAAATAATTCAGCAGTTTGTTCAGCAGTTATAGTTTTCTTACAAGGCATAAGTATACACATTTTGCTGAAACGATCAAATACTACATATAAATAATCATGCTGCTTTCGAGATTTTGGCAAACCTCCTACAAAATCCATAGAGATGCTCTCCCATGGTCTAGAAGGTACCGGCAAAGGAGTATACAAACCAAGCTTCCTATTGCTAGGCTTGCTTGTAGCACATAATGAACAACCTCTTATGAACCTTGAAACAGAATCTACCATGCGAGGCCAATAGCAATACCTCTGTAGATGTGCAACTGTTTTGCTCACACCAAAATGGCCAGCAATAAGAGAAAAATGAGCTTCTCTTATGACATTTATCCTCTCCCCTTGTGGTATACACAACTTGCCCAAATGAAACAGCAAATTGTTATGCATGTGATAGTCATTTTCCTCTACATGATTTCCTTTACTCAAGTTAGCATACACATCTTTAAAGTCATCATCAGATGCATATTGTTCTATGTAACTATCATGTACAATGGAATCATTCTTAAGTAAAGTAACAGCACCAATAATAGGTCTTGAAAGCATATCAACAACCTTATTCAAAGTACCTTTCTTATACCTTATTACCAAATGGAACTGTTGCAAGAAGCCCCTCCATCTGAAGTGTCGTGACTGTTGTAACTTGCTTTGTGATTGCAAGTACTGTAAGGGCTGATGGTTGGTATGTATAACAGTTTCTTTGCCCATCAAGTAGTGTTTCCACTTTTTGACGCTTTGTACCAACGCATACAACTCCTTATCATATGTAGGATAATTTACAATAGCACCATTAAAAGTTTCAGAATGAAAAGCAATAGGCTTACCATGCTATAGAAGAACTGCACCCATAGCACAATCACTAGCATCAGTTTGTATCTCAAATGGCTATCTCAAATCCTGTAATGCAAGGACTGGAGCTGAACTAATCTTCTCTTTCAAATATTCGAAAGCTTTTTGCTGCTTGCCTCCCCATTGGAAAGCATGCTTCACACTTGTCACTGCATGCATAGGAGCTGCTATAGAAGAGAAGTTAGAGATAAACTTCCTCCAATATTGAGCTGCACCCAAAAAACTTCTTACCTCTGTTATGGATTTGGGAGTAGGCCACTTCACAATAGCCTCAATTTTAGCAAGATCAATTCTCAAAGCACCTCCTCCTACTATGTGTCCCAAATAAACCAAAGAAGTCTTTCCAAATTCACACTTTGACATTTTAAGAAATAACTGATTCTTCCTCAAAACATCAAGTACTTTTCTAACATGCATGACATGATCTTCTCTAGACTTGCTGAAAATTAAGATGTCATCTAAGTAGACAATAATGAAATCATCAAGAAAAGGACGCAAGACATCATCCATTACCCGCATGAAAGTTGCAGGTGCATTGCACAAACCAAACGACATCACAAGCCACTCAAAGAGTCCTTGTTTGGTTTTAAAGGCTGTCTTCCAAATGTCACTTTCTTCAATTCTTACTTGATGATATCCACTACGCAAGTCTAGCTTAGTGAAATATCGAGCATCTTTCAGCTGGTCTAGCAAATCATCTATCCTTGGGAGTGGGTAACGATTCTTTACCGTTATCTTGTTCAAGGCCCTGAAATCAACACACATACGCCAAGTGCCATCTTTCTTTGGAATCAATACAATCGGTGACCCACATGGCGAAGTACTTGGCCTTATGAAACCCTTGTCCAACAAGTACTTGATTTGCTTCTTTATTTCAGCATTCTCCATAATAGACATGTGGTACATGCCTATGTTTGGAAGAGGACAATCTGGATGCAAATGGATTTCATGCTGAATCTCCCTCTTAGGAGGCAAACTTGTTGGCTCCTGAAACATCTCATGATATGCATCAACTACATCATACAGATTTGATTTAAGTTTTGGATCACAATTGTCAAATGACTCATGATTCACATCAACCTTGGGCTTAATCATAATAAGAACAAAATTCTTACTTGAATTGACCAGCCTTTTTACCTGTCCTGCATTCACCATCGCTATATTTGTCTTCTTGCAATGAGCTCTAACAATGAACTCCTTGCCATCTTTAAACAGATGATATTTGTTTTCATGGCGATGAAAGATAGCTTTCCTGTCAAACAAGTAAGGACTTCCCAAAACAATTCCTGCTATATCAAAAGGTACCACATCAAGTTCAACTGTGTCAATAAAATGTGCAGTAATTGCAAAGCGCAATGTGCACTTTCTTGAAGCTTGTAAATTTGCATCCTTGCAAATCCATCCAAGTGGATATGGCTTCAGATGTGGAACGGTCTCAAGTTTAAGCTGCTTGACCAAGTCCTCTGATATAAGGTTTGCTTGTGACCCACTATCAAAAAGTGTGTCAATTTTAGTATGTTTTGAAATCACCCTCACATGAAACAGTTCAATTCTTTCTTCCTCATTAGGAGCTTGTACATGGCAGTTTGAGGTACTAGTGCTGGCTTGAGTTTCAATTTCTTTTTCCTTCAAGTTTTTCAAACCCATGGCTGTAATTTTGATTTCATCACCTGAATCTTCCCCTAAATCTTGTGGTGTAGATGTAGTAGCAACAGTTTTCTGTTTCCCTATGGATTTGTTAAATTGAGGTCTTTTTTCAGGATATAATTTCCAACAGTTTTTCTCCTCATGACCTGGTTTAGAACAATGTTTACATATCACTTTCTCACTCTCCTGTTTGACAGATGCATTCTTTTTGCTCTTTCCCTTGGAGGTTTTCTCTTTGTTTTTCCCCTTGGGGGGCTTGTTTCTACCCTCTTCAAATGTGTTTTTTCCCCTTGCCTCTAAATGGGTAGCTTGGACACAAACCTTGTCCAGGCTAGTAGGGTTAAACATCAAGATGGTGTGTCTAAGGTAGCTATGCAAGCCACCGATGTATTTCAGCAAGGTTTCTTGGGTCTGCAAATCTACCCCTAACAAGAGAGTTCTTCTCCTGAATTCTTGGGTGTAGTCTTGGACACTCTGACCCTTAAGTTGTCTGAAATTTTTCCAATTCATAATGGCCTTCTGCATGTGAGCAAGAGGATAAAACTGTTTTTTAATGGCTAACAGAAATTCAGGCCATGTTAAGGTAACCTTACCAATTTTTTTGATCTCCTCTTTAGTCTTGGCCTCCCACCAGACCAATGCTGCTCCATCCATTCTCAAAGAAGCCAACTGAATCTTTGTGGCATCATCATGCATATTCTGGATCCTCAAGTAAACTTCCAACTGCCTAATCCAGTTGTCAAGCTTTTCTGCATTCACTTCACCATTAAACATAGGTAATTCGAATTTTACATCAAGCTTCAAAGAAGGACTTTTTCCAGAGGATCTATGCTTATGAACAGAAGAAGACAAGGATGAAGAGGAAGAAGGTGAAGATGGGGGTGGTGGATCACCATTTCCTCCATGTCCTTTCTTGGAATGATCATCATCCTTCTTACCTCCCGAAGAGCCCTCTCCTTCATGTGGATGTTTGGACCCTTCTCCAGCCAATTTCTCATTTCTTTCTTGGTACAATATCCTCACCATTTCAGTGAGGTCTAAGAAAGCCTTTCTGAAGACTCTTTCTTCTTCTCTTGGATCTGTCTCTATAGGAATTTCTCCTTCATGTTCAGACATCCTTGAAGCTTCTGCTGAGACTCTTGAGGGTGAAATTGAAGGTGGAGGTGATGGCTCTCTGGCCTTCCTTGACTGAGGATTCTCTCGTTCTCTAGTCAACTGTCCTTCCCCTCTTTTAAGTTTCAACCTGGTAAGCATAAATACTTTGCAAGACAGTTAGAAGATCTTTGCACAAAACCCTGAGCTCTGATACCAACTTGATCTGAATTTGAAACTACTTGAAATTTGTTTGCAAGGTATTCAATTCAGAATTAAACATGTTTAAAAGATTTCCATGTCTTGCAGAAAGAAAACACATGAAATTTTCAGCTGTTCATGACCCATTCAAGCATAGCAGAGTTATTTCCTTTTACTATTTAACACATTAAAATGAATTTGTTCTGCAAAATAAATCAACCACATATGCAAAAGAAGTTGATAAAGCAGTTCACCCCCTCCAGGGCTACGTCTGCAGGGTCCAAAGCTCCCAACCGGGCTTGTCCTTGTTTTTATTAAATGCTCAAATTGAAAATACAGCTGAATAGAAGGATCTACAGGTGAAATAGATGGCAAAAATGGATTCAAAACACTTGAATCCTTCAGGATTGACTATTGGATCACCTTCAATGGATACCTGCAACCCTATACAGTCTTCACAAAACTAGGCCCTGGTGGCTCCTAGAACTTTCACGGCTCCAAAACCTCTGCAAATGACCTCAGATGGCTGTAAGACCTACACCAATGGCTTCAGAAGGCTGAAAATACCCAAAATAAAAAAAAAAAATTCGTCCAAAACCGACTTTCCTAGCCAAAGTTATGGCCATTTAAAGTTTCTCCAGTTTTTCCCTAGAAAAACTCCAGCTAACTTTAGTTAACTCCAGATAGCTCCGCCAATTATGGCGGGTCCGCCAAATTTGGCGGTCCTGCCAAAATTCCACTAACTTAACTGAAGTTACATTTAATGTTTGGTGGTTGCCTCGGATTTCGTGCCCGACGGAATATTCCTTTTTAATTTTTTTTTGAAAAATTAAAATTTCTAATGTTATGGACAAATTCTTTTTTTTGCCATAACTTCCTCATACGACGACCGTTTTTCGAACCGTTTGTGGCGCCGGAATCGGGAAGACGAGAAATTTCCAATCATTCAAATTTGAACCAGTTCTAAGCACTTTAAATTTTGAGCATTTTACGACACTTAGGACATGAGCACCTGATCACTTGTGCACCCATTACTCCAAAACCCTCAAGCCTAGGGTTTGGAGTACCTCCCAAGATACAAATCTAAACACTACCTCTTAGAGAGGGAGGTAATTCCAACACTAGGAAGTCTCAACCATTATCCGATGACACTAACCCATTTTGCATCCATCACTGCAACATACTCTATAGAATGAACCCTGCAATCTTGGTAGTGCCTCTGCCTCATCTCATCTGAACCTAAAGATCCAAAACCTCCATAGCATTGCTCCCTCTGAAGCTATACTCCCTCTAAGCCTACACGATCTCCACTGGCTCAGTCCTATAAGCACTCATCCTCCTGGATGAATTAATACCCTTGAAAATCCCTCCAATCTCAGATATGAAATATCACGATACGGTGAAGACTCTAGCCTGTGAATAAGTAGTCCAACACATGAATAAATCTCGATCATATTGATCTCATCCATGCTAAAGAAATCCTTGAGCTGTCCCAACAATCCATGGAAAATCATAGGAATTCCATGATCAACAATCTTCCCTACAACAAACTGTTGTTCACCAGGCTCACCACCAATCCATCAGAACTCCCAACCAACATTTTTTCCAAGCCAAACAAGACCACATCTCCATGTATTCAACTGAACCCGCTGCTCCATGATCTAGAAAATCACAACTACATCTAAGATGCTTCGTTGTGCACACTATGATTCACTGGCCCTTCAAAGTAGCTATAATACCATGTTGTTTTCCATGACACTGGTGTCTAGGATAGAATCTTAAATCATTGATGCTACCAAACTAATTATCACAACAATTCTAATTTTCACAATGGATTATAAACAATAGAAAATACAATAGTGCATAAAATATAGACAGCTTTTGCCAATTTTACAAATTATGTACAACAACCCAAATTTTTTATATTAATCCAACTAAATAATACAACAGTCTAGGGTTCTCTTACCAAGGATAATGGCCTTGATATATCCATTGATACAAATATACAAAACTGGGGCTTGGTGTCAATCCATCGACAATTAATATACCATCAACAAAATACTTTGACCATCTGGCTGATATTGCATGCAATCACAACTCCCCTCGATCATAACCTGTACCTATCTGGTCCTTTGGCTCTTGATATGCAACACTACCTATATCAATGATCTAAGTCCATCTGGCCATTGAACCTCAACTATCCAATCTACTCACTAGTTGTGCCTTAGTCCATCAAGGGCACAACACATCAAGACTTTTGTCAAGTTTTTCACAACTTCATTTGTGAATAACTCTCATCTGCCCAATGCTACTCCTCAACTACTTAGGAACTTTATCTCACTATAGTCTTCTTGTGCTACTCTGAAGAAGACATCATAGGGCATAGAGGGTTGTTACCTATCACTGCAATATGCCCATCTCTCACGATGAACCTGGGCTAGGAGGACTACCCTAATTCTGTTGTAGATATACTTCTCCGCAGGGAAGGTTTAGGGATGTACAACTGCTCCTCTGGGTGATCAAAATTTGAGCTCAACAACTGCTACTCTGAAAGCTACTTTTGTCCATCAAAGTGCTGCACACTAGGCTCCAACTTGGATACTATCACATTGTCCTCCAATGTACCATAAAGGCCAATCCACTGTCCACACTTGGCCCAATCTCATGATGCCCTCCAACATACCACGAGTGACCAATCCTTGCTGTAGAATCTGTACTCTAATTAGGGAATCCAAACCTAGGATCACCCTTCCTCTTGGATGCTGATAGACTTCACCAACTGTCCAACCCTTGGACACCCATCCATTAGCATAAAAAACAACATTAAATACACCAGTTCATACCAATGATCTAAGTCTGTCCAACTATTATAGGTCTTGGCTCTGGTTAGGGTTGATAACACTTTTCTCTATCTCCTTATTCCTTCTCCTAAACCTATTCTATAACTTTGAACCACTTTTTTCTTGTCTCTGCTCCTAAACGTTGTTTCCTAGGAGAGTTACCAACCCTTTCTAGGCCTTGCGACACCCTTCCAGGTAGATATATAGGGCTTGTCCCTCCTTCCAAGAATTGTGTAGGAATGTGGCTCCCTTCTAAGCTGCCCACATATCCTTGTGAACTCATGTACAAAACTAGAGCCCCACGACCTTCAAGATAGAGGCTGCCCACACCAAAATATGCCCGAAAACAAACCCAAAAATGTCCTTAAGACATGTGGCCTCCCACAACTACAACTAAGACTTGCAAAGGAGGCTAAACATAATTCAAACAATTCTCTACTCCCACGCCCTTGTCCTCTCCTTGTTGCGACTTTCACAAAGGTGTATTTCTATGCCTTTGATGCACTTTGGATGTGAGGAATAACCTCACACTTCAACTCTTTTTATACCTTTTCTAAGGGATCTAACGAGCTGCCCTTTTTTGGCTTGAAAACCTATCATAAGGCCTCCTAATATCTAGGCTGACCTTAAATTTGTTCCACAAACCCACACCACAACTTAAAAAATTCATAACTACACTTTTACAACTCATATTCAAGTGATTTTTGTTGCGTTTGGTCACTTTCAGAGTCCTCTATCAACTCAAATCATCACATGTATAAATATCCTCATGGATTCACACCCATATTCTCAGGTGAAAATCCCACAGGCTTGGGTTCTAAGCCCACAAGCCATAGTTGTGTGCCTATTCCTCCAAAACCCTTAAGCATATGTTTTGGAATACCTTCCAAGCTACGAATCTCAAGAAACCGTGCTTAGCCTGCATAGCTGTGACCATCCTCACTGATGTAGGCTTCTTATTTCCCTACAAGATTCTCCTTTCCATAATCATTGAGGCACTCAATAGCCTTCTCATAGTATTCTACCTTGGTTTTGTGAGTAAAAAACCAATCCATGCCCAAAATAATATTATATGAACCTAATGCAAGTACATTTAGATGTGCCGATATAGGTATACCATTCAACTCAAATGCACAAGCTCTCACCCAATGATGAACTCTTTTCTTGGTCCCTGTAGCCAAATGCACCAACCAAGATTCTGCATGCACTTGTTTATTCAAGTCACACTTATCCACCAGTCTAGATCCATCTTAACCCTGGATCTATTAAGTGTCAAGAGGGACCAAATATCTGAGGTACAAACCTCTTTTTTGAGTGCAAAACTTGAGAAAAGTTTTGCACAACGAGAGATTTGATCGCCTCTCGATGTTTGATAGATCTAGGGTGTTATAGAAATTTTTGGGCACTGCAACCCCAAGCATAAATGTCCATAAACCAAGGGCTCCCAAGTCCCTAAAGGTGTTGTTCCAACCCCTAGAAGAACAAGGTCAACTAATTACAGTATCTCCCAGAAGTTCTCCATGAAAAACTACTCAGAACTGGTCAAAACTGGACCATTTCACCTGCTCCATAGGCAAAGTGCGTTGCATCCCACCTAAATACACATAGTAGGTGCGTTGCATGTCAGAAAGCTCTTCTATGGGGTGCGATGGGCGAGAAGGGACAAATGGCAGGGTCAATCCGCAAGGTGGAGAAGGATGGAATCTTCCAGAAACGTCTCCTGTGACACTTGCCTCTCTGAATTCGACCAGGGATGAGTAAGAGATCATCAATCTCCAAGTGGAATCAAGAACTATCAGAGGGAAGACACTAATCAAATCTCAAGCTGACTCACCTCCCTTGCAGACATCTATATATGGATCCCTCATCCCAGAGATCCTGGAGGCTAGAATTTTGCATCTTGTAAGGAAATGTTGTTGGTTTCTTGAGACAACATCATAGTGTTGGGTGATCTAAGCTTTTCATGAGGTGAAGAAGGGCTTACTTGCTGAGAGGATGATGCTGGGTCAGAACAATCGGTTGTAATTATCTTGGCTCTTTCTTGATTATCAATAAAACTATTCAAGTTTTCCTCCATACACTTGTGTGATTGATGTTTTATGCATTTGTGTGGTTAATATACATCTGATCCTATATTGCTTATGGTAATAGATCTATGTTCTCGTATAGTGTTATGCTGCTTTGATTCTACAGGTACTTTGTTAAGCTGGGTACGAAAGCAAGTAGCTAAGGACTATCAGAAGAGAGAGGAATCGAGCAAGGAACCAAGCGCAAGACAGAGGTTGGTCTCCTTTATTCTTCTCTCATCTATCTCTCATAAAGGAAAACGAAAGTAGTTTTAGTTTGTTTGTTTCTAAGGTAGCTACCAGCCTTAGTGGGATTAGCAGTTCTGCATAGACACTATTCCCGGTAACAAAATTGCGACTCCACTAGGGAGCGAGTAGATTGTTTGTTCATCTACATTTGTTTACTTTATAAACTTACAGACGGAGCCTGAAGTCAAGCCAGCTAGCCTTCGAACTGCATTTTCTATGCAAGTGCAAACTAGATCAACGTTGCTTCAATCAATCTCTGGGTTTTGTTTATGAATTAAACAATTGATTTACAAGCTTTCTAATTGCCCTCGTGGTGGCTCTAGTAACCTCCTTAGATCTACCCCTGTGATTGATTTACTGATTACCACTTGCTTGGCCTAAATCCCTGAACTGAACTGCAAACTGTGACCCGGAATCCAATCAAAGTCTCGTCCCTGGTCTAGCGCACTGTCTGTTCTGTGAATTTCAAATGCAGCGCACTTCTCGAGTGTAGTAGGTGCGTTGCATTTCAGTTTCATTGTGTTACAGGTGCGCTGATCAGACAAGGCCTTGTTCCTAAATTTTGGTTTCTGTGTTCACTCTTTTCAAATCTATTCAGGAGTTTTGCTGCCTGTAGTCAGTACACCTTTGTTTGAAACCCCTTTCCTTGCTATTATTCCACCTCCATTGTGCAAAGAACTGTAAATGTTTTTATGTATTTTTGAGTCATTTTCAGTTCTCCTTTACAAAGAAGTAGCGTAATTGTACTGTCGTTTCTTGATTTGAAAGTGTCGCAAGTGTCGTTTTCAGTCATAGAAGAGAATCTGATTGTTCTTGATAGTCGATTACACTGTTACTATTGTATTTGATCTGAATTAGTAGTTTTTCTAGTGTCGAAAGCAAGTTTTCAATTCCAAATCGCAAAGTGTTGTCATTGTCCTCATTTTGTTTTGAAAAGAAACTTGTTAGTAATTGTCGCTTTGGAAAATAATTCAGATTTGCGCTTAGCTTTCTTTTTATCATTCACACATTAAGAAGGCTGAAAAAAATACATGCATGTGCATTTGCATTTAGACTGTTTGTTGGTTTGATTTAGGACAATGCTTATAGTGTGTGCTCTTTGCTCTTTGTTGAAAGAACGCCATCTCTCTTTCCTTAGTAGCTAGGATTTTCATTTGCAAAAAGAAGACTAAACGACTATTTATCATCTTAGATTGCATTTTAGGAATTGTACATCTACATCACGTGGTGAACCTGAAAGGCAAATTTATTAAGCAAGATCAACTATAAAATAAATTTAATGAATCTAAAAACGCTTTGGAATCTAATGCACAACATCTAGAAGTCTAGGCTAGAGACGTATTCCGGCGTAGTAAAGCCTGGTAACTGTTGTTTTCACTGTTGGTTGGGTGATTCCTCCACTTTGAGACGATAGGTGCTAGTACGGACTTGTGCTCCCACGTACCGTTGAGTATATTTTGGGAGACCACAATAGGCTTTATCCTTTATCCATAGGAAGCTGTGTCTGCCACCCTATCGATCGCAATGCACCGAACACAACATTCGGGAAGATTGACTACAGTACCGTAAAAAGTATTCTGCAGTTTTACGATTGGTTTGGTAATCCCTCTGTCTAGATTTCTAGAGCAGTCCCTTTCGTTCCTTTTTAGTCTCCTTAATGGAAAAGGTCCATCTGAGCACTTGTCACTTCAGGGTCATTAAAAATCGAAGGCGACTAGAGTCATCTTTTGTTTTTTCTCGACTCTTAAAAATTGAAAAAACAAGTTGTGTCAAAGCGTCTAAAATTCATCTAATTTTGAAACATACTTCCCCTTTGATTTTTAGTTGATCGAGTAATCCGCAACCATGGAAGAAAGTCAATTGAAACCCCGTTGTTCACGGAGGCTTACGAGTCAATCGTCTTTGTCTCCAGAGTCGAAACTGTTACAGACAAAGCGAACTCATTTAATCGGTTCCAAATCCCCTGGTAAAGTTAGAACAAGTGTTCAACACCATCGGAGACTCTGGTTACTCCAAACACTTCTGGTATCCCTGCCTTTACAAAAGAAGTTCAACAGCCACCAAAGGACAGTAACACTGATCCTAGTGTGAGGGTAAACACTTGTATTACTGAACTAGTTCCATCTACATCTGATTCGGAGGGTGTTATTCCCCAAGCATCTATCGCTGCAGATTCTATACCTTCTTCGGCACCAGAAATATTTTACAGACCTGACAGTCTACCTATTCCACCTGGTCTGATTGCTATAGAAGAGATTGCCGAGGATCCTCCATTGAGTACTCCATCACAATTTGGAGTCGGGATCACTCTGTATCCTTCTTCATAAGAAATTAGCCTACCGCCATTGGAAGCTCCTGTCGAATCGCTAGGCAATCTTTTGGATAGACTAGAAATGTCTGAACAACCGTCAACATCTAGGACTATGTCGTCCGACACAGCAACGGCAGAACTTCCTGCTGTCACTCCAATAATGTTCGTCGGTATACCATCTGTCCCAAATAGCTCTCAATCGCTAGAAGGGGCCCACTCAGGGGCTATTTCGACAGTATGGTCCATTCCTGTTTGTTCATCCGAAATAGTATCCAGAAACTCTTATGTTGAGTCTCAGCAAATTGATCCTTCAGGGTGTCAATTTGGGCATTCTGGTCCTCAAGGGCAAACAATTCCTTTAAGTACCGGATTATCGCCATATGGGGGGCAATATACCCTTTCATTGTCTCCTCCGGGAGGACAACCATACGGGAGTTCACAACAAAATTCAGGTTATGCTGGAATTACATCTAGTGGTTGGGTGCCAATACTACCTCAACAACCAAGAGTTGTATATTCGATGCAACAATGCTTACCTATGTCAAATATACCGACTACGCCAGCTATTGTGACGGTGTCGCAAGTACAAGCGCTGCCTGTTGTATGCCAACCTCAGGTTTCTCAGGTGGTAATGCAACAGCCTCTTGTCCCTACGACTCAACCACAATCGCCAACTAGTGGAATGACACAGGCCCAAACAGGTACAATTACCCCTCATCTTGGTCAAACAGTCAGTATTGGACAACAACACATGGCTTCACAACCATGGTTGGTGCAATACCAACAACTGCAATTCCAACAAGTATACCAAGGATCTGAGCAACAAATCTTTGCAAATAGTGGGCAACCGTATATTCAAAACGGTCAAAATCAACCATTCTACAATGGTTATGCCCATCAACCTTACCAAAGTTACTAGCATCAAATACAATATGCTGGTATGTAGAGACCAACTGCTAAGGCGATTCCATCTTATCCTGGGTATGCTTCGCCTACCCTGAATCAACAGTTACCCTTAGTGGCGACTTTAGAGTTACCAGATCTAAATCAGTTAACAAACGATTCAATTGCTTACGCCCCTTGGTGGCCAGCGATTCCGCATAAACTTCCATCAGATATTCCTAAATTTAATGGAAATCTTGGTGAAGATCCATCAAATCATGTGATGACCTTTCATCTGTGGTGTTCATCAAACACCCTAAATGATGATTCGATTAGGCTTCGCCTTTTTCAGAGGACGTTAACTGGTCCGATAGCAAAATGGTATATCGAATTACCCAGAGCTTCGTTTGCCAACTTCAGTACCCTAGCCATAACCTTTTTAACCCATTTTCAGTTACCGATAAGGTACGAAACGGGAACGGAACTTCTTACCAACTTCAAACAAACAATGGCCACTCACATATCCAATCATATTCATGAGTGGCGACGTCGTCGTAGAATGGTAAAAACATATGTTCCTGCTTAGCTTTTAGTTGAATGGTTTATTAAGTCTTTATTACCTTCCATTACAGAAGATGTGGCAAAAGGAGGAGTCGTCACTAAAGAGCAAGTTATTGCTTGTGCGCAATATTTAGACTTGATTTATACTCAGTCTGGAACGCTCTACGATAAAATCCCTGACGCTCCCAGACTAGAATTTTCCGTCCCCCCTCCTCCTAAATCAAACAATGAATCTCATGCCGATGATGGCGTGATTGGTACAACAGACACGAAATCGACAAAGGCTACATCTAAAAAGGCCCGTAAGATTTCCAGTCAAAATGCAAAAGAAGAACTTCTTGCTTCGGAACTAAATGCCGTCTCGACAGATAAAGGCAAAGAATCCAAGCAACCGGGAGGAAAGAAGAAAAACAAAGGGAAGAAGAAGAAACAGGAGGAATCATCACCTGAAAAATCTTCTGCAAACCCTCTTGGAGATAGGAAACCAAAAAATCCATGCGTAATATGTGATGAGGATCATTGGACAAGAGATTGTCCACATAAGGCTGAGCTTAAAAGATTCATCAAGAATTCAAAAACCTCGGCAGTATTGACTGATCCATTTCCAAATCTAGGGACAAATCTGGTTTCTAGTGAAAATGCTTCCCCATCCCAAGTACTGATGTTGTTGGTTTCGAAACAACAAAATGATTCTTTGATATCGACAAGGAACAAAGATTACAGGAATCCACAACTATCAAACAACAAGGGTAAAGATCAACCTAGTAGTTCGATAACAACTTCCATAGAAGTTGCACCGCCCATAATTCCTGAGCTAACAATAAAACTGCCAAAGGGAGTAGTACACAAGTTGACATTTAATCCTCGTGCCAGAGCAGAACAACATTATAATATAGTGGAAGATCTGGCCCAATCGCCATCCGCTATGTTGACACTTGAAGTACTGCAAAATTGCCCATCCCAAAAGCAGGCTTTATTATCAGCTATTGGTGGGATAGACCCAAAGGATTCTAATCTTGTGTCCTTTAATCATAAAGGATACGATCCTCAGTTACCAGCTCAACTAGCTTTCCTCATTCAAGTGAAAGCCCTCAACAAAACTGTTCATCGAACAATTATCGATGAGGGGGCATCTACATGTATTATGTCGATGAGTTGCTAGAAAACTTTAGGATCTCCAACCTTGTCGCGATCTTCGACAACATTAAAAGCATTCGACGGACGAACGTATACCCCATATGGTATTCTAAGTAACTTACAAGTGGAACTAGCAGGAAAAACAATAGAAATAGATGTCGAAGTAATCGACGGAAACCTCGATTACAACATCCTACTGGGAAGACCATGGATATATGCTACGGCTGCTGTTGTGTCGACCTATTTTAGGAAGATTGCATTTCCCTTTGAAGGAGGGATTACAATCGTCAATCAACAAACTTTCCTCCCCAATGGTTCCCAAGTTATGGGAAGCATTCCGATGATCCATGGAAGCCCCCATTCGCTTCAAAATATCAGAGTAGTGTTACAGGGAAAAGTGTCTACACAGAACTGCTTATCCCACTAAGGTGTGGTAGCTACCTTAGAAACAAACAAAGTAAAGCTACTTTCATTTTTCCTTTATGAAATATAGATGAGAGAAGAACAAAGAAGACCAACCTCTCTCTTGCGCTAATCTCCTAGTTTGATTCCTCTCTCTCTTGATAGCCTTTTGCTACTTGCTCCCTTGTACACCCAGCTTCACAAAGTACCTGTAGGATCACAGTAGCATGGCACTATACAAGAACATAACTCTATAATCATAAAAAATCTAGGATAAGATGTAAATTTACCATACAAATGCATAAAACATAAATGACACAAGAGTATGGAGGAAAACTTGAATAGCTTTTATTGATAAACAAGAAAGAGCCAAGGAAGTTGCAACCAGTTGTTCTGACCCAGCATCATCCTCTCAGCAAGTAAGCCCTTCTTCACCTCATACAAAGCTTAGATCACCCAACACTTATGATGTTGTCTCAAGAAACCAACAACAATTCCTTACAATATGCAAAATTCCAGCCTCTGGATCTCGGGGATGAGGGATCCATATATAGATATTTGTAAGGGAGATGAGTTAGCTTGTGATTTGGTTAGTGTCTTCCCTTTGATAGTTCTTGCTTCCACTTGGAGATTGATGATCTCTTACTCATCCTTGGTCGAATTCAGAGAGGCAAGTGTCACAGGAGAAGTTTCTGGAAGATTCCATGCCTCTCCACCTCGCGGAATGACACTGCCATTTGTCATTTCTTGCCCATCGCACCCCATAGAAGGGATTTTTGAAATGCAACGCACCCACACAGTGTATTTAGGTGAGATGCAACGCACTTTGCCTATGGAGCATCTGAAATGATCCTGTTCCTGTTTTGACCAGTTCTGAGCAGTTTTTCATGGAGAACTTCTGGGAGAAGCTGTAATCAGTTGACCTTGTTCCTTTAGGGGTTAGAACAACACTTTTAGGGACTTAGGAGCCCTTGGTTTATGGACATTTTATGCTTGGGGTTGCAGTGCCCAAAAATGTCTATAATAGTTTCCCCCTAAAGCATGAGGTCGTTAATCTTTTGATGTCGGGTGAAATGCTTTATTATGAGGATCCGAAGTTCTTTCAAGCTGAGAGGAGACCTGTAATAAGATACAATACAATACATTATCTTCATAATATTTTCATGATCTAGCTGAGGCGGGCATTCCCATGCTCAGCTTTATAAATTCATTTTCATGTACATAGGACAGACAATCGTCTGAGTGTAGACTGATGATTCTGGTAGAGCCATCATCCCTTTGATTGGATGATTATCTATGTAGCAATGATGTACATTTGATGTCTTTATTTCCCTGAATATATATCGCAGCCCAGATGGATGAAACTAGATCCGGGGTCTTCAATCTCATTCGATCTTCACTCGAAGTACAAGTCGATCCATGTGAGAGATGTTCTGGTGTCGAACATGGAAAGACATCACCTGATTACCAGCCAATGACATAAGCTGTTAAGAGGCACGAGAGGAATCACCAATAATGATAATGACCCTCAAGGTACTGCAGTACAATTCAAGTGGTGTGAATAAAGGACTTGGCGTCGAACACCACGCAAAATCTTTCGATCGAAGGTCATTGATGTAAACCTGTCGCTGGAAGTGAGAAACTTGCCATTGAGGCATGCAAGCTTCAAATTACTGAACGGGGTGTTCCTAGACCGACTTCTTGGATAATGAGTTGATGTCTACAAGAAGCGATACATCACAGGAGGGCCTTAATGAATCCCACATCAATGACACGGAATGGAGAAAATGATTTTAATGGAGGTGAAAACGATCTGATGACATAAGGTCCAGGGTGGCGGTCATGAAAGAATGGAGTGTAAATGTATTGTAGTAGGTGAGACACAGGTGAATTCTCTGAATGACTTCTCTTGAACATATCGGCGACACTGACGTGATGGATTGGTAGCATTAACCCCAAATGTGGATGGTGTGATGGGACCATGGTGATGTGACCGGTGAATGAAACAACCCAACTCGACTTGGATGCGGAGTGAAAGTGTCATGTTCAAGAGCGACTTGCTACCAACAAAGTTTCTTCAAGTTTTCTTCCCAATTTTTCCCCAGTCATTGCTGACCAGTACCTCTTTATTTTTGTCAAGCTTGAGGAGGATAACATATGCTTGTTCTATAATTTGCCCTTCGGGCAAACCCATCGCTATGTTTTAACGAGCCTAGCGATAATGAAACTCGTTCTTGTCTGCTATGGACAAGTTTGTCGCTATTAAGTTTTAACAAGTTTAATGACAAAGATAACTCGGTCCTTTTCAATTTTAGAGAGTCTGAAAAGGAACGTAAAGGAAACTCCAAAATTCCTTTTTCGTCATCTAATTGCTTGAGTCCGAAAAAGTATAAAACAATACAGAAGGGATGAATTTTCAATACTTTTAACGAGCCGAACAAAACAAGTGCTCAATCTTTTTGTGTAATAATCCCTCAGGTCCAAAAAGATTAAAATCTAAAGGAGGGATAGCACTTCCAGTCCCTTTAACGAGCTGGAGAGGCCAATGGCTCGGCAATATTTTCATATTTTACGAGTCAGTTGAAAAGAGCTTAAAGGAGACTCGTCTTTTGAGGAACGAGTGATAAAATTGGGTAGCAGCTGATTCCAGGTAAGGTTTGGAATTTTCTAATCACGGCAGTGTTACACAGATGGCTAGTGGGATCACTCTTCGCAGCTGTTCCTCAAAGGGGGTAAACAATCAGATGGAGGTGATGATGAGAACACGACCAGGGCTTTAAAGGCTGAAGTACTACATTCACGATGGTTATTTACCGGAAATCGGTTCATTTTTTTTGATTGAGCTTAAATACTGGGGGAAACATTTGCTCATGGCTTATGTTTATTTTATAACAAGCTTGAACTATGTGCTAAAACTGCTCGATACAACGGTCATTTCTTGACTTTACCATAAATAGCTTTGTTCTTTCAAAGATTGTACTGCATTTTCAATTGCTTCATCAAACTAGTTAGAAATGAACAATACATGTTTGAAAAATGAGTTAGAACACTAATATTTTACTCGAATTACGTAAAAAGTAATGTAAAAGTGCTTTTACTTTCATTTTACCATTTCATTTGAACTTTGGTTTGTTGGAGCTTTGGAGGTGCCTTTTCCCCCTTGATTTTCATTAGCTGATTCCAGGAGATTCTGTGGACGATTCTCAGCGCCGTCTGGACCAGGTAGGAGCTGAACCTGAGCTCTTTCATTTCATGCTTTCCATTTTTCATTCTGAGCTTGATTCCTGGTTTTTCTGAGCCTCTGGGGATGAAACCCGTCGTGATGCCACTTTGGCTATCGAAGCCCATAAAAAACTCGCCCTAGCTTTAGCGCACCCCTTGTGTTCCAGATTAGGGGCAAATCCATCCCCTTGACTGTAGTGGACATTTATATCTTGACTGGCTTGTTGAGGCGGGGTGCCCCCATCTCTTTATCAGGTTCAGTCCGAGGAGGTGAATCTGTGAGAGATTATATTCGCCGGTATTGTAGAGAGGGATCTCAGCCGAGTAAAGATGGAAAGATCATCATTCGTGATGTCACTGACAGGTCCCTTAGGACTATTCTGTTCACTTTTGGTAGGATGGCTGGAGGTGCGGCTCTTCATGTAGCCAACCGATCTTATATGCAGTATGCCTTGGAATGTCTCCAACCGAAGGTGTTCAACTGGTGCGACGCAGTACTTCTTGTGATGAAAGAACAATTGACCAAGGTGAAGAGTGGGAGGTTGAAGAACTTTGGGTATGGTTCTATTTTGACCACCTTTGCCTTGGAAAAGATACCACTGATGTAGCCGTAGTACATTGCACACTCGATTTACCTTCACTGACTGAACCACATATGCAAATATGGGTCAACCATATGTCTAGGCATGCTGGTCAGTCTCAGATTTCCTTTTCTAATACCTTCTTCGGGTGGTTTGATCGTTAGGAGATGGTTTATTCCGAGTATCCATATGCTGGTATGGACTTCCGAGGTGACCCAGATTTAGTACTGCCGGCTGGCGAACAGTGGGGCGCCATTGGTAAATTCTTTGACCATATTCCTATTTATCGTTTTTCTTTTATAATGTCCTTGTGCTTTATTCTGTCAAGACTTAATCAAACTCATGTGTTCATGCAGATGTCGGTCCTGTTTGGCTAGTAGTACGCCTGAGAGTGCCAGCTGCCGCCACAATAGGAGAGGCTGTAGGAAGGGTTATCCTTCGCGACCTCGATGTGGCCGAGACTCTCACAGCATTACAGGAACAGGTTGAGGGCCTCACTCTTGGTATCCCAGATGTGAGGACTAACGAGCTGCCCTTGAGGTTGCAGCGGCATACTGCTGGTGTGCCAAGACGATGGACTCGCCTCTTACGCATGATCGCACAAACTGTGACTTGCTATCACGAGCATCATTAGACTAGGGTGCCCCCTAGCGTTTTGCATTTTGGGTCATTTGACCAATTTTGTCTTGGTTACAGAATATTATGTGTAAACCATAAACAGTTATATATATATATTTTTGATTTTCGAAGTTTTATTTTGGTTAAGTTACATGATCCAAATGCAAATATTAATGGTATGCTTCTTTTTATAAATGTTTCAAATGTCTATCTAACACATAATTTGCCAATGAGTCAGTTAATGTGTTTAAGGTTCTGGAAATATGTTGATATTGAATAAAATCAAATTGCCTTTCCAAAATCTTAACCCTTAGGAACATGCGATAAATAGCTGGATTTCGGACAGAGTAGATACCAGTGAGTTGTAGTATGACGAGTTGTGAGTCTAGCCTGACAATCAGTCGACGTATGCCATGTGTGATGGCATCAAAGAGAAGTTCTATCTACGTGCTATATTCAGCGATGTTATTCGTTTATCGACCAATACATACCCCTCTGAAACTTACTAACTCGCCGCTTGGATCAAAAATGGCCCAGGCTGCGGAAGATAGGTTCCGTGAACTACGAATCGCTCCGTCGGCATATCCAACACATGACTCCACTAGGTTTGACATCTGTAATAAATGTAAAAATTGGATTACTTGACCAAAACACTTTAGCGAAAACAAAAACATAACAAAAGCATATAGGTTACTATACTGAATTACGCATAGTAACGCTTGAGGTACCCGTTACGAGGTTGTGCCAGTGGAATCCCGTCATAATCCATTAACTCGTAGGCTCCTTTTGCTAACAATCACTTAACAATATAGGGGCCCATCCATAAAGACTTAAATTTACCTGCCCCCAATTTATCAGATTCTTGGTCATAAAGCAAGACCAAGTCACCTTCTGAGAAGACACAGGGTTTGACATTCTTGTCGAACTGCGCCTTGACTCGTTTCTTATGGGCTTCATTAGCCAAAGCGGAATCATGACGGGTTTCATCCAATTGGATTAGTTCCAAGAAACGAGCCTCCTCTTCTGAAGTTCTGGGGAGAAGGTCAATTGCGAGTTTGAGGGATGAGATTTCACACTGGATTGGTAAGACTGCTTCCAGGCCATATACCAGTTGGAAAGGTATAAACCCGGTTGCATTCCTTACCGATGTCTGGTAAGCCCACAAGGCTGAGTACAGGATTAGGTGCCAACTTCTTTTGTGAACTCCAATCATCCTTTGCAGCATGCGCTTCAGGACTTTGTTGATTGCTTCAACTTGTTTGTTGGCTTGCGGGTTGTTACCGGGAAAAGTGTCTATTTAGAACTGCTCTATCCCACTAAGGTGTGACAGCTGCCTTAGAAACAAACAGAGAAAACTACTTTTGTATTTCCTTTATGAACTATAGACAGAGAGGAATAGAAGGAACCGACCTGTGTCTTGCGATAATCCTTTGATCCAATTCCTCTCTTCTTTGACAGCTTCCAGCTACCTGCTCCCTTACTTGCCCAGCTTCACCAAGTACCTGTAAGATCACAGAAGAAGAAAACTATACAAAGACATGGATCTATATTCATAAATAACTTAGGATTAGATTTAAGTTAACCATACAAATGTAACAAGCATTAATGATACAAAAGCATGGAGGAGAAACTCAAACAGGAGGAGTTACAACCGATGATTCCTGACCCAGCATCAACCTCCCAACAAAGAAGCCCCTCTTCACCTCCAACAAAGCATAGATCACCCAATTCTCTGATATTTGTCTCAAAACCAACAACAATCCTTACAATGTGCAAAATTCCAGCCCCCTGGATCTCTGGGATGAGGGATCCATATATAGATGTATGCAAGGAGGATGAGTCAGCTTGTGATTTGATTAGTGGCTTCTCTCTGTCAGTTCTTGCTTCCACTTGGAGACTGAAGGCCTCTTACTCATCCTTGGTCGAATTCAGTGAGGCAAGTGTCATAGGAGAAGATTCTGGAAGCTTCCATTGTCTCTCCACCTCGTGGAATGACACTGCCATTTGTCATTTCCCGCTCAACGCACCCTGATAATGCATTTAGGTGCGTTGCAACGCACCTAGACAGTGGATTTAGGTGCTATGCAACGCACTTAGCTAGTGGAGCAGCTGAAATGATCCTGTTTTGACTTATTTTGAGCAGTTTCTGGTGGAGAACTTCTGGGAGAAGCTGTAATTTGTTGACCTTGTTCCTTTAGGGGTTAGAACAAAACTTTTAGGGACTTAGGAGCCCTTGGTTTATAGACATTTCATGCTTGGAGTTGTAAGGCACAAAAATGTCTATAACAGTTGCCCCCTAAAGTATGAGGCCGTTCATCGGGTGAAATGCTTTATTATGAGGATCCGAAGTTCTTTCAATGCTGGGAGGAGACCTGTAATAAGATACAATACAATACATTATCTTCATACTATTTTCATGATCTAGCTGAGGCGGGCATTCCCATGCTCAGCTTTATAAATTCATTTTCATGTACATAGGACAGACAATCGTCTGATGGTAGACTGATGATTCTGATAGAGCCATCATCCTTTTGGTAGGATGACTATCTGTGCTGCAATGCTGTACATTTGAATGTCTTTATTTCCTTGAATATATATCGCAGCCCGGATGGATGAAACTAGATCCGGGGTCTTCAATCTCGTCCGATCTTCACTCGAAGTACAAGTCGATCCATGTGAGAAATGTCTTGAAGTCGAACATGGAAAGACATCGCTTGATTACTAGTCAATGATGTAAACTGTTAACAAGCGCGAGAGGAATCACCGATAATGATAATGATCCTCAAGGTACTGCAGTACAATTCACGTGGTGTGAATTAAGGACTTGGCATCGAACACCACGCAAAATCTTTCAGTCAAAGGTCATTGATGTAAACCTGTCGCTAGAAGTGAGAAACTTGCCATTGAGGCATGCAAGCTTCAAAGTACTGAATGGGGTGTTCCTAGACCAACTTCTTGGATAATGAGCTGATGTCGACAAGAAGTGATCCGTCATAGGAGGGCCTTAATGAATCCCACATCAATGACACGGAACAGAGCAAATGATTTTGATGGAGGTGAAAACGATCTGATGATATATGGTTCAGGGTGGCGGTCATGAAAGAATGGAGTATAATGTATGGTAGTGGGTGGGACACAGGTGGCCTTTCTGGATGACTTCTCTTGAACATGTCGGCGACACTGATGTGACGGATTGGTAGCATTAACCCCAAATGTGGATGGTATGGTGTGACCATGGCGATGTGACCGGTGAATGAGACAACCCAACCCGACTCGGACACGGAGCGGAAGTGTCATGTTCAAGAGCGACTTGCTACCAATAAAGATTCTTTGAGTTTTCTTCCCAATTTTTCCCCAGTCATTGCTGACCAGTACCTCTTTATTTTTGTCAAGCTTGAGGAGGATAACATATGCTTGTTCTATAATTTTCCCTTCGGGCAAACCCATCGCTATGTTTTAACGAGCTTAGCGATAGTGAAACTCATTCTCGTCTAAAGACAAGTTTGTCGCTATTAATCTTTTTAACGAGTTTAACGACAAAGATAACTCGGTCCTTTTCATTTTTAGAGAGTCTGAAAAGGTACGTAAAGGTAACTCCAAAATTCCTTTTTCGTCATCTAATCCCTTAAGTCCGAAAAAGTATAAAACAATACAGAAGGGATGAATTTTCGATAGCTTTAACGAGCCGAATAAAACAAGCGCTCGATCTTTTTGTGCAATAATCCTTCAGGTCCAAAAAGATTAAAATCTAGAGGAGGGATAGCACTTCCTGTCCCTTTAACGAGCTGGAAGGCCAAGGACTCGACAATCTTTTCATATTTTACGAGTTAGTTGAAAAGAGCTTAAAGAAGACTCGTCTTTTGAGGAACGAGTGATAAAATGGGTAGCAGCTGATTCTAGGTAAGGTTTGGAATTTTCCAATCACGGCAGTGTCACACGGATGGCTAGTGAAATCACTCTTCGCAGCTGTTCCTCAAAATGGGTAAACAATCAAATGGAGGTGAACGATCGGCCAATGAAAAAGTGGAGGTGACGGTGCAAACACAACCAAGGCTTTAATGGCTGAAGTATTTCATTCATGGTGGTTATTTACTGGGGAATAGTTCATTTTTTAACGAGCTTAAACGCGGGTGGAAACATTTGCTCGGTGCGGGTTTATTTTTTAACGAGCTTGAATCTTGCGGTAACACTACTCGATTAATCCAGTCATATGATAAGAATGTCTCATATAAAAACGACAACTTTTAGAGTTTTGCCCCACATCCTTTCTTTATGCAAGTTAGGTAACGACCAATCCAAAAAACAGATAAATGATCACTCTTTGCTTGCACTCCAAAAGGTTTGCATGCCCCCAGGTATAAAACAGAGTTTCAAGGTCACCCTCTATTCGAGCTGACAAAACATTTGTTTTATCAGGAAGGGTACCTCTTATAGGTTACCCAAAGATTGTTCTATTCACGGCGCAAACAAAACACTTCTTTGGCAATATCTACCGAAATAAACAAAGGTGAGTGGCAATGCCCGCCAACTCACATAACTTTGACAAGAGAATCTTGTTCCAGAATAACCCCCTCTTCCAATCACGGACGGGGGTACAGACTAGTCATATTCTCCCGCGGAAACCTACCCTATACCCGAAGTTTTCCTGCCGAAGCAGACCAGGATGCATGCCCCCTGGGTTTCAGTCATATCCCTCCGAATTACTCGCGCTCATCGGGAGGACGGACTGGAGATTGAGACATTTCTTGCGTGAAAAGACCATTCAAGGATGGTATATGACTATTTGCTCTGTATGATCCGGGAAATGAAAGCTGGTCCACGAGCTTGACCACTCTTCCTTCGTGCGGAAAACACATTACTCTAAAGAGTGAGGAGACAATCGCTCCCATGCAATAAATATAGTCTCGTCCAAGGAGTAGATTGTAATCTAGGGGCCCTTGAACTACTATTATGTTCATGCGAACTATTTTCCTTCCCAATGTTATGGGAACATCGGGAAGGATCCCTAAAGGTCGACTGGTTCCTTTATCAAAGCCCGTCAGATTTCTCATCTCAGGCAAAAGCGATGGTGAACCAAGCGCTTTCCAAGCAGTTGAGGAAAGGATACTCACAGAAGCCCCTTCATCTATGATGGTACCAGCCATAATCATTCTATATATTTGAACGATAATTTGGAATGGTATGCTTGCTGGTAAACGGGGTCTGCCTAGTTGATTCCAGTCGAAGGAGACAACTAGGTTGCTTGGAGGTGGGATTGAATAGATGGCCGGGTACGGCTCTGACGAACTTCCTTCCTACGGTAAAGGAACGGGTAAATTTCCCCCATGTTCGTCGGAGTCTGTGCTTATGAAGAGAATTTGGACGGTGTCATCCTTGTTCTCTTCAGTGACTGTATCATCTGAAGATAAAACCTCTGAAGGCAAGACCGGGTCAACTGCCGCCTCGACCTTTTGACTTTCATCTGGTATGGATCCAGATGGTTTATCTTCAATGATAGGTGCTTCAGCCGACCACCTGAACGGGCCAGCCGGATTTTCAACTAATGACGGACTCGGCAAGAGTTTTTTATATCCAGGAGGAAGTCGTAACGGTGAAACCGGACGATCATCCAAAACTCTTTTAGCTTCGTCTAAGAAGGGACAACGGTGGACGGCATGATCGCCTTCGCACAGTTTACAAGGAAATCTATATTTCCCTTTTTGTCCCGAGGCTTCACTTTCACTATTTGATGGTGTGCTTTCAACTTGATCATCAGAGGTTGACGACACTGGGTTGTGCAAATGAGGAGACCAGTCCCTTAATATCTGAGGGATGCAAGGACAATCTCTGTGAAAGTGGTCTCCTTTGCAAATGACACATGGCGATTTAGGCCTGGTCGGTGCAGTGTGTGGATTTTCGTTAGACGACACTCGTTTTCCCCCATTCGCCTTTGGCTCCTTCTTCTTCTTAGGAACTTGACTTTTGGCTTTACCAGCCCCATCAAGCGAAGAGGAAGGAGGAGAGGAAGAATTAGAGGAAGTAGAAGGTTGGTGGGCAACTCTGGACTCGTCTAATTGCTGATTCGATTGTTCAGGAATAGTGGTGTTCTGAACGACAGAGGTTGAGAAGAGCCATACAGGCAAACCAATTGTCAGCCCTGGAAGCGACAATGTGGCCATATGGGGTGCACCAACATCTCCCCAAGAGGAGAAGGGACTAGGATTTCCACCAAGGGGAATTCCTTGGTTGGTAGACTCCATTTTCTCAACCCAAGATCAACGTAGGAAAGGGGTATGAATATTCTGTTTAAAATAAATTTTTATACGCTTTGACACAACTTGTTTTTTCAATTTTTAAGAGTCGAGAAAAAACAAAAGATGACTCTAGTCTCCTTCGATTTTTAATGAGCCTGAAGTGACAAGTGCTCAGATGGACCTTTTCCGTTAAGGAGTCTGAAAAGGAACGAAAGGGACTGCTCTGGAGGTCTAGGTAGAGGGAGTACCAAACCAATCGCAAAACTGCAGAATACTTTTTACAGTACGGCAGTCAATCTTCCCGAATGCTGTGTTCAGTGCATTGCGATCAGTAGGGTGGCCGACACGGCTTCCTATGGATAAAGGATTTAAGCCTATAGGGGTCTCCCAAAATATACTCGACGGTACATGGGAGCACAAGTCCGTACTGGCACTTATCGTCTCAAAGTGGAGGAATCACCCAACCATCAGTGAGGACAACAGTTACCAGGCTTTATGACGCCGGAATACGTCTCTAGCCTAGACCTCTAAATGTTGTGCGTTAAGTTCCAAAGCGTTGTTAGATTCATTGAATTTATTTTAAGTTGATCTTTCTTATGAAGTTTTCCTTTTGGGTTCACCACGAGATGTAGATGTAATTCCTAAAATGCAATCTAAAGATGATAAACAAACTTTTATCTCTTTTCTGCAATGAAAATCCTAGCTACTAGGGGAAAAGAAAGACACAATCTTTTCACAAAGAGCAAAGAGCACACTATAAATGCACTTTCCTAAATCAAGCCAAACAGACTGTCTATATGCAAATGCACATGCATGTATTTGTTTTTCACTTTCTTAGTATTGATGCTAAAAAGAAAGTTGATGTACAAATCTGAATTTGCTTTCAAGCGACAAACACAAACAAGCTTCTTTTCGAAATCAAAAGGTAGAGATGATTACGACACTTTATGATTTTGAAATAAATACTCGTTTTGACACTAGAAAGTCACAAATTCAAACCAAAGGCAATAGTAAAAGCATAATCGACCATCAACAGCAAATAAACTTTCTCCTATGATCGAAATCGACACTTGCGACAGATCTAAATCAAAGGACGACAGTACGACTATTCTACTTTTGCAATGGAAAACTGTAAACGACTCAACAAACACACAAAAACATCTACAGTTCTTTTGTACAAAGGAGGCAGAATATCAGTAAGGAAAAGGGGTTTGAAATAGTCATATACTGATCACAGGCTGCAAAATTAAGAGACAAAACTGGAAAGAATGAAGCACAAGAACCTCAGCTGCACAGGGCTAGGCTGATCAGCGCACCTGTTACACAGAGAAACTGCATTGCAGTGCAGGTTTCCCTTTCGGCAAGTGCGTTGAAATGCAAGATCTCTTTGCAGTACCTGCGCTGGGGCAAAAACGAGAATTCTATCTGGGTTCTGGGTGACAGTTTGCAGTTTAGTCTTTGGTTTTTGGCCGAGTAAAAGCAATCAGTAATGCACAATCAGGGGTAGATCTAAGGAGGGTCTAAGAGCTATCACAAGGGCAATCAGATAGTCTATGAATCAGCTGTTCAAATCATAAACAAATCCAGTGAATGGATTGAAGCAGCAGATGTCTACTTTGCATTTGTTATGGCAAATGCAGTTCGAATGCTACTTATAAGTTTATGAAATAAACAACAAGAGATACACAAACAAACTAATTAGACAATTCCCCCAGTGGAGTCGCCATTTTGTTACCGGGAAAAGTGTCTATTTAGAACTGCTCTATCCCACTAAGGTGTGACCGCTGCCTTAGAAACAAACAGAGAAAACTACTTTTGTAGTTCCTTTATGAACTATAGATAGAGAGGAATAGAAGGAACCGACCTGTATCTTGCGATAATCCTTTGATCCAATTCCTCTCTTCTTTGACAGCTTCCAGCTACCTGCTCCCTTACTTGCCCAGCTTCACCAAGTACCTGTAAGATCACAGAAGAAGAAAACTATACAAAGACATGGATCTATATTCATAAATAACTTAGGATCAGATTTAAGTTAACCATACAAATGTAACAAGCATCAATGATACAAAAGCATGGAGGAGAAACTCAAATAGTTTTATTGATAAACAAGAAGATCCAGGAGGAGTTACAACCGATGATTCCTGACCCAGCATCAACCTCCCAACAAAGAAGCCCCTCTTCACCTCCAACAAAGCATAGATCACCCAATTCTCTGATATTTGTCTCAAAACCAACAACAATTCCTTACAATGTGAAAAATTCCAGCCCCCTGGATCTCTGTGATGAGGGATCCATATATAGATGTATGCAAGGAGGATGAGTCAGCTTGTGATTTGATTAGTGGCTTCTCTCTGTCAGTTCTTGCTTCCACTTGGAGACTGAAGGCCTCTTACTCATCCTTGGTCGAATTCAGTGAGGCAAGTGTCATAGGAGAAGATTCTGGAAGCTTCCATTGTCTCTCCACCTCGCGGAATGACACTGCCATTTGTCATTTCCCGCTCAACGCACCCTGATAGTGCATTTAGGTGCGTTGCAACACACCTAGACAGTGGATTTAGGTGCTATGCAACGCACTTAGCTAGTGGAGCAGCTGAAATGATCCTGTTTTGACTTATTTTGAGCAGTTTCTGGTGGAGAACTTCTGGGAGAAGCTGTAATTTGTTGACCTTGTTCCTTTAGGGGTTAGAACAACACTTTTAGGGACTTAGGAGCCCTTGGTTTATAGACATTTCATGCTTGGAGTTGTAAGGCACAAAAATGTCTATAACAGTTGCCCCCTAAAGTATGAGGCCGTTCATCGGGTGAAATGCTTTATTATGAGGATCCGAAGTTCTTTCAATGCTGGGAGGAGACCTGTAATAAGATACAATACAATACATTATATTTATACTGTTTTCATGATCTAGCTGAGGCGGGCATTCCCATGCTCAGCTTTATAAATTCATTTTCATGTACATAGGACAGACAATCGTCTGATGGTAGACTGATGATTCTGATAGAGCCATCATCCTTTTGGTAGGATGACTATCTGTGCTGCAATGCTGTACATTTGAATGTCTTTATTTCCCTGAATATATATCGCAGCCCGGATGGATGAAACTAGATCCGGGGTCTTCAATCTCGTTCGATCTTCACTCGAAGTACAAGTCGATCCATGTGAGAAATGTCTTGAAGTCGAACATGGAAAGACATTGCTTGATTACTAGTCAATGATGTAAACTGTTAACAAGCGCGAGAGGAATCACCGATAATGATAATGATCCTCAAGGTACTGCAGTACAATTCACGTGCTGTGAATAAAGTACTTGGCGTCGAACACCACGCAAAATCTTTCGGTCAAAGGTCATTGATGTAAACCTGTCGCCGGAAGTGAGAAACTTGCCATTGAGGCATGCAAGCTTCAAAGTACTGAATGGGGTGTTCCTAGACCAACTTCTTGGATAATGAGCTGATGTCGACAAGAAGTGATCCGTCATAGGAGGGCCTTAATGAATCCCACATCAATGACATGGAACGGAGCAAATGATTTTGATGGAGGTGAAAACGATCTGATGATATATGGTTCAGGGTGGCGGTCATGAAAGAATGGAGTATAATGTATGGTAGTGGGTGGGACACAGGTGGCCTTTCTGGATGACTTCTCTTGAACATGTCGGCGACACTGATGTGACGGATTGGTAGCATTAACCCCAAATGTGGATGGTATGGTGTGACCATGGCGATGTGACCGGTGAATGAGACAACCCAACCCGACTCGGACACGGAGTGGAAGTGTCATGTTCAAGAGCGACTTGCTACCAATAAAGATTCTTTGAGTTTTCTTCCCAATTTTTCCCCAGTCATTGCTGACCAGTACCTCTTTATTTTTGTCAAGCTTGAGGAGGATAACATATGCTTGTTCTATAATTTTCCCTTCGGGCAAACCCATCGCTATGTTTTAATGAGCCTAGCGATAGTGAAACTCGTTCTCGTCTAAAGACAAGTTTGTCTCTATTAATCTTTTTAACGAGTTTAACGACAAAGATAACTCGGTCCTTTTCATTTTTAGAGAGTCTGAAAAGGTACGTAAAGGTAACTCCAAAATTCCTTTTTCGTCATCTAATCCCTTAAGTCCGAAAAAGTATAAAACAATACAGAAGGGATGAATTTTCGATAGCTTTAACGAGCCGAATAAAACAAGCGCTCGATCTTTTTGTGCAATAATCCCTCAGGTCCAAAACGATTAAAATCTAGAGGAGGGATAGCACTTCCTGTCCCTTTAACGAGCTGGAAGGCCAAGGACTCGACAATCTTTTCATATTTTACGAGTCAGTTGAAAAGAGATTAAAGAAGACTCGTCTTTTGAGGAACGAGTGATAAAATGGGTAGCAGCTGATTCTAGGTAAGGTTTGGAATTTTCCAATCACGACAGTGTCACATGGATGGCTAGTGAAATCACTCTTCGCAGCTATTCCTCAAAATGGGTAAAAAATCAAATGGAGGTGAACGATCGGCCAATGAAAAAGTGGAGGTGACGGTGCAAACACGACCAAGGCTTTAATGGTTGAAGTATTTCATTCACGGTGGTTATTTACTGGGGAATAGTTCATTTTTTAACGAGCTTAAACGTGGGTGGAAACATTTGCTCGGTGCGGGTTTATTTTTTAACGAGCTTGAACCTTGCGGTAACACTGCTCGATTAATCCAGTCATATGATAAGAATGTCTCATATAAAAATGACAACTTTTAGAGTTTTGCCCCACATCCTTTCTTTATGCAAGTTAGGTAACGACCAATCCAACAAATAGATAAATGATCGCTCTTTGCTTGCACTCCAAAAGGTTTGCATGCCCCCAGTTATAAAACAGAGTTTCAAGGTCACCCTCTATTCGAGCTGACAAAACATTTGTTTTATCAGGAAGGGTACCTCTTACAGGTTACCCAAAGATTGTTCTATTCGCGGCGCAAACAAAACACTTCTTTGGCAATATCTACCGAAATAAACAAAGGTGAGCGGCGATGTCCGCCAACTCACATAACTTTGACAAGAGAATCTTGTTCTAGAATAACCCCCTCTTCCAATCACGGACGGGGGTACAGACTAGTCATATTCTCCCGCGGAAACCTACCCTATACCCGAAGTTTTCCTACCGAAGCAGACCAGGATGCATGCCCCCTGGGTTTCAGTCATATCCCTCCGAATTACTCGCGCTCATCGGGAGGACGGACTAGAGATTGAGACATTTCTTGCGTGAAAAGACCATTCAGGGATGGTATATGACTATTTGCTCTGTATGATCCGGGAAATGAAAGTTGGTCCACGAGCTTGACCACTCTTCCTTCGTGTGGAAAACACATTACTCTAAAGAGTGAGGAGACAATCGCTCCCATGCAATAAATATAGTCTCATCCAAGGAGTAGATTGTAGGGGCCCTTGAACTACTATTACGTTCATGCGAACTATTTTCCTTCCCAATGTTATGGGCACATCGGGAAGGATCCCTAAAGGTTGACTGGTTCCTTTATCAAAGCCCGTCAGATTTCTCATCTTAGGCAAAAGCGATGGCGAACCAAGCGCTTTCCAAGCAGTTGAGGAAAGGATACTCACAGAAGCCCCTTCATCTATGATGGTACCAGCCATAATCATTCTATATATTTGAACGATAATTCGGAATGGTATGCTTGCTGGTAAACGGGGTCTGCCTAGTTGATTCCAGTCGAAGGAGACAACTAGGTTGCTTGGAGGTGGGACCGAATAGATGGCCAGGTACGGCTCTGACGAACTTCCTTCCTACGGTAAAGGAACGGGTAAATTTCCCCCATGTTCGTCGGAGTCTGTGCTTATGAAGAGAATTTGGACAGTGTCATCCTTGTTCTCTTCAGTGACTGTATCATCTGAAGATAAAACCTATGAAGGCAAGACCGGGTCAACTGCCGCCTCGACCTTTTGACTTTCATCTGGTATGGATCCAAATGGTTTATCTTCAATGATAGGTGCTTCAGCCGACCACCTAAGTGGGCCAGCCGGATTTTCAACTAATGACGGACTCGGCAAGAGTTTTTTATATCCAGGAGGAAGTCGTAACGGTGAAACCGAACGATCATCCAAAACTCTTTTAGCTTCGTCTAAGAAGGGACAACGGTGGACGGCATGATCGCCTTCGCACAGTTTACAAGGAAATCTACATTTCCCTTTTTGTCCCGGGGCTTCACTTTCACTAGTTGATGGTGTGCTTTCAACTTGATCATCAGAGGTTGACGACACTGGGTTGTGCAAACGAGGAGACCAGTCCCTTAATATCCGCTGGATGCAAGGACAATCTCTGTGAAAGTGGTCTCCTTTGCAAATGACACATGGCGATTTAGGCCTGGTCGGTGCAGTGTGTGGATTTTCGTTAGACGACACTCGTTTTCCCCCATTCGCCTTTGGCTCCTTCTTCTTCTTAGGAACTTGACTTTTGGCTTTACCAGCCCCATCAAGTGAAGAGGAAGGAGGAGAGGAAGAATTAGAGGAAGTAGAAGGTTGGTGGGCAACTCTGGACTCGTCTAATTGCTGATTCGATTGTTCAGGAATAGTGGTGTTCTGAACGACAGAGGTTGAGAAGAGCCATACAGGCAAACCAATTGTCAGCCCTGGAAGCGACAATGTGGCCATATGGGGTGCACCAACATCTCCCCAAGAGGAGAAGGGACTAGGATTTCCACCAAGGGGAATTCCTTGGTTGGTAGACTCCATTTTCTCAACCCAAGATCAACGTAGGAAAGGGGTATGAATATTCCGTTTAAAATAAATTTTTATACGCTTTGACACAACTTGTTTTTTCAATTTTTAAGAGTCGAGAAAAAACAAAAGATGACTCTAGTCTCCTTCGATTTTTAATGAGCCTGAAGTGACAAGTGCTCAGATGGACCTTTTCCGTTAAGGAGTCTGAAAAGGAACGAAAGGGACTGCTTTGGAGGTCTAGGTAGAGGGAGTACCAAACCAATCGCAAAACTGCAGAATACTTTTTACGGTACGGCAGTCAATCTTCCCGAATGCTGTGTTCAGTGCATTGCGATCAGTAGGGCGGCCGACACGGCTTCCTATGGATAAAGGATTTAAGCCTATAGGGGTCTCCCAAAATATACTCGACGGTACATGGGAGCACAAGTCCGTACTGGCACTTATCGTCTCAAAGTGGAGGAATCACCCAACCATCAGTGAGGACAACAGTTACCAGGCTTTACGACGCCGGAATACGTCTCTAGCCTAGACCTCTAAATGTTGTGCGTTAAGTTCCAAAGCGTTGTTAGATTCATTGAATTTATTTTAAGTTGATCTTTCTTATGAATTTTTCATTTTGGGTTCACCACGAGATGTAGATGTAATTCCTAAAATGCAATCTAAAGATGATAAACAAACTTTTATCTCTTTTCTGCAATGAAAATCCTAGCTACTAGGGGAAAAGAAAGACACAATCTTTTCACAAAGAGCAAAGAGCACACTGTAAATGCACTTTCCTAAATCAAGCCAAACAGACTGTCTATATGCAAATGCACATGCATGTATTTGTTTTTCACTTTCTTAGTATTGATGCTAAAAAGAAAGTTGATGTACAAATCTGAATTTGCTTTCAAGCGACAAACACAAACAAGCTTCTTTTCGAAATCAAAAGGTAGAGATGATTACGACACTTTATGATTTTGAAATAAATACTCGTTTTGACACTAGAAAGTCACAAATTCAAACCAAAGGCAATAGTAAAAGCATAATCGACCATCAAAAACAAATAAAATTTCTCCTATGATCGAAATCGACACTTGCGACATATCTAAATCAAAGGACGACAGGACGACTATTCTACTTTTGCAATGGAAAACTGTAAACGACTCAACAAACACACAAAAACATCTACAGTTCTTTTGTACAAAGGAGGCGGAATATCAGTAAGGCAAAGGGGTTTGAAACAGTCATATACTGATCACAGGCTGCAAAATTCAGAGACAAAACTGGAAAGAATGAAGCACAAGAACCTCAGCTGCACAGGGCTAGGCTGATCAGCACACCTGTTACACAGAGAAACTGCATTGCAGTGCAGGTTGCCCTTTCGGGAAGTGCGTTGAAATGCAGGATCTCTTTGCAGTACCTGCGCTGGGGCAAAAACGAGAATTCTATCCGGGTTCTGGGTCACAGTTTGCAG
The DNA here is from genome assembly GCA_031772625.1 of Pinus tabuliformis. Lineage (NCBI taxonomy): Eukaryota > Viridiplantae > Streptophyta > Pinopsida > Pinales > Pinaceae > Pinus > Pinus tabuliformis. The sequence goes on along the minus strand of CM062820.1, from coordinate 216,322,019 downwards.
TTTAGTCTTTGGTTTTTGGCCGAGTAAAAGCAATCAGTAATGCACAATCAGGGGTAGATCTAAGGAGGGTCTAAGAGCTATCACAAGGGCAATCAGATAGTCTATGAATCAGCTGTTCAAATCATAAACAAATCCAATGAATGGATTGAAGCAGCAGATGTCTACTTTGCATTTGTTATGGCAAATGCAGTTCGAATGCTACTTATAAGTTTATGAAATAAACAACAAGAGATACACAAACAAACTAATTAGACAATTCCCCCAGTGGAGTCGCCATTTTGTTACCGGGAAAAGTGTCTATTTAGAACTGCTCTATCCCACTAAGGTGTGACAGCTGCCTTAGAAACAAACAGAGAAAACTACTTTTGTATTTCCTTTATGAACTATAGACAGAGAGGAATAGAAGGAACCGACTTGTATCTTGCGATAATCCTTTGATCCAATTCCTCTCTTCTTTGACAGCTTCCAGCTACCTGCTCCCTTACTTGCCCAGCTTCACCAAGTACCTGTAAGATCACAGAAGAAGAAAACTATACAAAGACATGGATCTATATTCATAAATAACTTAGGATCAGATTTAAGTTAACCATACAAATGTAACAAGCATCAATGATACAAAAGCATGGAGGAGAAACTCAAATAGTTTTATTGATAAACAAGAAGATCCAGGAGGAGTTACAACCGATGATTCCTGACCCAGCATCAACCTCCCAGCAAAGAAGCCCCTCTTCACCTCCAACAAAGCATAGATCACCCAATTCTCTGATATTTGTCTCAAAACCAACAACAATTCCTTACAATGTGCAAAATTCCAGCCCCCTGGATCTCTGGGATGAGGGATCCATATATAGATGTATGCAAGGAGGATGAGTCAGCTTGTGATTTGATTAGTGGCTTCTCTCTGTCAGTTCTTGCTTCCACTTGGAGACTGAAGGCCTCTTACTCATCCTTGGTCGAATTCAGTGAGGCAAGTGTCATAGGAGAAGATTCTGGAAGCTTCCATTGTCTCTCCACCTCGCGGAATGACACTGCCATTTGTCATTTCCCGCTCAACGCACCCTGATAGTGCATTTAGGTGCGTTGCAACGCACCTAGACAGTGGATTTAGGTGCTATGAAACGCACTTAGCTAGTGGAGCAGCTGAAATGATCCTGTTTTGACTTATTTTGAGCAGTTTCTGGTGGATAACTTCTGGGAGAAGCTGTAATTTGTTGACCTTGTTCCTTTAGGGGTTAGAACAACACTTTTAGGGACTTAGGAGCCCTTGGTTTATAGACATTTCATGCTTGGAGTTGTAAGGCACAAAAATGTCTATAACACGGGTAATATGGAGTAGAGCTGTTGTGAGACAATCCTAATTTGGCAGCTAATTCGACCATCATGTGATTGTGAAAATGCAATCCATGATCTGTGACTATAGCTTGTGGGACGTCGAATCTGGTGACTACATGATTGAAAAAGAAGAGGGCAGCTGTTTCACCAGTATTATCTAATGTAGGCATCGCCTCGACCCATTTGGTAAAATAGTCAACTGCGACTATGATATACAAATGCCCCCCTGTCGAGGTGGGGTTACATGTCATGAAATCGATGCCCCATTTGGCGAATGGCCCGACAACAACTATTGGCTGCAGAGGTGCGGGTGGTCTTCTAGTTTTGCTATCGAAAATTTGACAAGCATGGCAACTTCTGACTGTGGTTATGCAATCTTTGAACATTGTTTGCTAGAAGTATCCTGCTCGTAATTTTTTTTGCGTTGTAGCATAACCGGATTGATGCCCCCCACACGCGCTTGAATGGTAATCATTCAGGACTTTTTTCGGCCTCCTCATGGGTGGGGCACCTTCTCAGAACTGTATCGATACCACGACGGTAAAGTGTATCACCAACGATCATGTAGTGTTTTGATTGGTATCGAATACGTTTTTGTTCCGAGCGAGAGGTATTTGGCCTATATTTCGGGGTTTGGAGATAAATGATTATATCCCCATACCACAGATTTCTTGAAGATATCAGAAAAAAAATTTTCGTCCACGATCGTTTCTTCGGATGTTTCATTGTTGGACAACTATGGGAGATCGCATAATAATTCTGCGAAAACCAGAGTTTTCTGGGATAGGAATGGGGTTATTTTGTAATTCCATTTGTGCTTTAGGCTTAATCCTTTATCCATAGGAAGCCGTGTCTTCCGCCCTATCGATCGCAATGCATTGAACACAGCATTCAGGAAGATTGACTGCCGTATCGTAAAAAGTATTCTACAGTTTTGCGATTGGTTTGGTAATCCCTCTACCTAGATTTCCAGAGAAGTCCCTTTCATTCCTTTTCAGACTCCTTAACGGAAAAGGTCCATCTGAGCACTTGTCACTTCAGGCTCATTAAAAATTGAAGGTGACTAGAGTCATCTTTTGTTTTTTCTCGACTCTTAAAAATTGAAAAAACAAGTTGTGTCAAAGCGTCTAAAATTTATTTTAAACGGAATAATCATCACCCTTTCCTACGTTGATCTTAGGTTGAGAAAATGGAACCCACCAACTAAGGAATTCCCCTTGGAGGAAATCCTAGTCCCTTCTCCTCTTGGGGAGATGTTGGTGCACCTCATATGGCCACATTGTCACTTCCAGGATTGACAATCGGCTTGCCCATATGGCTCTTCTCAACCTCTGTCATTCAAAATACCGCAATTCCTGAGCAATCAAGTCAGCAACTAGATGAATCCAGAGTTACCCACCAACTTTCTACTTCCTCCAATTCTTCCTCTCCTCCTTCTTCTTCGCTTGATGGGGTTGGTAAAGCCAAAAATCAAGTACCTGAGAAGAAGAAGGAAAAGAAGAAGAAAGAGAAGAAGAAGAAGGAGCCAAAAGCAAAAGGGGGCAACCAAGCGTCGTTTAGCGAAAATCCACACACTGCACCGACCAGGCCTAAATCACCATGTGTCATTTGCAAAGGAGACCACTATCATAGAGATTGTCCTTGCATCCCTCGGATCTTAAGGGACTGGTCTCCTCGTCTGCACAACCCAGTGTTGTCAACCTCTGATGATCATGTTGAAAGCACACCGTCGACTAGTGAAAGTGAAGCCCCAGGACAAAAAGGAAAATATAGATTTCCTTGTAAACTGTGCGAAAGCGACCATGCCGTCCATCGTTGTCCCTTCTTAGATGAGGCTAAAAGAGTTTTGGACGATCGTTCGGTTTCACCATTATGACTTCCTCCTGGATATAAAAAACTCTTGCCGAGTCTGTCACTAGTTGAAAATTCGGCTGACCTACCCAGGTGGTCGGCTGAAGCATCTATCATTGAAGACAAACCATCTGAACCCATACCAGATGAAAGTCAAAAGGTCGAGGCGGCAATTTACCCGGTCTTGCCTTCAGAGGTTCCATCTTCAAATGATACAATCACAGAAGAGAATAAGGATGACACTGTCCAAATTCTTTTCGTAAGCACAGACTCCGATGAACATGGGGGCAATTTACCCATTCCTTTACCGCAGGAAGGAAGTTCGTCAGAGTCATACTCGGCTGTCTATTCGGTCCCACCTCCAAGCGACCTAGTTGTCTCCTTCGACTGGAATCAACTAGGCAGACCCCGTTTACCGGCTAGTGTACCATTCCGAATTATTGCTCAAATATATAGAATGGTTATGGCTGGTACCATCATAGATGAAGGGGCTTCTGTGAGTATCCTTTCCTCGAATGCTTGGAAAGTGCTTGGTTTGCCATCGCTTTTGCCTGAGATGAGAAATCTAACAGGCTTTGACAAAGGAACCAGTTGACCGTTAGGGATCCTTCCCAATGTGCCCATAACATTGAGAGGGAAAATCGTTCACATGAATGTAATGGTAGTTCAAGGACCCCTGGATTATAATCTACTCCTTGGACGAGACTATATTTATTGCATGGGAGCAATTGTCTCATCACTCTTTAGAGTAATGTGTTTTCCGCACGAAGGAAGAGTGGTCAAGCTCGTAGACCAGCTTTCATTTCCCGGATCACGCATAGCAAATAGTCATATACCATCCCTAAATGGTCTTTTCACACAAGGAATGTCTCATCAATCCCCAGTCCGTCCACCTGATGAGCGCGAGTGATTCGGGGGACATGACTGAATCCCAGGGGGCATGCACCCTGGTCTGCTTCGGCAGGAAAACTTCGGGTATAGGGTAGGTTTCCGCGAGAGATATATGACTAGACTATACTCCCGTCTGTGATTGGAAGAGGGGGTTAGACTGGAATAAGATTCCCTCGTCAAAGTTATGTGAGTGGATTGTCTCACCTTTGTCTATTTCGGTAGACATCGCCGAAGAAGTGTTTTGTTTGCGGTGTGAATAGAACAATCTTTGGTAACCTGAAAGAGGTAGACCTTTCTTGATAAAACAAATGTTTTGTCGGTAGAATGAAAGGTGACCTTGAAACTTTATTTTATACTTGGGGGCATGCAAACATTTTGGTGTGCAAGCAAAGAGCTATTATTTATCTTTTTTTTTGGATTAGTCGTTTCCTAACTTGCATAAAGAAAGGATGTGGGGCAAACATTTGAAAAATTGCCGTTTTAAATGGGACATTCTTATTATACGACTGGATTACTCGAGCAATTTTAGCACATAGTTCAAGCTCGTTAAAAAAATAAACATAAGTCATGAGCAAATGTTTCCCCCCGTGTTTAAGCTCAATACAAAAAATGAACCGATTTCCGGTAAATAACCATCGTGAATGTAGTACTTCAGCCTTTAAAGCCCTGGTCGTGTTCTCATCATCACCTCTACTCTGTATTGGCTGATCATTCACCTCCATCTAATTGTTTACCCCTTTTGAGGAACAGCTGCGAAGAGTGATCTCACTAGCCATCCTTGTAACACTGCCGTGATTGGAAAATTCCAAACCTTACCTGGAATCAGCTGCTACCCAATTTTATCACTCGTTCCTCAAAAGATGAGTCTCCTTTAAGCTCTTTTCAATTGACTCGTAAAATATGAAAAGATTGCCGAGCCATTGGCCTCTCCAGCTCGTTAAAGGGACCGGAAGTGCTATCCCTCCTCTAGATTTTAATCTTTTTGGACCTGAGGGATTATTACACAAAAAGATCGAGCGCTTGTTTTGTTCGGCTCGTTAAAAGTATCGAAAATTCATCCCTTCTATATTGTTTTATAATTTTTCGGACTTAAGGGATTAGATGACGAAAAAGGAATTTTGGAGTTTCCTTTACGTTCCTTTTCAGACTCTCTAAAATTGAAAAGGACCGAGTTATCTTTGTCGTTAAACTCGTTAAAACTTAATAGCGACAAACTTGTCCATAGCAGACAAGAACGAGTTTCACTATCGCTAGGCTCGTTAAAACATAGCGATGGGTTTGCCCGAAGGGAAAATTATAGAACAAGCATATGTTATCCTCCTCAAGCTTGACAAAAATAAAGAGGTACTGGTCAGCAATGACTGGGGAAAAATTGGGAAGAAAACTTGAAGAAACTTTCTTGGTAGCATGTCGCTCTTGAACATGACACTTTAACTCCGCATCCAAGTCGGGTTGGGTTGTTTCATTCACCGATCAAATCACCATGGTCCCATCACACCATCTGCATTTGGGGTTAATGCTACCAGTCCATCACGTCAGTGTCGCCGATATGTTCAAGAGAAGTCATTCAGAAAATTCACCTGTGTCTCACCTGCTACAATACATTTATGCTCCATTCTTTCATGACCGCCACCCTGAACCTTATATCACCAGATCTTTTTCACCTCCATTAAAATCATTTGCTCCATTCCGTGTCATTGATGTGGGATTCATTACCTTCCTATGATGGATCACTTCTTGTCGACATCATCTCATTATCCAAGAAGTCGATCTAGGAACACCCTGTTCAGTACTTGGAAGCTTGCATGCCTCAATGGCAAGTTTCTCACTTTCGGCGACAGGTTTACATCAATGACCTTCGACCGAAAGATTTTGCGTGGTGTTCGACGCCAAGTCCTTTATTCACACCACTTGAATTGTACTGCAGTACCTTGAGGGTCATTATCATTATCGGTGATTCCTCTCGCGCCTGTTAACAGCTCACATCATTGGCTGGTAATCAGGCGATGTCTTTCCATGTTCGACTCCAGAACATCTCTCACATGGATCGACTTGTACTTTGAGTGAAGATCGAACGAGATTGAAGACCCCGGATCTAATTTCATCCACCCGGGTTGCGATAAATATTCAGGGAAATAAAGACATCAAATGTACATCATTGCTGCACAGATAATCATCTAATCAAAGGGATGATGGCTCTACCAGTATCATCAGTCTACACTCAGACGATTGTCTATCCTATGTACATGAAAATGAATTTATAAAGCTGAGCATGGGAATGCCCGCCTCAGCTAGATCATGAAAATGTTATGAAGATAATGTATTGTATTGTATCTTTTTACAGGTCTCCTCTCTGCTTGAAAGAACTTCGGATTCTCATAATAAAGAATTTCACCTGACATCAAAAGATTAACGACCTCATGCTTTAGGGGGAAACTGTTATAGACATTTTTGGGCACTGCAACCCCAAGCATAAAATGTCCATAAACCAAGGGCTCCTAAGTCCCTAAAAGTGTTGTTCTAACCCCTAAAGGAACAAGGTCAACTGATCTGTGTAGACACTTTTCCCTGTAACAAAATGGCGACTCCGCTGGGGTGTGGTAGCTACCTTAGAAACAAACAAAGTAAAGCTACTTTCATTTTTCCTTTATGAAATATAGATGAGAGAAGAACAAAGAAGACCAACCTCTGTCTTACGCTAATCTCCTAGTTCGATTCCTCTCTCTCTTGATAACCTTTCGCTACTTGCTCCCTTGTACGCCCAGCTTCACAGAGTATCTGTAGGATCACAGTAGCATGACACTATACAAGAACATGGATCTATAATCATAAACAATCTAGGATCAGATGTAAATTGACCATACAAATGCATAAAACATAAATGACACAAGAGTATGGAGGAAAACTTGAATAGCTTTTATTGAGAAACAAGAAAGAGCCAAGGGAGTTACAACCAGTTGTTCTGACCCAACATCATCCTCTCAGCAAGTAAGCCCTTCTTCACCTCATGCAAAGCTTAGATCACCCAACACTTATGATGTTGTCTCAAGAAACCAACAACAATTCCTTACAATATGCAAAATTCCAGCCTCTGGATCTCTGGGATGAGGGATCCATATATAGATATCTGTAAGGGAGATGAGTCAGCTTGTGATTTGATTAGTGTCTTCCCTCTGATAGTTCTTGCTTCCACTTGGAGATTGATGATCTCTTACTCATCCTTGGTCGAATTCAGAGAGGCAAGTGTCACAGGAGAAGTTTCTGGAAGATTCCATGCCTCTCCACCTCGCGGAATCACACTGCCATTTGTCATTTCTTGCCCATCGCACCCAATAGAAGGGCTTTTTGAAATGCAATGCACCCACATAGTGTATTTAGGTGAGATGCAACGCACTTTTCCTATGGAGCATCTGAAATGATCCTGTTTTGACCGGTTCTGAGCAGTTTTTCATGGAGAACTTTTGGGAGAAGCTGTAATCAGTTGACCTTGTTCCTTTAGGGGTTAGAACAACACTTTTAGGGACTTAGGAGCCCTTGGTTTATGGACATTTTATGCTTGGGGTTTTAGTGCCCAAAAATGTCTATAACAAGTAGGTCTACTAAAAGACCCTATATTAATGGGTACTTTTGCCCTCCCACCGCCAATCAATCTGGCGGAAGTGGCAGCGATAGGAACCTACAATATGATATCTTCTATTAACGAGATCTTAGAAAACGATATTAACATGGATCATCGTTTGGTGTTGCCTCCAAGCCAAATGGAAATATTGTAGCAATCAATGTTTCTAGCATGGGAGGCAAATCCAAATCAACGCTCATAAAGCGTTTGGATAGATATGTCTAAGGAATATGGCACCCCTTCAGATCCTTGGTCGCAAGTGCATTACACCGACGAAGGAATTGTTCAATCAATGGTAATTGAAGGGGCACCATGGGAAGGTTACCACCATCGTTCCCATCTTCCGACTTGTAAAGAAGATACTCCTGATGACCTTCATCATCTGTCAGTTTTTGATTTCCTATCAAATACTGTAAACACGGTGGATTCTGAGCGAAACTTGTCCAACATTGAAGAGACTATCGCCATAAATATCTCGACTAAAACAGATGTTGTAGAAAATATTTATGTTGGCAAATGTTGTTCCCCTTCAGAACTGGAAATATATAATGCTCTTTTTTGCGAATTCAGAGATGTCTTTTCTTGGTCATATGATGAAATGCCAGGCATTGACTCGAGTATAGTTGAACACGAAATCAAAATGTATCTAGATGTCAAACCAGTACGACAACGGCTATGGCAGGTGCACCCCAAGAAAACCGCTACCATCAAGGTAGAAGTTGAAAAGCTTCTCCATGCTGGTTTCATTTACCCGGTTCCTCTAACCGATTGGGTATTGAACATTGTTCCTGTTATGAAAAAACAAGGAACGATTAAAGTGTGCGTCGATTATAGGGATGTAAATCAAGCTTGTCCAAAAGACAACTACCCTACACCCTTTATTGACCATATAATTGATTAATACGCTGGATGCGAAATCTTTTCATTCATGGATGGATTCTCCGGGTATAATCAAATAAATATCCGCCCACAAGACCAGTCAAAGACTGTATTTATTTGTCCGTGGGGCACATTCGCATATCACAAATTACCCTTTGGTTTAAAGAACGCAGAGGCAACGTTTCAGAGGGCAATGAATTATGCCTTCCATGACATCAAAAACATCTTTCAACCATATCTCGACGACCTTCCAGCTCATTCGCGAAAGCGGAATGATCATCCACAGCATTTAAGAGCGATATTTCTACGTTGCTGACACTATAAGATATGACTCAATCCACACAAATGTGTGTTCTGTGTCAGTTCTGGTCACTTGGCTTTGTAGTCTCAAAGAACGGGATTTGTCTCGACCCATGTAAGGTCCAGGCAATCATAAATTTTCCTCCGCTTTCAAATTTGCTTCAGATTCAGAAACTCCAAGGGAAAGCAAACTTTCTGAGGAGGTTCATTCCAAATTACGCCGAAATTGCTAAAGGTTATACACGTCTATTGAAAAAGGAAGTGCCCTTCGTCTGGGATCAGGTCGCGCAAGCCTCCTTTGATGCCTTAAAAGAATCCCTAATGAAAGCATCATTAATGTATGCTCCTGATTATCAAAAAGACTTTAACCTGTATCTGGCTGCAGCAGATACAACCATCGCAATGGTTTTAGTTCAAGAAGACAACAGAATTGAACATCCTATATATTATTTAAGTAGAAACTTAAATGATACAGAGAGAAAATATTCCTATGTTGAAAAGCTGGCGCTCGCAGCTGTTCAAGCGATACAAAGATTTCGACACTATGTCAGATTGCAACCCCATGACTTATATATTGTCGCGACAATTGCTGGGGGGAAAATATTCAAAATGGATAGCAATTCTACAAGAGTTTGATATGGAATTTGTAAAATCCAAGTCAAAGAAAGCCCTGGTTTTCGCGGAATTATTATGCGATCTCCCATCGTCGTCCAACGATGAAACATCCGAAGAAACAATCGTGGATGAATCTTTGTTTCTGTATCTTCAAGAAATCCGTGGTATGGAGATATAATCATCTATCTCCAAACACAAAAATATAGGCCTAACACCTCCCGCTCTGAACAAAAACGTATTCGATACCAATCAAAAGACTACATGATCGTCAGTGACACGCTTTACCGTCGTGGTGTCGATACAATTCTGAGGAGGTGCCTCACCCATGAGGAAGCCGAAAAAGTCCTGAATGATTGCCATTCAGGCGCGTGTGAGGGGCATCAATCCGGTTACGCTACGACGCAAATTTTTTTATGAGCAGGATACTTCTGGCCAACAATGTTCAAAGATTGCATAACAACAGTCAGAAGTTGCCATGCCTGTCAAATTTTCGATAGCAAAACCAGAAGACCACCTGCACCTTTGCAGCCAATAGTTGTTGTTGGGCCATTCGCCAAATGGGGCATTGATTTCATGACATGTAACCCCACCTCGACCGGGGGGCATGGGTATATCATAGTCACAGTAGACTATTTTACCAAATGGGCCGAGGCGATGCCTACATTAGATAACACTGGTGAAACAGCTGCCCTTTTCTTTTTCAATCATGTAGTTTCCAGATTTGGCGTTCCACAGGCTATAGTCATAGATCATGGATCGCATTTTCGCAATCACATGATGGCCAAATTAGCTGCCAAATTAGGGTTGTCTCACGACAGCTCTACTCCATACTACCTGTAGGCCAACGGACAAGTTGAAGCAATCAACAAAGTCCTGAAGCGCATGCTGCAAAGGATGATTGGAGTCCACAAAAGGAGTTGGCACCTGATCCTGTACTCAGCCTTGTGGGCATACCGAACATCGGTAAGGAATGCAACTGGGTTTACACCCTTCCAACTGGTGTATGGCCTAGAAGCAATCTTACCAGTTCAGTGTGAAATCTCGTCCCTCAAACTCGCAATTGACCTTCTCCCCAGAACTTCAGAAGAGGAGGCTCGTTTCTTGGAACTAATCCAATTAGATGAAACCCGTCGTGATGCCGCTTTGGCTAACGAAGCCCATAAGAAATGAGTCAAGGCGCAGTTCGACAAGAATGTCAAACCTCGTGTCTTCTCAGAAGGTGACCTGGTCTTACTTTACGACCAAGAATCTGATAAATTGGGAGCAGGTAAATTCAAGTCTTTATGGATGGGCCCCTATATTGTTAAACGTGTATTAGCAAAAGGAGCCTACAAGTTAATGGATTACGACGGAATTCCACTGGCGCAACCCCGTAACGGGTTGTACCTTAAGCGTTACTATGCATAATCAGTATGGTAACCTACATGCTTTTGTTACATTTTTGTTTTCGCTAAGGGTAATCATTTTTCTCAAGTAAATCCACTTTTTACATTTGTCGCAGATGTCGAACCTATTGGAATCTTTTGTTGGATATGCCGACAGAGCAAGTCGTAGTTCGCAGAACCTATCTTCTGTGGCCTGGGCCATTTTTGATCCAAGCGGCGAGTTAGTAAGTTTCAGAGGGGTATGTATTGGTCAATCAATGAATAACATCGCTGAATATAGTGCATTGATAGAACTTCTCTCTGATGCCATCACACATGGAATACGCCGACTTGTCATCAGGCTAGACTCACAGCTCGTCATACTACAACTCACTGGTATCTACTCCGTCCGAAATCTAGCTATCTATCGCATGTTCCTAAGGGTCAAGATTTTGGAAAGGCAATTTGATTTTATTCAATATCAGCATATTTCCAGAAGCTTAAACACATTAACTGACTCATTGGCAAATTATGTGTTAGATAGACATTTGCAACATTTATAAAAAGAAGCATTTCATCAATATTTTCATCGGATTATGTAACTTAACCAAAATAAAACTCTGAAAATCAAAAATATATATATAACTATTTATGGTTTACACATAATGTTCTGTAACCAAGACAAAATTGGTCAAATGACCCAAAACTCAAAATGCTAGGGGGCACCCTAGTCTAATGATGCTGGTGATAACAAGTCACCGCCTGTGCAATCATGCGTAAAAGCCTAGTCCATTGACTTGGCACACCAGTGGTATGTCGCTGCAACCTCAGAGGTAGCTCGTCAGTCCTCACATCTGGAATACTGAGAGTGAGGCCCTCGACCTAATCCTGTAATGCTGAAAGAGTCTCGGCCACATCAAGGTCGTGAAGGATAGCCCTTCCCACAGCCTCTCCTGCTGGAGCGGCGGCCGACACTCTCAGGCGTACTACTGGCCGGACGGGACCAACATCTGCATGAGCACATGAGTTCTGATTAGTCTTGATAGAATAAAGCACAAGGAAATTATAAAGAGAAACGATAAACAGAAAAATGGTCAAAGAATTTACCAATGGCACCCCACTGCTCACCAGCCGGCAGTACCAAATCCGGATCACCCCGGAAGTCCATACCAACATATGGATACTCGGAAAAAACCATCTCCTGATGATCGAAACACCCGAAGAAGGTATCAGAGAAGGAAATCTCAGGCTGACCAGCATGTCTGGACATATGGTCGACCCATCTCTGCATCCGTGGTTCAGTCGGTGGAGGTAAACCAAGTGAAATATACTGCGGCTGCATCAGCGGGATCTTTTCCAAGGCGAAAGCGGTCAGAATAGAACCATATCCAAAGTTCTTCAATCTTCCATTTTTTACCTTGGTCAACTGTTCTTTCATCACAAGGAGCACTGCATCACACCAGTTGAACACCTTTGGTTCGAGACATTCTAAGGCATACTGCATATAAGACCGGTTGGCCACATGAAGAGCCGCACCACCAGCCATCCTACCAAAGGTGAACAGAATGGTCCTCAAAGACCTGTCAGTGACATCTCGGAGAATGATCTTGCCATCTTTACTCGGCTGAGATCCCTCTCTGCAATACCTGCGAACGTAATCTCTCACAGATTCGCCTCCACGAGCCGAACCTGATAAAGAGATAAGGGCACCCTGCCTCGATAAGCCGGTCAAAAAATAGATGTCCATGACAGTCAAGGGGATGGATTTTCCCCTAATCTGGAACACCTGGCTGGTAGGGTCCCAAGCATCGAGAAAATACTGCAGCAAGTTGATTTGTTGCCTCATGCTAGAGATTGGGAAAAACTTCAGCAAGCCACAGTTCCGCAGTGCGTTTACTGTAATCGGATCATGTAAAACAAGCATGTCCTCTTCTTCATGCTCACGTTCTCGCCATGTAATAGTCATTTTACTCCAATAAATATCTAAAAACAAATAAGAGAAGAGTTAGATCCTGATTTGGTGAGAAACAGGCAAAAATTTCCATTGAAAACTGTGCACAAATTTCCCTCCTTGCGCACATCGCACCTCCAGCATTGTTCTGGGTGCGTTGCATGCCAACTGTCCAGTGAGTAGGCCAACATGAAATGCACCTTTCGATATAGAAAGGGTGCGATGGAGCCAGAGCGAGTTTTTCAAACCCCAGGGGCTCAGAAAAACCAGAAATCAGGCTCAAAATGCAAAATGGAAAGGATGAAATGAAAGAGCTCAGGTTTAGCTCCTACCTGGTCCAGACGGTGCCAACAATCGTCCGCAGAATCTCCCAGAATCAGCTGGTGAAAATCAAGGGGGGAAGCACCTCCAAAGCTCCAACAAGCCAAAGTTCAAATGAAATGGTAAAATGAGGGGTAAAAGCACTTTTAAATTACTTTTTACGTAATTCAAGTAAAATATTAGTGTCTTAACTCATTTTCCAAACATGTATTGTTCATTTCTAACTAGTTTGATGAAGCAATTGAGCATGCAGCGCAACCTTTGAAGGAACAAAGTCATTAATGGTAAAGTCAAGAAATGACCATTATATCGAGCAGTTTTAACGCGGACTTCAATCTCGTTAAAAAATAAACATAAGCAATGAGCAAGTGTTTCCCCCAACGTTTAAGCTCATTAAAAAATGAACCAATTTCCGGTAAATAACCATCGTGAATGTATTACTTCAGCCTTTGAAGCCTTGGTCGTGTTCTCATCATCACCTCCACTCTGTATTGGCCGATCATTCACCTCCACTTGATTGTTTACCCCTTTTGAGGAATAGCTGCGAAGAGTGATCTTGTTAGCCATCCTTGTGACACTGCTGTGATTGGAAAATTCCAAACCTTACCTGGAATCAGCTGCTACCCGAACCTATCACTCGTTCCTCGAAAAACAAGTCTCCTTTAAGCTCTTTTCACCTGACTCGTAAAATATGAAAAGATTGCCGAGCTATTGGCCTCTCCAGCTCGTTAAAGCGACCGGAAGTGTTATCCCTCCTTTAGATTTTACTCTTTTTGGACCTGAGGGATTATTACACAAAAATATCGAGCGCTTGTCTTGTTCGGCTTGTTAAAATTACCGAAAATTCATCCCTTTCGTATTATTTTATAATTTTTCGGACTTAAGGGATTAGATGACGAAAAAGGATTTTGGAGTTTCCTTTACATTCTTTTTCAGACTCTCTAAAATTGAAAAGGACTGAGTTATCTTTGTCGTTAAACTCGTTAAAACCTAATAGCGACAAACTTGTCCATAACAGACAAGCATGAGTTTCACTATCGCTAGGCTCATTAAAACATAGCGATGGGTTTGCTCGAAGGGAAAATTATAGAACAAGCATATGTTGTCCTCCTCAAGCTTGAAAAAAATAAAAGAGGTACTGGTCAGCAATGACTAGGGAAAAATTGGGAAGAAAACTTGAAGAAACTTTGTTGGTAGCAAGTCACTTTTGAACATGACACTTTCACTCCGCATCTGAGTCGGGTTGGGTTGTTCCATTCACTGGTCACATCACCATGGTTCCATCACACCATCCACATTTGGGGTTAATGCTACCAATCCATCATGTCAGTGTCGCCGATATGTTCAAGAGAAGTCGCTCAGAGAATTCACCCGTGTCTCAGCCACTATAATACATTTTCGCTCCATTCTTTCATGACCGCCACCCTGAACCGTATATCACCAGATTGTTTTCACCTCCGTTAAAATCATTTGATCCATTCTATGTCATTGATGTGGGATTCACTAAGGCCCTCCTATGACAGATCGCTTCTTGTCGACATCAGCTCATTATCCAAGAAGTCGATCTAGGAACAACCCTTTCAATACTTTGAAGCTTGCATGCCTCAATGGCAAGTTTCTCACTTCCAGCGATAGGTTTACATCAATGGCCTTCGACCGAAAGATTTTACGTGGTGTTTGATGCTAAGTCCCTTATTCACACCACGTGAATTGTACTGCAGTACCTTGAGGATCATTATCATTATCGGTGATTCCTCTCGTGCCTGTTAACAACTTACATCATTGGTTGGTAATCAGGCGATGTCTTTCCATGTTTGACTCCAGAACATCTCTCACATGGATCGAATTGTACTTTGAGTGAAGATCGAATGAGATTGAAGACCCCGGATCTAGTTTCATCCATCCGGGCTGCGATATATATTCAGGAAAATAAAGACATCAAATGTACATCATTGCTACACAGATAATCATCCAATCTAAGGGATGATGGCTCTACCAGAATCATCAGTCTACACTTAGACGATTGTCTGTCCTATGTACATGAAAATGAATTTATAAAGCTGAGCATGGGAATGCCCGCCTCAGCTAGATCATGAAAATAAAATGAGGATAATGTGTTGTATTGTATCTTATTACAGGTCGCCTCCTAGCTCGAAAAAACTTCAGATCCTCATGATAAAGCATTTCACCTGACATCAAAAGATTAACGACCTAATGCTTTAGGGGGCAACTGTTATAGACATTTTTGGGCACTGCAACCCCAAGCATAAATGTCCATAAACCAAGGGCTCCTAAGTCCCTAAAGGTGTTGTTCCAACCCCTAGAAGGACAAGGTCAACTAATTACAGCATCTCCCAGAAGTTCTCCATGAAAAACTACTCAGAACTGGTCAAAACTGGACCATTTCACCTGCTCCATAGGCAAAGTGCGTTGCATCCCACCTAAATACACACAGTAGGTGCATTGCATGTCAGAAAGCCCTTCTATGGGGTTCGATGGGCAAGAAGGGACAAATGGCAGGGTCAATCCGCAAGGTGGAGAAGGATGGAATCTTCCATAAACTTCTCCTGTGACACTTGCCTCTCTGAATTCGACCAGGGATGAGTAAGAGATCATCAATCTCCAAGTGGAATCAAGAACTATCAGAGGGAAGACACTAATCAAATCTCAAGCTGACTCACCTCCCTTGCAGACATCTATATATGGATCCCTCATCCCAGAGATCCTGGAGGCTGGAATTTTGCATCTTGTAAGGAAGTGCTGTTGGTTTCTTGAGACAACATCATAGTGTTGGGTGATCTAAGCTTTTCATGAGGTGAAGAAGGGCTTACTTGCTGAGAGGATGATGCTGGGTCAGAACAATCGGTTGTAATTCTCTTGGCTCTTTCTTGATTATCAATAAAACTATTCAAGTTTTCCTCCATACACTTGTGTGATTGATGTTTTATGCATTTGTGTGGTTAATATACATCTGATCCTATATTGCTTATGATAATAGATCTATGTTCTTGTATAGTGTTATGCTGCTTTGATTCTACAGGTACTCTGTGAAGCTGGGTACAAAAACAAGTAGCTAAGGACTATCAGAAGAGAGAGGAATCGAGCAAGGAACCAAGCACAAGACAAAGGTTGGTCTCCTTTATTCTTCTTTCATCTATCTCTCATAAAGGAAAACGAAAGTAGTTTTAGTTTGTTTGTTTCTAAGGTAGCTACCAGCCTTAGTGGGATTAGCAGTTCTGCATAGACACTATTCCCGGTAACATAGGGTTAAGATGGATCTAGGATGGTTATATAATACTATATAATATACATATTTGTATCTATGTGTCTCTTTCTTAATCCCTCTCCCCATATCAGCCCCCAAACATACACACTCTCTCTCACTCCCCATCTCACTTCCCCTCCCTCTCTCTCTCTCTATCTCTTCCCCTTCTCTCTCTCTATCTCTCTTTCCCTTCTCTCCCTCTGACTCTCCTCTCCATCTTCCCTCCCTCTCTTCTCTCTCCCTCACTCTCTCTCCATCTCTCCCTTATCACTCCCTCTCTCTCTGTCTACCTTTATCCCTCTGTGTATTTATTCTTTCCTCCATCTGTCTTCCCCTCCAACTCCATCTCTCTCTCCCTTTCTCTCTGTCTCTCTCTCTCCTTCTCTCTATTGAGTCCTATCTCTATCATTCTCTCCCACCTCCCTCTTACTCTCCCTCCCCATCAGTCTCTCTCTCTCTGTCTTCCCTCCTCTCTCCCTCACTCTCTTCCCATCTCTCCCTTGTCACCCTCTCTCTTTTGCCACCTCTATCTCTCTATGTCCTTTTTCTTTCCTCCCTCTCTCTCCCTTTCTCCTTCTCTCTATCTTCCTTCCTCTCTCTCTCGCTTCCGTCCCGCTTTGTCACTATCCCCCCACCTCCCCCCCCGTCTTAAATTTGATTCCATGATATTGTTTTTAAGAAAATATCTAAATTAAAAGAACTCAATTGGCTGTAAAGTATTAAACCTATGTTTTGGATCAACCATGTCAAAGAAAATACAATAATGAAAAACTTAAAACAATCATGCACTATATTTCCTCTCTTATTGTTAGTTAATTGGTTTGTTCTCATCACTTGGATCCTTAGTTAAGATGAATCTATGCTGGTTCTTAGTAACATTATTTATATTATATATATTTCACATCTTTATATATAGAAGTATTTTAATTTTTAATTTTATTGAAACCTTGATTTAATTTCTATGAGAATATTTTTAGTGGATGTGAGGATAGAGGGTTTAGATATATATCAAAATTAATAATAACATTTTTCTTTTTAGATTTAATTAAAAAAATGTTATAAAATTAAATTAAAATAAAATATTTATAAAATATTTTGATTGTGAAATAAGTTACAGTTGTTGGGCATGTGTTATTGATAAACCATGGTATTGGCCCATGGTATTGTAACATAGCCCATTTACATGTTAATAATATCCACCACAAACTAGGGGTGAATATCCATGGTAAAGTGGGGGTGAATTTCCATGGTTAATAATCATGTCATATTGTTATAAAATATTTTGATTGTGAAATAAGTTATGGTTTTTGGGCATGTGGTATTGATAACCCATGATATTAGCCCATGGTATGGTAAAAAGCTTATTTACAAGTTAATAACAAAATAAAAATATAACAAATTGAATTTAACTATAACTTTTTATTATTAATTGAGCCAACATTTAAATGTTTACATGATTTATATTACTTTTAACATTTTATTTATTGCTTTTAACCTTTTTTTATTGATTTTAATGTTTTATTTTTTATTTTTTAATTTAGTGGACATATAAATGTTAAATGTTTATGTTAAACGTTAATTTAGGCCTACAAATATACTCTTATACTCAGCGAAATTTACATTAGATTAAATTTGTTAAATGTTAAATGTTAAACATTTACGCTTGACATCTACCACATACTAGAGTGCCTCTCGGCGCAACCAGGTAGGACCAACATAACTATAATTAGATCTAGGATCAATCAAAATGGAAACAACTCAATCACAGAGCTCACCTTCCATCCACCTTCCTATTATCAAGTATGAGGAATTCTATGACCAATATCCATAACTGTTTGCACCTCTTGAGCACTGTAGATTTGAGGCCTGCCACCTTGGTACAATGGAAAATCCCCCTTGCGATGATCCTTTCCACAAATCCAATAATACAATGGTTCTCTGCCACTGCCTTTATTTTGCTACTCTCCAAGCTGAGATCCATGTCCCTTCTTAGCTGCACTGAACTTCTTGAAAGGGGCCACATTTTCTTTCTCACTTGCATCCTGAGGTCTTCCTTGTTTCTAATGCCATTTTCCTTTAGCCATCTTAATCCCTTTCCAATCCTGCTTAGGCTCATACCTACGCTTCAACTGCTCATAAAAATGCTTCAAATTCCCAATGATTTCCTCTAATGACCGAGGCTCATCATACTCAATTTGATCCTTAAATGCTGAAGTCAATCCAATGATGAGCCTTTGGGCCTTCGACTTCTCATCCTTTAGGTAAGACACATACCTCAACAACTCCAAAAACTTCTTCATGTAATCTTCATCTATCATAAAACCAATATTAAAATCATATAACTCCTTGTCCTTTCCATCATAGTATCTCTTAAATAAGTAATTCTTCTTGAAGAGTCTTTTAAACTAATTCCAACTCAACCCTTCTATCTTGATGCGTCTGACGCACTTCACATCTTCCCACCAAATGACTGAAAATAACTCTCTTGGATTTCATATTCTTTGTATAATCATGCAATTTGAAGAACTTCTTCATCCCAAGCAACCATGCTTCGACATCTTCTGGTTTCTTAGTCTCTCCATCAACTGTATGAGGCTTGGATTTCTTAAACTCATCTGGAAATTACTTATTCTCACTCCTCCTATAAGGACGATGGTGGTTATGACAATGATGTATCTCTAAACCATAACTGAATATAATCCATGAATGTTATCCTGCCTATCAGGTGTATCCAAAGATATACCACCTATGACTGTGTCACCCCTATCTAACCCGTGTCCTAGTCAAGACCTGCTACCATATGCCCCATTAGTACTCTCTTCCTATCCATGAATGATCCTTAACTATCCTTGTCTCTGAAAATATGATAAGATCTGAAGGATCATTGCATGAACCTTGACTTGATTTTCCTTAGCTTTGACAAGTCTTTCCTGTGACTCAATTATCCTCTCATTATCTTCCTTGCAAATTCTAATTTTTGCCTTCAGACTTCTCATTGTATCTACTATATCAGGAGAGTACTCATCTCCTTGCTGCTCAACTGTTCTATAAGGAGAGTCATGTGAACTATAATCCACCATTTCTCTTGTCATCTCTGATCTTATTCATCCTGCAAACATGCCATTTTAGATAAAACAAATATGGACATAATCCAAAATCATACCTTAGTGAAGTTCAGACGAGGCTATCTTGTTTACACAAATCAGTCCATATTAGCACGATATACATGTATATATAATGATACCAACATATAAACCTATCAATACCATGCATGGTAACTCAAATTGTAACATCGAATATATACATGAAAACCATAGCCACTGCAATGAATGAATATGACCGACATGCATACATAAAAATCACATCTATCCCATCCTATGCAAGTGTTTGAACCTATAAACTCTGATACTAATCTGTAAATGCCCCTCCCACATTTACCCGCTTTCACAATGTCCCCAGGTTAAATGTGAGGTGAGTGTTGCTATGACATGGCCTGACCTCCAAGTTCTAGTGATGGAAGTGAGGCTTACAAATTAAAATATTTTTGACATCCCTAAGGGACTACAGACCATCCAGGAACCATAAAACCTCTTCAGGTGGTAATTCCCTAAGTTGGAACCCTTTTTCATTGACCTAACTCCATAATTGCACTCTTGACACACCTTGCATGCAATTATGAGGCTATAACTGTGCTCATAAGCCTTCTTCCATGCGGTTATGATTTAAATACCCCAGTTATGTGCCAACGGTTCTGAGATCTGAGCCACTTTTCTAGGCTAGCTTCCATACCACTACTCATAATTGCCTATAAATTTCTAGAATCATGATTGAGGTGATAACAATGCCAAACATTCAAACTTGAAGCAAGAACTTGAACTAGAATGCCTAGTACACATTATACATTCCATTAAAACTATGATAAACATATAAGTTATAGGTCATGAATGCATATCTCATGATAAATATCTATAATTAATATGAGAATCACCAAGAAGGTGTAATTTGATCTCAAGTATCTACAACAACACTTGTTAGGCCATGAATTCATTAACCATTCAAATACTAAATCATTGAACAAAATCCATAACCAGAGCACATAATAGAACTATGCTTATAACCAACATATAACCAAAATATTGACCATGAAAATTCATCCATCAAATCAACATAATAACAAGTACAACTGCTCATAGATCACAATAGAAAAATAAACTCTTATTACATATGTAAAATCTAACCAAGTCAGAGACTTCCACGTACCACCTGACCATAGATTGGGTTGAACCAGATATTTCTTTCAACCAATCACTCCCATGCCATATTCTAAGAATGAATGTGGGATCTCATGAGATAAACCAAGACATAATCAACCAAGGACTCTAGAGGTTAAACCACCTCCACCCTCAAGCTACCGTGATGTCACCTAAACTGGCCCCAAGATCACAAAACCAAACCAAGCTTGGATGCCTCAGAATTCCTTCACCATTCCTTTAGGACTTTTCCTATCTACACCCACTCGTCAAGGCCTTCCAGGAGAAAATCATCTCCACCCACAGCCCTTGGGAATTTTCTTGAGACCACCTCACCTTGTTCCAAAACCTTCTGACAATCCAAAGCTCAACCAAGAATGAATCGCATCACCATGACTATCTAGGAAATGGCAAGGTAAGGTAGAAAACCACTATTAAAATAGGCAAAATCCATGCCAATGACAAAAAATGAACCAAATGAACAAATGCATTTACCATGCATTTACACCTCAACTAGGAAATCACACATGCAACCTGTTACCTATAAAACCTTCTTGCTAAAGCTGCTGATCCAACTTTCTACGTGTGTTCCCTTGCTTTCCTTTACTTTCCCTTTGCTTATGATTTTACTTCATTTGCTTGCTTGCTTGCTCTCTCCTCTTGGAGCTCTCTCTCTCTCTCTCTATCAATTGATCCAAGCCAAATGTGACAAAAGTTGTGAACTATTTCTCTAGTGCCTTTTTATTATTGATGTCTCATTTTCCCTCTTTTTCTTTCATTTTTCCTCTTTTTCTTTCATTTTTCCTCTAATTTCCTTAGAATGCAAATTTGTGTCTCTTCATCTCCATTTTCTCATATATTCCTTTATTTACTTAATTAAATTCCATTTATTGTCTCTTTAATTTTACTAACGCCTTTCCCAATTTCCATAGCCATAAATAAAATGAAAGTGATGCCCATTATAATGTTTTGTCAACATTCAACTTGGAATATGCGTCCCATGATATTAATCTTATTTTTCCTTTATTATCCTTTATTACATGAAACTTTAACTCGAGATTGTTACAAAAATTTAACCTTTCAGTGATGCTCACTTGTGCCCCCACTCTGATTAGGTTGGTTTTAGGTATTCTCCTAAGCATGTTTAGGATTATTCTTTTTCTTTTACTGCTAGGTTGTTGAGGATTCTTAGGTTTTGTGGAATTCACCGTGAGAACCTTGGTGGATTGTTCAGAAGAAGGTGATTTTTGAGAACCAAGTGCACTTACTAGGGCTTGGGATGTAACAGTAATTTTCCCTAGCTTAGCATCTAGTTGGATCACACTACCAAAAGAAATGGAACCAATAACACCATCAAAGTGTGGGCTTGACTTGGGTCATTGTGGATTAGTTGAAGGTCAAAGAGCACTAGGAATGATCTCATACAATGTCCCTGAATGAGAATAAATCAAGTCAATACATTGATCATGTAATATACTTTCTCATCGATACCCACCCCACTCATAGTGACATCCTTGGATATATGTGGAAAAAGGGATCTTATGAACTAGTCTTTAAGAACTTCAGCAGGAAGCCTAGTTCGTACTAATCTCTTACATTTACACCACTCATGGATAAGATTAGAGATATGAGTAGGGTTATCTTGTTTGAAATTAGACAAAAGGTCGGTCTTGAGATCCTATTGGGTGGGTAAATGAAAGTGATTCAAGGTCTCTCTAGTAAGGGTTCTTTTGAAAGGTATCACCCTCATAGAATCATCCACCAAATAATTAGATGAACACCATATATGATAGGTGGTGATGTGTGTGTAAAGTTTTTCTCCCGACCTCCCTTCAAAATTGGGAATATCATATGGAAGCTTGGTTGGCTTGGGTGTCCACCTAAGATCATGGCACATGGAGTCATTCATCAACTTATCCAAATCCGGTAAATCAAGAGGTGCCAGAAAATGAATTTTTTGCCAATTAAATGGAGAAAAAGGACAATAAACTCTTGAGCATATGCTCCCCCCATAACATAATTCATGGTAGAAGAATTTTGACCAAGGTTTTAGTTAATCCCATTATATTGAGGTCCTGGGTCAATCACTTCAAAAATCACAAAATCATCCCTCCCAGAACCAAGGATATCCCCCCAACCTGAGTAGAATTAAATCCCTCTATTTTCAGAGTTATCCTATGTCTATAAGATGATAGACCCTCCTCTTCTGGAGAAAGACCTTAAAGTCTACAAAAAATTTAGATTTTTTGTTAAGCCACAATGAATATATGCTTTTAACAAATTAAATTAATTAATACACCCCTAAGTCCTAACTATGATTTGGACCAAAACAAACATGCTAAAAAATATAAGAGAAAATCAGACACAAACCAAAGAGAGAGAAGGGATCTTCCCACTGCCATAAATTGGTTGATGAGGGCCTAGGTCGATGGTGAAGATGTGTTTGGAAAAATTACGTTGGTGACTTGCTTAATGGTTCTTTTAGATCCAACACAAGTACCCTCACTAATGGTGGAGTACCCACTGGGAGGTCCAAGTGAGTTTGACCAATGTCTACCCCAGGTACATCAAGGAAATCCCCTTTTCCATCACCCATGTAAGCCAACTAATATTATAGCCACTATGGTTACCACATAGAGAAACCCTATTTGTGGGGATAATTTTCAGTTGGATCTACATGAAAGGGCAGGGAAACTATCCCCAAAACCCCTTGATACATTGCTTAAAGTGTGCCATGCTCCTCATAGGTGAGTCTTGAAGTAATATGTGCAAACTATGAGACAAATACCAATGAATATGGGTAAATCAATCTGGTGGCCCCAATGTAACCTCGTGATTGACCCCTCATGAGAAGGGATTACCAAGCAATGTGCCACTGCAAATGGATTTTCCCTCCCTACTGCAAGATATTAGGATTGTTTTTATGGCCTTGGAGAAGTTTACCTCACTCTCCTATTCAAATAACCTAGCGTAAGCTATTATTTGTGTTCTAGCAGTAAAAAGTAAAACGTCTCAGTCTTGGTCATATTTTCCTTAGTATCATCCTCAGCCTATCAATCCTCCCTTCGAGCCATATCAACCTCAACCTCCTCAATGGGGCAACCCTTTAAAAGGATGGATGCATTAGGAAACCCAACCTCCTGCCTTAATGTCTCCTCCTCCACATAAACCAAAATTACCCCACAATAATCCACCCAAGCAACCTTAGATGCATGCTTAACCCAATTCGAACATGAATAAAAATCATGCCAAATAGATCTATAGTGGGGAAACATCCTATCTTGCTTATGCTATGGATATCCAGGAGATCAATTAGGTATGGGAAGGTACTTCCAAATTCCGACCCACCTTCTCCACCTAAAGATATTGAAGAAGATAAGGAAGATAGTGTCCCTCAAGACAATATGCCTCCCTATCTTGAAAGGTTGGTCCAACCTAAGAAACACACCCTAGAAGAGGATAAAATTTTGGGAGAGATGAAAAACCTATGTATTAAAATACCCCTTCTCCAAGCCATCGAATATGTCCCCATTTACATCAAGCTTATCAGGGAAGAATGTTTCAAGAGGTCTAGAAGAAGAAAAAGAGATGCCCCCAATATTAATGTTGTTGGGCAACTTCTTGATCTAACACTTGGGAGGGTTATATCCCAAAAGTACTTGGATCCTAGTAGCCTAGTAGTAGATGTGCACATTGTTGGTCACTTTAATTTCTTATTGAATTAAACAACAAAGTGCTACATAGATTGTCAACCCAGGGAAGTCTTGTTATTTCAAAGGAAACTCTGTACTATATGCACTCAATTCTAAAAGCAAAAAAAGTTGTAGTACAAACAAATCACACCTTTAACAAACTGAAGCTCCACTCTGCATTACGGCAATTACACTCTATTGCAGATAACTATCAAAGAATGCTTAATTTCATTCAAAGAGTCATATAATGGAAAAGAATCAATCTGCAAAGGAAAACAATGGCTGTGCTGTAACAGAGAGTCAGGACCCTATCCCCAGAGCGGGAATCTCCAGCACCTGCCTTTGATTAGCTAGCTTTCCAATTCACTTTGTAACTTAATCATCGGTGAAACACTCATGAATTAACTTTGAATAATACAATAATCAATTGAGAAAGAAACAGAGTTTCAGCAAAGGTATTATAAACAATATTCAGCAAACAGTACTTGTTAACAAGGCATGAATAAAAGACACACTCGACACATTGCAAAAATATAATGGCTGAATCTTGTGATGAAGGTGGGCCCTGTCCTTCTCACAAGATTCCCCAGGAGACAAGAACTAGAAAAAGATGTTTAGAACAAAATTTTATTCATCCATCAATATGTCATATAACAAAAAGAATTCTAGTCCTGTTCCTTCAGCTGAGCCTTCTTCCACAGTCTATCCCCTCTAATGTAGATGTCTCCTCTTTATCTATTACAAAAGATTTACATTATAAATTCTATTTTAACCCATTATACAAAAATAGGGAAATCAATTTCCCGTCAACAAAGTGCTGTTACAGTAATGCTGTCTTTAGATTATAGTCATTACATTCAGTGTAATAGCTTCCTCGGTGATCAGTCTGGTTCCTTTGTTGCTGTCAAATTTAGAATACAAATATCAACTGTTTCAACTTCGATATTTGCGTGCCATTCCTACTGTTTCAGCAACTGCAAAAATAGTCTCGCAAACTCCAGGCTGTTTCAGCAACGCGGACTGCACATCATTCTTTAACTATTTAGCACTTAACAATTTAAAGATTAACTATGAAGATATCGTGATTATATGCTAAATAAATAACGTATAGTGATGAGAAGAATCATTACATACCTTTGAGATAATTGGGTTAAAACATTAACAAGGACTTTTAAATATAGGTTGAAAAGAATGATATCATGGCAAAATGTATGGTAAAAAAGGGACAATATGAGGTCCTAACATCCCCCCCAACTGAAGCAGTTGCATGCCCCATGAAAAATTTACTCTGAGTCTGAATCAGAGTACTAGGATGTACATTGCAAATTACTTATACAGTAAGTATAGAAGGTGCTATCAGCTGAATCTCTGAAGCCCTGGACACTCTGTAATATCTGCCATGCTGCAAGCTCCTCCTTTTTGGACACCTTGAAGTAGGCCT
Source organism: Pinus tabuliformis (assembly GCA_031772625.1). Taxonomy (NCBI): domain Eukaryota; kingdom Viridiplantae; phylum Streptophyta; class Pinopsida; order Pinales; family Pinaceae; genus Pinus; species Pinus tabuliformis. Next base: position 216,296,248 of record CM062820.1, on the reverse strand, counting down.
TATATTGCTGTAATGGAAACCAGAGAAGCGAGAAATGAAAATGCTAACCCAACCATTTTTCGCCACACTATTGAACACATTTAACATAATTAGGTATTCATGAAATTGCTGCGTGAAGATTAAGAGGGTTAAAGGGATAGTATTCCCTTCTCTCCTTAGGGAAATGTTCCCAGAACAGATTGTTTGCCTGTATGGCAAGAGGCCCTTTCTTTTTGACATACTGTTGACACTCCTCTAACACTGCTGCTTGTAATTCTCTGATATGCTCAGTCATTCCTGGTTCTCCTATAACCCGATGATGTTCAACAATGAAAACAACAACATTCTGTGGTTCAGCTCAGATCCACAGAAGGCGATTTTCTTCGTTATGTTTCGCTGAAAGGAAAGCGTTTTTCCATGTGAGATGATTGGCCATAAAAGAGACAAAGGCTCTAATCTAAATTTCACCATCCACAGGAATCAAATTAAGCTTTCTATCCTCCAGCATGGCTTCATTATGGAGATAGAGTTCACATAATAGATTCTGTTCACTGACTGACGCTGTTGCACATGTTTCAATAAACTGTTGGGGTGTAGACACCTCATGATGTCATCCATCTCTGGCTGCTTTTACTTGGAGGAATGCTAGGAATTATGCTAGAAACACAGAATAGTTAAGGATGGTTTCCTGGTGGCCAGAAGTCTTTGAACTAAATCAAAGATGAGAGACAGTCTAGTTTTCAACTCCTTATTTTCCTTATGTTGTGCATGGAACTGTTCCAAGACTTCCCAATTTCTATATACATGATTCTGCCATAATGATTTATGTTCCTACAATGCCTTTTCTTGTGATAGGGGATACTCTTTCTTCCATATATCCCCGAGTTCTTGAATGCTTGAGGTCTGAGTGAAGACAGTCTCTACACACCGAGGTTTAGTCCGTGTAAACATCGTCTTTGTAGACTTTGGTGCAGGATTTTCAGCTTTAACGACTAGGGTAGGCTGGGATACTTGCGGTTTCAATTCTTCTTCAGAAATCTTTGAAGGCCTTGTTGGTTCTTGTGTAATAGCAGGGCGTTCATTTTTAACTATAATAGGAGTAAATGCAGGAGTGGGTCTAGGCAATGGGACTCCGATTATCCTATAACCTGCTCGAGAATAGAGATCACCACATTGGCTGCACATGTATTCATTGTATCGATCCTTTTCCGCACTTTTCTCAACTGCAGATGCTACCTGAGCTAAAGTATACAGATTAAGTTCTTTTTCATAGGCTTCCCTTTCCATCATTAACTCCTGCTTATAAACCTCAATCTCGGCTTTCAAAAAATCATTTTATTGTTGAAGGGAAGCTAACGTGATAGGGCCTTCTGTAGCAGTTGCAGTCTCTGTAGTTGGTTCAAGTGGATGGGAGGATCGTTGTTTGGTGGCAGCTTCATTATTTGTATCTTCAACAGGTGGTTCTTGTGTGACAACTGCTGGGTCATCAGCTAGTTCTGTAACAGCTATATCCTCCTGAACATGCGAATTTTGCATATCAGCCAACTGAGTGGCTGGTTCTTCTGTAACAGCTATAGTTTGTGCAGTACCCTGGTTATCTACACTTTGCTCATCAGCAGGTGGCTCTTGTGTATCAACTGCTGAGTCAGTAGCAGCCAAGTCTTGGTCTGTTTTTTGGTCATGGTCATCAGCAGGTGGTTCTTGTGTGACACTTGTTGAGCCAATAGATGGTTCCTGTGGGACAGCTACATGTTGATTATCTATTTCCTGTTTATCAACAAGTGGTTCTTGTGTAACACCTGCTGAGTCAGTAGTTGCTACGTCCTGATCTATTTCCTAATCATGATCATCAGCAGGTGGTTCTTGTGTAGCACCTACTAGACTAGTAGTTGGTTCTTGTGGGGCAGCTACCTCTAGGTCGTCTATCTTTTGTTCCTTAGTAGGTGGTTCTTGTGTAACACGTATTCAGTCAGTAGCTGGTTCTTGTGGGATAGCTACATCTAGGTTTTCTATGTTTTGTTCCTCAGCAGGTGGTTCTTGTGTAACACCTGTTGAGTCAGTAGCTGGTTCTTGTGAGACAGCTACATGCTGTACATTGTCTTGGGTGTCTACTTTTGATAAATTAGCAGCTGGTTCTTGTGGAGCAACTGCGTCTTCTAAAAGGAATGATGTCACAAAATCCTGAACATTTTGCATTTTGGTACCCGAGGGTGAGGAAGGTAAGGATTCGGGGTCTGGTGGGGTATGGGGTTTTAGGATAATGGGTGGGGAATTTAGGGTGGCAGTCTCTGTTACTGCTTCAGAAGATGTCCTCCTTCATCTTTGAGGTAAGGAGGCAGGAAAAACAATGGTTTTTCTTTTATGGGTAGCCTTCTCTGGGGTAGGAGGGACATTAGAAGTGATAGCTTCTTTAATTGAGGCCTTTGTTCATCTTTTTGATGGGGGCACAACCTTTTCTTGTCTTTTCCTTTTCCTTTTCAGCTTAGCCAGGGGAATGTCGTCGTCTGAATCATCGTTGGGGATATGGACAGTGGGAGTGGATGATTCAGGTAACTTATGGGGGGGGTTGATGCAATGGAGGAGTTAATTGGACTAACTGTCACGGGTGGCTGGGGATTTTCAACATTTAATTGGGGAGTTTCAGTTGCTGCTTGAGAAATTTCGACAGTTTCTTGAGGATTTCTGGCTGCTGGTTGAGTGACTTTAGCAGCTTCCTGGGGGTTTTCAACTGCTGGCTAAGGCACTTCAGCAGCTTCCTGGGGTGGGTTGTTAAGGGGAGGAGGATTCTGTAGGGTAAAGCTGCTTTGAATTAGAAGCTAAACCAGGCGATGGTGAGTGAGGGAGAGGAGTGGGTACTTTGCATTCATGGAATAATGTGACATATTCTTTAGACACCCAAGAAGATAGTATGGCATATTTAATAAATGACAGTGTCTTAAATGATTCAACAACACAAAGTCATGCTGGTACACTGCCTGGTAACGTCCTTCACAGGTGAGGTAGTGCTTGACAAACTCTGCAACCTTTGGCCATGGAGGTGGCAATGAATGCAGTGCAACACCCCTGCCCATAGGTTCGACTCGCTCCCCAGGTAGAAGAAAATCTTGCTGTGCATTCAGAATGATGTGTTTACAGCTAAACCAACGGATGCCATCGGCTAGTAATCCTGAAAACTGCACTATATCTTCCTCTGTTACTGGAATTCACACTCCCTGAACAATAGAATAACCTTCCTTTAAATTACGTGTGAATTCCAGGACTTGCTGAGAATCAAATTCCTGGAGCCTTCGGAAATAATCCACCCAGCCTACTTGCAGAAAAAATTGATATGCTTTTGGGTGTAATTCCAATAGAGCCGTTGAACCAGGTTCATTTCGAACAACGTTACCTCGGTTCAGTAAAATTCACAATACAGAGCCGAGTTACCGCAGCCGAGACAGAGTAAGATATTGCAAATGAGGTTATGACATAATAAGACAGAGACGGGGTGACGAGACATGGTCGTAATAAAAACGACGGTGATTGGCATATCGGGTAATGATTGCAAAATTTTGATATTCCCCCCAACTGTGGCTAAAATGATAAGTTTTGAATGTACGGCGATTTCGGCAATCATATCAGAATCTTCTCATTAACTATAGTTTAATATTTACACATAAACACGCATACCTCACGTTTTACCTTCGATTGTTGTGCTGAAAGTATAATCTCATCGTTTAATAGATCACCAATGGTTATGGGAAAGGGTTGTAAGATATGAGGGTATTTATATGAAAGGCTTTCTCTATTCACAGGAGGTAATAGTGAAGGAACACAATTATCAGGATGAATGGCTGATTCTCTCAATGGAAAGTGATATGTATTGGTCGTTTTTGAGAGGAATTGATGCCTCAATTATGGAAAAATGGGAAAATTGATGCTTTTTCAAAAAGATGGAAAAAGTTGGTGTTTTGGCAATGGAGAAATCGGTGTCTCAACAATGGAGAAAATGGGGAAAAGTTGGTGTTTCAGCAACGGGGAAAATGGGCAAAGATTGGTGTTTCAACAATGGTGAAATTGGTGTTTCAGCAACGAGAAAAAGAGATGCTGCTGTTAAAGAAAAATAGGAAAATGTTGCTAAAGGGTAGTATGAGGGGATGGATTATGAATTGAAGTGGAATGGAAATGTTTCCCAAACTTAAACCTGATCCTGCTTGCAATGCAATTGTTCCTTCAGTCAGCCTCCAAGACCTGTAAAATAATAAATTGTAACATGGCAGCCCTTGACAAGGATTATTAGTTAAGTAATCTAATCTAATAATGATACAAGAATATATAATGCAGAGATTAAGTGCAATGAGGGTCAGGAGGCTCCCCCAAAAAGATATAATGTAAATCTGCCATGCAAGTGGCCTTAAAATCCTCCTTAGAAATTGGTTGCTGGTACAGACGAAGCCGATACCCATTTACTAACAATGGAGTTCTAGAACCATCAATTGTTAGGAGCCTTACTGTTCCATTGGGAAAAATAGTATCTATCTTGTAAGGTCCCAGCCACCTTGTTCGTAGTTTCCCTTGAAAATTTTCAAAATTGGAATCATATAATAAAGCCCAATCACCTTTCTGGAACTGCTTATGCTTAATAGTTTTATCATGCCACCTGGTTCTTTGCTGCTGAATTGTAGTTGTTTGATGGATGGCATCCAACCTTTTTTCATCCAATTCCTATAGCTGCTGCAACCTAGCTGTCTGTGCATTAGCCAAATCAAGGTTAACAACGAAAGTAGTTCTTAAAGTTTTAATTTCAAATTCCACAGGAAAAGCAACACTTTTACCATAAACCAATTCATAGGGTGAAAAACCTGTAGTGTTTCTCCAAGAAGTTATGTAAGCCCATAATGCCTCAGGCAGTCTTTGAAACCAATCCTTCATATTCTCCTTCACTGTTTTTGTTAAAATAGCTTCTATGACTTTATTTGTACTTTCCACTTGACCATTAGCTTGGGGTGGTAAGGTGTAGTCATTTTGTGATTGATATGATATTTTTGAAGCATAGCTTTAAAACCATGAGAATTGAAAGGAGGTCCTCCATCTGTGACTAATTCTCTAGGCACTCCAAATCTAATGAAGATTTCTTCAAATAAAAAGGTTAAAACAGATTCTTCATTAGCTTTAATAAGTGCCTTAGCTTCCACCCATTTAGTCATATAATCTGTACAAACCAATATATAAACTCTTTGGTTGGATGGAGGATTGATGGGCCCTACAAAATCTAGAGCCCATCTTTCAAAGGGTTCAAGTATTACCTGAGGGTTCAGTGGCATTTCATCTCTATGATTGGGTTGGCCCATTCTCTGACAACTGTCGCAGGCCCTGACATATTTCTTTGCATCCTTGAAAAGTGAGGGCCAATAATAACCCATCCTGAGAATTTTATGTGTTGTTCTCTTATCAGCAAAATTCCCACCACAAGGGCCATCATGACAAGCCTTCAATATATCATAAACCTCATCTTCTCTAATGCATCTTCGGATTTCCTGATCAAGTCCTATATGAAAAAGACACCCACTTATCCAGCTATACCTAGCACTTTGTTGAATGATCTTTCTTTTCTCCCGATGTGATAGGTGTGATGGTAGCTTCCCTGCAACCAGATAATTGGCAATGTCTGCATACCATGGTGAGTGAGCAGATACTACAAACAAGTATTCATCAGGAAAGGAATCATCTACTGGAGTATTATCATCACTTTTTATCCGAGAAAAGAAATCAGCAACTACATTTTCTTTACCTAGTTGATCCACAATTGTAATATCAAATTCTTGTAGTAACAATAAACACCTGGTAACTCGAGCATTTGTAACAGATTTATTCATTAAATACTTGATAGCCAAGTGGTCAGTATGAGCAAAAGTAGGATAACCAGTAATATAATGTCGAAATTTATTAATAGCATAAATAACTGCTAAAAATTCTTTCTCAGTAACTGTGTAATTAAGCTCAGCAGGGGTCATATTCTTACTAATGAAATAGATAGCATAAGGAATATTGTTTTCTTCTTGACCCAAGACAGCTCCAATTGTAGTATTCGAAGCATCAGAGGATATATGAAAGGGAAGTGCCCAATCAGGTCCCCTCAGAATAGGCGCTGTAGACAACTGATGCTTAAGTTCATCAAATGCTTTCTGATAGGCATCAATCCACTTAAATTTAACATTTTTCATAAGTAACACAAACAAAGGAGAAGCTATTTTAGAACTTTGTTTGATAAATCTTCTATAATATCCTGCATGTCCTAAAAAACTTCTTACATCAGTTTGTGTTTTAGGAATAGGAATGATGGCATTATGATGCATGTGTTGTACTTGATGGCAAACAACTCATAGAAGATCAACTCACTTATATATATCTAGATGAATCTACGGAAGAGATATCAGATGAAAATTCTCAGTATGACAAGTCCAAAGGGGGAGATTGTTGGCATTATGAGACAAGTGTTGTCCTTGATGGCAAATCACACAAATGATAAATTATAGTGCAGCAAATTTATTTGATAAATTAGAGTGCAACAAAGTTTCCTTCATGTAGAGAAAAGTTCACGCACTTTTATGCAGAGAAAAGTTTATTCCATGTAGAGAAAAGTTCACGCACTTTTATGCAGAGAAAAGTTTATTCCATGTAGAGAAACGTTCATGCACTTTTATGCAGAGAAAAGTTTATTTCATGTAGAGAAAAAGTTCACACACTTTCATGCAAGGAAAAACACGTATATGTTGGAGAACTTACCTTTGGTCCATGGTAGTTAAAAAGTTTATTTCATGTAGAGAAAAGTTCACGCACTTTTATGCAGAGAAAAGTTTATTTCATGTAGAGAAAAAGTTCATGCACTTTCATGCAAGGAAAAGCGCGTATATGTTGGAGAACTTACCTTTGGTCCATGGTAGTTAGTCCTTGGTATTTGAACCTATGGTTTTGGACCATGGTACCTCGTCAGAAGTGTTGATCTCACGCACTTTCATGCAAGGAAAAGCGTGTATATGTTGGAGAACTTACCTTTGGTCCATGGTAGTTAGTCCTTGGTATTTGAACCTATGGTTTTGGACCATGGTACCTCATCAGAAGTGTTGATCCCAAGTATTGGGTTCGTGGTATTGGTTTATTATATGTAGAGAAAACGTTCACGCACCTTCATGCAAGGAAAAGCACGTATATGTTGGAGAACTTACCTTTGGTCCATGGTAGTTAGTCCTTGGTATTTGAACCTATGGTTTTGGACCATGGTACCTCATCAGAAGTGTTGATCCCAAGTATTGGTTCATGGTATTAGTTCGACAGTTTTTGATCCTATGGTTTTGGCCCGTGGTATTGCATCCAAAAGTGTTGATCTCATGCACTTTCATGGTTGGTTCATGGTATTAGTTCGATAGTTTTTTGATCCTATGGTTTTGGACCGTGGTATTGAGAAAGGACTATGGCTATAAAAGAGGAAGGAGATCATTTGACAAAGCATCATCTGAATTATCTGATTATCTGATAAAGTGCTAGATCTGGAATACTGTGATTGGGTTATGGTGCAGATCTGGATCTGAGCTAAAGAGGGATCTCACCAGTTGATGGAGAACAAGATCTAAGGATAGATCGGGATCAAATGGTTTGAAATGAACTATCTCTATATATTTGATTATGCTTATTCTAGATCTGTATATTGAAAAATGATCTGAACTAGGTATAACTTAAGTTTGAAATCGCTGCAAGTCATGTTTGAATATTTATAGATCTGTACGTGGGTTGGCTTTGGTGTAAGCGCGTATATATGCAGGTTTGGTTCATTGTAGTAGCGTATACAATTTGAGCTATGATATTTGAAGTCACAGATGGTTCTGGTTGTTGATGGGTTCTGATGACAGTTTAAAGGTGTCAGTATTCTGCATATCCTGTTTGGTTGATTGTGTTTAGCTTCAGTATTGATGGATGAGAACTAATATTGGATCAGGATCATAATGACTCATATTTATGTGATCTGATGGACTAGATCTGGGTGCTAACACATATATTATCCTTGTATATGTATTGATCTGGTGTTTGGGTGATTCAGAAGATTGATTGATTATGTGCTTCAATGATATTAATGGTCCAGTATGAAAATTGGATGAAACGTGGCCTTTCAGATTATGTGTTGTGCTTCAGGAGTATCCAGTCTAAAAATGCATGAAACGTGGTACCTGGAGGAGAGAAGATTGTAGGCCGGTGCCTACGTACTAGTATCTTAGCTAGTACAAGAGCTAAGGGGGTGGTAGCTCCCTTCCAGGAGAGATTGGAAAACAAGAGAGGGTTGTAGCTCTCTGCAGGTAGAAGCCTACGTACTGGTATAAGACTGCACCAGTACATAAATATTGTAAAAGGATTTTCTTATTAAGAAGAAGATTGAGATGACTTGCAGCAGGTGGTTTTCTCCCACATTGGGTTTCCACGTTATATCATGGTGTTCATGTGTGTGACTTATGTGTGATGATCTGTTCTATTTTACTGCACCTGTTTACTGTTAATATGGTTGATAATGTTCTAATGCACTCATTAAGGATCAACTAACTGAATCATAAGAAGTTGTGGAAGTAGCATATATGAATCTGAATATGGAAATGAAAAAGTTTTATTGATGTGATAATACTGATTCACCCCCCCCCTCTCAGTATTATTTCCAACAATTGGTATCAGAGCAGGTCCTTTGGTAGAAGCTTGATCGCTTGAAGGAGATCCGTGGAACAATGGGAAAGAAGCTTAGAAGAACTATGACAGTGGGAGAATCGATTGGGGATTAGGTATAAGAAGCTCTTCAGATTCAGATTCAGATTCGGAATCATTTCAGAATGAAGATGAACTATCAGGTATGAATTTGCTATCCTCTGATGTTCCAGCTATCTATCCATTTGGAAAAGATGGAAGTGATAATGAAACAACTGAATGTGCTCTTATGGGTGAGGAAGAAGGATATCAAATAGAAGCAGAATTTAACAGGCTGACAAACAAAATTAGTGAACAAGAAAGACTTCTAAACATAAAGAGTGGTGCCCTCAAAGAAGCTGTTACTAGACAAAAGGCTCAACGAGAGTTATTCAAGGAGAAATATCAAAAGTTGCAGGTTGAAGCAACATATCTAAGAAATGAAGTCAATGAAAAGAACACAACCATCAAGAAACTCAGAGATAGATCCAGTTACTATGAAAGTCTTGAAGCCACGATCTGCTCTCCAAAGGAAGATCTTGAAGAATCAAAGAAGCAGAATAAAGATCTAGTCCAAGATATTGAAAAACAGGGAAACGAAGTTATCAGCTTAAAATCTCAGCTAGAATGTGCCTTTAGAATTCGTCAAATGCAACAGGATCTGAATGAAGAACAAGAAAAGGAGATTCTCAAGCTAAAGCATCAGTTGGAAGAAGAAAGGAAAGCTGAAGAAGACATGAAGAAGCAATATCTAGAAAAAGAAGAACAACTTCAGGTTGAGGTAAATATCTTGAAAAGTAAATTAGAAGAAAAGGATAAGCTCTTACATTTTCAAGATAGTACTAAAGTCTTGGATGATATTCTTAATAGTCAAAGATCTCCTGCTATCAAAACTGGTCTTGGCTTTCATGAATCTGTTGAAGGTGAATCTAGTTCACAAGGAGAGGCAAGGAACTCTAAAGAGAAATCTAAAATGATCAACAAGGAGATAAGAGAGATGAAAGGTCAATCTCATCATCAACCAAGGAAAGAAATTCTTCAAAGAAAATCTTTTACTCCTCCTATGAATAATGTTGAATGTTATGTATGTCATAACCTTGGACATGTTGCAGCCAGATGTAGAAGAAGAAGGGTTCAAGATTGTCAAACAAACAGATCATCTCAGTCAAGGTACTTTAATGGATATTGCTTCGCTTGCAATATGTTTGGTCACAAAGCTACTGATTGCTACAAAAGGAATATGAAACATGTAAGATGTTATGCATGTAACAAGCTTGTACATATAGCAAAGGAATGCAGGAACAAAGCTCGGACATCACACCAAAAGGAGAAAACATCATCACACTTGAAGATATGGAAGAAAAAGGAAGTTCAGTCAGAAAGTGGCGGCACAACACATTATACAGACATAACAGAGGGAGCCGGAAGTGTAAAACTTCAATCTCCTACGCAAGCTTGATAAAGGGAAGTTGCATATATACGCGAATTTGTTACTGCACAGTCGCGTATATGATTGTTTGAAGAAAGTCAGTAGGGACAGATTCAAGAAAAGGATCAGTTTTGCTCTAATTGATAATGGTTGCATTTTGCTAATGATGTGTGGATATGATGGTTAGAAGTATTTTGGTTCTAACTTGATATTGTTGATGTCTTGATACTTCTTATTAATATGCATGATCAAATCTGACAGATGGCACAGGTTTAGGGGGAGCATATGCTCTTAATGCATTGTTGGCATTATGGTTAATAGTCCTTGGTGATGATGCTTATATGGATAAATGATTCATCTTGCTATGATATGGTTATGAGTAGTTCAGATGATTCTTGGGGTTACATAGTTGATATTTAGATAAGATTTGTGGTTGATCCTCTAATGGTGCTTACATGGTGATCTTCATAAGGATAAGGAGAAGTACATAGCTTGAATTCACATCTTCTTTACTTGATGATGAGTCACTCATATGCTGTTGTCGTCATATGCATAAAGATCATATATTACAGTTATGATGTAGGATTCCTATTGTTCTTGGCACATATATGGATGAGGATTGTTGGCTGGATACATGGATGATTATTCAAAGTTGCATTGTTGGAGTTCTTACCTATATGATGATAGGTTGTTTTGTACATATGTTGATTGATATTCCCAATTGATGATACTTGGTCCATGCAGATCTGGATGACTATGGTGTTTCTCACATATGATAGAATGATTCTGTATATACAGAATTCTGTTCAAAAGGATGAGTTGATACGGACATACCTTGATGATTCATGCACTAATACAAGTTGCTGGTGACAGATGCTATGGAGCAGATCATTCAGTGTCGTTGCTCATGATCTTATTTAGGTGTTTGGTCTTTGTTATAAATGTCATGTATATCATTCGATGTAAAGGTCATATCAAGACTCATGGTGTAATAGTGTGTCTCTATCTAGTCATTTGATGAAATATTTCAGTCATATCAAGGTCATGTAACGGCCTATGTTTGGTTTCCCCACTATGCCTGGGATGAAGATGTAATGTATTTGGTTGTCATATTTCTGATGTATCCTCACTTGGTTGGGTGATGGATGTATGTATTGAGTCTTTTGGTGATAGGAAGGTCTTTCATGATGTATAAGTCTTGGTTCTTCTTGAAGAACATCTTTTGCAGATCTTTCCTACAGTCAGGGGGAGCATGAACAGCACAATTCAGAAAAAGTAGAGCTTTCAGCATGTAGCATGAACAGATTGGTACACCTTGGCATATACAAAGGGGGAGCTCATTCAGAGATTTCAATAGGTACTCAGGGGGAGTATGAATAGCGGAATGCCTTTCTAGGAAGAAAATATCTTGGTTCGCCCTTTGCCCTTGATGTCAAAGGGGGAGAGTGATTTGGTATTGTTGCCATCAAGTCCAAAGGGGGAGATTGTTGGCATTATGATGCACGTGTTGTACTTGATGGAAAACAACTCATAGAAGATCAACTCACTTATATATATCTAGATGAATCTACGGAAGAGATATCAGATGACAATTCTCAGTATGACAAGTCCAAAGGGGGAGATTGATGGCATTATGAGACAAGTGTTGTCCTTGATGGCAAATCACACAAATGATAAATTATAGTGCAGCAAATTTATTTGATAAATTATAGTGCAACAAAGTTTCCTTCATGTAGAGAAAAGTTCACGCACTTTTATGCAGAGAAAATTTTATTCCATGTAGAGAAAAGTTCACGCACTTTTATGCAGAGAAAAGTTTATTCCATGTAGAGAAAAGTTCACGCACTTTTATGCAGAGAAAAGTTTATTTCATGTAGAGAAAAATTTCACGCACTTTCATGCAAGGAAAAGCGCGTATATGTTGGAGAACTTACCTTTGGTCCATGGTAGTTAAAAAGTTTATTTCATGTAGAGAAAAGTTCACGCACTTTTATGCAGAGAAAAGTTTATTTCATGTAGAGAAAAAGTTCACGCACTTTCATGCAAGGAAAAGTGCGTATATGTTGGAGAACTTACCTTTGGTCCATGGTAGTTAGTCCTTGGTATTTGAACCTATGGTTTTGGACCATGGTACCTCGTCAGAAGTGTTGATCTCACACACTTTCATGCAAGGAAAAGCGTGTATATGTTGGAGAACTTACCTTTGGTCCATGGTAGTTAGTCCTTGGTATTTGAACCTATGGTTTTGGACCATGGTACCTCGTCAGAAGTGTTGATCTCACGCACTTTCATGCAAGGAAAAGCGTGTATATGTTGGAGAACTTACCTTTGGTCCATGGTAGTTAGTCCTTGGTATTTGAACCTATGGTTTTGGACCATGGTACCTCGTCAGAAGTGTTGATCCCAAGTATTGGGTTCGTGGTATTAGTTTATTATATGTAGAGAAAAAGTTCACGCACCTTCATGCAAGGAAAAGCGCGTATATGTTGGAGAACTTACCTTTGGTCCATGGTAGTTAGTCCTTGGTATTTGAACCTATGGTTTTGGACCATGGTACCTCGTCAGAAGTGTTGATCCCAAGTATTGGTTCATGGTATTAGTTCGATAGTTTTTGATCCTATGGTTTTGGCCCGTGGTATTGCATCCAAAAGTGTTGATCTCACGCACTTTCATGGTTGGTTCATGGTATTAGTTCGACAGTTTTTTGATCCTATGGTTTTGGACCGTGGTATTGAGAAAGGACTAAGGCTATAAAAGAGGAAGGAGATCATTTGACAAAGCATCATCTGAATTATCTGATTATCTGATAAAGTGCTAGATCTGGAATACTGTGATTGGGTTATGGTGCAGATCTGGATCTGAGCTAAAGAGGGATCTCACCGGTTGATGGAGAACAAGATCTAAGGATAGATCGGGATCAAATGGTTTGAAATGAACTATCTCTATATATTTGATTATGCTTATTCTAGATCTGTATATTGAAAAATGATCTGAACTGGGTATAACTTAAGTTTGAAATCGCTGCAAGTCATGTTTGAATATTTATAGATCTGTACGTGGGTTGGCTTTGGTGTAAGCACGTATATATGCAGGTTTGGTTCATTGTAGTAGCGTATACAATTTGAGCTATGATATTTGAAGTCACCGATGGTTCTGGTTGTTGATGGGTTCTGATGACAGTTTAAAGGTGTCAGTATTCTGCATATCCTGTTTGGTTGATTATGTTTAGCTTCAGTATTGATGGATGAGAACTAATATTGGATCAGGATCATAATGACTCATATTTATGTGATCTGATGGACTAGATCTGGGTGCTAACACATATATTATCCTTGTATATGTATTGATCTGGTGTTTGGGTGATTCAGAAGATTGATTGATTATGTGCTTCAACGATATTAATGGGTCCAGTATGAAAATTGGATGAAACGTGGCCTTTCAGATTATGTGTTGTGCTTCAGGAGTATCCAATCTGAAAATGCATGAAACGTGGTACCTGGAGGAGAGAAGATTGTAGGTCGACGCCTACGTACTAGTATCTTAGCTAGTACAAGAGCTAAGGGGGTGGTAGCTCCCTTCTAGGAGAGACTGGAAAACGAGAGAGGGTTGTAGCTCTCTGTAGGTAGAAGCCTGCGTACTGGTATAAGACTGCACCAGTACATAAATATTGTAAAAGGATTTTCTTATTAAGAAGAAGATTGAGATGACTTGCAGCAGGTGGTTTTCTCCCACATTGGGTTTCCACCTTATATCATGGTGTTCATGTGTGTGACTTATGTGTGATGATCTGTTCTATTTTACTGCACCTGTTTACTGTTAATATGGTTGATAATGTTCTAATGCACTCATTAAGGATCAACTAACTGAATCATAAGAAGTTGTGGAAGTAGCATATACGAATCTGAATATGGAAATGAAAAAGTTTTATTGATGTGATAATACTGATTCACCCCCCCCCCCTCTCAGTATTATTTCCAACAAGGAAGGGTCTGAATTACCTGTACTTTGGATGGATCCACTTGAATCCCAAGGAATGAAATGAAGTGTCCTAGTACAATTCCTTCGTTCATCATCATATGACATTTTTCGGTACTCAAGGAAAGATTAGCTTGTATGCATCATTTAAGTACTTTCTCAAGGTTTTGTAGCGCATTTTCAAAAGTCACGCCATAGGGAGTGAAATCATCCATAAATATCTCCAAAGAATCATTTAGCATATCAGAAAAGATTCCTATCACTTCTCTTTGAAACGTTGGTGGAGCATTACATAGTCCAAATGGGAGAACTCTATAAGCAAAAGTCCCCCAAGGACTAGTAAAAGTGGTCTTGTCTTGATCTGGGGGCGCAATTCTGATTTGGTTGTATTCATTAAAACCATCTAAAAAGGAAAAGAATTTCTTTCTTGACAAGCTATCCAACACCTGATCAATAAATGGCAAGGGGAAATGATCTTTTTGGGTAGCTTTATTTAAGGCTCTATAATCTACGCACACTCTCCATTTCCCGTTTTTCTTAGGTACTATTACCAACGGAGAAACCCATTCACTGTCAGATATGGGGTATATAAACAATGCATCAAGAAACTTTTGAAGTTCTTCCTTAACAATTCCCTCAAATTGGGATTCATTCGCCGCTGGGGTTGACAGACTGGTCGAGCCTCCTCCTTGATATAGATACGATGAGTACATAATTCATGAGAGATCCCCTTCATGTCTATGTAGTCCCATGCGAATGCTTCCTTGTTCTCACGGAGCAACTTCATTAGCTGTTGTGTTTCAGCATCTAATAAATTGGGGTTTATGTTCAATGTTTTGCCAGGTTCAATTTCTACTGTTATGCTTTTAGAGGAGATAGCAGTTGATGTTTGAGATAAATTTTCAGATTTAAGCTTTTCCTGTGTTTTAGGATCTAGAATTGAAATTAACTGATTATATGTTTCAGAAGTAACTGAGGAAGGTTCATAAATAAAATTACTAATTACTTCATCTGCTGTGGTGTCTTTAAGAGTTAAGGCTTGTCCAATGGTCAAAATGGGTTGAGTATCATTATCCTCATAGTATAACCATACAGAATCATCATTGTTAATCATAGGTGTATCATGAGGGTACAATGTAAGCTGCTTAGTTTCACATCCATTAGAAATTGTCATTGAACCTGATCTACAGCTGATAAAAGCATCTGCTATAGCCAGCCAGGGTCTCCCCAAAATCAGAGGATGCCCCCCCAACTTTGCTTTAGTCTGTAATACAACAAAGTCAGCTGGGTAATTCCAGGATTCAACTGAAATGATCAGGTCTTCAATAACCCCCTCTGGTTTGATTGTGGAACGATCAGCTAATTCCAGGATAGTTGGTGTCTCTCTAATTACATTTTTCAACTGTAACAGCTGTGCAGTTTCAAGGGTCATAATATTTATAGCAGCACCTAGGTCTACCAGAACTCGTGAAACAATATTTTTTCTGACCTGTACTGTGACCATAGGGTGACCAGGATCACCATATTTTACAGGAGGAACTTTTCCTGACATTAAAGCAGCTAGATCACCCATCACATGAACTGTAAGGGGATCTTTAGCCTTCCTACCAGGTTTCTTGATGCAAATGTCTCTGATGGTTCTGGCATAGATTGGAATATCTTTGAGTGCTTGTAAAAGTGGAATTTTAAGATACAGATTCTGCAATTCCCCTAAAAGGTTAAAAGTAGGCAGCTCAGGCATCTTAGTGAGAGCCAAATGCTCAGGGAATGGTGGCTCTGCTGTTTTAGCAGTTTTATTAGAGGATGGCTTGACTGTTTCAGCATCCTTATTAGATGATTTATTCTTTTCTGTCTCTTCTTTATCAGAGTCGGAAGAGGTAATATCATCTATAATCGGCTCAACTACTCTCCCAGATCGTAAATGAATATCATTACATTGCACATGAGATGTAGGCAGGTTCTGAATGTCGATGACTTGCACAACTTTATTATTATTAGGGTTAGGGTTCAGTTGTATAGGCAGCTGAGGCTTCATGGTCTGATTATTCGGTGGGGTACCTGACGGGAGAGAAAGTTGTTGCTGGAACTAAGGAAATTGGTTTGTGAATGGAGTTTGTTGAGCTCTCCAGTTTGGGTTCCATTGGTTAAAATAGGATTGCTGTAGAAGCCAGGGAGTCCACATTGCAGGGTCTATAAAGGGAGGGTTTGTTTGCTGCATGGGTGGGAAATTCATTTGATTAAAGGGTGGGTATTGCATTTGGTTAAAGGGCGGGTAATTTTCTTGATTAAAAGAAGGATAATTATTCCAATGATTAAACGGCATACTAGAGTTCGTACCTTGTCCTCGTGGTTGCCATTGCCTCCTTTGTGCCAGCAGATAAAGTGCTTCAGCTTCCTCCTCCGTTGGTTGTAACGCTGCCTTTATCCCTGGTAAAGAGGGGCATTCTTGAGTTTCATGGTCCTTCTCACAAATGGTACAGATTGGTACCTTGTCCAGTGGGCATTCCCTCAATGGGTGTTTTTCTCTGCATTTAGGGCATAAAATGGCTAAAGCAGCTTCTGCCTCTGCCTGCTTCTTTTTAACCTGCAAGGTATCAATCTGTGAAGCAAAATAACTTAACATTTTAGTCTTGAATTCCTCAAGTAGATTACCTATTTCAGCTCTTGTTGCTCCTCCACTGGCTGATTTTTGGACCCTTGAATAAGTACTGTCCCTGCTCTTTGATTTATTTGTAGCTCCTCTTGAACACCTCTTGCAGAGGTTAATGATTTCATCATACGATTCTTTAGATATATCCCCTTTACCAAGCATATTTAGCATATCTAAACAATCATCCCTTACCCCTTTCAATAATATTGTTTTAAGAATATCTTTACTTACATCAGGGTGCTCAGATCTCTACAGATTATACTGGAGTCTTTCCATAAAGTCCTCCAGATTTTCATCCTCCTTCTGAACCATCTTGAATAATTCCTCCCTTTTTTCTCTCGTCTGGAAATAGTCTTGGTATTTGGCCAGAAATTTCTCCTTCATCTGATCCCATGTTGTGATCACATGACCTCCCAAGCTTATAAACCATCTTAGTGCATTTCCTTTTAATGTTGCTGGAAACAACTTTAACTTTTGAGCATTGTTAACATAATCATAACTTCTACACAATATATCAAAATTGAAAAGAAACTCATCAGGGTCTTCAAAGGATAAACCATGGAAGTTAGGTAGGGCTAAGAGTGGAATATTCTTCATAGGAGTTGTACTTCTGGGAAGTTCCTCAATAGGGAATTCCAAGGTGGAGAGAGAATTCTCACCTCTTCCTTCATCTCTACGTCCTCCACCAAAGATTCCTTCATTGTTTCCATCCATTGGTTGCTTTCCTGATGCACTTGCCCACTCTTCAGTGTTTTCTGTTGGACTCTCAATGTCCTGAACTGGCTTCTCAACTTCAATACGTTCTATTGGTTCTTCAATTTCAATATCTTGTACTAGTTCTTCAACTTCCTCCACTAGTTCCTCAGTATGTTTTGTTGTTTCCACAACCCTTTCAGGTCCCACTACTTCCTCTGTTTGGTAGTCCGATTGGAGAGAGTGCCGAGTCTGTGGCCTCCGTGAGCTTAGCCTCTGGGATGTCTCAGCTTTTAAAATAATCTCATCGATGAAAGTTTTTCTTCCTCCTCTTCCTTTGCCCTTGCCACCTGTAGGATTAGTTTTCTTGCGTCCTCTCATCCATCCTGCATATCTACAAGAAAATCATCAGTACTTTTAAAATCTATAATTGCCTTCCTCGGCAATAGCGCCAAAATGTTGGTCACTTTAATTTCTTATTGAATTAAACAACAAAGTGCTACATAGATTGTCAACCCAGGGAGGTCTTGTTATTTCAAAGGCAACTGCGTACTATATGCACTCAATTCTAAAAGCAACAAAAGTTGTAGTACAAACAAATCACACCTTACTTTAACAAACTGAAGCTCCACTTTGCATTACAACAATTACACTCTATTGCAGATAACTATCAAAGAATGCTTAATTTCATTCAAAGAGTCATATAATGGAAAAGAATCAATCTGCAAAGGAAAACAATGGCTGTGCTGTAACAGAGAGTCAGGACCCTATCCCCAGAGCGGGAATCTCCAGCACCTACCTCTGATTAGCTAGCTTGCCAATTCACTCTGTAACTTAATCACCGGTGAAACACTCATGAATTAACTTTGAATAATACAATAATCAATTGAGAAAGAAACAGAGTTTCAGCAAAGGTATTATAAACAATATTCAGCAAACAATACTTGTTAACAAGGCATGAATAAAAGACACACTTGACACATTGCAGAAATATAATGGGTGAATCTTGTGATGAAGGTGGGCCCTGTCCTTCTCACAAGATTCCCCAGGAGACAAGAACTAGAAAAAGATGTTTAGAACAAAATTTTATTCATCCATCAATATGTCATATTACAAAAAGAATTCTAGTCTTGTTCCTTCAGCTGAGCCTTCTTCCACAGTCTATCCCCTCTAATGTAGATGTCTCCTCTTTATCTATTACAAAATATTTACATTATAAATTCTATTTTAACCCATTATACAAAAATAGGGAAATCAATTTCCCGTCAACAAAGTGCTGTTACAGTAATACTGTCTTTAGACTATAGTCGTTACATCCAGTGTAACAGCTTCCTCGGTGATCAGTCTAGTTCCTTTGTTGCTGTCAAATTTAGAATGCAAATCTCAACTGTTTCAGCTTCGAGAATTGCGTGTCGTTCCTACTATTTCAACAACTGCAAAAATAGTCTCGCAAACTCCAGGCTATTTTAGCAACGCGGATTGCACATCATTCTTTAACTGTTCAACACTTAACAATTTAAGATTAACTATGAATATATCGTGATTATATGCTAAATAATTAAACATATAGTGATGAGAAGAACATTACATACCTTTGAGATAATTGGGTTAAAACACTAACAAGGACTTTTAAATATAGGTTGAAAAGGATGATATCATGGCAAAATGTATGGTCAAAAAGGAACAATATGAGGTCCTAACACACATTAACAGTATCATAGTCCCCAACACACTTATTTACCTTGGGACTGCAATCAATGTCATGACCAAGAAAACTATGTTGAAGCACAATCTCCAAGGAGTTTTTGAGGAAGACCACTACAGTGCTACAACTTGCAGATATATCCACAGTAGCCCCTGAGGGAGTTATTGAGGTTGTGATGGTCACCATTGACTCCTGGGAGTACCCCACATACTTCCTTTTCGTCCATCCCAAAACCAATTTTAATGGGTACCCTCTCATTTTAGGGAGACCTTGATTAGCCACTATTGATGCTTACATTAGTTGCAAGGATGGAAACTTGACTGTTCAAAATGGGCATCTCACAAAGAAACTTGTATTATATCCCCCTCCTCAACCCTCTGTTGAGCATGATGTACCTTTGTGAGTATAGGAAGAAGAGGAGGATGATTTTTATCAATCATCCCTTTACCTAGTTTGTACATTAGACACTATTTTATAGGTAGCAGACAGTTAGATAAGGATGACCTTATTGATAATTTCTTTCAGAATCAACCTCCTACTGCCATGTCAATTGCTGAGATAATGGAATAATACTTAGGGAAACTTGAGAAATAGTCCATGGGATGAACTGTTTACTTCCAACACTGATCAAGATCATGCTAATATTATGGAAATTAGTCCATCCAAAACTCTAGAAATTAACCCTTCCCTCTCAACAGAGCAAGAAGATAAAATAGGCATGATATTGAGAAAACATCTTGATGATTTTGCTTGGGACTATAAGGAAATGAAAGGGGTTCATCCCTTAGTTTGTACCCATCATATTTAAATTAAATAGGTATGTAAACCTGTGTACCAACCCTAGAGGAGAATGAAACCTGCCCTCAAAGACATTGTGAAAGAAGAATTACAAAAACTACTAGATGCAGGATTCATCTACCCCATTTTAGATAGTGAATGGGTATCCCCTCTTGTCATAGTACCCAAGAAAAATGGGAATTGGAGGATTTATGTTGACTATAGGTAACTCAACAAGGCTACAAAGAAATATCATTTTCCCTTGCATTTCATTGGTCAAGTCTTGGATGGCCTTGTAGGGAAGAAGAGTCTTCTCTTTCCTATATGGATTTAGTGGGTATAATCAGATCCATATCAGCCTCGAGAATCAAGACAATACCACCTTCACATGCACATGGGGGACCTTTTCCTACATGGTACTTCCATTTGGATTGTGGAATTCCCCTACTACCTTCCAGAGGGCAATTTTGAGTGATTTTGCTGATCTTATGCACAACAAAGTTTAAATCTACATGGATGAATTCACCCCTTAGGTAAATGTTTTCCAGGAGGCTCTTTCCAATTTGTGTAAAGTCTTAAAGAAATTCATTGAAATGAATCTCTCACTAAGCCCTGAGAAGTGTGAATTTTTTATGAATGCAAGGAATTTACTAGGTCACTTCCTTTCTAAGGAAGAGTTCCATGTTGACCCTGACACAATTTCCATTATCAAAAGGGTCCCTATCCCTTAGAAACGAAAGGATGTTAAAATTTTTCTTGGGCTAGCTAAGTATTATCGAAGATTCATGAAGGATTTTAATAAGTTGGCTTCACATTTTTTTGGATTTTTGACTAAGAGTTCATATTTTTGTTGGACAGATAAATGTCAAGAGGCATTTGAAGAGCTAAAAGAGAAATTAACCACTGCACCAATGCTTAGAGGTCCCAATTGGGCATTGCCTTTCCACATCCTCACCGATGCATTAGAAAAGGTTGTGGGAGTAGCTTTGGGAAAAGTGGAAGATGAGTTTCCCTATTCCATATGCTTCATTAGTAAGAACCTTTCTATAGATGAACTCAATTACAAAGTTACTGAAAAATAACTCTTAGCTGTTGTGCACTCTTTGAACAAGTCTAGGCATTATATCACTGGGTATCTATTCTTTGTTCATACTGATCATGGCACCATAAAAAAATTAATGAATAAACTTGATGTGAATGATAGGATCATTAGATGGTTATTATTGTTGCAACAATTTTATCTAACCATTGTTGACAAGCCAGGAAAGGAAAATGTGGTTGCATATTTTTCATCTAGATTAACATTGCCTGTATAAAATGAGGAGATGATAGATGCTCAACTTCCAGATGAGAATCTCTTTTAAATTTCACTATTGTCTCCTTTATTTGATGATATATAAAATTTCTTGGTTTATAGGAGATTCCCTCTTAATATATCCTCCAAGGAGAAGAGAAAGATTGTTAGAAAAGGTGCCCCTTTCATATGGATTGGGGGAAATGTCTTCAAATTGGGACTAGATCAGATATTGAGGAGATGTGTAAGGGAGGATGAGGTTTTTGACATCCTCTCATCATCTCATTATAGACCCTATGGGGGTCAATTTTCTACCAATACGACAACCTTCAAAAATCTCCAAGATGACTACTACTAGCCCACTCTACACTGAGATGCTAGGTGATACACTACCAGATGTGATGAATGCCAAAGGATGGGAAAACCTACACCAAAGGATGAAATTTCCCTGCAACCTCAAGTGACTCTTGATCCATTTGATAAGTGGGGCATGGATTTAATTAGACCAATTGGTCCCCCATTTGGGAAAAATTGATATATCATTGTATGTACACTTTATTTGACAAAGTGGGCTGAAGTGAAGGCAGTAAAAGAAGCAACAAAGAAGGTGGCTGAGTTTCTAAAGGAAAACATATTTTACAAGTTTAGGTTCCCAAGGGATCTAGTCATTGATCAACGGACTCAATTTACTTCAAATCTGATTGAGGAAATCATGGAGCAATATCATATAAGGCACAAAAAAACCATTGCCTATCATCCTCAAGAAAATGGGAAGGTGGAGGTCTTGGCTTGAGGGGAATTGGACCTAGGTTTAGAGTTAGCTATGTTAACCAAAAGAATCCTAAACTACTGGCCCTTTCAGCAACAACCCACATAGCGCAAGCTGCAGTCTCACCCAGGGTAGTATTGGGGGATGCTAGAACCAAGCTTCTACATCAAGAAGGCTATGTGATGTGGTTAAGTTGTTTTCTGTAGTGTTAGGTCCAATCTATCCTTATTGAACCATTATTCATGAAATTTAAGTGATTTTCAGTTAAACAAATATACAAAATTCATGTAAACGTCTAATCATGCATAAAGTAACACATAACAGTTGATCCAGATATTCACGGAGTACTTAAGACAAAATACAGATAACTACCATTCAAGTGCGCATTATTATATAGAAAATACACAAGTATACAAAAATAGACAAGTTTCTTCAAATATTCTTTATTACTTCAGATCTTTCTTATACAAACTTTCCAGACCCTGCGCAAACAGCCGCAGGGGCACACACACTCAACTGCGGACTTACCAAGGTCTTCGCACACTCAGCTGCAGACTTACCAAGGTCTCCATGCACTCAGATGCAAGAGCCTTCCCCTTCTACCGAATAAAGAAAGATCTACAATTACAGACTCAAAAATATCTCATCCATTCATTAATTTATTCCCTTACACTTGCTAAGACACCTTTTTATACTCTTTTATGTTACAATACCATGGTCTGCAAACCTTGGGCAGATCTCAAGAAAATACAAAAATGTAAGGGGTTTTGACCTTTCTAAAACCCCTTGACTCCTATTTGACCTATGCACCACGCGCTCCTCAAAATGCAGAGACTTACAATATTTTAACAAAATTGACTCAGAGGACCCCATCTTTAGGTATCTGGGCACTCTCATGTTCTGCAACATCATGCAAGTGTAAGGATCCATCAGGCAGGGGTACAACACGGAGCTCTGAAGTGAGGACCAGCTGCACACTGCCCGATGTCATTGGTTTATCGCTCGCTTGAGACCGGCTCACTTGAACCATGCTCACTTGAACGTATCTCGTCTGAACCTGCAACTCTTTGAGGCCCACTTGGACCTTCGTAAAAAAGGACTGGTACTGTTCTTCAATTTGGTCCCAGATATCTTATGTCACGGACTTAATTGTATCTCCAATTTATCAAGGTACCCCTAAGTGAGGACCATGGCCTTTGCGCCGACGAATTTATCGGATTTGTGCTTCTTGCGTGCACCTACTGCACTTGACTTTTGTCGCTATTTAAGAATAAAGGGAAAATCAACGTTCTTCAAGTCTACATAGGGGTTTTTGGTAACCTGTTCAAGTTCTTCTATATGATTCTCTTCATCTTACTCACTCTATGGTTCCTGCATGGTATTCGTTTCTAGGTCAATGGTCACCGTCTTCTTTTCCTTCCTAGTCTCTTTACTAGTGCCTGCTGCGCCTTCTTGACTAGTCCTTGTTATACCTTCTATAATATCAGTTGGAAGGAGCCAATAAGTCAGCCATTGAAGGACTAGATGTGTGATATCGTCTTTGGTGACCAGAAACAAAAATGTCGTCCATTTCTTTGTCAAATCGTGCCTCACATGGATGTAGACATGGTGAAAATCATCCTTAAAATCTGCAATGCGCTAATATTCTGTGAACATAATTGGTGACAACCGTGGTTTCTGGTTAATCACCATCCACATTGCATTTCAAACTTTACCCAGAACATATTTTCAATTACACGTGCAGGGTCATTTGTTTCCCATAGCAAGGCAAATTTGGTAGTGTCGCACAACTCCAGATCCACCATAGGGAACTGGGAATCCTCTGGCGTCCTCCAAGCTATCAACATGATCAATAATAACAACAACACATAGTGGAATTATTTTCCTTCCTCTTGTGATTCACGATAGTCATGCAAGAATTCTTGGCATAGGTACTTTGCCCAATTGAATTAGACCCCCTTGCTACACTACGTAGCCAAGGATGCTACTGGTTCTGATACTTCATCAACTCGACACTTTCTCATGATTTTTCTTGCCAAGAAATGTGCAGAAAACCACACAACTTCATCTGAGATGGAACTGATGGCATATCCCCATGACTTCTTAACCAACTCGAAGTCACTCTTCATTTGATCCATGAGATTTTTCTCTTGTGACTTCCTTAGAAAAGAATCTGTGGGGTTCGCACCCTAATATGGTAGTGCTGTAATTCTTTGTATCAGCATGTCATCAATTGGGATGGGTCCTCCCATCTAGAGACACCCATCATGGACCAGTGCCAACAACTGGCGCACAAAAATAGTATTAATAATGTCGGGCTAAAATGCGGGACATACAACATATTGAGAAACCTTGCATGCTCAATACCAGCTTCCCACTTCATTGGTTCTAGTCTTGTAATGTTATGCAACCAACTCACAAATAGAAGAAAAGATACATCACTGACTTCAAAATTAGCCTCTTCGAGGGGGAAACCTACTTTACATTACACAAATGAAAAATTCTTGGATGATACAAATGACAATACCTCCTTTCTATATATAGGAGTCTAAGGGGTTACAATATAATTAGAGTCGACATAACAATAATAATGTAAGGGAACACTAATAACAATAGTGGGCTTCTATGGGGTACAATAATAAAAATACGTGGACAACATGTGCACAACAATAACAATAAGGGGATACAAAGACAATAATAATAAGGGAATACACTAGTATTATAGGGACCTAACATGCCCTTCTCCTTCAAAGAAGTGTTTTCCTCAATGCTTGAGTAGTTCTGGATGCTTCTGTAAAAAATTATCATCCTCCCATATGGAATCTTTAGCGGGTAAGTTCTTACACTTGATGAGATACTTTGAAATTGATCAATTTCATGGCTATCGAGTTCTTGTTTCAGTGACTGCTTTAGGGTCCAATATGATTTTTCCTTCCTCATCAAGTTCTAGCAATATTGTTTAAACTGGGAGGTTGTCACCTATAACCTTTTTTAAGCATGAAACATGGAAAACTGGGTGCACTCGGGAAGATGCAAGAAGTTCCAATTTTTATGCCATAGTACTAATATTTTGCAAGACCTTGTACATACCATAATACTTTGGTGATAATTTATTATCCTTCTTAGCTTGCTTGAGGGACATTTGTTTGTATGGTTATAGTTTTAGAAATACCCATTCACCTACATCAAATCTTCTTTCACTGCGATGTTGATCTGCCTGTTGTTTCATTCTATTCTGCACTAAAGTCAGGTTATCCTTTAAGAGTTGGAGAATATTTTGTTGATGGTCGATGTGATATTCCACTGCTTGAACCTTAGAATTTTCTCTTAAATATGATGTGATGGATGGTGGATGATATCCATAAAGTTCCATAAATGGGGTCATTTTTGTTGTAGTATGGAAGGAGGTGTTATACCATCATTCAACCAGAGGCAACCATTTGACCCATTGTGTCTGTTTATCATATACAAAGAAAATAAGATATCCTTCCAAACATTTGTTCTATGAGCTAACTGAGTACTGAGACAAGAAAATAATTATGTCCAAAAAGTTCCAGTGAAAATAGGATCTCTATCGCTTACAATAATCTTTGGGTTTCCATGTAGCTTTTGAATTGTTTCCATAAATGCAATAGCAACTGTACTGGATTTAAGTGGATGAGATAATGCACAAAAGTGTGCATACTTGCTAAGTCTATCAACTACCACCATGATGCACTCTTTCCTTCAGAATTGGGTAAACATGTGATAATATCCATTGAAACCTCCTCCCAAAGTTGACTTGGAATGGATAAAGGTTGTATTAGACACGGGGTCTAAATTGTCTCAACTTTATTTTTTTGGCAAACCAAACATTCCGCCACAAACTTTTGAATATCAGATTTAAGGCCATCCCAAAAATATTCCTTCTTAACCTTGTGGTAAATCTTTAAAAATCTTGAATGCCCTCCTAAGGGACATGTGTGCAATTCCAGAAGAATCTTTTATTTGAGTTGAGAATTCTTACAGATGTATAAACGATATTTGTACCATAACAAATCATTTTCCAGCTAAATGTATCAAATGTACTAGGATATTGCTGCAACTTTTGGATGAGTTCCCACACTTCTTCGTCATTCTTCCATTCATCCCTTGCTTCATTTATCCAAGAGTTGTATAATAAAAATGGCACAAAGAAATGCTTCCACATCCTCATCATTTCTTGAGAGTGCATCTATAACAACATTTTTCTTCCATTTTTTGTAGATGATTTCAAAGTCATAACCCAACATCTTTGTGACCCATTTTTGGTGCTCTTCTGAAGACAATCTTTGTTCTAAAAGGCATTTAAGACTATCATGATCTAATTTTACCTTGAAGTGTCTTCCCATTAGGTAAGGTCACCATTTCTTAAGTGCATGTAGTATTGCCAGCATTTCCTTCTCATAAATAGATTTGTTTAAATACTTTGATTGGACGGATTTCAAAAGCAATGGGTCTTTATTCTTGCATTAAAATAACACTAATTCCATTTCCTGAGGCATCACATTCCACAATAAATGTTTTTGTGAAGTTTGGCGTAGCTAAGATCGGTGCTTGGAACATTACCTATTTAAGATGTTCAAAGGCTTTCGTTGCTTCTAGAGTCCAAGAAAATCCATCTTTCTTGAGTAATGTTGTTAGAGGTGCTGCTATTCTCCCATAATTATTAACAAACTTGCGATAATACATTGTCAACCCGAGAAATTCTCGCAGATGCTTTATGGATGTGGGGATTTTCCATTCGTTAATGGCTTTAATTTTTCTAGGGTCTACTTTAACACCTTCATGAGATAGAATATGACCCAAACATTCCACCTCTTGTAATCCAAAGAAACATTTGGAGGTTTTTGCATATAATTGTTTCTCCTCCAATAGTTTGAGCACTCTATGAAAATGTTGAACATGATCCTTTCAAGATTTGCTGTAGATTAGTATATAATCAAAAAATACTAACACAAATTTTCTAAGGAAGGGTTTCAAAATGGAATTCATCAAACCTTGAAATGTAGAAGGTGCATTGATAAGGCCAAAATGCATGACCAAAAATTCACAATGACCCTCATGAGTTCTGAATGATTTTTTCGGAATGTCTTTAGTTTTCATTCTCATTTGATGATATCTTGAATGAAGGTCCAACTTGGTGAAGTAAATTTTTCCATGCAATGCATCCAATAATTCATCAATGACAAGAATGGGAAATTTATATTTAATAGTGAGCTTTTTGAGCTTCCTGTAATCCGGACACATGCGCCATGATACATACTTCTTGTGCACCAATACTACTAGAGCAAAGAAAGAAGTTTGACTAGGTTGAATTATACTAGCCTTTAGCATTTCTGCAACCATATGTTCAATTTCACTCTTTTGGGCATAGGTATATCTGTAAGGAATGATGTTTGGAGGAACACTTCCTAGAATCAAATGAATATCATGATCATGATCATGAATAGGTGGGAGGCCTTTCAGAGTCTCAAATACCTTGGAATGATTATCGAAGACTTTTTGGAGATCTGGAGAAATATATGATTTTGATGTGGGAACCTCTAGCAAACATAATTGTACAATTACGCCACATTTTTGTTTCTTTAGAATCTTTTTCATGCCGTTAGAGCTGATTATCCTTCCCGGTTTCCCTGCGATACCCCTTAATTCAACTTCCTTTTCTTCTAAAAAAAATTTCAAGAAAATTTCTTGAAAATTAAAAGTTGTTGTACCCAAAGATTGTAGCCATTGGACCCCTAGCACAAAATCAGCAGCACACATTGGAATGGAAATCATTGGAATATTCAACACATATTCTCCCATGGCAAGCTTGATATTATGGCACTTTCTGGAGAAATTTATGGTTCCTCCATTTGCAACCATCACTTGACACTCTGGTGTTGGATATAAGAAGCAATTCAATTCCTTCGCTATCTTACAATGAACAAAATTATGGGTATTTCCTGAATCAATCAACAATATTACCTTTTCCTTCTTGATATGTCCTTCTATCTTGATAGCTTGAGGAGTGGTAATTCTGACCAATGCATTACAAGATATGGTCAGATTCATTTATTCTTTCTCTAGGGTTTGTTCCTGGTGTGTATCCTCTTCTTTTTATTTTTCTTGTCCCTTTTCTTCTTCCTATTCACAAGCTATGTAAAATAATTTCTTCTCAGCACACTTATGACCTTTAGTGTATTTTCTATCACAACTATAACAAAGCCCTTTTTCTCTTTTTTCTTCCAATTGTTGTGGTGTCAACCTTGTAGGTTGTGGAAGGCTAGGGGCAACAACACTTCCATCTTTATAGTTGTGATTGGTAGGCTTCCTTGTTGCCATAATTTTTCTTTCAATTTTTCTTGCCAACCTGAATGCCTTCTCCAATGAATTAGGTTCCCAAAGGCAAACCTCATGTTGGATGCTATCCTTTAAAGTCCCTATGAACAAATCAATCCTATGCTCCTCTGGAATATATTTTACCCTTATATTCAATTTTTGGAAGTCCTCAATGTGCTCCACCATTGAACCCTTTTGTTTGAGATTTATCAATTGGCTAAAAAAGGTGTTGCTTTTTATATCCTCATAATCTGCTATCATTTATTTCGTAAAAATTTCCCAAATGACAATTTTTTTACGAGAGAAAAGCCATCGATACCATACAAACTAATTGGGTTTCAAATATAAGTTTTCAATGCATACCTTTTGTGTGTTTTGTACATTATGGATATCGAAATATTGCTCCATCTGTAGTATCCATTTTACGGGATCCTTGTCATCAAACTTCCTCATATCGATATTTGGAACATGGCAGGTCTTCAATCCAATGTTAGAGTCTATGAAATCATGACTAACATTTCTTTTGTTCTCATTATGAGTTTCCTCTACTCCCTTTTCGCAATTAGGGAACATTTCTTGTAGTAACTTTGCCAAACCTCCTTTCAAACCTTCCATGTCTTTCTTCAAATCTTTAATGTTTACTTCTAAACCATCCATCTTAGCTTCCATGCCATCCATATTAGCTTCCATGCCATTCATCTCAGCTTCCGTGCCATTCTTTAAACCATCCATCTTAGCTTCCATGCCATTCATCTCAGCTTCCATGCCATTCTTTAAACCATCCATCTTAGCTTCCATGCCATTCATCTCAGCTTCCATGCCATTCTTTAAACCATTCATAGACCTCCTCATAGTAGACCGTCTTCAAATACTTGCTTGGTTCTAGATGTGACAGATTGCATGGCAGTTGCGTTTACAAATGTGATAAAATGTAGGGAAGTTCAAAGGAATTAGTTCAGAAACGATAAAATTATGACAACTCACATTGTAATAGGTATATTAAAAGGTAATAGAGTAATGGAACAAAAAAACAAGATCATGGGACAAAAGATTTCAGATCAGAATCAAGCAATTGAAGAAAAAGAATGTTTTAAGTTGTATGCATTGTTTCACCTAGTCCAAGTAGCATATACAAGTGGGTATACAGAACAAAAGGAGCATATACGTATGCACACACTTTCACAAGAGGAAAAATGTGTATGGGATGGAAAATTTAGATTAAAAAATACTAGGGGTTCCTACCATGGTATTGGCCCATAGTAATGAGTGCGACAAAGAATATTGATCCAGTCAAAGAATACCATCGGCATAACTATGGTTTTGACCTGAGGTATTGAAAAAGGCTAAAAATATACAAGGAGGTGAAGATAAAAGTGTGAGGTGTGCAAGTAATGAATATCTTATGAAGAGTCAGATAAAAAATAAAATATGTATGTTATGGGTTTTTGATGATTTTCTTGATTTGAACTAAGTATGCACCTGAGTGTTTGATGATGGATGAGATCTAATGATGGATCAAGATCATAAGACCTAAATGACTTATCATTATGTGATCTGATAATGGATAGGTTAGATCTGAGTGCTAACAAATGTTTTGTCCTTTAAATGCTATGATATGGGTATATCTGAAGTCTGGAATAGTTGTGAAGTTATAAGTTATTATTTGTAAATCTATATGCTAGTTCGCCTAAAGGCACGTATACACACTGGTTCAGAACTTCCATAATGTGCTATCATTTCTTCCATAAAAATTGCCCAAGTGACAATTTGTTTACGAGAATAAATCCATCAATACCATACAAACTAATTGGGTTCCAAATATAAAGTCGCAATGCATACCTTTTGTGTGTTTTGTACATTATGGAGATCGAAATATTGCTCCATCTGTAGTATCCATGTTATGGGATCCTTTCCATCAAACTTACTCATATCGATCTTTGAAACATGGTGGGTATTCAATCCAATGTTAGAGTCTATGAAATCATGACTAACATTTCTTTTGTTCTCATTATGAGTTTTCCTCTACTACCTTTTCACAATTACGAAATATTTCTTGTAGTAACTTTTCCAAACCTCCTTTCAAACCTTCAATGTCTTTCTTCAAATCTTCAATGTTTACTTCTAAACCTTCCATATTAGCTTCCATGCCTTTCTTTAAACCATCCATCTTAGCTTCTGTGACTTTTTGTGAGAGTGAAATTTGTTGCACTTGGTCTCGTAATTTTGATATATCATGTTGCATTTTTTCCTCTTCTTCATGAGTCATGCTCGAGATTTCAGGTTGCTTACTAGGTGTTTCCATTTTCTTTCTTTGGAGCATAAATTAATGATAATTATGCTTCACTATGCCCTTTGAATTCCTTCAAACTATTTTTTCAAACCAAACTTATGCAAACTTTTAAAAATACTACACATCTTTTTTCGCTTTGTAGGAGCCCATATTGAATATGTTCTATCTCTGTAATTGCAGATCTCCAAGGTTTGAAATTTCATTTTGAGGTATCCCTTTGAGTCCTCTTCTTAACCCCACAAGTCTGATCAAGATTGTATTCTCCAAGAAATAATTATTCAAAATCTCCTATGATGACCTAATTATAGCCTGGTTCAGTAGAGCAAACTTGTATGAAGTGACACATGTCACTATTTCAACCTCCGGACCTAGAAAGGATACAAAGAAAACTACTGTTATCTTGTTTTTGTACCTTTTTATGAAAATTCAATTTGATTCTCAGAGAAAATGTTATGACAATTTTCCCCAGGTCACATGTTTCAGATATAATTCGGGAGTATGCAAAATCCCTAACTTCCTTGGATCATATCTACGAAAATATAATGAGACAAGATCTGAAATTTGTACCCAAGGTTCATCAAGATTGTGTCTCAAATGGGTTTTAATTTCAGATTCTGAAACATCATAGAAAGAAATTTATAGCTAAAATTCCACAATGACATGTTTGAAGCAGTGAAACCCTAGAATCCAAAGCTCTGATACTAAATGTTATGTAACCAACTCACAAAATAGAAGAAAATATAGATCAATGACTTCAAAATCAGCCTCTTCGAGGGGGAAACCTCCTTTACATTACACAAATGAAAAATTCTTGGATGATACAAATGACAAGTCCTCCTTTCTATATATAGGCGTCTAAGGGGTCACAATATAATCGGAGCTGACATAACAATAATAATTTAAGGGAACAACAATAACAATAGTGGGTTTCTATGGGGTCAATAATAACAATATGGGGACAAAATAGGCACAACAATAACAATAAGGGGACCTAATATACCTCCTCATAGTAGACCATCTTCAAATACTCGTTGAGTTCTAGCTGTGGAAATTTCTCATGGTTACCCAAATCCCAATCTCCATCTTTAGATATGGTACCTGGATCAACAAGTTTCCCTCAATGGGTAATTACTCTAGCAGAAATGGTGTGAATACCTTGAATTTTACAGATTTTGGGTCCTTAGTTACTTTGGCGGTAGGCTTTCGTGGTGGTATATACGATGACAACCGAGAAATTGGCTCCGCGCCTTCTGCGCTCATATCCTCAATCCCCACATTCATCTTTTCTTCATCTAGGTCTTGAGGTTCCATATGTTGCTTTTTTTTAATCCATTGTACCCTTGTTCCTTTTCTCAGTTGGGATCTTCCTTGGTGATTGCCGAACTAGGGGCTGTTGTGGCTTTTTCTGCTTTTTCTCTCCTGCCGCAGAGGAAGTACGTTTTGGCCTCAGTGAACTGGGTACTATAGTGTTGTAGGGAAAAGTATCCAACACGGAATGACCCTATCCCACTCTAAGGGTGATAGTACCTCAGCAACAACTGAAAGTAAAGCTATCTAAGATTTCTTCTTTATGAAAGTAAATAGGGGAGAAAGAGATCCACCAACCGATGTCTTTCGCTAGTGTTGATCCAGTCTTCTCTCCTTGCCGCTTGCTCCCAGCTCCTTGCTCTTTCACTGGCCCAGCTACACAAAGATCCTGCAAAAGCACAAGAAAAGGAAACTACAAGAAGCATACATCCATAATTGATTCAAGGATTAGAATAAATCAAATATACAAGCATCAATACACCATTAAGATACATGCATATAGAATAACCTCAAATGCTTTATTAATGGAAGAAGTAAAGTTCTGAGAGTGTTACAACCATAAGAGGCCCAATCCAGCAACACTTCCCAGCAGAAAGAAATCTCCTCTTCACCTCCTTCAAAGCAATCACCCAATAGTTCTATACACAAACCAACAGCACTTCCTTACATTCACAAAATTCCAGCCTCCTTAGACCTCATGAGAGAGATCTATATATAGGATATTTGGAGAAAGGATGAGTCAGCTTGAGACTGACATGAAGTTGACTTGTGTCCTCTCCCTCTTCAGTTATACTTCAGTTCTTGAGTCCACTTGGAGTTTCTTGCTTCCACTTGGAGATCTAGATCCTCTTACTCATCACAAGGCGAATTTCTTGATCCAAGTGTCATTTTGGAAGCTTCCTGGGCATTTGACACCTTGCAGAATGACTGTGCCACTTGGCCAATCTCGCCCAGCGCAGGTAGCCTTCATTGCTTTTGACATTCAGCGCAGGTACAGAGTGGAGCAGTTGACATTCAGCGCAGATGCTCAGTGGAGCAGCTGACATGATCCAGAAATAGCTTGTTTTTGAGTGTTTTCAGGTGGAGAACTGATTTTCAGCGCTGTGGTTTGCTGACCTTGTTCCTCTAGGGGTAGGAACAACATGTTTAGGGACTTTGGATCCCTTAGATTATCGACATTTAATGCTTCATGCTGTAAGGCACAAAAATGTCTATAACAGTTGCCCCCTAAAGTATGAGGTCGTTTATCGGGTGAAATGCTTTATCAGGAGGATCCGAAGTTCATTCAATCGCTGAGAGGTGCCCTGTAATAAAATACAATACAATACATTATTTTTCATTTTGCTTTCATGATCTAGCTGAGGTGGGCATTCCCATGCTCAGCTTTATAAATTCATTTTGGTACATAGAACAGACGATCGTCTGATGGTAGACTGATAATTCTCTGCTGAAATTATCATCCTTTGAGTAGGATGATCATCTGCTGCAATGATGTACCTGATAAATGTCTTTATATCCTGAATA
Organism: Pinus tabuliformis; assembly: GCA_031772625.1. Classification (NCBI taxonomy): domain Eukaryota; kingdom Viridiplantae; phylum Streptophyta; class Pinopsida; order Pinales; family Pinaceae; genus Pinus; species Pinus tabuliformis. The sequence goes on along the minus strand of CM062820.1, from coordinate 216,262,813 downwards.
TATATCGCAACCCGGATGGATGAAACTAGATCCGGGGTCTTCAAACTCGTTCGATCTTCACTCTAAGTACAAGTCGATCCATGTGAGAATTGCGCTGAAGTCGAACATGGAAAGACATCGCTTGATTACCGGTCAATAATGAAAACCGTTAACAAGCGCGAGAGGAATCACCAATAATGACAATGACCCTCAAGGTACTGCAGTACAATTCACGCGGCGTGAATAAAGGACTTGGCGTCGAACACCACGCAAAATCTTCTGGTCGAAGGTCATTGATGTATACCTGTCGCCGGAAGTGAGAAGCTTGCCATTGAGGCATGCAAGCTTCAAAGTACTGGGGGGTTTGTTCCTAGATCAACTTCTTGGATAATGAGCTGAAGTCGACAAGAAGCGATCCGTCAAAGGAGGGCCTTAATGAATCCCACATCAGTGACACGGAACGGAGCTAATGATTTTAGTGGAGGTGAAAACAATCTGTGAAATATGATTCAGGGTGGCGATCATGGGTGGATGAAGGATAATGTATGGCAGTGGATGGGACATGGTTGACTCTTTCTGAACACATCTCTTGAACATATAACGACACTGATGTGATGGATCGGTAGCATTACCCCAAATGTGGATGGTTTGGCGAGGACCATGGTGATGAGACCGGTGAATGAAACAACCCAACCCGATGTGATACGGAGGAAAAGTGTCATGTTCAAGAGCGACTTGCTACCATTAAAGCTTTGAGGTTCTCCCAATTTTTCCCCAGTCATTTCTGACCAGTACCTCTTTATTTTTGTCAAGCTTGAGGAGGATAACATATGCTTGTTCTATAACCCGCCCTTCAGGCAAGCCCATCGCTATGTTTTAACGAGCCTAGCGATAGGGAAACTCGTTCTCGTCTAAAGACAAGTTTGTCGCTATTTAATCATTTTAACGAGTCTAACGACAAAGAAAACTCGGTCCTTTTCATTTTTAGAGAGTCTGAAAAGGTACAGAAAGCTAACTCCAAAATTCCTTTTTCGTCATCTAATCCCTTAAGTCCAAAAAAGTATAAAACAATACAGAAGGGATGAGTTTTCGATTAATTTAACGAGCCGAATAAAACAAGCGCTCGACCTTTTTGTGCAATAATCCCTCAGGTCCAAAAAGATTAAAATCTAGAGGAGGGATAGCTCTTCCGGTCACTTTAACGAGCTGGAAGGCCAAAACTCGGCAAACTTTTCATATTTTACGAGTCAGATGAAAAGAGCTCAAAGAAGACTCGTCTTTTGAGGAACGAGTGATAAACAGGGATAGCAGCAGATTCCAGGTACAGGTTGGAATTTTCCAATCACGGCAGTGTCACAAGGATGGCTAGGTGAAATCACTCTTCGCAGCTGTTCCTCAAAATGGGTAAACAATCATATGGAGGTGAACGATCGACCAAATGAAAGGTGAAGGTGGTAGGTGCACATACGACCAAGGCTTTTATGGCTGATGAATTTACGGTCTCAAATGGTTATTTACCGGTACTGGGTTCATTTTTTAAAGAGCTCGAATGCGCCAAAACACTGCTCAATCTTATGTTTATTTTTTAACGAGCATGAACTATGTGCTAAAACTGCTCGGAGATAAGTTCGCATGCCCCCAGCATAATAACGCAAATCGAGGTGCATGCCCCCCAAGCTTCATTGCATTCAACTCGGTGGTTGGAATGAAGGTTTACCTTTGAGAAAGGGGATTTGTTTCATTTTTTAAAGAGGTTGACACAAGATAAGAACCGTCCTCTGACTCCTTGTTTCATTTTTTAACGAGGTTGACACGAGATAAGAACCGTCCTCGGACTCCTTGTTTCATTTTTTAATGAGGTTGACATGAGATAAGAACCGTCCTCGGAGCCCACTGTATTTACAGTATTTCTATTAGGGCGATGATCCACGCTGACAAAATGTTTAGGAATCTTCCGAATCCATTAGATATAGAAGATTTCATATTGTAGGTTTCCACTGTGGCCACTTCCGTCAGATTACTTGCAGGCGGTAGGGCAAAAGTACCCATTAAGGCAGGGTCTTTTAGGAGACCTACTCCAATATTTTGAAGCGAATGATTGCTTCCATGGATCATTGGAATGCTTCCCGTAACTTGTGCACTGTCGGGGAGGAAAGTTTGTTGGTCGACGACTGTAATTCTTCCTTGAAAGGGAAATGCAATCTTCCTGAAGTAGGTCGACACAACTGCGGCCATGGCATATATCCAGGGCCTTCCCAGTAGGATGTTGTAATCGAGGTTTCCATTGATTACTTCAACATCAACTTCTACTGTTTTTCCCCCCAGCTCAACTTGCAAGTTACTTAAAATCCCGTATGGAGTGTATGATCGTCCATCAAATGCTTTTAACATCGTCGACGATTTCGACAAGGGTGGTGAGCCTAAATTTTTCCAGCAACTCATCGACATAAGACATGTAGATGCCCCCTCATCAACAATTGTTCGATGAACAGTTTTGTTGAGGGCTTTCACTTGAATAAGGAAAGCTAGTTGAGCTGGTAACTTAGGGTCATATCCTTTATGATCAAAGGTCACAAGATTGGAATCCATTGGGCCAATCCCACCTATTGCTGATAATAAAGTTTGCTCTTGGGAGGGGCAATTTTGCGGTACCTCAAGTGTCAACATAGCGGATGGCGATTGGGCCAGGTCCTCTATTATATTATAATTCTGTGCTATTTTGGCACGAGGATTAAATGTCGATTTGTGTACTACTCCTTTTGGCAACTTTATCATTGGTTCAGGAATGATGGGTGGCACAACTTTGGTCAAAGTTGTCGTTGAACTACTAGGTTGTTCATTAGCCTTGTTATTCGACAGCCGTGGATTCTCGTAATCTTTATTCCTTGTCAAAGCATTATTCTGCTGCTTTGAGGTAGACAACATAAGCACTTGGGATCGGGAAGCATTTTGATTAGCAACCAGATTTTGACCTGGATTAGGAAACAGATCAGTCAATACTGCTGGGGTTTTTGAACTCTTGAAGAGTTTCTTAACTTCAGCTATATGTGAACAATCTTTCGTCCAATGATCCTCATCGCATATATGACACCCTGCCAGGGGTTTCCTTTTTCTCCTTGTCTTTTTCTTCTTGCCCCTTGGTTGCTTCAGTTGTTTGCCCTTGTCGGTCGACATGGTATTTACTTCCGAGGCAAGAAGTTCTTCATTTGAATTTTGACTAGAAATTTTGTGCTTTCCAATCACGCCATCGCCCGCGTGAGTGTCATTGTTTGATTTAGGAGGAGGAGGAATTGAGAATTCCGGTCTAGGGGCATCAGGTATTTTGTCCTAGAGCGTGCCAGACTAAGTATAGACCAAGTCTAGATATTGCGCACGAGCGATAACTTGCTCTTCCGTTACGACTCCTCCCTTTGCCACATCTTCCGTTATAGCGGGAAGTAACGACTTGATAAACCATTCAGTTAATAGCTGATCAGGAACGTACGTTTTTACCATCCTACGACGACGTCGCCACTCATGTATATGATCAGATATGTGGGTGGCGGTCGTCTGTTTGAAGTTGGTAAGAAGTTATGTTCCCGTTTCATACCTTATTGGTAATTGAAAATGGGTTAAAAAGGTTGTGGCTAAGGTACTAAAGTTGTCGAACGAAGCTCTAGGCAATTCAATGTACCATTTTGCCGCTGGACCCGTTAACGTCCTTTGAAAGAGGCGAAGTCTTATCGAATCATCATTCAGGGTGTTCGATGAACACCATAGATGGAATGTCATCACATGATTCGACGGGTCTTCACCCGGATTTCCATTAAATTTAGGAATATCTGACGGAAGTTTATGTGGAATCGCTGGCCACCAAGGGGCATAAGCAATTGGATCATTCGTCAGCCGGTTTAGATCTGGTAATTCTAGAGTTGCTACAAAGGGTAACTGTTGATTCAGGTTAGGCGAAGCATACCCAGGATAAGATGGGATCGCCTGAGCAATGGGTCTTTGCAAACCAGCATAATGCTGGCAACTTTGACAAGGTTGATGGGCATAACCATTATAGTATGGTTGCCCATTACTTACAAAGACTTGTTGCTCAGGTCCTTGATATGATTGCTGGAATGGCGGTTGTTGAGATTGAACCAGCTCTGGTTGTTGGACCATTTGCTGTTGACCAATACTGGATGATTGACCAAGATGAGGAGTCACAGTACTTGTTTAAGCCTGAGTCGCTCCAGATAAGGAGGCACTACCCTGAGATTGTGATTGAGTCGTTGAGACAAGAGGCTGTTGTATTGCAACCTGAGAAACTTGGGGTTGACATACAACAGGTGGAGCTTGTACTTGCGACGCATTCACTATAGCAGGTATGGTGGGAATATTCGACACAGGGTGTACTGGTTGCATTGAATATACAACTCCTGGTTGTTGAGGCAGTATTGGTACCCAACCGCTGGATGCAATTCCAGTTTGACCTGAACTTTGTTGTAAACTCCCATATGGTTGTTCTCTGGGAGGGAACACTGAAAGAGCATACTGCCCTCCATATGGTGGAAATCCAGTACTTAAAGGGTAAATTGGCCTTTGAAGACACATTGGATCAATTTGTTGAGTTTCAACATAAGAAATACCAGATGATAATCCGGATGAAGAAATAGGAACTAACCATGTCGTCGTCCCTGATTGGACTCCGGCTTGTTGTTGACAATTTGCCGAGACAGATGGTATACCAGCGAACATCGTTGGAGTAGCAGTAGGAGGTTCTGCCGCTGCTGTGTCGGATGACACAGTCCTGGATGTCGACGGTTGTTCAGACATATCTAGTCTATCCAAAAGATTTCTTAGCGATTCTACAAGAACTTACGATGCCAAAAGACTAACTTCGAAGATCAACGAGGGAATGGTGATGATTATCCCGTTTAAAATAAATTTTAACGACGCTTAGACACAACTTGCTTTTTCACTTTTTAAGAGTCGAGAAAAAGCTAAAGATGACTCTAGTCTCCTTCGATGTTTTAACGAGCCCGAAGTGACAAATGCTCGGATGGACTTTTTTAGTTATAGAGTTTGAAAAAGGCCAAAAGAAACTACTCTGGAGTTCTAGGCAGAGGGTGTGCCAAACTTTTCGCAAAACCACAGAATACGTTTTACGGTACGAGTGGTCGATCTTCGTGAATGCTGTGTTCAATGCATTGCGATCAGTAGGGCGGCCGACACGGCTTCCTATGGATAAAGGCTTTGTTCCTATAGGGGTCTCCCAATATATACGCGACGGTATGTGGGAGCACAAGTCCGTATTGATACTTATCGCTTCGCCGTGGAGGAATCACCCAACCACTCAACGCTAAGATATCACGTTTAACGACGCCGGAACACGTCTCTAGCTTAGACCTCTAGATGTTTGCGTTATGTTTCAAAGCGTTGTTATGTAAATTCAATTTATTTTAAGGTTGATCTTGTTTAGCAGTTTGCCTTTATGGATCACCACGAGATGTATAGTAACACTCCTAAATGCAGTCTAAGATGATAAGCAAGCTTTTCAATCTTTCAACTTTGAAAACCTTAACTACTGAGGGAAAAGAAAGATAACACCTTTTCACACAGATCATAGAGCACACACTAATGCATTTTTTCCTAAATCGACATGCAAGCTGTCATAATGCACATGCACAATGCAAGTATTTCTTTTCTCTTTCTTAATGTTGGTGAAATGCAAAAAGAAAGCTGTTGTATAATTTTGAATTCAATTTCGAGTGAAAGCAAACAAGCTTGTCCAAAATCAAAAGACACCTTAAGATTTACTTGTTTCGACACTAGAAATATATAAACTCAAACCAAATGACGAAAGCAAAAGCTCAATCAGCTATGAATAGCAAATAAACTAACTCTTAAGATCAAAACGACACTTTATCACAGGTCTAGATCTAAGAGGTCATAGCAAGACTAGTTCACTTTCGTTATGGGAAACTGTAAATGCATAAGAAATACACAAAGAACAAACACAGTTTCTTTATACAACTGAGGCAGAATAGTGACAAGGAAAGTTGGTTTCAGATAGGCCCACTGACTGGTAACAAACAACAAAAACAAGAGTGAAAACAAGGCAAGAACCAGCAGGAAACCCCAGTAGCACAGTGTACCACTGGTTCAGCGCAGGTAAAGGACTGTCAGATTGACATTCAGCGCAGTTCCCGAAGGGGCTACCTGCGCTGAAATGCAGACTGCCTTTGTACAGCCTGCACTGAAGAACGAGACTTGCGTTTTTCACAGTTTCTGGGTCACAGATTGCTCAAAAATTCACAGTTTTTGCTCAAATCAGAAGCTATCAGTCAAGGACACACTAAGGGATGACAAGGAGGATGAAAAGCTATCACTAAGAGCTTATTAGAGTCCTTGTGGATCAGCTCTTCAAATCATAAACTTGCCCAGAAACTGAGCTAGAGTAGCTGCCCTCTACTTTGTATTTGAATGATTCAAACACAGTTCGATTTGGTACTCCCTTTGTTTATGAAATGAATAGCAAAAAACACAAACAACCAACAAGATACGCTCCCCAGTGGAGTCGCCAATTTGTTGTAGGGAAAAGTATCCGACACGGAATGACCCTATCTCACTCTAAGGGTGATAGTACCTTAGCAACAACTGAAAGTAAAGCTATCTAAGATTTCTTCTTTATGAAAGTAAATAGGGGAGAAAGAGATCCACCAACCGATGTCTTTCGCTAGTGTTGATCCAGTCTTCTCTCCTTGCCGCTTGCTCCCAGCTCCTTGCTCTTTCACTGGCCCAGCTACACAAAGATCCTGCAAAAGCACAAGAAAAGGAAACTACAAGAAGCATACATCCATAATTGATTCAAGGATTAGAATAAATCAAATATACAAGCATCGATACACCATTAAGATACATGCATATAGAAGAACCTCAAATGCTTTATTAATGGAAGAAGTAAAGTTCTGAGAGTGTTACAACCATAAGAGGCCCAATCCAGCAACACTTCCCAGCAGAAAGAAATCTCCTCTTCACCTCCTTCAAAGCAATCACCCAATAGTTCTATACACAAACCAACAACACTTCCTTACATTCACAAAATTCCAGCCTCCTTAGACCTCATGAGAGAGCTCTATATATAGGATATTTGGAGAAAGGATGAGTCAGCTTGAGACTGACATGAAGTTGACTTGTGTCCTCTCCCTCTTCAGTTATACTTCAGTTCTTGAGTCCACTTGGAGTTTCTTGCTTCCACTTGGAGATCTAGATCCTCTTACTCATCACAAGGCGAATTTCTTGATCCAAGTGTCATTTTGGAAGCTTCCTGGGCATTTGACACCTTGCAGAATGACTGTGCCACTTGGCCAATCTCGCCCAGCGCAGGTAGCCTTCATTGCTTTTGACATTCAGCGTAGGTACAGAGTGGAGCAGTTGACATTCAGCGCAGATGCTCAGTGGAGCAGCTGACATGATCCAGAAATAGCTTGTTTTTGAGTGTTTTCAGGTGGAGAACTGATTTTCAGCGCTGTGGTTTGCTGACCTTGTTCCTCTAGGGGTAGGAAAAACATGTTTAGGGACTTTGGATCCCTTAGATTATCGACATTTAATGCTTCATGCTGCAAGGCACAAAAATGTCTATAACATATAGCAGGGAGATGCGGTGTTGTAGTCATGATGTTTTTGAACTGTCTCTTCAAGAATTCTTGTTCAACTTATGCCCAACTTAGGTAAGTAGACATGTAACAACACACTCGGCTCTTTAAGCGCAACAATAAATATAATTTTTTCAAGAAGCAAAGTGTCCAAGTGTGGAGCAGGGTGCAATGTTTATAACCTGATTCGATTTCAAATTGTCTATTCCCCCGTAAATATTCCTCATAAATGCGAGTTTGGCAGCATATTTTCCCAGATTTTCACCTTAAATGCATTTCTACTGCTTCTTTTAACAGAAAAATCATTGTCAAATCAACTGTAGCTGTTCCAACGGTTACTTTCTGAGTAGGCCATGCGACAATCCTCCTTGTGGCATAGATACCTCATCGTAGTTTCCACTTGCGCGCTCTTCCAAAGCATTATGCAACTTTCCTTCTTTGATAAATTATTTCCTTGGCAGAGTATTTAATAGTCCTGCACTTTCTTTCAACTGCCAGAAGCACTAAGACTTTTGTAGTGACTAGTTCTATACTATATATATATATATATTTTATATAAATAAATCACAATAAAATACAACCAGAAGAGAAAAACATTGGGAATTCAAATTTATTCAGCACTGTCTAACACATTCCTGAATTTCATTTCACTGAACATATCATAAAATTTACATATATTTAACTAAGTCCATAAAGAAATCATACAAAATAATATTGCAACACATATGTACCGTTCACTTGAAGACAAGACTCCACTTGATTTGCCGTTACTTGTCTTCCCTTGTTGCCGGTTACCTCCGAGAGTGAATGATGACGTACTTGATCCGAATGCGATGACCCACCGGTTAACCTCCCATCCTATTCCTTGGGTACTCTTCTTCCCCGCGGAACCCCAAGCTACAATGGGGTTGTACAATGGAGGAATGCAATAGCTGGTAGAGGAGATTACTCCTTGGCTCAAGAGTCCCCTCTCTAAAATCCTCTACCTCACCAAACTCACTATAGTTTCGTAATCACTGCTCTGACATAGTCTTATCCATCCAAAAATAGGGTCCCCCCCCCCCCCAAAAGTCCCTTCTCCCATGGCTTGCCCCTTCTTTTATAGGAGTCGTCATAGGTGACACTTGGCATGTCATGCATAATTAATTATTTTTTTTATAATTCAATTGTTTGATCATTCACCCACCCATGTGTCACTCTCTCATCAAAGGTCTCCAAAATTATTTACTTAAATTTTAATTTAAAACTAATATTTTCCTCACCTCAACAAGATTCCTATTTCTTCTCCTAGTTGCCTCTTGATCCCCCTTGTTACTCCTTAATTTGTGTTCATTACTACAGTCAATTAATGAGTCAAGATTTGATCCCTTATCTACTCCCTAATTTAACTCAAGTTATCTCTTAGATGGATATTCTTATGTTGGTTGTTGCCACATGGAGGTTCTCTACATTTCTCTAAAATTTAATTTATTAATATTATTTTAATTCACCATCCTCTTCTCTTAATTAGGTTTAACTATTTTAGGATTAATCTTTATCCTTACAATTATGTCCCTCTTTCCCCTTTTACCTAATTAAACTACATAATCTACCTAATATTTTTCAACATGGGAAGGGTAGAGTTTTTAAGGTAACCTATTTTATTTTTTCCTATGATCCTCTTAACCCAAGTTTTATCTTTGGTTTAATTACCTCGGTTTCTAACATCATTTACCCTTGATGTAAATTTACCTAGTTTTCATTTCTTGATTATATTTATCAATTGATTTATTTTTAATGATTCCAAGTGTGCCAAGTTTGGTCGTGCCCTTCAAGAACTTCCCTTGAAGTTCCAAGGGTGCCACACCTAATAGTTTATTTGTGATGCCAAGTTGGTCGTGCCCTTCAAGAAATTCCCTTGCAGTTCCAAGGGTGCCACACCACTTGCCCATCAAGCATTCAGTGACTACGAGGGGAAAGTATAGGTGAAATGACATAGAACACTATCATCTCTTATGTTGCCTACTATAGTGAGGCTAATGGTGTTGGGGATCAAGGAATCCGCTTTCATGCGTGCCCCCTGGTAAAATCCTCATGAGCGACCCAAATTTGGGACCTACCGTGATGACATCATGATCTTCAAGGCAAAGGTGTTTCAACCTTTCCAGCCCAAGTCAAGACAGGAGTGCTAGTAGGTGAGATTAGGGACACTATCCCACCCGTCCCATGTAGTTCCATCCACTTGTACAATCTGTGCCTACAACCACTAACATATCATCAGAATATAGATAAACATATATAGTAGGTTTCAAAATTGACTTAGAATTTCAAAGATAAAATAATATAAATTCTCATCAAACCAGGACTTAAAGAAAGAGTTAGTGACATCCCCTGCTGTCACTAAGGTTCATCCCAAAAGAAAAATCACAACCTCTCTCAAATAAAAACCCAAGGATACTATTAAGTGGTCATAACTTATGACCAATGATCACTCCACTTCACTCACTCATACATAAATAATTAAATAAATTGCTAAATTATCATGACAACACATTAAAATTATTATATCCAAATTGTAATATATATTTATATCAATAATTATATTTATGAAAACCATAACTTAATTCAAGTTATTATTAAAAGTTTAAAAACAAATAAATTTAATAATATTTTAAAATATACTCATAACTTTTCATGTACGCATGTAAAAAAAATCCTTTTGAAATGAACATTTAATTATTGACTTCTCTTTAATACATACCATTATATAAAAATTCTATATAATTGATGTAAGTATTAAATTTATTAACCAAGATATTACTACACAAAACATAATTTCCATATGTCAATCTATAATGTGGCACTTATAACTCGTCATTAATTTTTAAAAGAATGGCTTGATTAGTGTTAGAGCATTAAAAATGCTTCACATCCAACCACTCATCCGATTTCAAAGCCTAAACCAAGAAAATTAACGTATGACGAGGCCAAGATAAAATTTTTGGTATTATATGATGAAAAATACAACTTTATTGAAATGAGATGGAACTAGTTTCATTAGTCAAACTTATTTGTATGTTTTATTTTAATGTTATTATTTTCTGGTGATTGTTAATCATTAAATTATTATAAATATATTAAGCACTCAGATGTCCTTAGCTGTCATAAAACATGTGCATTAACCAGTTCACTTTAAGGATGAGTGCTTCTCAACTGTATGTTTCATTACCAACTTTTTAAAAAAGAAATAATAGTGCAACTGTAGCAAGAATATTGTTTCACACTAAACACATATTGATAAGAGAAGGTTATTAACTATCCAAGCACATGCTAATGATTATGTCTACTGAGAGGAAACTTTATAGCAATTTAACCTGTAGATGTTTAACAAGCAAAATCATCCTAGGATAAGAAGAAAAATAATCAGAGTTGAAAGCGATGCAAAAATAATTATGTTTATAGTCATCGACATAAAGCAATAGAAAAACCTTCAAGGTGGAACCATATAGATATGAATTGGATCAATATAGTAAATAACCAATAATTTTATAAATATACACAATAACCAGAGCTTGTAGGAAAAGTATTTTCCTTTATAAGATCCATTTAAGGAAGAACAAAATTTAACAAAATAGATAATGAAAAAGTCTAGACAAATAATGACTTAATAGAGGTGTTTATAAAAAAAAATATAAATATTGATAACAATATTTAGTATGACTTAGGAAAAAGGCCTACTATTGAAAAATATAATTCTCCAGGAAACTTTATGTTTCCATGGCATTTATAAAAATAAAAATATTGATAACAATATTTAGTATGACTTAGGAAAAAGGCCTACTAATGAAAAAAACATAATTCTCCAGGAAATTTTATGTTTCCATGACTTATATCACAACAAACTAGAGAGAAATATAATAAGAAGTAATGATGGTTTTGTTAAATGAGTTTGCCTTGTTCATGAGAATCCAATAAGACTAAGGAATTTTTCCAACCTAGAAAAACGATGGAACTATATGTTAATAAACGAAATTTCCAGAGAATTTCAGACGCTGCTCTAAGATGTGAAGTAGTACAGAAACAAACAAAAGAGTACCTAAAACAAACAAGACTTTAAAGGTCATTATTGATTGTTGTTGTAAATATAAATACAAACAAAAATGGAATAGGAATTTTGTTTGAATTTTATTTTTATTTTTATTTATTTTATTTTATTTTATTTTATTTATTATTATTTTTTTAACTTGTGTGGCTGTGGAACCGCTCCTGGCAAAAAAAAAAAGACAACGAATAAAGAGTTATAAAAGAAATGTGGGATCCTAGAATCGAATGGGGCAAAAAAAAAAAAAACTACAACAATACATGAATAAACGATTGGAGAATATTACTCTTAACCGATACAAAAACTAAAATAATGATGAATATCGATCTTCAACACAAAGAAAAAATTGTAGCTTTCTTAACCAACTGTGCAAAAAAAAAAATGATCTTTGCAAGTCCATATCTAATCCTAATATGCATATAGTGAAATAAAAATCTTTTTGCGGTAGCTAAACAATCTATAGGGTTTGAAAAAGAGAAAAACCCACAATGTCGTGGAAGAATTTTCGACATAAAATAGTAAACAAAAGATACTTGTTTGTGTAGATAATACATAAACAAACTTGGATCGAAGACATAACCGTAACATGAAGAATGTAAGAAAACCTTTCGGAGAATACCATGGGTATAGTATATTGGCATTATGACACTAGTTTGGCACTATGACATAGGTGTTGTCCTTGATAGCAACTCACTCAGATGGAAGATCGTTGTTCAGACTCTCAGAATGAAAGAAAAAGAGGTATACGTAGGTTCCCTTTGACAAAGTCGCGTATACGCGCAGGATTGCCGATCAAAAGTTGCATATGCGTATGCATGCACTTTCATGCACGGAAAAGTGCGTACATGTGGGAAAACTTATTTTAGTCCATAGTATTTGGTCCTTGGTATTTGGACCTATGGTTTTGGACCATGGTATCTTGTCCAAAGTATTAAACCCAGGTATTGCGCCCCAAGTATTGGTTCTAAGTGGTTTTGGACCATGGTATTGAGTAAGGCCTAAGACTATAAAAGGGGAAGGAGATCATTGGGCAAAGGCATTCACTGAAGCATTGAATATCTTATGAAAGGCAAGATCTAGAACACAGGTCATTGGGTTATGGTGCATAGCTGGATTTGAATCAAGGAGGAACCTAAGCGCAAGGAGAAGAATAAGTTCTATTGATGGGTCAAGATCCTAAGGCTTGAATAGTAGTATCTTTGTCTAATTTTGTTCTATTATATTCGACGCTTGACTTGATCTATAAATCTGATAATCTGGGTATAAATGATGTCTAAATAAGTGAAAAGGATAAATTATCTTTTATAGTTCTGTACGTAGGTTCAGCGAAGCAAAGGCACATATACATGCTGGTTCGGTAATTCAAAATAGCGTATACGCAGGTTGGCCTTAATTCAGAAGCGTATGCACGCAGGTGGTACACATTGAAGTAGAGTACGTCTCTTGAAATATGTCTTAGCTACTTCTGTGTATTGCTGCAGTGTTCTGGGTTCAGAATTGGTGTGCGGTTACTGTTACTGTTTTCTAGGTACAACATTCAGAGAGGTGACTATTTGATTAAGTTTTGTTTGGTGCAAAGGAGATTGGTTGATGTAGATATACTTGATGTTTGATTGATGTTATTCATGGACCCAGTCTGAAAATTTAAAAAACGTGGTCCCTAGAAGAAAAGAGAAGGTTGTAGCCTTCTGTAGGTCAGCGCCTATGTACTAGTACATCAAGTAGTACAAGAGCTAAGGGGGTGGTAGCTCCCTTCCAGTAGCAGCTGGAAAATGAGTGAAGGTTGGAGCATTCACTAGGCCGGCACCTACGTACTAGTAAAAGGACCGGCTAGTACAAGAGGTAAGGGGGTTGCAGTGCCCTTCTAGGAGAAGCTGGAGAACGAGAGAAGGTTGTAGCCTTCTACAGGTAGAAGCCTGTGTATTGGTATAAGACTACACCAGTACAGAAATATTGTAAAAAGAAGTTTCTTATTAAAAGAAGATAGAGACGACTTGCAGCAGGTGGTTTTCACCCACATTGGGTTTCCACCTTACATCATGGTGTTCATGTGTGTGATGATCTATTCTGTTTTACTGTACCAGTTTGTTGTTCATATGGTTAATAAAAGTTTTGATGCACTAACTAAAGATCAACATTTAATGGATTAACTGAATCATAAGTTTACTGGATATACGCTAGTTGAATTAGACATAGTTGCGTGTACACGCAGGTTCTCTTCACTGAAGTAGCGTATATGAATCTGAGTATGAAAATGAAAAAGTGTTTGATTTGATAATACTGATTCACCCTTCCCCCCCCCCCCCGTATTATTTCCAACATAGTATGAATTGGAAGATCTAATCGAGGGTAAAACAAAATAAAAGAACCAGAAAGATACAATATTTTAGAAAATCCCTTTAAATAAAATAAGGAGATGTTATTCGTTAGGATAAAGTTCTCAGTGCTTACCAATATATGCCCACGAACATGTTGAAAATGTCAGGGTTTCATGTTCCTCCAAGAGTCGGTATGAATATGCGAAGAATTCACTGTTTTATATTTTCGAACGAATACCCTACAAAAACCTTCAAGGAAAACATTGAAATAACCAGGTGAAAGACAAATCCTTCTTGATAGAGTGCAGAGTCCTTGAAGAATTTGAATTCGAAGTTGTTCCAAGAAAATCGAATCTGGGCACTGTTTCTTATTTAAAGAAAAAATAGAAATATGGCACACAATGGTTATACGTGTCAATTCGACGTGGGTTATATTAGAGGAAACCTAGATCCACACACTGTAAAGTCGACTAAAGGAGCGTGGTGCTAAGAGGAGATTCGAGAAATATATTTAAAATTAAATATGCATAGAGAACACCCAGTACAGTTTGGTAAGGGAAAAATATGCATAGCACAATTTAAATTAAGCGCTCAATGCAGTTTTCGCAAAAATTTAAAACCAGAAAGGTTATATAAACTTTTCAAAAAGATCACACTAACTATGGTCGAATCCAATAGACAACATGAGCAAAAACTTGTCTTAGCTAAGGCTTTTGTTTGCTATCTCGTCATTATCTTTGCGTGCCATTTGGGTAATGAAGGGAGGAAGGATAATGATGTGCCTAAGCAGCCCAATATGCAAGGGATTTTGCATGCTTACATCTTGTACTATAGATTCTATGGCTCTAGTTAAATCTAACGGTACTGGTATTGCACGTCTTAGAAGTGGGTTATCCCATCCATTTCAGATCTACTCGTTTTCTTCAATTCGGTGTAGTAGCAGCAGCACTAATCATGCCAGCTGCAATTTTCCGGATCAGTCCAGTGTAGTTTCATTGCCTAAGCCTCGATTTTGAGACAACAAACACGTAAACAAAGAGAAAACAAGAAGAAAACGCGTAATTCTCACCATGAAAAGGAAGAAAACAAGCATTGAGCAAGAAAAATCTTTATTCACCAGGAATTTTTTTTTTGCGGAAAATATTGCTGTCATAAACAAGAAAGAAAACTTTAATACGTATTGAAGTTCTTTTGGCTGTTCACTTTATTTTCTATTCTAACTTGCGCTTTGTTCCCAGGTGGTGTTCACTCTTGGAAGTATAGTTTTTTTTTTTTTTCGTTGCAATTTAATTGTTAGGGGAGTTTGGTCAGAAATTGCATACATAAAGATAAACGAAACAACAAACAAGGCTCCATGGAATGGTGCACAGCCTACAACTTAACTACTAATGGATATTTCCCAACCTTCAATAAAATGTGTAATTCTTTATCCATTGATCTTGGATACCAAAGGTTACATGAAATTTTATAGATTTGGTAATGATAAAGTCTGCTTCTTGTCAGCAACAAAGAAGGAAAGTCAGCTAAGGAGTATTTGGTATATTGTAATCATATGTTTCCTTCTTGTCATCAACAAAGAATGGAAAGCCAACTCATGAGTATTTGGTATATCTTTCTACACAGTTTACATTGCACTGTTGTGATTTGTTATCTTCTTGCCAAAGAAGAGTAAAAGAGAATACAACAGATTTCATAGGCCAAATGGTCTATGGGATTTGGAGGTTACTTCTTTAGGAGGGCACGTCTTTGCAAAGAATTAAAACAACAGTACTTGTAAAAGAAAAGTAGATTCAAGCTAGATGCCTCATAATTACTATAGGAAGAAAGTTGCTAATGTCATTGCTTTAGAACAATTTCATATGCGAGTCTAAGCTGGCCTCGTATACCGTTGTTGAGCTCTAGATTGTATCTAACGAAACTAGTCATGCATGCATGGGCCCATAGGTCTCAAGGGTTCAACATATCTCTGATACCAAGTGTAGGGACCAGTTCTATACTCTCTCTCTCTCTCTCTCTCTCTCTCTCTCTCTATATATATATATATATATATATATATTTATATAAATAAATCACAATAAAATACAACCAGAAGAGAAAAACATTGGGAATTCAAATTTATTGAACACTGTCTAACACATTCTTGAATTTCATTTCACTGAACATGTCATAAAATTTACATATATTTAACTAAGGCCATAAATAAATCATACAAAATAATATTGCAACACATATGTACCGTTCACCAGAAGATGAGACTCCACTTGATTTGCCGTTACTTGTCTTCCCTTGTTGTCGGTCACCTCCGAGAGTGAATGATGACGTACTTGATCCAAATGCGATGACCCATCGGTTAACCTCCTAGCCTACTCCTTGGGTACTCTTCTTCCCCGCAGACCCCCGAGCTACAATGGGGTTGTACAATGGAGGAATGCAATAGCTGGTAGAGGAGAGCACTTCTTGGCTCAAGAGTCCCCTCTCTAAAATCCTCTACCTCACCAAACTCACTATAGTTTCGTAATCACTGCTCTGACATAGTCTCATCCATCCAACAATAGGGTTCCCGCCACCAAAAGTCCCTTCTCCCATGGCTTTCCCCTTCTTTTATAGGAGTTGTCATAGGTGACACTTGGCATGTCATGCATAATTAAGTTTTTTTTTTATAATTCAATTGTTTGATTATTCACCCACCCATGTGTCACTCTCTCATCAAGGGTCTCCAAAATTATTTATACCAAGTGTAGGGACCAGTTCTATACTATATATATATATATATATATATCACAATAAAATACAACCAGAAGAGAAAACATTGGAAATTCAAATTTATTCAGCACTATCTAACACATTCCTGAATTTCATTTCACTGAACCTATCATAAAATTTATATATATTTAACTAAGGCCATAAAGAAATCATACAAAATAATATTGCAAAACATATGTACCATTCACCAGAAGACGAGACTCCACTTGATTTTCTGTTACTTGTCTTCCCTTGTTGCCGGTCACCTCCAAGAGTGAATGACGATGTACTTGATCCGAATGCGATGACCCACCGGTTAACCTCTCAGCCTACTCCTTGGGTACTCTTCTTCCCCGCAGACCCCCGAGCTACAATGGGGTTGTACAATGGAGGAATGCAATAGATGGTAGAGGAGAGCACTCCTTGGCTCAAGAGTCCCCTCTCTAAAATCCTCTACCTCACCAAACTCACTATAGTTTCATAATCACTGCTTTGACACAGGCTCATCTATCCAACAATAGCCGCCCCCCCCAAAAGTTTGCCCCTTATTTTATAGGAGTCATCATAGGTGACACTTGGCATGTCATGCATAATTAATTATTTTTTTTATAATTCAATTGTTTGATCATTCACCACCCATGTGTCACTCTCTCATCAAAGGTATCCAAAATTATTTACTTAAATTTTAATTTAAAACTAATATTTTCCTCACCTCAACAAGATTCCTATTTCTTCTCCTAGTTGCCTCTTGATCCCCCTTGTTACTCCTTAATTTGTGTTCATTACTACAGTCAATTAATGAGTCAAGATTTGATCCCTTATCTAATCCCTAATTTAACTCAAGTTATCTCTTAGATGGATATTCTTATGTTGGTTGTTGCCACATGGAGGTTCTCTACATTTCTCTAAAATTTAATTTATTAATATTATTTTAATTCACCATCCTCTTCTCTTAATTAAGTTTAACTATTTTAGGATTAATCTTTATCCTTGCAATTATGTTCCTCTTTCCCCTTTTACCTAATTAAACTACATAATCTACCTAATATTTTTCAACATGGGAAGGGTAGAGTTTTTAAGGTAACCTATTTTATTTCTTCCTATGATCCTCTTAACCCAAGTTTTATTTTTGGTTTAATTACCTCGGTTTCTAACATCATTTACCCTTGATGTAAATTTACTTAGTTTTCATTTCTTGATTATATTTATCAATTAATTTAGTTTTAATGATTCCAATGGTGCCAATTTTGGTCGTGCCCTTCAAGAACTTCCCTTGAAGTTCCAAGGGTGCCACACCTAATAGTTTATTTTTGATGCCAAGGGTGCCAAGTTGGTCGTGCCCTTCATGAAATTCCCTTGCAGTTCTAAGGGTGCCACACCACTTGCCCTTCAAGCATTCAGTGACTACGAGGGGAAAGTATAGGTGCAACGACATAGGCCACTATCATATCTTATGTTGCCTACTATAGTGAGACTAATGGTGTCGAGGATCAAGGAATCCACCTTGATGTGCGCTCCCCAGTAAAATCCTCATGAGCGACCCAACTTTGGGACTTGCCCTCATGACATTGTGATCTTCAAGGCGAAGGTGTTTCAACCTTTCCAGCCCAAGTCACGGCGGGAGTGCTAGTGGGTGAGATCAGGGACACTGTCCCACCCCTCCCATGTAGTTCCATCCACTTGTACAACCCCATCACCCATATGTGAGTCATTCAGCCAAGAAACTAATCTGTGCCTGCAACCACTAACATATCATCAGAATATAGATAAACATATATAGAAGGTTTCAAAATTGACTTAGAATTTCAAAGATAAAATAATATAAATTTTCATCAAACCAGGTGTCATCAACTCGTCATATGCAAGTGCCTCTGGTGGTTTCTTGCCATAATCAATAATCATCAGTAACAAGGTTTCTCAATGTTAGCCATTGTCATAATAACATCATTGCCATCACCTAGTCATTCACATCATTGTTCATTGTGAACCAGAACTAATGCAAGTAGGTAACATAGGGGACACATCCATCATGGCTATCATCATCATAACATCAATGGAAACATACATATCTATCAAATCTATCAACATCGTAACATCAATGGAAAATATACCTATCCATCAAAGCTATCATCATCATGATATCAATAGAGAGCATACATATCCTTTAATGCTATCATCATCATAAATTCAATAGAGAAAAATCATAACCATTTATGCCACAACCATCATAATATCAATAGATAACGTGTATAACCATTAATGTTACAATCCTCATAATACCAATAGAGAATATACCTAACCATTAATACTATCATCATCATAATGTCAATGGAGAACATATATAAACATCACAACCACTAATATCACAATCACTAATAATAGAGTCATGTGTTTGGATCCTCAACTTGAGGTCCTCAAAGAATAAAGTATCTAAGATAATGTCATATTAGGGTTAGGAAACTAGGGTGGGCACTACAACTTTCCTGTGGCCATGTAGTCACTGCGCAGGGGTGGGATCATCCCTATAAACCTTCAACCTCCTCCCATTAATCTTGCCAGGAAATATTTCCCCATTCAACTTTGTAAGCTGAACTGCACCACCATTTGAAATGTCCTTAATTACATACGGTCTGAGCCAATGCATTTGAAACTTCGCCAAAAATTTGGTAAAATTGATATCATACGTTAGAACCAAATCACCATTTTTGAAGGTGTGCTGCTTAATGTGACGATCATGCCATGCTTTTTCTCAATATTTTTGTACCTGCTGATGAAATCCAGCCAAAAATTGGTCTTCCTCTAATGCCAGCAACTGCACTAGGTGTTCCTCCATGATGTCGCGATATTCCATCTCGGTTACTACTGCAATCCTTAGTCTGGGCACTATGTATTCCATCGACATTACTGCTTCTTGTCCGTAAACTAGTCGAAGGGGTGTTTTCCCAGTCAATTTCTTATAGGTAATCCTATAGGCCCATAGAACCACTGGTATGTGCACATCCAATCATTCCTATTAACTTTGCAGACCTTTGTGAGGGCATTATCTAAGCTCTTGTTGAAAGCTTCAACAGGGCCATTCGCCTCAAGGTGATATGGCGTACTCTTCTAATGGTATATCTAGAACTCTTCTGTTAAAGTTGCAATTGTCTCATTCAGGAAGTGTGAACCTCTGTCACTCATAGGAATCTTCAGGCATCCAAACCTTGACAAGATAAATTCGAATATGAACTTCGCAACAATATCCGCACTACAATCCTTCATAGGATGTGCCTCGGCCCACCTGGTTAAGTACTTCGTCGCAGTGATAATATGACGTACTCCTGTCTTCTTACCCGACGGCTGAATAGGTCCAACAAAGTCAATTTCTCATTTATGAAATGCTTGTAATGTGACCTATGGATTTAATGGAAGTTCATCCCTTCATGATGGTCTCCCAGTCCTTTGATAGACATCACATGTACTGAAATATTCCTTGGAATCTTTATGTATCGTCATCCACCATAATCCTGCTCATAGGATCTTCTACATAGTTGCCTTACCTGCATAGTGTCCTCCAACGACACCACCATGTGCTTCAGCTAGAATACTCTGTCTTTCATATTCAGGCACATATCGACATAGAAAGCTGACCCCATCTTTTATAATTTCCCTACAATCACAAAAAAATCTACAACCATGAAAATTAATTCCTTCTTCTGCTGTGTCATATAACCTTCAGGAGCTACCCCAGTAGATAAAAACTGAATAATGTTGGAAAAATGCTCATCTGCAACCTTGACAGTAAAGAGCTACGCATCAGGTAATCCTTCCTCAATATTTGTAGCCTCTTCACCATTTTCAATCTGAGAAAGGTTGTCCGATCCAACGTTCAATCTCCCAGGCTTAACTATTAATTCAAAATCATATTCTTTGAAAAGAAGAAACCATCTACAGATCTCCCCGCGCCCCCCCCCCCCCCCCCCAACATAGCCTTATTGACTAGGTATGTTAATGCAGAA
This sequence comes from Pinus tabuliformis, assembly GCA_031772625.1. NCBI lineage: Eukaryota > Viridiplantae > Streptophyta > Pinopsida > Pinales > Pinaceae > Pinus > Pinus tabuliformis. Next base: position 216,242,070 of record CM062820.1, on the reverse strand, counting down.
TGGTTCATGTACGTCTTAAAGTGCACACCTAGAAGATAATGTCTGACCTTCTATAGTGCATAAACCATGGCCAATCATTCGCGCTCTATGGTTGAGTAGTTCCTTTCAACCTTAGATTGTTTTTGACTGGCGAAGGCAATCAGGTGATCAATATCCCCTGCCCTTGGGTGTGTTAATATGACTCCCAAAGCTATGCAAGACGCATCCACATGTACATGAAATTCCTTCTTCCAATCCAGGAATACTAGGATTGGCGCTGTAACCATCTTCTCATTCAGAGTATCCAAGCTCTTTTGAAAATCATCATCCCATCAAAATGTAACATCCTTCTTTAACAAATTCTCCATGGGTGTAGGGATTTGCGTATATGACTTAATAAACTTCCTATAGTACTCAGTATGACCCAATGTTGCGCATAGTTGCTTTACGTTCCTAGGGGGATCTAGATTGATAATTACGACGATCTTAGTAGGGTCTACCATAAATCCCTACTTATAGACAACATGGCCTAACAATATTCCGTAAGGTACACAAAAAATGCATTTCTTCAAGTTCAAGGAGATATGATACTTCCTACATGTATCCAACATCAGGCATAGACTAGAGACACGATTTTTGACCAACCTAAACACCATCCAATTATTGAAGTAGACTTCCAATAAATTTTGAATGAATTATTTAAATGCCATGAAAACCACCCTTGAGAAAATCGCAGGAGAATTTTTGAGTCCGAAAGGCATCACTGTATACTGGAACGACCCCGATTTTGTAGCGAAGGTAGTCTTGTTTCTATCCTCTGATGCGATCTTAATTTCGTGGTGTCTGAGAATCCATCCATAAATGAATAGGCTTCCTATCCATCAACATTCTCGAGAACTTCATTTTGTAAATGGTGTAGGGAATCGATTATGTACACATGCATTGTTTAACTTCCACATATCTATGCATATCTTGATATCACCTTTCGTTTTCTTTTGTTGGACAACTATAGGACTGACCTACTCGGATTGTTCTACATGCTCGATTATTTGGCTGTGAGCATCTTATCGAGTTGCTATTGTACCTTCTCCTTGTTTTTGGGATTCAATCGATATGGGCACTGCTTAACTGGCTTCACATTAGGTTTTAGTTTATCTTCATCATTCTCAAATCTCCTACTATCCCCTTCAAGTTAGAAAAATTGATTGGAAATAAATCTTGATATTCATGTAATAATCCAGCTATCTTATCCACTGTATATTCATCCAATAATCGCCAATGTTCACGAATTTTGGTTTTCCTTTTGAAATAATGTTTAGCTACTTTGTGCGCATCGATTGCATAATATCAGGGATCTCCACATTAGGTCCACCAACTCCGAGTTGTCCCTCTAATTCAGGGATATTAATATTCTGTGGATCCTCATCAGCTTCTTCCATTGTCACATTGTAACATTCTAAAGCATGATGTAGCTGCGTACTCCATTTAGGCTATACCCACATGATAGGTTCGACAGGTGTTCAGAAGAGAGATGCTTTAATTTCCTGAAGCGCTTCATCAATACATTCAAACCCATCTTCAAAACTGAATGTCAGCAAGAAAATTTCTTTCATCTCATCCCAGTCAGCGGTCCTGTGTCGCAACTCTGTTTCTAAATACCAGTTCTTTGGGATAACATCTAGGGTATGAATAAAGATATGCACCCACTCAAGTTGAGGTATCTCACCCCACGCCTTAGTCCATCTCACTAGATGTTCACGTGGATCATCCTTCCCTGTGTATTTCTCGTTGATTCAGGTGTTCGCGCAGCCAAATATTAATGGCATCATTCTACGATATTCCTTCCCGTCAGCGATATTATTCCTGTGTGTACCCCACCATCTTGCAGGAATAACTCTTAATGCTAGATCTAAGTCCTGGAATTAATGTTCCTTTGGTACATCCCTTTCAAAATGGTCAAGAAATATATTGACATCACCCAAGACATCATAGTAGGGTAATTTGCATACCTCAGTAGATACACAATGTAGCGAATTTGTAAGAAGATTACATCTCAGCTTAGAGGCTTCATGCAACTGATTCTGCTAGTTTTCTAACTCTTCTTCTGAATCTGACTGGTAGGAGCTATCCTTCTCCCAGCTGATCATTCTATCCACAATAGGATTGATCCAATATTCATTTCGCACAATTAACTTATAGATGTGCCCAATGTCATCATCTTCATAATAGTCACGGTTTGGTTCTGTGTATCACACATCTTTAGCTGGGTCCAATGGGACAATTAATCAAAGTTCATTATTTTCAAATACCATGCTCTACTTCTTTAAATTAATGATTGCATTCATGTCAAAGGCCCAATCAATCCCGAGCAATGCTAGATATGGATTACTATCATCGACAATCTCAATAAATTTGAAATTAGCCATTGATCTTGCTCTTTCAACATCTACAGTTACTCCATGTAGGAACCCCATTGGAATTATCTTTTGCTAGTTTTCCATGTGCAACTGAATTGGTGACCACTGTAAATTAGTGTTGGAAAAGGGTCCCCAAGGTCAATCATTGGATTAGTTTAACCAATTTTTGAGAAGATTTTTGTAACGAATGTAAAGTCTCCACAAAATGTGGATGCGGAGCGCGCAAATAAGTAGGAGTCAAAGGGGCTTTAGCCCCTTGTTTGGGTAAGTGATAGGTCAGTTTTGAGACTCATCCATAGGCTGTAGACCATGGTATTGTAAGAAAAAATGCTATATATATTGGGGTCATAGTGAGTCTAGAGAGAATAACTAAGATAAAAGATTAATGTTTTGGGCAAGTGCTAAGGTAGGAAAGCTCTATTTCCTGTACTTAGGCGAAAGGGGAACGCTCCTATAGCAGAGTGCATGAAAACCTTGGCAAGTTCACAGCTAAGTGTGCAGGCCCCTATAGTTGGGTGCTCAGGGTGGAAGAGTTTGTAAATTGAACGCTAAAATCTAATAAAGATTGATTTTAGAACAATTATCTTGCCTCTGTTTTTTATTCTTATTTATGTTCAAGTTATGCATTATGGCTTAATGATCTATTTTTGTGAAGTAAAGTATGATTGCTGCGTGAATCCATTGAATCTTAATTATCTATGCATGAACTAAGTAATAATCTATTTTCGCGAAGATAATGGTTAAATCTGTTATGATTTCTGTTGAATCAGGTAGATCTGCGTGAAGGCAGATCTAGGGTTACTATTTAGTGTGTGAAAGTGGACAATCTACTTCTTTTAGGGCTGTAAGGTCTGATTGCAGACCTTCACAAAGATATAAGAGCCATTTTATTAGAGTTGCAGTAGAAGACCATAGAAAGACATAGATCTGCGCGAAGGTAGATCTAAGTGACAAGGGCTTAAGATCACTTATCACATAGTTTTTAGATGCAGAAACTTGGTTCTAGCATCCCCCAATACTTCTTCGGGTGAGATTGCAGCCTGTGCTATGTAGGTTGTTGCTGAAAGGGCCAGTAGTTAGGGTTTGTTTTTTGGCGCAAACAACTCTGAACCTGGGTTAGGCCCCCTTAAGCCATAAATGGTTCTGTTGTTAGGACTCGGATCTATCTAAGAGATGTGTGATAAATGGTTTCCTATGAAGAAAGAGATTGAAAAGTGGATTGACCGAAATGTGCATGCGTTCATGGCTCAAGAGATCAGGAGCCCTAAATTATCAAAGGAGTAGTGGTTGAAGAGGTATTTATACACAGACGAAACCAACGCGTTCTTCTATTTCTTCCCTGATGAACTACATGAGTGGTTGTCGAAATTAGCCGATAGTCAAGGGACGTGGAGGGTTGATGACACTATAGTTTGGACTCCTGAACTGGTGCGATGTCTGGAGGCATCAAGAAGCAATATCGCGCGGTTGTGGACCATTGGATAGATCACACACTGGGAAGTTTTGTGACTTATTTCACGATTGGCATAAATATCAGCTATAGTGAAGTAGAACAAAGGCTCTTTAAGGGACCGCGAGGTAAGTATTTGAAATCATTAAATACTTGGATTAAAATGTTGTTATGTGAAAAGAGGGTTATGTAGTTACCTTGATGTTTGGGGCTATGCAAAGTGGGAGATTATTTAGAAGAAACGAAGGATCAAGCTCAAAATATAGTCCGCTCATTGAATCCCCTTCAATTGATGACGAAGGGACGGTGTTGACGTCGTGAAGTGTAGTTCAGTTAATTACGCAGGGTATCCTGAGGATACCTCATCCATCCACTCCACCTCCAGCTCCACCTCCACCTCATACACCTACACCTTCACCCCCTCTGCCTCCACTACCACCCTTCAACATGGCAAACACGATGAAGATGGTAATTTTTAAAGGAGCAGGAAGCGAAGATCTCGAACAATTCTAGTTTTTCACAGGAGTTGTATGGATGACACAATAGATTACAGATGATAGAATCAAGAAAGCACAGCTGGTCACAACCTTACATGATTGAGCATTAACATGGCACATCAAGTATTGCACTAATAACCCCACCGCGATGTTGGTAGAGACCTAGAAAGCTCTGAACAAGTAGTTTAGAAAGCCTAAGTCAGAGGCACAGTCAGTGACTAAGTTTAAAGAAATTCGACAAAAGGTAGATGAGACACCTTGGGATTCGATCAAAGGTTGAAATGCCTAATCAGGCAAGCTAACATGGTGATTACATATTTCCAGCATTGTGATTGGTATATAGCATCACTCTTACCACACTTAAGAGTGCCTTTGTCACAACAAAAGATAGAAATGCAAGCGGAAGCTTTGGAAATTGCGATGAGGTTGGATGCTTCACCCATACAGGATACGAAACTTGGAGTGCAATAGATTCACTCACAGTTGGAAAGCCTACACTTGGAGTTACAAAGAATAAAGAAAGGAAAGGAAGCCTAGTCGGAGGTGTGCGCTGAGGTTTGGTGTTTGAAGTGCAAGAGCCATGGACACGATAAGGACCATTTCTTGGTTTATAAGAACTATATTATGGGGGGAGGGGCTGTTCCCCTAAAACCAGAGAATAATTCTAGGATGAGTGCGAGAGCTACACTATGGTACACTATCTATTAGGTTAAAGGATAAAACACAACTGATAACTACCTTTTACTACAAAAGTTTGTACAGACCCCTCAACAGTTGTTTTGCAATTTCTGTAAATCTGTGGGACATGATGAACACCATTTTAGGAGTTATCAGCGGATGATGGACAGTACCCCTACCTACTGAATGTAGGTAGAGAATCAACCTCAGGATCAGGGCACAAGAGTAGCGCGTGGAGGATTCCAAGGTCGAGGACGAGGAAGAGGGGGCAAAAATTGGTCGAGGGCGTGGGAAGGTAATATTATATAACTGTATAAACCCCACGCATTCGTCATGTCAGTATTGTCGACAATTTGAGCATGTGATAGAAGAATGTCTGGTCCTTATGGCAAAGATGAAAGAAAAGAAGGTGCAACCCAAATAGTCTATGCAGAACATTCAAATGACGAGGGCAGAACTCCTCAAAGAAGATCAAAGCATGACTATAGTGACAAGAAGTGGTATGGACTCTGGTACTAAAGAGACCTTCATGGAAGAAAAGAAGAGCTTCACTGAGGCCTCCACCTCAGGAAGCCAGGAGAAAATGCTAGAAACTAGTGCAACATAAGAAGTAGATCCTTCAGTACTAGCTAATTTTCTGAAGACTTGTATGAAGTTATTGCATGATAAGAAAGCAGTAGAAGGGTTGCAAGAGTTAATCGACAAGTACACAAATAAAGAAAAGACTCTTGCTGAACAACGCACTGTGAGGAAAATTGGTAAGCATAAGACGTGAGATGAGGCTGACCACGCAGATAGGCGAATATGAAATGGACCAAGTAATCTTGGATCTAGGATTTGATGCAAACGTCCTAACTAAGCAGACATGGGAAAGGATGGGGATACCTGCGTACAATGATCTCATATTCAGCTGTGCATGTCAAATCATTAGAATATTATTCCGATGGGGTGCTTATATGGTGTAACAGTGGACATTGAGGGCACAAGCCTACTGGATGAATTTGAGGTCATTGAAATAGTGGATGATAGTAACCCATACCCCGTGCTACTAAGTATTGACTGGATTTTGGTATGGATGCGGTAATCAACTTGAGGAAGCGAAAGATGACGTTTTAAAGGAAGTCGCTCAGGGTTGTAGTACCGCTAGGCCCTGCCGAAGGAGCATGCTATACTGAACCTATGCACGACTTTGTGGAAAGTGGTGATAATTTGGATAAGATATATAAGATCACAACGTGAAATGAAGATTGTATCAATCCTATGGACGATGGATGAATTGCGTGGGATAGGGATAGCTCCTGCACCTCAAATTTAGATGAAGAGCTTGAACACTGGCAAAATCAATTGCATGAAGTATCTACGCTCCATTGCAATGTGATGACCAAATAACTATGGTGTGTCTCGACTAAGGTAAGGAAGCTTCCACATTATGATGGTTTGACTGATGTGGATCTGTTTTTAGGTGAATTTGAATGGGAGGTACCAAAATAACATTGCTTCCAGGCACTGTAGTTGGCGTTGCACGCTACGCCTTGCCTGCTGGTAGGGTACGCACAAGGAAAGCTTCGCTGGATGGAAGGAACACACAAGAATGTTGAAATTAAGGTTTGGATATCATAATACCCTGATGACTGAAAAATACAGTGGGAAGGATGATCCACGCAATCATTTGGCTTGATGGACTAAGGCCTGGGGAACAAAACCACAACTGGACTGGGTGCATATTTTCTGTCATACCTTAGATACAATTCCAATGAACTAGTATTTGGAGACGAAGCTTTTCCATGGATCAACTAAATGGGACGTCTTAAGGGAGAGTTTCTTATTAAATTTCAGCTTTGAGGATGGGTTTGAGTGCATTGATGAAGCACTCAAGGAGATAAACACAACTATCTTAAGAATACCTAAGGAACCGGTAGAATGGGTTCAGCCAGATTGGAATACACAGTTGCACCATGTGTTGGAGTGTTACAATGTGACTGTCGAAGAAGAAGAAGAATACCCATGGAATATTAACATTCCAGAGATAAAAAGACAACACGAAGTCGAAGGATCTAAAGATGCAAACCCGGATATATCAGAACCTTTAAAAAATAGACAAGTAAACATTGGAACTGAGGTAGAGCCTAAGTTCGCGAAGAGAAGAGACTATTGGTATGAAGATACAGTCGATAAGGTAGCTGAAATTCTACACAAGTACTAGGATCTTTTCCCAACATAGTTCTCAGATTTGAAGGGGATCATCGAAGATTTAGGAGTTATGAAGATCACGTCGAAACCAAATGCAAATCCCGTTAGGTAAAGACCTTATCAGCTAAATCCCAAGTATAAAGAAAAGGTGTGCCAAGAGCTAGATAAGATACTGGATGCCGATATTATTAAACTAGTAGAGGAATTCAATTGGGTAAGTACAATGGTGGTGCAAGAGAAGAAACATAAAGGGGAAATCTGAATATGTGTAGATCTAAGAAAGCTGAATGATTCATGCATGCACGATCCATTTCCAACACCATTTACCGATGAAGTATTAGAGAATGTTGGCGGATAGGAGGCTTAGTCGTTTACTGATGGATTTTCGGGATATCATCAAATAAAGATCATGTCAGATGATTGAAGTAAGACAACCTTCACGACAAAGTGGGGTTTCTTTCAATATAGAGTAATTCCATTCGAATTGAAGAATGCACCTGCAATCTTCTCTCGTGTAGTAATCACATCTTTCAAGGAATTTATCCATAAGTTTTTGGAGGTTTATTTCAACGATTGGACTATGTTTGGGTTGGTGAAGTGCTATGTTGCGAGTTTGCGCCTTATGCTGGATACATGTCGAAGGTATTAGATCATGCTAAGTTTGAAGAAGTGTATATTCTATGTGCCCTTTGGATTTTTTCTCAGCCATGTCATATGTAAGCAGGGATTGATGGTGGACCCTGCTAAGATTGTTGTGATTGTAAATTTGGAAGCTCCTAGGAAAGTAAAACAACTGTGCGCGAAATTGGGGCACACTAGATATTATAGAAAGTTTATCAAGGCCTATGCTCATATAACCACACTAATGGAAAAATTATTGAATAAGGATGCGATGTTTTTTTGGGATGAATATTGTTAACATAGTCTGGATGTACTGAAGGAAAAGATAGTAGCTGCACCTATTTTGGTGTTTCTTAACTGGAAGAAAGAATTCCATGTGCATGTAGATGCCTCTTGCATTGCACTAGGAGTGGTATTAACACAAGCAGGAGATGGATAAATTGATCATCTGATAGCCTTTGCGAGCAAAAAGTTATCCAAGGCCGAGAAGAATTATTCTACTATAAAGCGTGAATGGCTGGCGATGGTCTACACGCTACAAAAGTTTTGACATTATTTGTTCAGTGGACACTTTAAAATGTATATAGATCACTCTGCACTGAAGTACTTGGTCAATAAGCTTGTGTTGGGGGGGAAGATTTGTCGATGGTTATTGTTATTTCAAGAATATGACTTTTAAGTGATTGTGAAGCTTGGAAGGTTGAATGCAGGGCCAAACCATTTGTCAAGGATTGAAACGGGTGAAGAACCAAATAGTTTGGAGGAAGGATTGTCAGATGCGTAGCTCTTTGTAGTGCTCATCGTAGATGACAATTTTTCTGATATCATTCAGTTTTTAACCATAGGTACAGCTTCGGAAAGATATTCTACTCAGCAGAAGAAGGGATTAGTGGTTCGCTCTATAAATTTTTCAGTGATTGCGGGTCACTTGTATAAGATGGGAACATATGAAATACTACAATGGTATGTTCCTAAGTTTGAAGGTGCTAGTGTACTCTTTGAAGCACATGGAGGAGTGGATAGAGGACACTATGCAGGAAAAGTGACCACGTAGAAGATTTTGCGCGTTGGGTTATGGTGGCTGACATTACATAAGGATTCTAAGGCATACTACAAGGTGTGCAATGCTTGCAAAATGACGGAAAGTCTTCACGAAGAGACGAATTGCCTTTAAATCCTTAAGTTTCATTGTAGGTATTTGATAAGTGGGCCATTGATTTCATAGGTCCAATACAACCACCAAGTAAGAAGACGAGTGCATGGTATATCATTACTACAATATAATATTTAACTAGATGGGCGGAAGCACAACTAGTAAAGGATTGTACAGTTGCCACCACTGTTAGGTTTTTGTTTGAATATGTTTTAACATGGTTTGGATGCCCTAAGGTGTTGATGAGTGATAGGGGTACATATTTCTTGAATGAAATGATCAACGTGATGCTTGAGGAATTCTAGGTGTATCATCAAAAGAGCACACCTTATCACCCACAGGTGAATGGAATAGTGGAAGCACTTAACAAAATCTTGGAGAATGCGTTGATGAAGGTCTACAGCATGCAGAGGAATGACTAGGATATGTGTGTCTCAACAGTGATATGAGCATATAGGACGACCTACAAAAAGTTGACAGGCCAAACACCGTTCAGGTTGGTCTATGGGATTGAAGCAGTGGTGCCTATGGAGTATATTATGCCAAGTTTATGTATTGTAGCTTTGGCAGAGATGGAAGATCGTGAGACATTAGAGGAATGGCTCACGCCACTAATGGTGTTAGAAGAGGACCACTTTCTTGCAGGATTTCACTAGCATGGCATGATAGGCATATTAAATTGTGCACTTTCAAGATGGATGATTTAGTGTTGCTATATGATAGCAAGTTCACAAAATTTCCAGGAAAATTTCAAATGCACTGGTTGGGGCCATATGTTGTTAAGGAGGTCATGGATGGTGGCGTAGTTTAGCTCACGAAACTAAACGAGGAACCATTCCTTGGAAAAGTGAATGGAAGTAGGCTGAAGCTGTATACAGGGGATCCTTCCCCTACCCAATGACTACATGGTAGCATGATAGTCTAGTAATCCAAGCATCTACAAGGGATTGCGGGACTATAAACTACGCTGCCCAACAAGGAAGAAAACATAGTAGGGAGGTTGCATGATGGAAGAAAGGAGTGCAATAGGTGAAGCTATGCTGGATGAGTTGCACCATGGAGGATGGTACCACGCAAATGGGTTGAAATTTAGCCGTTGGAGTACTATTCATGATTTGATGGAAAAAATCCCGTTAAGAGAAGTGGGTAGGCACCATTTATGGTGAAAATATTTGGATATTTTTCGCCAAAGACACATTTATGATTCAAAATTGGAGGGAACAGTCGAATTTGAATTCAAAACCTCCTATAAATTGGGCATTTAGTATGCTGAAGGACACCTTTCATTTTGAAAATTGTCTGTGATCCTTGTTATTTTAAGTTTATGAAGCGCAAAGATTGGGAAGAACTCTTGTCATGACTGTCATTCACAAACCTATCTGCGGAAGTCCGTGAAATTTTCTTTGAACTAAGGTCTACTCCAGTCAGTTCTAAAGCCGCAATTTCTCAAGCAGAATGCCCTAAGGTTGTATCTATGGAAGTTGCGGCCCATGTGCCTACGATGCCGAGGTCGCCTAGGCCAAAGAAATTGGTTGCAAAAGAGAAATAGCAAAAACCTCTACTACTGAGACATTCACCGAGGAAGAACCTGAAGGTTCGACAGAAGGAGAAGAAGGATAAGCAACCAGAGAAAATCATGGACCTGGAGGAAGAAGAATTCCATGGAGTGGAGGATTTAGATGCTAAGGAGGAAGAGCCTATCACACGACTCTTAGAGCATATCCATCTGTAGAAAGGGGAGACAAAAGTAACCAAGACCCCGATTCCAAAAAATTTATGGTATCGACACCCTTGTTGTCAGAATAGGTCAAATTTGAAGGCATGGTCTTAACACACATTGCGATGCTGAAGATGGAGGATTGGGATCTCATGGACCATGAGAGATTCCCTCATTTGGCTACTCACAAATACATGAAGAAGATCTATTACAAGGAAACATGGGTTATGCAGCTGGAACCCATGAAATGGGTCAAAGGTGTTGAGAATGTTGGGTTGCTACACATGCTTTACATACCACATTTTCACAAGTCCATTATCAACACGGTGTGTGTGCACCGGATTCTCACGTTGGTGCATGATGGGTGCTTATGGCTAGATGAACCAATCCCTATCATGAATATGCTTATCCATAGGATTACCAAGTTTTCCTATAAAGGGGTGGACCTACCAAGGAGTTTGGAGGGAAAAGTGGAGAAAAGGAGTTAGCAGATAAGATGAAGGCTAAATTTGGTTTAGTTAAGAAGTTGCGTGGATACTCTATCTGATCCATTCAAGACTAGGAGGTGCAGTTTTCCACCCAAATCTTAGTAGGAAAGATTATGAGGAAATGTCGTGTGGATGAAGTTCCGACACTAGTAGTGTCGTTGGCTGCCCAATGCGCGAAGGGAGTACAATATAACTGTGCACAGTATTTATGTAGGGAATTCCTCGTAAAATGTTGCGAAGCACAGGAGGATAGTAAGCCCTTTCATTATGCCAGGCTCCTATTACTCATTGTCTTAGTAGCATGGTGATTATTGGAGAATAGTCAATTTCCTCCGCAGGTAGAAGAAATACCAGAGGTAGTGAAGTTCACTTTGTTGTGGTCGAAAAAGGATCCGGAGAGGATCAAGGAATCGAAGATTTTTTGGATTTTAGTGGAAATGGATCTTTGCATAGTAATCAATCAATGGCTATGGTTGTCTCCAACCTTGTTTGAGCAGTTGAAGACCTTTGCGGAGTTCAAGGTCAATTTCCACAATGTATCAATCACAACGATGAAGGACCATAAACATATATGGCACAAGCTACCATACTTAGTATCAAAAATAGATGTATGGGAAATTGTGGGAAGTTGGACAGTGGAGTAGTGCCAACCCACGGATGTTGGTGCAGGTACTAGTAAGGGTGGAGAAAGCTCTGTTGCGCAGATGAAAGTTGCACAAAAGAGAAAAGAAGCTGCACAGAAATCACCACAAGCATTGGCTGAGCATAAAGAAGCTACTACTAAGGTAGCTGTGGAAAAAGAGCGCGTTGTGAAAGAGCATGCTGAGACTGAGCGCACCAACATAGAGGAAGTCGAAGCATCAGCTTCCCAACATACCGAGAGCATGAACAGTCAGAACAGGGAAGAGATGGTTGAGAGGAGCAGAGCACTCTCTTCACATTGAGGAAGCATAGTAAGGAGACAATTGCTGGGCCAAGGAAGAAGCACAAATCCAATAAACATTTGTACATAGACCTGATGATCCTCACAGAAGGGGATATACATGAGATTGGTGACAAAGTAAGAGACACTGCAACAAAGTTGTGGAAATAGTTTGAACAACAGTACATGCAGACGCTAGGGAGCATCCAAAAGGATCTGCGCGGGCTGTAGATCCATACTGGTAGAATTAAAGCAAGTGTTGGGCAAGCGAGTGGGGTGTAAGAAAGCTTGGCGCAAGGGAGCGAGAAAGTTTTGGAGCTAGAACGGACTCTGGACCTCAGAGTCATACCCATACCAGAAGGATCTATTCACGCGGAATCAGAGGAAGACCACGTTGTGTTGAGCACAATTAAGGAAATTGGGGTGAACCTAGTCATACTACTACTTCAGACTCTCCATGCGCTTCATTAGGGGGTCTCGGACGAGCTTAGGATTAGAGATCAATGTGCCCTTGCAGTCATAAACGAATTCAAGGTAAATAGCGAGCATATGTTCGTGAAGAAGACTCAAGCTTTGAAATAAAAGGAAGAGCTGCAAGCATGAGGTGAGAGCTTGGAGACAATGATAACACAGGTGTGAAACCTAGTCCCAGAGTTAAACATTTTGGAGGATACCATAGCTATAGTAAAAATTAAGAAATTGGTTGGTACAGTCCATGCGTCCAAGGATGAGATCAACAAAGTCACTATTGGCTTAGGGTGTGCTGAACTAGGTTCAGATTTAGTTGCGCCAACCAACAAAACCCTACACTTCTGGCCCTTTTGGCAACAACCCGTGTAGTGTAGGCTATAATCTCACCTGAAGAAGTATTGGGGGATGCAAGAACCAATTTTCTACATCTAGAGACAAGTGTGATGTCTTTCAATGCCTTATATCTGCTTCCGCGCATATCGATAGACTACTAGGGCTCTTTACTGTAGCTAAGTTAAAGCTGTCTTCATACCTTTGTGAAGGTCTATGATTAGTCCTGGCGGACCTTACACAGTAGATTTACCTAGTTTTTCACCTCAACAAGAAACCCTAGATTGAATTTCGAGTAGATATATTTAATTCATCAGAAAACATAAGAGAAATAACTTCTAACTTCAGAGAAGTGGATAACCATTCATTTCGTATATTATTAAGACAGATTCAGTGAATTCGCATAGTATTCATTCAAAATTTCATAAAACATATCATTAATCGATAACATATAACATAAGCAAATTCAATGGGAATACTCAGTAATTCTTCAAAAATATGACTTTATTGATCTTCAATTCACCGATTATAGACTCTTCTACCCTGCGCACACAGCTGCAGGGGTCCACGCACTCAGCTGTAGACTCTACCCAGGCCTCCTACACCCTAAGCTGTAGGAGCCTTCCCTTCTTCACATAAGCACAAGAATCAGAGCCTTCCCGCGTTAGCACTTTCCCAAGACAACAAAAACTCTTCAATGTACCTTATTCTCAATCAAAAGTTATCTTTAAGACTCGCTATGACTCAGCTATTTATAGCTTCCTCAATATAATACCATGGTCCATGGAGCATGGGTGAGTCTTATAACCGACTTGACTATATATCCAAACAAGGGGCTAAGACCCCTTTGACACCTATCTATCTGCGTGCTCCGCATCCACATATCACGGAGACTTGACATCTTTTACAAATTTTCTTAAAAAATTGGGTTAAATTAACCCTAAAAGTACCCCTAGGGACCCTATCCTAACAGGCCCCCAACACAAATATCATGACTCGCCCTTAGGTCACTCAGCTGGTGCCATGATCTTGTTGCGAAGATCACCCAGCTCAGCCTATATTATTGCAACTTCTACAACTCTCTGCACTGCTGCTTGCTGTACTTCATTGACCAACTTTTCAGTTGTTAGCCTCTCCACTATGAGGGGCATGGTCTGATGTGTCTGCTGCAATCCTTTGAGCTTCTCTTGGAGTGATAGAGTAAGCTGACACGCTTCCTCTAGCCACGACCGCAATCTGGCCTTAAGCAAGGCCTCCTTCCTCTCCAAGTCCTCCACCTGTGTAAGCAGCAGATTTTCCTCCTGTAGCTTGGCGAGGTGTTGGGTTGGCACCAAAGTGTGCGCAGTCACTTGGATCTCATCATATTGTCACTGCGTTTCTCGAACATCCATGTTTAGTTGTTGCAGGGTCAGGTCCTCCTGCAAATTTGTCCATAACTCCATCGCGACATCAAACATCAATGAGCAGTTATTAACTACAGTGTGCAAAATAGTCATGCCCTCCTTTATTGCTGCTCCACACTGTTCATGGTCTTCTGGCGGAGTCGTCAGTTGTAACTTTAACTGTAGCTCCGCTATTTGCATCCAAAAATAAAAAGTCACCCTACCGACTTCCTCCTTTGAACCACGTGCTACAACAACCAATTTCCTCACTTTGGTTGAGGCCTCTACATCCTCTGGTATATTCAACTCAAGCACTGACTTATAGGCCTGCTCGATTGATGTTACTAGGTTCTGGCATTGTGTCTATAATTCCTCCTTTTCCTTCAGCGCCTGAGTCGTTTTTGTGAAAATCTGCTCGTTGTTGACTTCAAACTCACTGACAATGTTGAGTGTGCATTGTTCTCTAATCTTCAACTCATCTGAGACCCCTTGATGCAGCGCATGAAGGGTATGGAGTGGTAGCGCGGCAAGGTTCAGTCCCATATCCTTCACTGTGTTGAGCACAACACGATCTTCATCTGATTCAACTCAGACTGACCCCTCTGGCAAAGGAATGACTCTGAGATCTAGAGTCCGTTCAATCTCTGTGACTGTGCTACTTCCCTGTGTCAGGATCGCTTGCACTCCACTAGCATATCCAACAACCAACTGAATCCTATTTGCCTGGATTAGTAGCTTGCGCAGATCCTTTTGGACACTCCCCAACGTCTGCATGTATTGCTGCTCAAATTATTGCATAACCTCTGTGGTTGTGTCCTGTATCTTGTCCCTAATCTCATCGAGATCGCCTTCTGTCAGTACCATGGGATCAAGATGTGCCTTCTTGTCAGACTTATGCTTCTTCCAATGTCTACCCGTCTATTCCTGTCTGCACCTCTTCAAGATGAATGGAGTGCTCTTCTCCTCACCGCTACCTCCTCCCTGCTCTGACATTTCTTGTTCGTTAGTGTGGTGCGAAGCAAACTTCCCACTCTCCTTGGCATCCTTCCATTCTTTCTCTGCCTACTCTTTGGCAGTATGCTCTTTCTCCATACATGCCTTCTATGTAGCTGCCTTAGTAGTCTCTTTCTTCTTTTGTTCGGTCAAGGTACATGTAGCTTTCTAAGCGGCTTCCTTCCACTTCTGCATAGCAGAACTCTCTGTGCCTTTGCTGGTTCCCACATCTAGCATTGTAGGTTTGCATCACTCTGGTAGCCAATAACCGACAACTTCCTGCACATCTGTCTCGGTCATTAAATAAGGCAATAGATGCCAAGTTTCCTTTGGGTCCTTCCGTGCATGGATTGATACATTGTGAAAGTTAGCCTTGAACTCTGTGTAGGTTGTAAACTATTCGAAACAAGGTTAGGGACAACCTTGGCCCCTACATAACCACCATCTGAAGGTCCATCTCCATCAAGACCCAGAAAATCTTCATTTCCTTGATTTTTGTTGTATCCTTCATAGACCAGAGTGAGGCGAATCTTGCTGCCTCAGCAAAATCTTCCCTGTGCAGAGAAAATTGGTCGTCCTCCAGAAACATCCATGCAACTAATATGATAGACAACAGAAGCCAAGCATAATGAAAAGGCTTGCTTTCATCTTGGGCTTCTTGGTAGTTCATGAGGAACTCCTGGCAGAGATACTTGGATGAATTATACTGCACACCCTTCACGCACTATGCACAAGTGACACTACTGGCGCCAGAACTTCATTCACGCGACACTTCCTCATGATCTTGCCTATGAAGATCTGGGCAACGAACTAGACTGCCTAGTCTTGAATGGACAGAATTGAGTATTCATGCAACTTTTTCACAAGACCATATTCCTTCTTCATCTTATCAGCTAGTTCCTTTTCCCCGGTTTTCCCTGCGAATTCCTTGGTAGGGTCCACTTCTTTGTGAGGAAACTTTGTCATTCAGTGGATCAAAATGTTAGTTATTGGAATGGGCTTCCCAAGCCACATAATCCCATCGTGCACCAATGTGAGGAGATGGAGCACACAAACCATATTGATAGGTTATCGATGGTAGTGCAGAACTAAAAGAATATTCAGTAGCCCTGACTGCTCAACGACGCATACCCACTTCATGGGTTCTAACTATGTAATTCCTCTCTCATGATAATATATCTTCATCATGTAATTATGGGTTGCTAGACGCATAAATTTTTCATGGTCCACGAGGTCCTAGTCCTCCATTTTCAATACCAGGATGCATGCAAGCCAAGGTCCTTCAAATGTCACATGCTCAGGTAGCAAGGGAGTGGATACCCCAAATTTTCTAGAATAGGGATCCTGGGTCACTTTGGCTTTTCAATTTTATGGAGGGATGTTCTAAGGAAGCCTAGAAATAGGGTCAATTCCCTCGGAATCGACTTCTTTTATACCTTGGTACTTATCTTCTTCTAAATCCACCACTTTTTTTGGTTGTTTGTCTTTCTTCTCCTTTGGCTGCACCTTTGGATTTTTCCTTGGCGACATTCTTACTTGCACTGGTTTCTTCTAATTTTCCTTTGCAGCGGAGTGATTTTCTCTTGTGGCTGGTTGTTTTTTTTGTGGCAGTTTGTTTCGGCCTAGGCGACCTCGATGCCATGGGCACAGTGGCCGTAACTTCCATACTAGTTACTTCGGGACCTTGCACATTAGACATGGTTGCTTTTGAACTTAGAGCTTTTGCAGGGCTAGTAGTAGTCATCTTCTCAATGAATCACTATCGGGATGATGCAGAATAGTTCACAAACGAGGGGTGCATCACAAATTCTTACCAAAACGCACGATTCATACACTTTAGATAGGAAGAAGTGCCAACAACTCTCAGAATGCAAAGTGTTCTCGGAACAACACACGCAATTTATAGGGGGATTTAAATTCAAATATGACCATTCCTCTCAAATTATGATAATAGATGCTGCTTTGGCATAATATATTCAAATATTTTCGCCATAAATGACTCCTAACTTCTCCTATTAACCAATTTTTAGCCATCAAATCATGAATAGTAACTTCAACAGTTATCTTTGGGCCCACCTGCGCGGCATTATTCTCTAGGGTGCTAGTTATATAGTGTAGGTTTACCCATCGCACCCCTATTATCCATCACGCAACCTTTCTACTGAGTGTTTCCCTGAGTTGGGCAACAAAGTTTATAGTCTCGCAATCCATTGCAGTTGCCTGGATTACTGAGATTTTCGTGTTGCCATATAGTCATCAAATAGGGGTAGGATTCCCTGTATATAGCTTCAACCTACTTCAGTTTACTTTCCCCTGAAAAGGTTCACCATTCAGCGTCGTGAGATGAACTGCGCCACCATCCGTAATCTCATTGATAACAGATGACACCAACCAGTGCATGTGAAACTTTCCTGGAAACTTTGTGAACTTGCTATCATATTGTTAGCCTCCTGTTGCAACAGGATTTCATCTTTCATGATTGACATTTTTACATGCCAAATATGTCATACTTTGGAGGCTGCAGTTTTTCCATATTTCCACAAAATGCCATGAAGTGTGCCAGTCCAAATGGCACTGTTGTTTTCCAATTTTGAGGGGTTGTTCCAGTTTTGAAGAGTTTTCATTTAAGGGAGGTCCAAACAGTCTAACCTTGGTCTCCCTAGGTTTCAATTTCCTGTTTTAGAATATAGAGAATGCATCTGGCCAAACAGTTTAATCTTAGCAGATCTGTAGATAGGTAGAGAATCAAAGGGACCCAACTGCTTAATCTGGGCCCTGGCAGAAATAAGTGTAGATTTAGATAGGAAACATTCAAAAAGAAAAAAATGTAAAGCTGGGTTTGCAAGTCTAAGTGCACCCAAATCAAAAGAAGAAAAAATGTTAGGTGAGTAGGCTGGGTAGGTAGCTATGAGGTTGCAGAATGATGATTTATGATCAATTTTGTGTTACAAAGTGTTTTATCTCTTCAGATCACAGTTGCAGACGGTTTTTCATCTGAAGGAGCTCAAGCTAGACATCACTAAATTCCCCTTCTTCTAAATTCCCCAAGTCAATTACTAATTTCCCAAAGAGGTCAAGATCTACTTGATTCCTCTTAGTTTCATCATTTTCCATGTCATTTGTCCTGGTGAAGATCTGCTTCACTCAAGGATTCTTTATTTCTCATCTATAAGTCACTTTTCCCTCGAGGATTAGCCTAAGGTCTCTTACCTTAGCGCCTGCTTATCATCACCATATTAACCACTAACTCTACTATATAACTCCCTATCAGTTTTCCCCTTCCCCTACTAAAACTATGTATATAAAACTCCCCTATGTAACTATCCCCTCCCTGGCAATATAGCCATATTTCTTCTAAGTCAGGGAAAAAATGGTCCATCAGGGGTTGTTTTTAACCCATCCGTGTCATAGCAGGAGTTAGATGACACCTGGTCATGCTAACAACCTCTCTCCTAGCCCTAAAAACCCCCAAAAACCCACATTTCCGCCCTTATCCTAAGTTTTTGTGCATAAATCGTTAAAACCCTGCTCATAAACCCTCAAAAAACCCATGTTTTACCCCTTATGCTAAAGTCTCGAGTGCAAATACATTAACCCGCCCGTTTATAACCCCATAACCCACACAAATCATAGTTTTATACCCCCACCGCGCCGTATTAAAACTGGAATATTCCATGAATATTCCCACCCCTTATCCCTCCGTCGCCTCGTCCTCCCCGCCAACCGTTAGATCGCCCGCCCCACAGATCTACGGTGGGCGGGCCTTCCTGTCCCCCGACGCGCTCGAAGGTTAGCGTCCGGGAGATGGGCGGTATTGCTGCCGTACTCCCGCCACGCATCACCTCCTGGGCTGTGGCGGAGCCCCCTCCCCCGAAACCACCTTTGTCCAAAGGCGGTGCGCCCAGAAACCACTTACCGCCCTCCCCCTGTGACGTAAGCCCCACGTCACCTGCCGCATCATCCGCCTGCATGGCCTCCTGCCACTGTACCGCCGAGTCACCCTGCCACGTGTCCTGCCACCGTGTCCCCTACCGTACTGCCATGTCACCTCCGTACGTGATGACGTCATCATGCTGACGTCATCATTGATGTCATCCACTGTACGAAGTCCGTCATGCTGACGCCATCATCAATTTTAGCATGAAGGGCGAAAATCGCACTCCGGAGCCCCGGAATCAGTTTCTGAGGCAGTTTTTGACGCGCATCGTTGGATAAAATAGGCCTGAATGGGGAATCTTTAGGGAATCTTTTCATCACGCAGCCCCCAGCAAGCCCGAAAGGCGCCGAATGACCCATTTTTCTTCGCGAAGCTTGTCGAGAGGAGCAGAAGACAATTCTAAAGGAAACAGAGGCCGAACAGTGGCCATTAATTTGTGATTAGACCCACAACAGAGGAGAAAAGCGACCCTATTCATTTGTCAAAGAGTATCAAATGGAGAAGAAGAACCAAAGAGTATCATCCAAGATTTTTTAGGGGCTCGAAGCACCTGAACATTGATGAGCCCCCCAGAAAGTCAAATCAAGAGGCGTAAGCCCATCCTTACCCTCAAATCACAGTTAAAGCTTTAAATGCAGACAGACAGCAAAGAAGCAGAAACCCATACACATTTATTTCAGAAAACACTGCACCAAGCCACCGAGGACAATATCATTTATTCAGTTTTGATACGGCAGCCCTCAGCGCAGCCCGAGATATTTTTATGCATTTATTTCTGGATAGGATTAGGTTAAAGTAATCGTCTTTCTTTCAGACCTGTTTAGATCAAGTTGTAATAAAAGCAGTTGTAGAGAGTTTTTCCCTATATACCACTCTCTACATTGTTTCAAGCGGTTGGTCAATTGAGAATTTTCACTAGAGACTCGCATTGTATACCTGAGTTTTTTCTATAACCAAAGATTACTGAAAGCTTGGAGAGCAAACTGCCTGTTGTAAATGAATGTTTTGAAGATATGAAGATGGAATTCTTGTGCTGCAGCCTGAAACAATAAGTGCATCTTACCTCTGTTTTATTGTTTACCACTATCTAAATAGCAGAAAGGAAGAATAGCTTAGAATTTGTTTAAATACACTCTATGCTCAATTTCTGTTGTTTCTTTATGTTTTCCTCTAAATGAATTGGTCATGAATATGAATTCCTTCTGGCTCATATTTACCCCGATTCATCTGTGTTTGCCAATTATCTAGGGATTCTTAAATGCCCCTAGGTAGAGCTCTGTCACCTCCATTTGTTAAGTTGATTGAGAGATTCTTAACTTCCTCTCATTACTTAGCATTCACTCCATCATTTAAACCTGAAACATTGTTTCATGCGCAGCTATCTTGCTCCACCTTCCCTTATTGTGACCAAGGGAATGCACCAGCAGTCCTCATCCTCGACTCCACGCCCAATGGTTTGAAACCCTCAGACTATGCTCTGCCTCTCTACCTGAAACATCAATTTTCCCACCAAAAACAAAAACAAAAACCCTCTGAACTCAATACCTAGCCTAAAATCCTTCTCAACAAAGCTAAATCAGAAAGAGAGAGCCCTCTCTGATTGCAGGTGGGCTAGAACCTGCAATCCAAAGTTGGTCTGTGGTTACCTCGGCCGTATCCTTTTCCGGAGCTTAAGGACAACCTGAGTGATAACATAATGGCGACTCCACTGGGGAATCCTCAGTTAATTTCACAAAGAAGGTAAGAAAGCTCCGCTGAAACCATAAATCAATCTTTCCAATTTCTGTTTATCTCTTAAAACTACAGATGAAGCCTGAATGTCAGCCAGGAAGCCTTTGAAACTGTTTTTGTTTTACATTGACAGAAGTAAATAAAAGCTGCTTCAGTCAATCTTCATGCTAGTTTTAAGCTATACACAACCATTCCAAAATCTGATCTGTCCCTTGTTAACTACAAAAATATTCCCATAAAAATACCCAAAAAACAATTCAGAAGCTGGCTCCCAAGAAGAATCCACGACACACAAGGTCAAATCCAGACCCGAATCCACCAGCTGTTTTTGAGAACCCTAACATAATCCTGAAAATCCTCAAGAAGCAAGAAAGACAGGAAAATTTTGCTGATTTAAGTCCTGAAAAAGCTTACCCTAGCTGTATTCTGACTCCTGTCAAGGTTTTGTTTCGTTTGGCCCCTGTTTCCCCTAGTTCATCATCCACACCTCGAACTCCTCCTTCCACACCTTCATTCACAGCACATACTACCACTACTGTTGTTTCCAGCGTTCCAGTTGCTCCTATTATCCCAGTTATCCCTGTTATCCCTGTTGTTCCATTAATCCCCGTTGTTCCACTTATCCCTGCCAATATGGCTAATAGATATGCACCCCTGCAACTACCTGCTAATGCTGGAGCTTTACCTCAAGAGTACCAATCTAAAATCACATATTTTGATAGTACTGGTCCTTTTACTGCCATTCAGCATACTAAAAAGATGCAAGACTATTTTGAAAACTACGAGATAGATGATGATAGCATGAGAATGAGAATTTTTGTTCAGAGCTTAATAGGTGATGTCAGAACCTGGTTCAGATCACTTGCTGCAAATTCCATAACCACCCCAGATGAGCTTTACCAATCCTTTACCAACGGATGAGAGAAAAAGAAAGACCCCTTGCACATACTAGCCGAATATGATACAATTAAAAGAGGTCCTCAAGAGACTGTTTTGGAGTACTGTGCAAGATTCAATAATAATGCAATACCACATAACCTAAGGCCTCCCCCTGATCTGACCTTGTACAAATTTCCGGATGGTTTTGACCCTGATATGGCATACCAGTTAAAAGAAAGAGCTCCTCAGACCCTTGCAGACATGCAAAACGTTGCTGTCAGTGTTGAGGCTAACTTAATTGCCAAAAGAAACAGAGCTAGAATGGAAAGAAGAACCACCTTTAAGGAAGAACCCTCATCCTTTGATCAAAAGCTTGATGCTATTATCAATGGCCTACAAAGGCTAGGAGAAAGAGTAGAAAATGTTGAGAGAAAAGCATCATGGGAAGGACAACAGTCCAATACCATAAGGAATCCAAATTTTAGGAAAACATAGAACACGAATGCTGGTAGGTCTAACCAAGACCATGACATAAGACCCCCTTTTCAGGATAACTATGTTGAAGGATCTACTTCTAGTGAACCCATAGAGGACACTCACATGAACCTGATGGATCTAAAGGGTGAGCACCAAACTGTCCTGTCCCAAGAAGAGCAAAATGAACTCAATTACAATCAGTTTCAAACTAAATCTGGTGAGTCCTTTGATTTTAAACAAGGATATGATACTGCTGTGTATGAAGTACACAAAAAATATAAGTTGAGAACTAGGACCATTGACATTTCGGAACCTAGTAAAACAAAGGATGGCAAACAGCCCAACAAGACCAAAGGTAAGGCTGTCACAATAGAACCAGCTGATACAAATGTTCAAAACCCGCATCAAGTGACTGTAGAAGACATAATAGAAATACAACCTTCCAAAGATCAGCCTTTGCCACCTTCTCCCTCGAAAGAAAGCTCGAACAGTGTTCCAAAAAACTTTCCTGAAACTAAAAAACTGCAAGCTATCAGTCCTCATAACACTGATAAACAAGAGAAAATCGCAGATAATTTAAATGAAAAGGAAAAAACTACCTTTATCAACAACAAGACTCCATTGGAAAAGCCATTTAATTTAGAGGCAGAAATAACTAAGTTGAAAATATCCATCCCCCTCTCAGAACTTGCCAAACACGATGTATAAAGGCAACAAATTCAAAGGTCACTTCAAATTCCAGAAAACAAGGCCGATGTAAATGTTTTGGATGATTCCCCTGAACTGCTGTTTGGACCAGAAGTCAATGGAAAATCAACACATGGACCTGTCCCACCCTTTTATGTCAGTTTGCATATACATGACAAAGTTTTGCACAATGCTATGTTTGACTTAGGGGCATCGCACAATCTAATGCCCAAAGCAGTTATGGAAAAACTGAACCTTGACGTTACAAGACCTTACAAAGACTTGTACTCATTTGACTCAAGTCAAGTGAAATGTCTAGGCCTCATCAAAGACTTGTGTGTCTCCTTAGTTCAATATCCAAATAAGACCATCCTCATGGATGTAGTGGTTGCCGACATTCCACCAAAGTACGGTATGCTCCTATCAAGATCATGGGGAGCAAAGCTTCAAGGATCCCTTCAATTAGACCTTTCCTACACTACTATTTCAGTCTTTGGGCAACCAAAGAGACTGTACAGGGAAACGCTGATGAAATATGTGGTTAGTAGTGAGAGCAAGCCTGAAAATTTTCCCATTTATTCAATCCATTCTGATATGGATTCCTTTATTTTGTTTAATGATGATACAAATTCTCCAACTGATAATGAGCCCTTGGCTCTGGAACAACAAGCACACATCAATGAAGAATCAGTTGCACACACTAGTGAAACTGTCACAACAGTTAACACAACCAGCATGTTAGAAGAACATCCCCAAATAGAAATTGTAAATCTGCCCAATCCTAAATTAGCTGAAACTCTTAGTACAAACCACAAGCAAGAAATCACTTGGTATTTAGAGTTTGATGGCTCTGTTAACAAGTTGGGAGCAGGGGCAGGTGTCTGGATTCACAATACATATAACAACCATGCAGAAGGTCATGCCTACAGACTGAATTTTAAATGCACAAATAACATGGCAGAATATGAGGCTCTGCTACTAGGCCTTAAACTGCTCAAAGCTCTAGGAGCTGCAAAAGTGTCTATTTTAGGAGACTCTGATTTAATCATACAACAAATGAAAGGTAATTTTGTTACCAATGACAATAGAATGAGAGCCTATAGGACTGCTGCCACTAATATACTCAATGCATTCACTGAATTCAAGCTGGCCAAAATTTCAAGAGAACATAACATTCATGCACACAGCCTAGCCACCTTTGCTAGTACATGCAAGCTCCCTTTTGACCCAAACCATCACTTCACAGCTGAAATAAAACATAGGCCCGCTGTCCCGAATAACATCAAAGATTGGCAAGTGTTCGAAAATGATGCCCAGATTAATAATTTCCTTACCCTTGAGCATGAGTTTTCAAATATTAACATTGACTTGGATGCTATGACAGATTCGGAACAACAAACAAATGAAGATCAGCAAGCTATAACAGCTGCAATAGCCAAGCAAATCCTGAACCCGACTATTTTTGACAAAGAAAACATAGAACAGCTGAAACAAATGCATTTGGAAGACATCGCCAAAGCAGAGGCAGAGATCATTGACTTAAAGGATAACTTTCTGCCTGCTGGCCTAACCCCATTAGAAGACATGTTCGACGCCAATGACGTTCCTAGAAAGCCAAAATTGCAACCCATTAACACTGATATAGAAGAACACAACATTGGGACAACAGAAAATCCAAAAATGATCCAACTGTCCAAAAATTTGCCACCCGATCAAAAGCCCAAATACATTGACTTGTTCAAAGAGTTCCAAGATGTATTTGCTTGGAGCTATGAGGATTTGAAATCCTATGACACCTCGGTGATCCAACACACAATCCCCTTAAAACCGAACCAGAAACCCTTCAAGCAGAAACTTAGAAGAATCAACCCTATGCTTCTTCCCCCAATTGAGAAGGAAGTAAAGAGGATGTTTGAAGTAGGCATCATAGCACCCATTAGATTTTCTGAATGGGTATCCAATATTGTTCCTACACGAACAAAGACAGGTGAAATCAGACTTTGTGTAGATCTCAGAAATTTAAACCAAGTCTCCCTAAAAGACCATTACCCTTTTCCTAAAATGGACTACATCTTGCAGAGAGTAGTGGGGTCATCTAGAATCTCTTTGCTAGATGGTTTTTTCAGGTTTCAACCAAATACTTGTTCACCTGGATGATCAGGACAAAACTGCTTTTACCACACCGTGGGGAACATTCAAGTATGTAAATATGCCATTCGGACTTAAAAACGCTGGTGCAACTTTTCAACGAGCAATGGATATTGCATTTGCCAAAGAAATACATGACTTCCTAGTTGTCTATCTTGATGACTTGACCCCATTTTCCAAATCTTATGAAGAGCACCTCAAGCATCTTAGGCAAATTTTCATGACATGTAGGAAATATGGCATTTCCTTGAATCCCAAGAAGTCCCTATTTGGCCTAGAAGAAGGCAAGTTACTTGGCCACATTATATCAAAAGATGGGATTAGAATTGACCCTGAAAGAATCCAAGCCATCCTCCAAATTCCATATCCAAGAAACATAAAAGAGCTGCAAGCATTCCTTGGAAAGCTTAACTTCCTAAGAATATTTATTCCAAATCTAGCTGAACAAATACGATTGTTAAGCAACATGTTAAAGAAGGATGCCAAGGTAAGATGGTCCCTGGAAACCAAGCAAGCATTTGAAAGTATCAAAGCTGCATTAACCCAAACCCCTGTACTCACCAGCCCACAGTTTGAGAAATATTTTATCATATTTTTGTTTGCATCTGATCACACAATAGCCGCTGTCCTTTTGCAAAAGGATGAACAAGGAGCTGAAAAGCCAATCACTTTCTTCAGCCGAGCCTTAAGAGACGCCCCTTTAAAGTACCCAATAATGGAAAAGCAGGCCTACGCACTTGTTAAGGCCATCAAGGATTTCAGAGTGTACATTTTATGTTCACATGTGATTGCCTATGTCCCACACGCTGTTGTAAAAGACATATTGACCCAAGAGGGATTAGAAGGCAAAAGAGGCAAGTGGATTGCAAGCATCCTTGAGTATGACATAGAAATAAAACCAACCAAGCTGATAAAGGGACAAGGTTTAGCTAAACTGATGTCCGAAACAAATTTTCAAGCCTTAGACATTAACCAACTGGACAAGGAATCGGAGCTGGCGACTCCACAAATCAGTGAAATATTTCTGCAATGCCCTTGTTACACTGATATTTGCTTTGTATTGTTAAACCTATGTGCTCCCCCAGGATTGTCCAGGACCAAGAAAAGATTTTTGAAAATGAAGGCTTTAAAGTTTTGTGTTATAGATGGTGCATTATTTTGGAGAAATCATGAAGGTATATTGCTTAATTGTTTAACCATGAATGAAACTAACAATGTCATGAAAGAATTCCATGCAGGTGACTGTGGAGGACATCTATATTGGAAGTCCACCGCTGATAAAATTCTAAGGGCTGGTTTCTATTGGCCCTCTCTTTTTGCAGATGTAAAAAAGTTTTCCATGTCATGTCACAAGTGCCAAATCTTTGAGGGCAAGAGAAAGCTGTTACCCCTGCCCCTTAAACCTATCTCAACAGAAAAACCTTTTCAACAATGGGGTCTTGAATTCATTGGAGAAATCCATCCCTCTTCCTCAGGCTAGCACAAATGCATCCTAACAGCCACTGACTATTTCACCAAGTGGGTTGAAGCCATTCCCTGCAGACAAGCCAATGACACCATCATTATCCAATTCCTTGAGTGCAATATCCTTTGTAGATTTGGCTACCCTGAAAAAATCATCACTGACAATGCCGCTGCCTTTAAGTCCAAAAAGATGATCAATTTCTGCCACAGATTTCATATTACCTTGGGCCACTCTACAGCCTATTACCCGCATTGGCCGAATCATCTAACAAAAGCCTCATCAACATCATAAAGAAAGTGCTGGAAGAGAACAAGAAGAACTGGCACAAAAAGCTGGTGAATACCCTATGGGCAGATAGACTCTCGAGCAAGAGATCCATTGGGATGAGCCCTTATGAGCTAGTATATGGAATGGAGGCAAGATTTCCTTCATCCCTGGGCATTCCTACTATCAAACTGTTACAGGAAATTCAGGCTGAACCAAATGACATTCAAAGAAGAATCAATCAGACCATTCATCTTCAGCAAACCAGAGAACAAGTTTATGACAGAGCTCAAATTTTGCAAGAAAAGCTTAAAAAGATGTTCAATAGAAGAGCTAAGGCTGAGGATTTCAATGTTGGTGACAAAGTTCTGAGGTGGGACTCAAGAAGAGAAGACAAGGGAAAACATGCAAAGTTTGATTTTTTATGGAAAGGACCATTGGTTATTTCTGCTGTTCAGGGAAATAACACTTATTTTCTCAGATCTATAGAGGACAGCACTGCTGAAGAAGGCCCTGTCAATGGCCGTATGCTGAAACATTACCATGACCCCTTTTAAGGGACACAATGCAGTTTTGTATATATCTTTGTACAGTCTTATTTGTATATATCAACACTCTGTTTTTATTTTTGTATAAGCAGGCCGATTGTTTAAGGAAAAGCAGTAAATTTGTGAAAGACACAGTTTTAAAAGCTCTGTCTCTACACCAATTTCAGCAAAACAGCAAGAGGAAAACTGTCACATTACAAACAATTCATGGTAGAAAAGAATTATTTGCAGTCATTGTGCATAATTATCAAGCACGCAGAAGAAAGCAGGCGATGCTGCATAGTTCAAAGTAATTCAGTTGAGGAGGAGGTTGTTCATAGTTCAAAGTTTTACATTTTTAGCAGCCAGAACAAATGTTTCCAGTCTACAGTGACCATAGAAGATCAAGGCAGTCTGACCTACTGTTCTTGACTTTTGACAAGGAAAAGCCATCCCCAAGTGGAGCCACTGTTAGCCTCCTGTTGCAACAGGATTTCATCTTTCATGATTGACATTTTTACATGCCAAATATGTCATACTTTGCAGGCTGCAGTTTTCCATATTTCCACAAAATGCCATGAAGTGTGCCAGTCCAAATGGCACTGCTGTTTTCCAATTTTCAGGGGTTGTTCCAGTTTTGAAGAGTTTTCATTTAAGGGAGGTCCAAACAGTCTAACCTTGGTCTCCCTAGGTTTCAATTTCCTGTTTTAGAATATAGAGAATGCATCTGACCAAACAGTTTAATCTTGGCAGATCTGTAGATAGGTAGAGAATCAAAGGGACCCAACTGCTTAATCTGGGCCCTGGCAGAAATAAGTGTAGATTTAGATAGGAAACATTCAAAAAGAAAAAATTGTAAAGCTGGGTCTATAAGTCTAAGTGCACCATTAATTTGTGATTAGACCCACAGCAGAGGAGAAAAGCGACCCAATTCATTTGTCAAAGAGTATTAGATGGAGAAGAAGAGCCAAAGAGTATCAGCCAAGATTTTTTAGGGGCTCGAAGCACCTGAACATTGATGAGCCCCCCAGAAAGTCAAATCAAGAGGCGTAAGCCCATCCTTGCCCTCAAATCACAGTTAAAGCTTTAAATGCAGATAGACAGCAAAGAAGCAGAAACCCATACACATTTATTTCAGAAAACACTGCACCAAGCCACCGAGGACAACATCATTTATTCAGTTTTGATACTACAGCCCTCAACGCAGCCCGAGATAATTTTATGCATTTATTTCTGGATAGGATTAGGTTAAAGTAATCGTCTTTCTTTCAGACCTATTTAGGTCAAGTTGTAATAAAAGCAATTGTAGAGAGTTTTTCCCTATATATATCGCTCTCTACATTGTTTCAAGCGGTTGGTCAATTGAGAATTTTCACTAGAGACTCGCATTGTATACCTGAGTTTTTTCTATAACCAAAGATTGCTGAAAGCTTGGAGAGCAAACTGCCTGTTATAAATGAATGTTTTGAAGATATGAAGATGGAATTCTTGTGCTGCAGCCTAAAACAATAAGTGCATCTTACCTCTGTTTTATTGTTTACCACTATCTAAATAGCAGAAAGGAAGAATAGCTTAGAATTTGTTTAAATACACTCTATGCTCAATTTCTGCTGTTTCTTTATGTTTTCCTCTGAATGAATTGGTCATGAATATGAATTCCTTCTGGCTCATATTTACCCCGATTCACCTGTGTTTGCCAATTATCTATGGATTCTTAAATGCCCCTAGGTAGAGCTCTGTTACCTCCATCTATTAAGCTGATTGAGAGATTCTTAACTGCCTCTCATTACTTAGCATTCACTCCATCATTTAAACCTGAAACATTGTTTCATGCTTAGCTATCTTGCTCCACCTTCCCTTATTGTGACCAAGGGAATGCACCAGCAGTCCTCATCATCGACTCCACGCCCAATGGTTTGAAACCCTCAGACTATGCTCTGCCTCTCTACCTGAAACATCAATTTTCCCACCAAAAACAAAAACAAAAACCCTCTGAACTCAATGCCTAGCCTAAAATCCTTCTCAACAAAGCTAAATCAGAAAGAGAGAGCCCTCTCTGATTGCAGGTGGGCTAGAACCTGCAATCCAAAGTTGGTCTGTGGTTACGTCGGCCGTATCCTTTTCCGCAGCTTAAGGACAACCTGAGTGATAACACATATAACAACACAAAGTCATTTTCCTTGAACATGCTTAGCTTAATGTGTCTATCATGCCATGATTTTTCGCGTTCCTTTTGCACTTGCTGATGGAATCTTACTAGGAAATTGTCTTCCTCTAACTCCATGATCTGCACGAGTTGTTCCTCTAAGGTCTCATGGTCTTCCATCTTAGTCAAGGCTACAATTCTTAGGCTGGGTACAATTTACTCCATTAGCATGACTGCTTCAATCCCATAGACTAACCTGAATGGCATTTGTCGTATCAATTTCTTGCATGTCGTCCTATAGGCCCATAACACAGTAGATATGAACATGTCCTAGTCATTCCTCTGTGTGTTGAATATCTTTGTCAATGCATTCTCCAAGATATTATTAAAAGCTTTCACCGTTCCATTTTCTTGTGGGTGATAGGGCATGCTCTTCTGATGATATACTTGAAACTCTTCCAACATCGTGTTGATCGTTTCATTCAAAAAATGCGTACCTCTATCACTCATCAAAACTTTTAGGCATCCATACCTTGTTAAGTCATACTCAAAAATAAACTACACAGCTGTTACATCGGTACAATCCCTTACTAGTTGCGCTTCTTCCCATCTGGTGAAGTATTTTGTTGTAGTAATAATGTACCGCGCGCCTGTCTTCTTTCCTAGTAGTTGTATTGTCACTATAAATTCAATGACCCATTTCTCAAATACCTACAATGAGAATTGGGGATTTAAAGGAAGTTCATCCCTTCGAAGGCCGCCCCGTCCTTTGGCAAGCATCGCACACCTTACAATATGCCTTAGAATCCTTGTGTAACATCGACCACCATAACCCAACACGCAAAATCTTCTGCGCGGTCGCTTTCCCTGCATAGTGGCCCCCTGCCACTCCTCCATGAGATTCAACTAGGATACTCGCATGTTCAAACTCTGGAACATACCTGCGCAATACCTCATCTATCCCCATATTATATAAATGACCCATAATTACCAAAAAATCTATTGTGCGGACTACTAGCTCCTTCTTTTGTTGAGTGGAATATCCTTCTGGAGAAGTTCCCGTCATCAAAAATTGATTAATATCAACAAAATGATTGTTCGTGACATGCACCACAAAGAGTTGTGCGTCTAGCAGTACTTCCTCCAAGTTACTGGGTTCTTCACCTATTTCGATCCTTGATAGATGATCTGGACCCACATTCAACCTTCTAGGCTTCACAATCACTTCAAAGTCATACTCCTAGAATAAGAGCAACCATCGACAGATTTCCCCCCCCCCACCACAGGCTTGTTGACCAGGTACTTCAGCATGGAATGATCTATATACATCTTAAAGTGTCTTCCCAACAAAAAATGCCTGAATTTCTGCAGCGCATAGAGCGTTGCGAGCCCTTAGCGCTTTGTAGTAGAGTAATTCAGTTCTGCTTTGGATAGATTTCTACTGGTGAAATCTATAGGGTGATCAATATCGCCCTTTCCTGCTTGTGTTAAAAATGATCCTAGCGTAATACATGAGGCATCAACATGCACATGAAACTCCTTTTTCCATTCGGGAAACACCAAAATAGCCGTTGTCTGTAGGTTTTAACCCCATACAGAAATTACCCGCATACGAATTCTAAGTATAGAAAAAAACAAATGCGAGAGCATAACACATAAAACACATATACACAGATATTTTCTCCTGGATCCCAAAACCGGGACTACCAACTTGATTTTTCATTATATTCCTTTCAATGTTACAATACATATTTATACATGCCGAAGCATCCAATACCATGGATCGAAAACCATCACGTCCAAAACCATGGACCAAAAACCATGTGCAAAAACCATAGGTAGGTTTTCCCAACCTAATATGGGGTCCAATTTTTTTTTCCCTAGGATGTTGCCTCAGACCTCGTAGAGGGGGGCTACCCGGCCCCCTCAAACCCCCCGAATAGGGGGGGCTGCCACCCTCCTTGTGACCCCACCACAGTACAATCAACGTAATGAAGGGGGGGCCTCCACCACCCCTCTAACCCCCTAGTTAACTACGTGGGTTAGTCGAGGAAAGAATATAACACAACCCAACATATAGCAGTCCTTCCTCCAAGTTACTGGGTTCTTCACCTATTTTGATCCTTGATAGATGATCTATACCCGCATTCAATCTTCCAGGCTTCACAATCACTTCAAAGTCATACTCCTGGAATAAGGGCAACCATCAGTAGATCTTCCTCCCAGACAGAGGCTTGTTGACCAGGTAGTTCAGTGCAAAGTTATCTATATACATCTTAAAGTGTCTGCCCAACAAACAATGCCTGAATTTCTGCAGCGCGTAGAGCATTTCCAGCCCTTATCGCTTTGTAGTAGAGTAATTCGGTTTTTCTTTGAATAGCTTTCTACTGGTGAAAGCTATAGGGTGATAAATCTTGCCCTCTCCGAATTGTGTTAAAAATGATCCTAGCACAATACATGAGGCATCAACATGCACATGAAACTCCTTTTTCCAGTCGGGAAAAACCAAAATAGATGTTGTCACCATCTTCTCCTTCAAGACATCCAAGTTGCATTGATAGTATTCATCCCATAAAAAGATCACATCCTTTTTTAATAGTTTCTACATCGGTGCGGTGATCTGGGCATACGCCTTGATAAACTTTCTGTATTACCCAGTGTATCACAACGTCGTGCGTAGTTGTTTCACGTTCCTAGTGGGTTCCAAATTTACATGACGATGATCTTTGCAAGGTCCACCATCAACCCCTGCTTAGAGACAACATGACTGGGAAAAATCCAAAAAGGCACACAGAATATACACTTTTTGAAGTTCAGCGAAATCTGAATCCTTTGACATGTATCCAACATAAGGCGTAGAATTGCTACATGGAGTTTTACCAATCCAAACATAGTCCAGTCATCAAAACATTCTTCCAGAAACTTATGAAAGAATTCTTTGAACGCTGCTATGACTATGTGGGAAAATATTGCAGGTGCATTCTTTAATCCAAAAGGCATAACAGTGTACTACAAGAAACCCCATTTTGTTGTGAAGGTTGTTTTGCTTCGATCCTCTGGTGCAATATTTGTTTGATGATAACCCAAAAATATGTCAATGAATGAATATGATTCCTGGCTGCCAACATTCTCTAATAATTCATCAGTAAATGGTGTTCGAAATGGGTCATGCAAATAGGCATCATTCAGCTTTTGCAAATCTACGCATATGCAAATTTCCCCTTTCTATTTCTTTTCTTGGACTACCATTGGGTAATGGATTACCCAATCAGATTCTTCTATAGGCTCGACAATGCTTGCTTCCATCATATTATCTAGTTCAAGGCACACCTTTTCCTTATACTTTGGATTCAACTGATAAGGTTGCTACTTAATAGGCTTCGCATATGGTTTCAATGTAGTCTTCATAACGCCTAAATCTTCAACAATTCCTTTCAAATATGATAACTTCATGGGAAATACATCTTGGTACTTGCACAACAGCTCAACTAATTTATCAATTGTATCTTCCTCCACAAGTCACATTATAGCATTCAAGTGCATGTCGTAGCTGTGTACTCCAATCCGGCTGGGTCCATTCTTCCAGTTCCTTTGGTGTCCTGAATATAATTTCTTTTATTTCTTGTAGCACTTCATCAATACTCTCAAAGCCATCCTCAGATTTGAAAGTTAATAAGAAACCTTCCTTCAATATATCCCATTCCATAGTGTCGTGGCAGAGCTCTGTTTCGAGATACCAATTCATGGGGATTGTATCCAAGGTATGACAAAATATATGTACCCATTCTGGCCTCGGTTCTATTCCCCACGCCTTAGTCCATTTTTCCAAGTGATTGTGCAGATCATCCTTCCCATTATACTTCTCAGTCATTCTTGTATTAGTATGCCCAAAGCGTAACTTCATCATTCACCTATAATCCCTCCATCCAGCAAAGCTTTCTTTATACGTACCCCCACGACCTTGCAGGTGTAGCACACAACACCAACTCTAATGCTTGAAAGCGGTGGTATTCAGGGAGTTCACGCTGAAATTCATCTAAAAACATATCTACACCAGTTAAACCATCACAATAAGGTATATTTCTTACCTCCGATGAAATGCAATGCAATGAATTCATCATCTAAATCAGAAGTGCAGGAAATCTCACTGTCCCATGCTACCCATCCATACACCATTAGATTGATCCAATCATGATCTCGCACTGTTATTTTGTAGATTTGATCCAATTCATCGTCAATTTCTACATAATCGCAGACTGATTCAGTATAGCATGCCCCTTTCACAAGATCCAGTGGCACTATAACCCTTAGCGACTTCCTTTCAAATGACATTGTCCTCTTCTTCAAATTAATGACCCCATTCATATCAATAGCCCAGTTGATTCCCAGGAGTGTGGGGTAAGGATTATTGTCATCAACAATTTATATAACTTCAAAATATGCTAATGCACTTGCACCTTCAATATCGACTGTCACACCATAAAATCGTCCCATGGGGATGATTTTCTATTGATTTTCTATTCGGCGCTGAATCGGAGACCACTACAGTGCATTTTCCCCCATCCTTTCCCATGTCTATTTTGGCAGAACATTTGCATTTGACCCTAGATCCAAAATTACCTGGTCCATTTCATAATCGCCTATCTGTGCTATTAGTTGGATCTCGCGTCCTATTCGTGCCTTTTGCTAACCGATCTTTCTAACCGTGCGCTGCTCTGTAGGATTCTTTTCCTTATTGGTGCACTTGTCTATTAAGTCTTGCAATCCTTCCACAACCTTTCTATCGTGTAGTAACTTCATTCAGGTCTCCAAAAAAGTAGTGAGTACAAAAGGATCAACCTCCTATGTCGCACTGGTCTCTGGTGTCTTGTCCTGACTTCCTGAGGTGGAGGCCTCAGTGAGGCTCTTCTTTCCTTCCATAAATGTTTCCTTAGCATGATTAAGGTCAAAGGTGACTTCTTTCTTAGGCGATTTGCAGACCCATACGTCTTCCTTAGGCTGCTTACCTTTATCTGCACCAATTATCATACCACTTCTTAACACAATATTAATTCTTTGATCTTCCTCGCGGGGCTCAACCCTCTTCATTTGTAAATTCTGCATAGGTTGTTGAGGCTACATTTTCTTCTCTTTCATCTTAGCTATTAGCACTGGACATTCTTCTATGGCATGGTCAAATTGTCTATAGTATTGACACAAAGGGTGTGTAGGATTCGGGAAATCTCATGCGAAGTGCCTCAGCTGTGTGCAGTTGTAGCAGATAATCTGACCATGACCTATACCAGGTCCTCCTCCTCCTCGCCGGCCTTGAAAACCCCCGTGCACTCTTCCTGCGCCTTGATGTGGAGGCCAATTTTCTTCTTGCATACAGTAAGTAGGGGTTCTTTCCATCATCAACTCATAGCTTCGATAATGGTGCTCATCATGGTCTATAGATTTACAGAAATTGTAGAAAAACTACTGGGGTGTGTGAACGAACTTCTGAAGTAAGTGGCAGTTACTTGTCACATGTTGCCTAGTGACTTGAAAAATGGCACACCATAGCGCAACTCCCGTGCTTGGCCCAGCTGGGGCTTCTAGCTTCAGGGGGACTAGCCCCCCCTGTAATATAATTCACATATACTGGAAAATGATCTTTATCATGCCTGTGGCCCTTGCACTTCAAGCACCAAACTCCTGCAAATACTTCTAGATTGGTCTCCCTTTCCTTCTTCAAACTCTGTAATTCTAGGTGAAGGCTCTCTAACTATGAGTGGATCTATTGTACCCCCAGATTCATATCCTAAATAGGTGATGCATGCAGTCTCATCGCGATCTCTAAGGCTTCTTCTTGCATCACTATCTTCTGCTGTGATATAGGTATTCTTAAGTACGGAAAAAGTGATGCTATAAACCAGTCATGACGATGGGTATCTGCGATTTGCATTATAGCCTGCCTGATCTGGCACTTCAACCTTTGATCAAAGTCCCATGGTGTCTCATCGAATCTCATTCACATCTCAAATTCAATTACCAACCGTGCCTCTGATTTAGGCTTACTAAATTCTTTGTTCAGAGCTGTCTAAGTCTTTGCTAACGATGCATGAGGATTATCAGTGCCATACTTAATGTACTAGGTTAGTGTGAAATCCTGCAAGGTGGTAACTAAATGTTCCTTCTTTATATTATCATCATTGATTTGTTGTGATGTCCATAAAACGTTCACAACAAACCATAATTTATCTGGATCTTCACTTCATATGCCCTTGAAGATAGACATCTTCATTGCATTTTCCATGATGAATGGTGGAGGTGGAGGTGTCGGTGCAAGTGTATGAGGTGGAGGTGGAGGTGGTGGAGTGGACGAATGAGATATCCTCAAAATACTCTGAGTTATTAACTAAATAGCCCTTTGCGGTGTAGTCAACATTGCCCCTTTGTTATCGCTTGAAGGAGGTTCAATCGACGGACTATACTCTGGACCTGATCCATTATCTCTGAAAAATCTACCACTTCGCATAGCTGTAAACATTAAGGTAATGGAATTACCTTCGTTTCACATAATAGCATTTTAATCCAAGTATTCAATGACCTTAGGTACTTACCTCGTGGTCCCTTGAAGAATCTTCACTCCGCTTCGCTATAGCTAACTGAGGTGTCAATTGCAAATTCAGTAACAAATACTCCCAGAATTCGATCAAGCTAATGATTGACAACCCATGTGATCTTGTTTTCAGATGCCTCTAGTCGTCGCACCAATTCTGGAATCCAAACTATAGGACCATCGAGCTTCCACCTTCCTTGACTATCTGTCAATTTAGCTAACCACTGATATAATTCAATTGGGAGAGTGTAAAAAAAGATTTCGTGTACCTCTATATACAGATATCTATTCAACCAATTCTCCTTTCTACAGGCGTGGATTCTTGTTTTCTTGAGCCACAAATTCGTGAATATTCCGATCTAACCACTTTTCAATATCTTTCTTATTTGGATTCCAATGATGCGACATCACACATCTCTTTAAGAAAATCTCGGTCCTAGCAACGAAACCATTTGTTGGCTTAGGGGGCCTTGACCTAGGTTCAGAGTTAGTTGCAACAACCAACGAAGTAGCATAGACTGCAGTCTCACCTGAAGTAGTATTAGGGATGCAAGAACCAAGTTTCTACATCTAGAGACGAGTGTGATGTCTTTCAGCACCTTAGATCTGCTTCTGCATAGATCGATAGACTTCTAGGGCTCTTTACTGTAACTAAGTTAAAGCTACCTCCAGACCTTCACGAAGGTCTATGATCAGTCCTTGTGGACCTTACACAGGTGATTTACCTACTTTTCCCCCTCAACAACCAACCCTAGATCATATTTTGCCTAGATGTACTTAATTCATCAGAAAACATAAGAGAAATAACTTCTAACTTTACGGAAGTGGATAAACATTCATTTCATATATTATTAAGACAAATTCAGTGAATTCACGTAGTATTCATTCAACATTTCATAAAACATATCATTAATCGATAACATATAACATAAGAAGATTCAATGGGAATACTCAGTAATTCTTAAAAAGAATGACTTTATTGATCTTCAATTCACCGATTATAGACTCTTTTACCCTGCACACATAGCTCCAGGGGTCCGCACACTTAGCTGCGAACTTACCCAAGCCTCCCGTGCCCTTAGCTGCAGGAGCCTTTCCTTCTTCACCTAAGCGTAGGAAGTAGAGCTTTCCTTCCTTAGCACTTGCCCAAGACAACAAAAACTCTTCAATGTACCTTATTTTCTATCAAAAGTTATCTCTAAGACTTTCTATGACTCAACTATTTATAGCTTATTCAATACAATACCATGGTATGTAGACTGTCACACGGAAAGAGTTGATAGTGCGGACACAACCAACCTCCCTAGAAGCCTAAGACTTTCTAGTGACAAACAAGACAAATAGGAGCAATCCTTCTCTAAATATGCATTTATACTATGAGAAATCAAGTGTTTTAGATCTTACCTGTAACCCAACGCTGTTGTAGTAGTCCAGCTTCGTTGATCCGGATGAGCTCCTCCTTCTCTTCGAAACCTGCATTCACTAACAATCAGACGATTAAATAGCACCTGAATATCACATAAAATAAAACACATTTAACATATAGACCAAGGAGTATATGAAACAACTCATAAATAACAAATTGTTGAGAAGAATGGACTTATTTGTATTAAAAGGTAACAAAAGAAACCATTACAACCTGAGCCTTGGTGTTGTGCAAGTTCCTCCCAGGGTCCACAAGAGTCCTCCTTTACTCTGATCAGCTCACCCACTTCCAAATACAACAAGTAAAGATGGTAATCTCTCCTCACAAGCTTATACAAGGAAGTCCTAATTCCAGCAGCATCTACCCTTAGGAATGTTCAGCTTTCAATCTCTCCTCCCTCTGGCCCAATGCATGTATTTATAGTGCTGTAGAAGAAGTTAATCAGGTCCACCATCAATGGATAAGCCCCTCTTTGGGTGGGTTAGCTCCCCTCTTGATGGGATAAGTTCCTCTTCTATAGGGATACATGAACCATCTGGAGGCGCTTCATACACGTCAAACAAGCTTCTAGAATGCTCTAGAAATGACCACAAGTAACTTTTTAAAGATGAAACTCGCGCCTTTTGACCTTTACAGGGGTACGCACCCACCCCTTTA
Source organism: Pinus tabuliformis (assembly GCA_031772625.1). Classification (NCBI taxonomy): domain Eukaryota; kingdom Viridiplantae; phylum Streptophyta; class Pinopsida; order Pinales; family Pinaceae; genus Pinus; species Pinus tabuliformis. The sequence goes on along the minus strand of CM062820.1, from coordinate 216,203,855 downwards.
CATACAGAGCGTACAAGTACGCAGGTATTGTGAACTTGGGTTGCGTACACGCAGGTAAGGCTGAGAGAAACTGCGTACCCAGAGATAATTGACTTTAAATGACTTTTCTCTCTTTCTTTGAGTTTGACATGGAAAGCAGAGGCATGAGACTTGCCAAGGAGGATAGTATGACAGTGGATGGAGCCATACTAACTGCAAATAGTCATGGTGACATTTTTTAGTGTAACAGATTGCCCCCTAAAGTGCGAAGCCTGTAGTAGATTAGGGTTTTATATGATCTAGGAAGGGTGAAGTACTTTATCATTTCAAGGAGTATCTTGCGGAGAGCCTGGTCAGAACCTGCAAATATTCAACACAAAATACATATATAAGATGATATCATCGCTGAGGTAGGCATTCCCATACTCAGATTGAAAACTTTAACTAACAATCTAACTATTGCTCTGATACAGGAATGATTTTGCAGTACATCACAATTATAGACTTTTGTAGACACAGTATGGACGCAGCCATCTGTTTATGATCAGTCTACTATATAATGAATACAAAACTCCTCGCAGCCTGGATGGTGGAAACTAGATCCAGGGTCTTCATTTCTACTTCCTGAATTGGTACGATTCTATCCATGTGAATAAATGAGTCGATGTCGAACATGGCAGAAACCACTTGATTACCAGTCGATGATGTAAACTGTTAACAAGTGTGAGAGAGACCACCAGTGATGTCAATGGTTCTCAAAGTACCCAGTACAATCCATGAAATGTGAATGAATGAGTTGATGTCGAACACGTCACGGAATCCTTTGATCGAAAGTCAATGATGTAAACTGTCGTCAAAGGCGAGAAACCTGCCATTGATGCATGCAGACCTCAAGGTACTGACGATCTCTAAGTCATCTTTCTAGATAATGTGCTGATGTCGATAGAAAGCGACCCGTTGCAGGCAAGCCCACAACACGAAATCATTGTTCAAGTTGAAGAAATGTTGCTGTAAGGACTGACTCAGGGATGGTCAAAATGGATGACAAGTATTTTGCATATGAATGGTTTATTTGCAGAGACCTCTTGAACACATAACGACACGACAGATGGCTTGGTGACGATTGACCCAAAGTTAATACCCAAAAACGGTTGAAGTCTTTCAAAGTGGTTTGATCAACTTTAAGGCAAAGGATTTCCCAACCCAGGTGAATGAAAAGTGTCGTGTTCAAGAGCGGTGATAAGGTTCTTCTGTAACAAAGGATAACAAATAGGTTCATTCTTCTCTCTTTTCCCCCACCATTTCTGGCAAGTACCTCTTTATTTTTTACAAGCTTGAGGAGGATAACATATGCTTGATTATAAGCTCATCCTTCGGATGAGTCCAACTTAGTTTAGATTCGGACCCTAATAAGGAGTGGTCCGTTCCTGTTTGTAATCGAACAGGTCCTTCACTGTGAAATTTTAACGAGTCCAGTATAGGAGAAACTCGGCGTTTTTCAATTTTAGAGAGTCTGAAAAAACTAAAGAAGACTCTAAGGTGAACTTTTTCGTAAATTTGTGTCTCCCAAGCCCGAAAAAGTATAAAATAATACTTGAGAGAACCGCTTGATCTTGCGACCAAAGAGTACTTTCATGTTTAGTGCCATTGACCTGAAAAGTAAAAAGCGATCAAGGACACGTCGTTTTATTTCCAATATCGAGTTTGAAACGACAAAAACCCGGCAATCTTTTCGTGTTTTTACGGTCAGAAAAGGGCTATAAGAGGACCGTCTTTTAATTCCGTTTTAACGAGTGTAAAAGAAACGCTCGGCAATCTTTTCATGTTTTAGGAGTCAGAAAAGGGCTTGAAAGATGACTCTGACGTGAAAAATGATAATTTACCCTAAAGTCCCTTTGTCCTGCACAAAAACAACACATTACTCATACCTGTTTAAGATGGGCAAAAATACATTGAAAAATATCCTTTCACGGTGAAAAATAAACAAACTTAGCATTCATTTATCCAAAAAACCTATAAAAAGACTTTTTACCATGTCATTTTTACCATTTTACTGTTGAAGGAGAGAAAAGGGCTTTTGACAAGAAACTTCCCGTGGACATTGCGGAGAATCCGACCGTCGGAATCGAGTGCCGTCTCTTTCAGGTATTTCACAACATCCTCCTCTTCAATTTCATCCATTTAGAATTTCATTTTAAGCTTTTATTTGATTTTTTAGAGGGTTTGGGGTTTTAGGATACGCTTTTCGGGGTACGCAGGTGCCCCATGGGCGACCTGCGTACCCCGACATTTTCGTTAATGGGAAAATGGTCGGAGTACGCAGCCCACCCTCAGAACAGCTACGTACCGCCGCTCTGTTTCTGAACGCGGGGTGCGTACTCCGCACAAAGCGGATTTTCAAACCCCAAACTCCAAATTTAACCAACCAAATTTTGTTTAATGAATTCTAATCATTGTTTTTTGGTGTGTAGATCACCCACCATGCTAGATTGGCATGAAAGAGAACACGAAGACGTCGATTTGGCCGCAATAGGTCATCAAACTTCCATTGATGCTTTAAAGGCATGCGGTCTCTACAAGTACTGGGCCATACCTGGCATGAGGGCCCAGGTGCCATTCTTAGAGTGGCTGGTTGAAAGGTGGAACATTCAGGATCAATGTTTCTACATCGGAGAGCACCAGCTCGAGATAGAGCCCTCCGACATATATTTTCTCACTAGCTTGCCTAACAGGGGCGAGCAACTGTCTCTATTCGGGACTAGGCCGGGTGGCCAATCCCTTGCTAGTCTCCGGCTAGAGTGGTGCAACAATCAAAACCAGGAGAAGGGGATAGAAATCAAATACATATCCCGACCTGAACTTATGGTAATTGCCTTTACGGTTACCAGACTTTGCGGCGCGGCCGCTTTGCACAATGCCACCGGGTCCCAAATGCGGATGGCTATAGATTGCTTCCGAGGCACCATTTTCAACTGGTGCGATGCTGTGTTGGCCAATATGAAGGGCCAACTGACTAGGGCAAAGAACGAACAATTGAAGACCTTTGGATATGGGCCTTTAGTTGTGAGCTTTGCCCTAGAGAGAGTTCCAATGCTGATCCCCCAGCATCTTACTGTTCCAGTTGGGCCTCCTCGGGAGCCTAAGTTGACGAGATGGGTTGCGGTAATGGCCCGGCATCCTGATGAGGGAGCGGCAGTTGTCCGATTTCCTGACGGTTACTTTCACTGGTTGGAGAACCAGGTCTTTGCGATTCAGGATTTTCCTTATGCCGGAATGGATTTTCGGAATGATCCGGACATGGTTCTTCCACAGGGAGAACAATGGGATGACAGAGGTACTTCATTTTTCACAAGTTTTTAAATTATCTAAATTATTATTATTATTATTATTATTTTTTTTTTTTTTTTTTTTTTTATATCGTCTCAAACTGACAGTAAAAATGTTCAAAATGCAGATGTAGGTCCACGGCGTCCGGCCAATCTCCGGGCTTTTGAGAGGAGACATCCAGTTGCACCGGCACCGGCCCCACAGGACGCGGCTGCAGAGACACTAGCTGAGTTGGAGCAGGATCTAGAGCGTCTGACGGCGGGTATACCAGAGACTACTATAGATGATATTCCTATCAGACTTCAGCGCTATGTAGTCGCAGTCCCGGGACCTTTTAGGAGGTTTTTGTGTAGAGTGGCCCGTGCAGTGGTGTCGTATAGGGAGCATCACCAGTGATTGGATGGTCACTTTGTAGACACATGTGACATTTTGGTTTTTTGTACTTATCATTTTTGCCGATCATAAGGTGTTTTAAACCTATGATCGAAGACGATGTATAGTTTTTGACACATTTCTATCTATATATATCATTATTACCGGCTTATTTTGTTAAACATGTGTGATGAAATGTTTATAAATTTACATTTATGACTGTTACAAATGTCTATTTAACATTCGAGACGCCATTGCATCTGCTAATGTGTTTAAAGACCTTGGAATATGCTGATATTCAATGTAATCAAATTCACGTTCCAAGAGACGCACCCTCAAAAACAATCTTAATAACACTGGATTTCTAATGGCATAGACTCTATTAAGCTGTAATACAACGAGTTCAGAATCTAACCTCACTATCAAACTCCGAATCCCAAATGAAATAGATTCAGATAATAACTCAATCACTGCACTGTATTCTGCAATGTTGTTTGTTGTTTGACCGAGGCTCACCCCATGCATAGAAACTAACTCGTCAGAGGGCGAATAGATAACCCAAGCTGCGGAAGAGATATTTCGTGTACTACGACAAGCACCATCAGCAAATCCAATGTACGTTTGGAGAGGCGTCGACATCTGCAATATCAAGAGTAAAACCAAGATAAGCCAGAATAACGACGAAAAACACACTCTCTAAACTAAGCACACTGTCTAAACTAATCACACAGTCTAAACTAAGCACACATAGCAACTAGAAAGAGAAAACTAACCTAACTAAAATCTCCATACCCATCATTTAAGCATAATACCTCTTTAGGTAAAGTCCATTTCTGGGTTTACCCAAAGAGTCCACGTCAAAGTCTACCAGCTCATAGGCCCCTTTTGCTAGCTTTCGCTTGACAATGTAGGGCCCATGCCACATAGGAACGAATTTTCCGGCACCTAACTTATCATTAGCTTGATCATATAATAACACTAGGTCTCCTTCCGAAAAATTTCGAGGAGTCACATTCCGGTCATACTGAGCTTTCATTCATTTCGCGTGAGTCTCGATTGCTAAAGCAGCTTCACGTCGAGTCTCATCTAATTTAGCTAAGTATAACAGACGCTTCTCCTCTTCGGAAGTAGCTGGGAGTAATTCGATGGCCATTTGCAATGACGGGATTTTGCATTTAATGGGCAGCACGGCTTCCAAACCATAAACTAGTTGGAAAGGAGTGAACCCTGTTGATGTTTTCACTGAGGTTCGGTATGCCCAAAGCGCTGAAAATAACATGTTGTGCCAATTCGAGCGATGAATACCAATGATCCGTCGGATCATGATAACTAGAACTTTGTTGATAGACTCAACCAGACCGTTTGCTTGGGGATAATAAGGAGTAGAACTATCGTGACGTAAACCAAGCTGGCCTGTAAGTTCTGTCATCATAATGTTTCGAAAATGGCGCCCATGGTCAGTGATTATCGCTTGTGGGACACCAAACCTAGCAATAATGTGATTGAATACGAAAATTGCTGCTGTCTTGCCGTCTGCCTCGAATGTAGGCATCGCCTCGGCCCACTTAGTAAAATAATCAACCGCAAGGATGATATACGCATGCCCCCTGCCGAGTGAGGGTTACAAGTAATAAAGTCGATACCCCATTTGGCGAATGGACCGACGGCAATTATAGGGTGGAGAGGAGCTGGTGGTGCGCGCATCTTGCGATCAAACACTTGACAGTTGTGGCATTTTCGGACCGCAATGATACAGTCTTTAAACATGGACGGCCAGAAATAGCCAGCACGCAACACCTTCTGAGCTGTGGCATACCCAGACATATGACCGCCACACGCTCCAGAGTGACAGTCATTCAAAACCCTTTTGCCTCTTCGTGAGTTAAGCAACGTCGAAAAACCAAGTCCACCCCACGGCGATAAAGAGTATCTCCAATTATTTTGTATTGTTGGGACTGGAATCGAATTTTCCGACGTTCCGTCTTAGAAGCTTCGGGCCGAAAGGATTGGGTTTGGAGATAGATAATTATATCCCCATACCACGGATCTAAAGTGCTGATAAGAAACAAAGATTCGTCCGCAATGGGATCCTCTGCCACTGTTTCCGTGTCAGCACGCGGGAAATCACACATTAACTCGGCAAAGACTAAGGATTTCTTAGACTTGGATTTCTCGAACTCCAAATCGAACTCCTGCAGGATAACGATCCATTTGGAGTACTTGCCCCCTAGCAATTGTTTAGTCAGAATATAGATCATAGGGTTGCAATCCGAAATCATTGTAGTTTTACGGAGAAGAATGTAGTGACGAAAACGCTGGACAGCTTGAACGGCTGCCAGTGCCAACTTTTCCACATGCGAGTACTTTAGCTCGGTTGGATTTAACGTCCGACTAAGGTAATATATCACATGTTCCGTTCCGAATTCATCTTCCTGAACTAAGACCATTCCAATGGTGGAGTGGGAGGCGGCGAGATACAAAAAGTAATCCTGGTTGTAGTTGGGGGGATGCAGCAACGGTGCATGGGTCAACGCGTGCTTAAGTGCATCAAAAGATTTCTGAGCTATCTCGTCCCAAGAGAATTGAGCATTTTGTTTTAACAACCGGATGAAACCCTTTGTAACCTCGGCGTAGTTAGGAATGAATCGACGTAAAAAGTTTGCTTTCCCCTGCAAACTTTGGAGTTGGCGCAGACTCGAAGGAGGAGGCAATGTGATGATAGCTTCTACCTTCGAGGGATCGACGCGGATACCGGTTTTTGAAACGACAAATCCTAGCAATCATCCCACTTCTATGTAGAAGACACATTTGTGTGGGTTCAACCGAATTTGATAATGCCGACACCTCATAAAAATAGCTCGTAAGTGGACAAGGTGATCAGCTTGATGTAAAGAATGAGCAGGCAAATCATCGAGGTACGGCTGCACAATGTGCTTGATGTCGTGAAACGCATAAGACATTTCCCGTTGGAAAGTGGCTCCGGCATTCTTAAGTCCAAAAGGTAATTTGCAATAAGCAAATGTCCCCCAAGGGCAAATGAAAGCCGTTTTTGGTTGATCGGCAGGTAGAATATTGATTTGGTTGTAACCGGAAAAACCGTCCATAAAGGAAAATATTTCACTGCCGGCACAATCATCAATTATTTGATCGATATAGGGCATGGGATAGTTGTCTTTTGGACAAGCACGATTTATATCCCTATAGTCGATGCATATTCTTATTGTTCCTTGTTTCTTGTTAACCGGAACAATATTCGATACCCAATCCGTTAACGGGATCGGATAAATGAAACCTGCTTTCAACAGCGTCTTGACTTTTGCTTTAATCGCAGCCGCTTTCCTAGGGTGTATCTGATGCAGACGTTGCCGAACGGGTTTAGCGTCCGGGTAAGTCTTGATCTCATGAACAACAATGGAGGGATCAATTCCTGGCATTTCCTCATAGGACCAGGCAAACACGTCGTGGAATTCTTGAAATAGGACCTTGTATGTTTGAATTTCGTCATCTGTACACGAGGCACCTATATGAATGTTCTCAATAATTCCGGCTTTGACTGAAATGTCAATGGCAATAGTTTGGGAAATATTTCCCAAATTCAACTCTGAATCAGGATGTTTCATGGGATTCTGAGCGTCCTTGACATATTCAGCTGTAAAGATTGATGAAAAATCATTTTCAAAGTCATCACTCTCAGGTAAAAACGAAGATCTATGATGGAGATCTTCCCATGGTAGATCGTCTACACTTAGGATTTCGCGAAGTTGTTCGTCAGATGACACAACTTCAGGAAACGCTATCCATTCTGAGGTTGATGTGAAAAGTGATTCTTCACCGACCACATTCATTTGGTCAATTTGGGTTGAACGCGAGTCGGTAAAAGACTGCACGGCCTCGTAAGCAATTTCATATGGACTCAAAGGCATAGCATCACCAAAAGAGTCTATCTCAGATTCAGATGGGACAATCCAAGGATCATCATAAATAATAGTGTCTGAAGTAATCATATGAATGAAAGCAAATGAAGGGTCTGCGTTGATTGGAGGAAAAGGAAAAGTTCCCAGTAAACCGGAATCTTTAACTAATCCTACACCAACATCCTTATAAGGGATAGTCGTTTTACCGACATGCTGGATACTCTCTGAAGAGGCTGGGTCGGATGAAAAGTAAGCCAGCTGATCTATTGTCACGATCTTGCCATTGTGTGGAAACTTTATAACTCTGAAGACCGATGACACGACCGCTGTCATAGCGTAAGACCAACTTCGACCCAAAAGAAGGTTGTAGTCTAGAGGGGCATCAACCACCTCCACATCCAGACTAACGGTTTTTCCTTCAACCCCTATGGGCAAATCCTGTAGAATGCCGAACGAATGGAACCCACGGCCGTCAAAGGCCTTAAGAATCGTCGGGGATTGGTTCAATGAAGGAGAACCAAGCGATCTCCAACATTGAATCGACATAATACATGTAGAAGCTCCTTCATCAATTACAGTCCGATGAATAGGCCTATTTTTTACTATCACTGGGATCTGGAAAGCCATCTGATGAGGGAGACGCGGTGTACTATTTTTTAGATCAAAGATTATCAGGTTCGGGTCTTGAATATCAACAGCTCCTATAGCTGACAAAAGTAATTTTCGTTGTGCTGGGCATGATTGCAGCACTTCTAAAGCCGACATTGCTGAGGGTGAAACAGCTAAGTCCTCAACAATGTTATAATTCTGAGCTGCTCTCACATGTGGATTGAAAGCAGACTTTCGAAGTATACCCTTGGCGGGCGGTTTGATTACCAAGTCCGGGTTAGGTTTCTCGATCTATAGTGGATCGGAACCGGGAGCTGAGGTTGATGGATTAGAATGAGAAGATTCTGCTTCTTTGCCATCAACAGGACTCTTACTACCATAATCTTGCGATCGAGTCGCAATCCGTACATGAGACATCATCAATATGGGTTCTTCACTGGCACTCGAGGAAGAACCTATCATCTTACTCTCCTGCTTTGGAAATGGATCTTTCAAAACAGCAGGAGTTGGGGAACCTTTAACGATTTTCACAACCTCTGCCCAATGAGGGCAATCTCTTGTGAAATGATCTTCTTCACAAATTAAACAAGGATAGCGAGGTTTGCGCTTCTCGTCATTAGATTTCGACTTCTCTTTTTTCTCCTTTGGAGCCTTGTCTGCTTTATCCTTCTTCTTGCCTTTCTTCTTACCACCGTTTTTTGATTTAGCCGTAGATGACTCTACAGCGTGAACGTCGGCGGTAATTTCAGGAGAAGACTCTCCTGTCGGGGAGTCTGGTAAGGTTATTACTGGAGAAGAATTCTTTGAGGATTTCTTCTTACTTTTAGTGTTCACCATACCAATCATGCCATCGGTAGCATGAGACCCCGAAGGAGCAGCAGCGATTTGATTCGACTTAGGAAGATTTGGGATCTTCTCGTGCAACGTACCCGACTGAGTGTAAACTAAGTCAAGGTACTGGGCTTGAGCAATGACTTGCTCCTCAGTAACTACTCCGGCCTTAGCTACATCTTCAGTAATCTTTGGTAATAATGATTTGACAAACCATTCAGCTAAGATTTGGTCCGGGATAAAAACTTTCACTAAACGTCTTCGACGTCTCCATTCATGGATATGATCAGAAATATCTGACCGGCAACTGAAAATGAGTTAGGAACGAGGTAGCTAACTGGCTAAAGTTATAAAAAGAGGCCTGTGGTAACTCAATGTACCACTTGGCCGTGAGACCAATGAGCGTACGCTGGAAAAGACGTAAACGGATCGAATCATCCGAGATAGAATTTGAAGCACACCAGAGCTGGTAAGTCATCACGTGATTTGATGGATCCTCTCCAGACTTACCTTCGAACTTGGGTATGTCACTGGGCAACTTATTTGGCATTGGTGGCCAGAACGGAAGATAATTTATTGGATCATTCGTTAGGCGCGTCAAGTCTGGTAAATCCAAAGTTGCGATAAATGGTAATTTCCGATTAGGATCCCTAAAACTTTGGGTCACAAGACCAGTCCCAGGAGGAGGATATCCAGGATAACTTGGAACAGGAATCGCATTCGGGATATTATATCCTCCTGGAAAACCAGGATTAACCGGACCGTACTGGGGTTGCTGAGGTTGTTGATAAGTGTACCCAGGATACGGTTGATACTGGTGAACCGGTTGTTGGACAGCAGGCCCGTATTGGTACTGTCCCTGGTACGGTTGATAAACGAATTGTGGTTGACTAGTGACAACCGTACTTAAACCAGGTTGTCCTACAGGCATCTGAACCGTAGTTTGAATCGTAGATCCAGACAATGGTAAAGATGTCTGAGGAGTAGTTGCAGAGACAGTAGAAACTGGAGCTGTCGATACTCCAGAAGCAAGTGTGGTGGAAGGAGCAGATGTTGCGGTAGTTGCAGCAGCCGTTGTTTGAGATGGAGTACTAGGTGCAATTGGCGGCTGAGTAACTACCGAAGTTACAGAAGTTTGAACATTAGACTGGACCGGTTGTTGGGATGGACCAGCAACTAAAGGTTGTCCAGCTTGAGATGACAACTGTATACTTGGCTGCAATACCTGTTGAACTTGCGATGGATCCCACACTATGTTCATTCCGGGGTATTGACCCATGACAGGTTGAGGATACTGAGATCCATAACTAGATTGAGGATAGGATTGATAACTGAAAGGCACAGTTCCCGTACCTTGAACATATGACTGACCTTGAGGTGGTTGATAACCTTGACTCGAGTATTGACCTTGAGGTTGATAACCTTGAGGTAAATACTGATACTGGGGTTGACCTTGACCCTGAGGTTGATACCCTTGAGGTAAATATTGATACTGAGGTTGACCCTGGGGTACATATTGAGGCTGGGGTTGACCTTGAGGAATGTATTGTACTATGGGTACATACTGTCCTTGAGGTTGCCCCCCAGACACAAGTTGTGTACCTTGAGGTTGCCCCCCAGGCGTTACTTGAGGCTGACCCCCAGGCGGTAATTGGCCACCTTGAGGTTGAGAACCGGGAACTGAACCTGACATCATATAAATGTCTCCTACACCCAACGGTCTATTACCATTGTTTCCAGCTAATAACCCATGTTCAACGGGTTGAGGAGATGCGCCCGCAAAAGTACCAGACAATGACTGATACCCAGAGGGAACAGAAGGACCGCCGTACAAGAAAGATTCAGGAGATTGAGTGAACACGGACGACTGACCAGACATATTTACAGGAGTATAAATACCTCCGGGTGGAAAAGGAGTTCGAGGTGGAGAAAAACTTATCCCTGAGTTGTCTAAATAATTGGTTAACGAAAGGTACCAAGTAGTACTTCTAGGAGGACTGTAAAAGATAGATTCACGCTCCCTTAGATCAATAGTAGGTTGATCTTCAAGGATAGATACGCCTAATTCTTCCTCTGGAGCAAGTTCTTCAATAGCTATCAAACCAGCAGGAAGATTTTCGGTGATGACTCTTTCTACCCTAGGTGAATCTGGTGCACTAGAAGTTGGAGTAACAGGTTCAGATACTTCAGGTTCTTCGCCTATATCACTAGTAGATGAAAAACTACCAGCAAGCTCAGAAACTGCAACTGCTTCAGGATTATAACCTGTTTCTAGACCTTGGTAATCTGGATGGACTACCAACGACGATTCTCCTTCTTCAGGTGAACCTACTTTATTGCCACTAGGAGTTACAAGGACCTTTAAACCTTCGTAATGACTTGGGACGTCTTGAGGAGGTTCACCCCGAAGTCTACGGGATTTCCTCAACAATTCGGCCACGGAAACAACCTCAGGAGACTTGCCCCGAAGTCGACGGGACTGTCTCGGTAATTCCGCCACAGTTAAAAACTTTTAACTACTGCACACGCAAACAAAGTAAAATCTCAAAGCAAACCACCTAAAGTCTCTAAAGAACCAAACAAATTTGAATCACACGCCTAAAGAATCTAGGGTGTCAAACCATGCATAAACAGTAGCCTTCCGGACCAAAAACACTAGTTGGAGATGAAACCTAACATCGTCGAATTCAGTACAGAAGTGGAGGGTGGAACAGTTACCTCGGCAACCTGCTTAATGAATAGACCGGCACAAGTTCCTCCACTTTAACCGTCTCGAGTGAAGTGAACCCCCCGGAAAATCCAAGTGAGTCTAGCCGATGTTTGCTCCAGGTACAGTGGGATCTTCCCTCCACCGTCACCTCGGTAGAATCCTAAAGATAATGGTCACTAAGGTTACCAACAGCAACAAATGCACCTGGGGGAACAGTCTACACTCCGACAGCACGCAAGGGCAGAGTATCAAGCTCAATCCCCTTGCTGGCTCCTTGACAATAATTCAAGGTTTACCGACAAGTGACCCCTCGCTCCTCGACAATGGTTAATCCGAGGTTTACCGTTTGTAATACGTGCGTGTCTGGCGTCGTTCCCAACGAGGGAGGATTGATCTCCTCACTGGTTCGGACACGAGCTCGTGCTTCTCCTTTAAGAGGAGCTTTCCCAGAGTATAAATGAAACAGCTGGATTTAATCTATCACAAGATAAGCTACTTGTTTGGTTTTGTTGTCTTGGAGAGTTAATTACTCTCCTACTCCAAGACACTAGCCTGATCTATATTGGTGTTTCAGAGCCCTAGTAAATAAAAAGTTACTAAATTGATTTTACTTTAAGCGTTAATTTTTATGGTTTTTCTTTAAGACAAAAGGTAGTGGAGATGAAACTGGTGATGTGTAGACTCGACTCTCAACCACTACAACGATGCACCTAAGATGATTTACACTACTTTCTTTTTTCAATGAAACTCCTAGCTAAGAGAGTTGAGAGAATGCAAATTTTATAGAAAACAACTTTCTTGGCAAAGACAATCAAAGAAACAATTCTTTTTATCTTTTCAAAGCACACAACTCATGACCACTAATTATCTCACGAAATTTCCTTTCTCTTCAAAAGACTACAAATGCTACCAAAGAAAACTTTTTCCAAAAGAATTTTTGTATTTTTCCTATATTAATAAAGCATATAAAACTATTTATCAAAAATCAAATTTAACAAATCTAAGAAAATCAAAGCAAATTCACTCACAAGCAAATCAAAGGGAAATTTACCTAAAAGTAAAACTAATGAGGACAAAAGCCTACAAAGTTAATTCCCAGATGTTTTACTCAGTCAAAATGTAACTAAGGATCAATCCATGCAGAATCATAAACTGATCAAAAAACAAAATCGAAATCTTTTTGTTCTTTTAAAAAAAAAAAAAAAATTCAAAGTTCAATCAATAAACTTTTTCGAGATTCGCAAAGAGAAGACACAAAGGTAGGTCTCTCACAAGGGTGAATTCTATGACAGGCCCGACTCCTAAGAGGGTTGAACAAAACCAGGGAGATCCAAAGTTTGACAACCTCTAACGCCAAAGTCACTACAGGACCAGTTAAAAATCAAACCCTAAGGCAAAATCCCTATGAATTCCACCAAAACTCTCGACACTAACGGAACAAGATCAGGTGAAGATCTCTGACAGCAAACCAATGGATCTGGGCAGTAAAGACAAATTAAAAACAAAATCTAAAGAGCAAAAAGCAAAAAATTGCAATTTTCTCAAATTTGACAGGGGTACGCAGGTGACCTGTTTACACAGGTGCGGGTACGCTCTGTGCACACAGTCGCAGTGCGTACAAGTACGCACTGTGCTGAACTCAAAGCCTGCGTATTGCTGGCAAAGCTAAGAAAAATGAAAATCTAAATTAACCCTAAGCTAACCCACCCAAATACATAGTCAGACAGCCAAAAATCAGAAAACAAGCGCTTTTTCTCAGACCAAAATATCAAATCAAAAAGAACTCAAACACATTCATGGAGTCCCCAGTGGAGTCGCCATTTTGTCACATGGAAAGAGTTGATAGTGCGGACACAACCAACCTCCCTAGAAGCCTAAGACTTTCTAGTGACAAACAAGACAAATAGGAGCAATCCTTCTCTAAATATGCATTTATACTATGAGAAATCAAGTGTTTTAGATCTTACCTGTAACCCAACGCTGTTCTAGTAGTCCAGCTTCATTGATCCGGATGAGCTCCTCCTTCTCTTCGAAACCTGCATTCACTAACAATCAAACGATTAAATAGCACCTGAATATCACATAAAATAAAACACATTTAACATATAGACCAAGGAGTATATGAAACAACTCATAAATAACAAATTGTTGAGAAGAATGGACTTATTTGTATTAAAAGGTAACAAAAGAAACCATTACAACCTGAGCCTTGGTGTTGTGCAAGTTCCTCCCAGGGTCCACAAGAGTCCTCCTTTACTCTGATTAGCTCACCCACTTCCAAATACAACAAGTAAAGATGGTAATCTCTCCTCACAAGCTTATACAAGGAAGTCCTAATTCCAGCAGCATCTACCCTTAGGAATGTTCAGCTTTCAACCTCTCCTCCCTCTGGCCCAATGCATGTATTTATAGTGCTGTAGAAGAAGTTAATCAAGTCCACCATCAATGGGATAAGCCCCTCTTTGGGTGGGTTAGCTCCCCTCTTGATGGGATAAGTTCCTCTTCTATAGGGATACATGAACCATCTGGAGGCGCTTCATACACGTCAAACAAGCTTCTAGAATGCTCTAGAAATGACCACAAGTAACATTTTAAAGATGAAACTCGCGCCTTTTGACCTTTACAGGGGTACGCACCCACCCCTTTACATACAGAGCATACAAGTACCCAGGTATTGTGAACTTGGGTTGCGTACACGCAGGTAAGGCTGAGAGAAACTGCGTACCCAGAGATAATTGACTTTAAATGACTTTTCTCTCTTTCTTTGAGTTTGACATGGAAAGCAGAGGCATGAGACTTGCCAAGGAGGATAGTATGACAGTGGATGGAGCCATACTAACTGCAAATAGTCATGGTGACATTTTTTAGTGTAACATAGACCATGGGTGAGTCTCAAAACCAACTTGACTATCTATCCAAACAAGGGGCTAAGACCCCTTTGACACCTATGTATCTGCGTGCTTCGCATCCACATATCATGGAGACTTTACATATTTTAGAAAAACTTTTACAAAATTGGCTTAAATTAACCCCAAAACTACCCATAGGGACCCTATCCCAACAATCACATTTGAATTCCAGATGAATATCTGAGAGCTATAATTGAAGTTACAACCAACCACTCCGTGAGAGGTTCGAGAGGAGTGTAGAGGAACTATCAAGGAAAGCATGGGAACTTTGGATACAACAGTCACATATTTCACATTGATATTCGATTAGGCCATGGAGTTATGGACGACTTTGCAGGAGGACCCAAACCTGCTGAAGTTAACAGAGATATATGGAAGACACAATGAAGGTTTGATGAAGTTAGGGCGACTGCACACACTTTGGCGCCAGTAAAACTGTTGGGTGTGGAGCTTGATTATCTTCTGTATTCAAAGGTTTCAGCCGGATGTATACCCCAGGAAGATTATACACCCCTCCATGCGCCGGGGGGGGGGGGGGGTGTGCGGGGGGGACTTGTCCCCCCTGCGGGGGTTCGGGGGCCAGTGGTCCCCTGGCAGGGGTTCGTGGGCAGCGCCCCTAAAACTAAAAATAGATGTAAAATTGCCTTGTAAAAGTCTAGTAATTTCTCATCAATCTGGGCCGTTCATTAGGCGGATGATCTTACGGTAGAAGTTATGTTTAATTTAGGGTTTTTTTCCCTAGAAGGCAACTCCTCACTATATATGAGGGAATTGTATTGCGTCTATGTCGATCTGTATTTTGAGTGAGGAAGAGAGAGGATATTGAGAGCGAACAGGGTGTTACAGCGGATCTACTGTAGGTTGTATCTCTTCAGTTTGCTGGATAATATAATAAAAGAAGGACTGGCTGTTTCTCCGTGGATGTAGCCCAAAATGGGTGAACCACGTATATCTATGTCTCTCTTGTTTTATGCGTTTTTTGTGTTTATATTTCTGAAATATTTTATGTGTTCCATTGCTTTGTAATATATAATTTTCTAACAACTGGTATCAGAGCTGAAGGTCTATTTGGTTGATAAACTCGTAGGAGAGAGAAGGGTTCTTGGTTCGAGTGGGAGAAATGGTGGAAGATGGTAGGTTTAGGGTCGAAAAATTTAACGGCCAAAACTACCAGCTGTGGAAGATGTAGATGGAAGATTATCTATATCAGAGAGATCTGTACCTACCATTGAGCGGAAAGACAAAGAAGCTGACGAGTATGACAGACACAAAATAGAACATTCTCGATAGAAAGGCACTTGGAACAATATGGCTCTGCCTAGCGGCATCGGTGGCGTTTAATATTTCAAAGGAAACGAAAACGGAGGGTTTAATGTCAGCATTGGCCAAACTATATGAAAAACCCTCCGCCTCAAATAAGGTATTTCTTATGAAGCGTTTATTTAATATGAAGATGTCAGAAAGTGGATCTATTGCAGACCATTTAAATGATTTTAATATAGTTACAAGTCAGTTATGTTCTATAGGGGTAAATTTTGATGATGAAGTTAGGGCTCTGTTATTTCTGTGCTCATTGCCAGAATGTTGGAATGGCTTCGTTATGGCCATTAGTAACTCTATCTCTGGATCTAGTACTTTAAAGTTTGATGATGTTGTCGGTGCAATCCTTAGCGAGGAAATGCAACGGAAAAGCTCCGGTGAGACATCAGGTAATGTTTTGACTGCAGAGACTAGGGGAAGAAAAATGGAAAGAGGAAAGAGCCTAGGATATCGTAGTAAGTCAAGAAAAGGCATATCCAAGTCCAGATCAGGGATAGTGTGCTAGAAATGCGGGAAGAAAGGACACCTGAAGAAACACTGCAAGTCTCGGAAGGGAAAACAAGGAGACGTGCAACAAGAAACTAATCATGAATCGAATATAACAGGTGATGTGTTGCAATATGCTTTGATTCTTTCATTAGAAAATATTATTGATTCCTGGGTGGTATATTTAGGGGCCTCATTCCATGCCACACCTGATAAGAAACATTTTCATGATTATGTTCAAGGAGATTTTGGACAGGTTCAATTGGGTGATGATAAACCCTGTAAAATCATTGGAATGGGTAGAGTTCTCATAAAACAACAGAATGGAAATCAATGGCTATTGAAGGAGGTAAGGCATGTTCTAGATCTGAAGAAAAATCTGATTTCAACAGGGCAGTTGGGAGGTGAAGGTTGTGTAAGTACTTTCACAGACAAAACTTGGAAGGTCACTAAAGGGTCCTTGGTAATAGTGAAAGGAGGTACATTGTATTTATGCAATGGTATTTCTAATTTTGTTAATGCTTTAACCTCTATAGGAGAAGATATGACATTGTGGCATCATAGGCTCGGGCACATGAGTTAGAAGGGGATGTAGTTTTTTCACTCAAGAAATTTGTTGCCAGGTTTGAAACATGTTGATTTAAAATTCTGTGAAAATTGTGTTTATGGAAAATAGAAGAGAGTCAGATTCCTTAGAGTTGGGAAAGAAAAGAAAAGCGAAAAATTAGAGCTTGTGCATACTGATGTATGGGGACCTTCTCAAGTATCATCTCTTGGTGGCTCTCATTATTATGTTACTTTTATTGATGATGCAACCAGAAAAACTTGGATTTATTGTATTCGAAATAAATCTGATGTATTTGATACTTTCAAGAAATGGAAAACTTTGGTTGAAAATGAGACAGGAAAGAAATTGAAGTGTCTCAGATCAGACAATGGAGGTGAATATTGCAGCAAAGAGTTTGATAAGTACTATTCAGAGCATGGAATTCGCAGAGAGAAGATAGTTCCAAGAACACCACAAGAAAATGGTGTGTCAGAAAGGATGAACAGAACAATCATGGAGTATGCAAGGTGCATGAGATTGCATGCAGGATTGCTTTTACAATTTTGAGCAGATGTTGTAGATACTGCTGTTTATCTAATAAATAGAGGGCCTTCAAGTTCCTTGGATGGTGGTGTTCCAGAGGAGGCATGGATAGGTAAAAAGGTAAACTACTCTTTTTTAAAGACTTTTGGTTGTGAAGCCTTTGTCTACATTAACAAAGAAAATAGAACAAAGCTTGAGGCAAAATCAAATAAATGTACCTTTAATGGATATGGTGTTAATGATTTTGGTTATCGCTTACATGATTATGAAAATCATAAAATCATTAGGAGCAGAGATGTAATATTCAATAAAAAGGTCTTGTATAAGACTCAGTTGCAGGAAAAGAAACATGAAAAAGAAAACAGAGAATACACAGTGCTTGACACAATCACTGGAAAAGTGATGGTGCCTAAAAATCATAATGATCAACAGCTAGAACAACAACCACAACAGCAACAAGCACCTCAAACACCTGAAAGTGGTGTTAGAATATCTACCAGGATAAGTATACCCCATGAACGATACTCTCTTTCATTATATTATGTTGGGTCCCTATAATACTAGTGATTACCCCATTACTATTGTAGTTATACCCCTTATTTATATTGTTGTGCCCCCATTGCCCCCATATTGTTATTTTGTGCCCATAGAATCCCTCTATTGTTATTTTTGTGGCTTTATATTATTATTGTTAGGTTGGCTGGATTATATTGTGACTCCTTAGACTCCTATATATAGAAAGGAGGTTTTGTCATTTGTATCATCCAAGAATTGTTCATTTATGTAATGTAAAGGAGGTTGCCCCCTCGAAGAGGCTGAATTCTAAGGCGTTGATCTATCTTTTCTATCTTTTCTTGAGCTGGTTTCATAACATTTGGTATCAGAGCTTTGGGTTCTAGGGTTTCGCTACTCCAAACAGGTCATCGTGGCATTTTCGCTATAACTTTTTTTCTGTGACGTTTCAGAAGTTGCAAAAAAAAACCCATTTGAGAAGAAATCGTGCTGAACCTTGGGTCCAAATTTCAGAGCTTTTCACGCGATAGTTTCGGAGATATGATCTGAGGAAGTTGGTCTTTTTGCAGACTCTTGAATTACACTCAAAACAGGTGACCTGGGGAAAATCGTCATAACTTTCTTTCTGAGCATCGGATTGAAATTTCGTAAGAAGTTACAAAAAGAGGACGGACTGTAGTTTTCTTTTATATATTTTTCAGAGTCAAAAGTTGAAACAGTGAAACGTGGAACTTCATACAAGTTCGCTCTACTGAACTAGTCTATAATCAGGTCACTGCGGGAGATTGTGCATAACTCTTTCTTGGAGAATCCAATTTGGATCAGACTAGTGGCATTGTAAAGAGGACATAGAAGGCTACTATAGGTCACAATTTTAGAACTGGATGATTTGAAATTATAGAGATACATCAGATTCAATATCAGGCTTCTACAAAGTAGAAAAAGGTGTGTAGTTTTTTTTTTAATTTTTGCATAAGCTTGGTTTGAAGGAATTCAAAGGGCATAGTAAAGCATTATTATCGGTAACTGATGCCCCGAGGAAAGAAAATGCAAACACCTAGTAAGGAACCTGAAAGCTCTAGCATGACTCATGAAGAAGAGGAAGAAATGCTACATGATATATCAAAATTACAAGAACAAGTGCAACAAATGTCACGCTCACAAAAGCTAACAGATGCTAAGATAAATGGCGTGGAATCTAAGATAAAGGGCATGGAAGCTAAGATGGATGATTTGAAGACAGATTTGAGGATAGATTTGAAGACAGACATGGCAGATTTGAAGACAGATTTGACAAATTTTCTACAAGAAATACTTACTAATGGTGAAAAGGTTGTAAAGGAAACTCATGATGTGAACAAAAGAAATGTTAATCATGATTCCATAGACTCTAATGTTGGATCGAAGACCCACCATATTCCAAAAATCGATATGAGGAAGTTTGATGGCAAGGATCCCACCACATGGATATTACAGATGGAGCAGTTCTTCGATCTCAATAATGTGCAAAACACACAAAAGGTACGTATGGCAACTTTATATTTGGAACCAAATCAGTTTGTATGGTATCAATGGCTTTACTTTCGTAAACAATTTATCACTTGGGCAATTTTTACGGAAGAATTGATAGCACATTATGAGGATACAAAAAGCAACACTTTTTTTAGCCAATTGATAAGTCTCAAACAAAAGGGTTCAATAATGGAGCACATTGAGGAGTTCCAAAAATTGAACATAAGGGTAAAAGATATTCCAGAGGAGCATAGGATTGATGTGTTCATAGGGTCTTTAAAAGATAATATCCAACATGATGTTCGACTTTGGGAACCTGATTCATTAGAGAAGGCATTCAGGTTAGCAAGAAAAATGGAAAGCAAAATTATGGCAACCAGGAAGCATACCACTCACAACTATAAAGACGGAAGTGTTGTTGCCCCTAGTCTTCCACAACCTATAAGGTTGACACCACAACAATTGGAAGAAAAAAG
The DNA here is from genome assembly GCA_031772625.1 of Pinus tabuliformis. Lineage (NCBI taxonomy): Eukaryota > Viridiplantae > Streptophyta > Pinopsida > Pinales > Pinaceae > Pinus > Pinus tabuliformis. The sequence goes on along the minus strand of CM062820.1, from coordinate 216,183,807 downwards.
AGCAAAAGGGCTTTGTTACAGTTGTGATAGCAAATACACTAAAGGTCATAAGTGTGCTGAGAAGAAATTATTCTACATAGATTGTGAAGAGGAAGAAGAAAAGGAGCAAGAAAGGTCAAAAGAAGAGGATATACTCCAGGAACAAAGCCTAGATGAAGAACAAATAAATCCGACCATATCTTGTAATGCATTGGCAGGAATTACCACTCCTCAAACCATCAAGATAGAAGGACAAATCAAGAAGAAAAAGGTAATAGTGTTGATTGATTCAGGAAGCACCCACAATTTTATTCATTGTAGGGTAGCAAAAGAATTGAATTGCTTCCTATATCCAGCACCAGAGTGTCAAGTGATGATTGCAAATGGAGGAACAATAAATTGCTCTGGAAAGTGCCATAATATCAAGCTATCCATGGGAGAATATGTATTGACTAGCCCAATGCTTTCCATTCCAATGGGAGGTGCTGATGTTGTACTAGGAGTCCAATGGCTACAATCCTTGGGTACAATAGCTTTTAATTTTCAAGAACTTTTCATCAAATTTTCTACGGAAGGAAAGGAAGTTGAATTAAGGGGTATTGCAGGGAAACCAGGAAAGATAATCAGCTCTAATGGTATGACAAAGCTTCTAAAAAAGGAGCAAAGGGGTGTAATTGCACAATTATGTTCGCTAGATGTTTCCACATTAGAATCATCTATTTCTCCAGATCTCCAAAAAGTCCTGGACAATCATTCCAAGGTATTTGAGACTCCCAAAGGTCTCCCACCTATGCGTGATCATGATCATGCTATTCATCTGATTCCAGGAAGTGTTCCTCCAAACATCAGGCCGTACAGATATCCCTATGTCCAAAAAAGTGAAATTGAACGTATGGTTGCAGAAATGCTAGAGGCTGGTATAATTCAACCGAGTCAAAGTTCTTTCTCTGCTCCAGTAGTATTGGTGCACAAGAAGGATGGATCATGGCGCATGTGTCCGGATTATAGGGAGCTCAACAAGCTCACTATTAAAGATAAGTTCCCCATTCCTGTCATTGATGAATTACTGGATGAATTGCATGGATCAATTTACTTCACCAAGTTGGATCTTCGTTCAGGATATCATCAAATCAGAATGAAGATTGAAGACATTCCAAAAACGGCATTTAGAACTCATGAGGGTCATTATGAATTTTTGGTCATGCCTTTTGGCCTTACCAATGCACCTTCAACATTTCAAGGTTTGATGAATTCAATTTTCAAACCATTCCTTAGAAAATTTGTGTTAGTATTTTTTGATGATATACTAATCTACAACAAGTCTTGGAAGGATCATGTTGAACATGTTGACAGGGTGCTACAACTATTGGAGGAGAAACAATTATATGCAAAAAGATCCAAATGTTTCTTTGGAGTCCAGGAGGTGGAATATTTGGGTCATATTGTATCTCATGAAGGAGTTAAGGTAGACCCTAGCAAAATTAAAGCCATTAAGGAATGGAAAATCCCCACATCCATAAAGCATTTGCAAGGATTTCTTGGGTTGACAGGGTATTATCGCAAGTTTGTTAAGAATTATGGGAGAATAGCAGCACCTCTAACAACATTATTGAAGAAAGATGCATTTTCATGGACTCCAGAAGCAACAAAGGCCTTTGAACATCTTAAAGAGGCAATGTGCCAAGCACCGGTCTTAGCTACACCGGACTTCACAAAAACCTTTATTGTGGAATGTGATGCTTCAGGAAATGGAATTGGTGCTGTTCTAATGCAAGATGAAAGACCCATTGCTTTTGAAAGTCGTCCAATCAAGGGAAAGTTTTTAAGCAAAGCTATTTATGAGAAGGAAATGTTGGCAATACTCCATGCACTTAAGAAATGGCGACCCTACCTAATGGGAAGACACTTCAAGGTAAAAACGGATCATGATAGCCTTAAATACTTTTTAGAACAAAGATTATCCTCTGAAGAGCAACAAAAGTGGGTCACAAAGATGTTGGGTTATGACTTTGAAATCATCTACAAAAAAGGGAAGCAAAATGTGGTGGCAGATGCACTCTCAAGAAAGGATGAGGATGTGGAAGCATTGTTGTGTGCCATTTCTATTATCCAACCAGATTGGATAAATGAAGCAAGGGAGGAATGGAAGAATGACGAAGAAGTGTGGGCACTTATTCGAAAGCTACAACAAGATTCCAGTACATCTGATACATTTAGCTGGAAAAATGATTCGTTATGGTACAAAGATCGCTTAACCTCTGTAAGAATTCCCAGCTAAAACAAAAGATTCTTATGGAATTGCACACTTCTCCCTTAGGAGGGCACTCAGGATTTTTAAAAACTTACCACAGGGTTAAGAAGGAATTTTTTTGGGATGGCCTTAAATCAGATATTCAAAAGTTTGTGGCAGAATGTTTGGTTTGCCAACAAAATAAAGTTGAAACAATTAAGACACCGGGTCTATTACAACCTTTATCCATTCCAAGCCAACGTTGGGAGGAGGTTTCAATGGATTTTATCACAGGTTTACCCAAGTCTGAGGGAAAGAGTGTCATCATGGTGGTAGTTGACAGACTTACCAAGTATGCACACTTTTGTGCATTATCACATCCATTTAAAGCCAGTACAGTTTCTACTGCATTTATGGAAACAATTCAAAAGCTACATGGAAACCCAAAGATTATTGTAAGTGACAGAGATCCCATTTTCACTGGAAATTTTTGGACAGAATTATTTTCTTGTCTTGGTACTCAGTTAGCTCATAGCTCATCTTATCATCCTCAATCTGATGGGCAAACTGAGATAGTAAACAAATGTTTGGAAGGATATCTTCGTTGCTTTGTATCTGATAAACAGACACAATGGGTCAAATGGTTGCCTCTGGCTGAATGGTGGTATAACACTTCCTTTCATACAACAACAAAAATGACCCCATTTATGGCACTTTATGGGTATCAACCACCATCCATCACATCATATTTAAGAGAAAATTCTAAGGTTCAGGCAGTGGAACATCACATCGAACATCAACAACAAGTCCTCCAACTCTTAAAGGATAACCTCGTGTTGGCACAGAATAGAATGAAACAACAGGCAGATCAACATCGCAGTGAAAGAAGTTTTGATGTAGGTGATTGGGTATTCCTACGGCTACAACCATATAAGCAAATGTCCCTCAAGCAAGCTAAGAAGGATAATAAATTATCACCAAAGTATTATGGTCCGTACAAGGTGTTGCAAAAGATTGGTACTATGGCATACAAATTGGAGCTTCCTGCAGCTTCTCGATTGCACCCAGTTTTCCATGTTTCATGCTTAAAGAAGGTTATAGGCGACAAGCTCCCAGTTCAAACAATATTGCCAGAACTTGACGAGGAAGGAAAAATTATATTGGAACCGGAAGCAGTTATAGAAACAAGAACTCGACAGCTACGAAATCGATCAATTTCAGAGTACCTTATCAAGTGGAAGAACTTATCCGCTGAAGATTCCACATGGGAGGATGAGAATTTTATGCAGAAGTATCCAGAACTACTCAAGCGTTGAGGACAACACTTTTTTGAAGGAGAGGGGCATGTTGGGTCCCTATAATACTAGTGTTTACCCCATTACTATTGTAGTTATACCCCTTATTTATATTGTTGTGCCCCCATTGCCCCCATATTGTTATTAATGTGCCCATAGAATCCCTCTATTGTTATTTTTGTGGCTTTATATTATTATTGTTAGGTCGGTTGGATTATATTGTGACTCCTTAGACTCCTATATATAGAAAGGAGGTTTTGTCATTTGTATCATCCAAGAATTGTTCATTTATGTAATGTAAAGGAGGTTTCCCCCTCGAAGAGGCTGAATTCTAAGGCGTTGATCTATCTATCTTTTCTTGAGCTGGTTTCATAACATATTATGTATTGTTGACTAATTCTGGTGACCCAGAATGTTATGAAGAAGCAGTGCAGGTAGAAACCAAGAAGAAGTGGGAGTAAGCCATGAAAGAAGAGATGGACTCCTTATCACATAACTAGACTTGGGACTTAGTCAGGTTTCCTGCAGGTAAAACAACATTGCAGAATAAATGGGTTTACAAGTTGAAGGAAGAATATGGAGGTAGAAAAAGGTATAAAGCTAGACTTGTGGTGAAAGGGTTTGCATAGAAAAAAGGTATAGACTTTGATGAGATATTTTCTCCTATTGTGAAAATGACTTCAATCAGAACTATTCTAAGTCTAGTAGCTGTTGAAGATTTACATCTTGAGCAATTAGATGTAAAGACAACCTTTCTCCATGGGGATTTGGAGGAAGAGATATATATGCAACAGCCACAAGGATATGAGGTAAAAGGGAAGGAGAAACTAGTGTGCAGGTTGAAGAAGAGCTTGTATGGCTTAAAATAGGCTCCAAGGCAGTGGTATCTAAAATTTGACAGGTTTATGTCTGAACAAGGTTATACTAGATGTCACTCTGACCATTGTGTTTATCTCAAAAGGCAAAATGATGGCAGCTATATTATATTGTTATTGTATGTAGATGACATGCTTGTTGTAGGTTCTAACATGCAGGAAATAAATGTGCTCAAAAGGAAATTGGCAAACTCATTTGCAATGAAGGATTTGGGTGCTGCAAAACAAATCCTTGGTATGAGAATAACTAGAGATAGGAAGAATCACAAATTAACATTGCCTCAAAGTGAGTACATAGAAAAGGTGTTGAAAAGGTTTAATATGCAGAATGCAAAACTAGTTAGTATACCTTTGGCCAACCATTTCAAATTAAGTAAGGAGACGTGTCCCAAGACTCAGGAAGAAATGGCTCATATGTCTAAAGTTCCATATGCATCAGCAGTTGGAAGCTTAATGTATGCAATGGTCTGCACAAGGCCTGATATTGCACATGCAGTGGGAGTTGTAAGCAGGTACATGAACAATCCAAGAAAAGAACATTGGATGGCAGTGAAGTGGATTCTCAGGTATTTGAGAGGTACCACAAATCAAGCATTATGCTTTGGTGGTTCAAACATTGCTCTACAAGGATATGTTGATGCAGATATGGCAGGTGATAGAGATAATAGGAGGAGCACTATAGGATACGTATTTATTGTAGGTGGAATAACTGTCAGTTGGGTTTCAAAAATCCAAAGTGTTGTTGCACTTTCAACAACAGAAGCAGAGTATGTTGCTGCTACAGAGGCTAGTAAAGAAATGATTTGGTTACAAAGGTTTCTGGATGAATTGGGTAAGAAGCAGGAGTTGGGCAGGTTATACAATGATAGCCAGAGTGCCATACATCTTGCAAAGAACTCTGCATTTCATTCCAAGACTAAACATATACATCTCAAGTACCATTTCATACGGTCAACATTGGAAGATGGATAGTTGAAGTTGGAAAAGATACACACTAGCTAGAGTCCTGCAGATATGCTAACAAAAGTTGTAACCAGGGAGAAACTGAGAATCTGCTCAGTTTCAATTAGTCTTCAAGTATGATGAAGAAGATGGGAAACAACCAGGTCCAAAGTGGAGCCATTGTCTAGCAAATGAAGCAACGGTGGAGTTTCTATAATTAGTCTCCATGTGGGAGATTGTTGGGTTTGGAGCCTGATTATCTTCTGTATTCAAAGGTTTCAGCCAGATGTATACCCTCCACACGGGGGGGACTTGTCCCCCCCTGCGAGGGTCCGGGGGCCAGCGGTCTCCCGGTGGGGGTTCGGGGGCAACACCCTCGAAGCTAAAAATAGATGTAAAATTGCCTTGTAAGAGTCTAGTAATTTCTAGTCAATCTGGGTCGTTCATTAGGCGGATGATCTGATGGTAGAAGTTATGTTTAATTTAGGGTTTTTTGCCCTAGAAGGAAACCCCTCACTATATATGAGGGAATTGTATTGCGTCTATGTAGATATGTATTCTAAGTGAGGAAGAGAGAGGATATTGAGAGCGAAGAGGGTGTTACAGCGGATCTGCTGTAGGTTGTATCTCTTTAGTTTGCTGGATAATATAGTAAAAGAAGGACTGGTTGTTTCTCTGCGGACGTAGACCAAACTGGGTGAACCACATATATCTGTGTCTCTCTTGTTTTATGCATTTTCTGTGTTTATATTTCTGCAATATTTTATGTGTTCCATTGCTCTGTAATATATAATTTCCTAACACAAACACCTCACGCGATTGAAGGAAGGTACACAACTACAATCACAAATCAAAGAGCTATAGAGGAAAGAGGGCCTTCTCAAAGGCAGAATCTAGCCATGGATAGAGGAAGCCTATCAGCTTACTCTATCAATTCAGGAGAAGTTAAAGACACTTCAGTAGACATAGAAAATGATGCGCCTAGTAGTCGAAGGTCAGACGACATAAGAACTAGTAGAGGAAGTGCAACAGGTCACGTTACGGGGTTCTGCTGGCGTAGCAGCATTTTAGGTCGAGTTCAGTGACCTCCATAATAAGGTCGAGGTGGAAGCAGAGTGACTTGAGGGCGAGTCACCATATTTGTGTTGGAGGCTTGTTGGGATAGGGCCCCCAGGGTCAATCCTTGGGTTAGTTTAACCAATTTTTGAGAACAATTTTGTAAAGAAAGTAAAGTCTCTGCGAAATGTGGATTGGGGGCGCGCAACTAAGTAGGATTCAAAGGGGCTTTAGCCATTTTTTGGGTAAGTGCTAGGCCAATTTTGAGACTCACCCATAGGCCACAGGCCATGGTATTGTAAGTAAAAATGCTATATATATTTCAGTAATAATGAGTCTAGAGAGAATAACTAAGATAGAAGATTATTGTTTTGGGCAAGTGCTAAGGCAAGAAAGTTTTGTTTCTTGTACTAAGGTGAAAGAAAGGCTCCTATAGCTGAGTGTGTGGAGACCTTGGAAAGTCCATAGCTAAGTGCGCGGCCCCCTACAGCTGGGTATGCAGGGTGGAAGAGTCTGTAATTGAACACTGAAATCTAATAAAGACTGATTTTGGAACAATTATCTTGCCTCTATGTTTTATTCTTATTTTTGTTAAATTTATGCATTATGGCTTGATGATTTTATTCTGTGAAGTAATGTATGAACTAAGTAATAATCTATTTCCATGAAGATAATGATTAAATATGTTATGATTCCTATTGAATCAGGTAGATCTGCGCGAAGGCAGATCTAGGGTTACTATTTGGTGCGCGAAAGTGGACAATCTACTTCTCTTAGGGTTGTAAGCTCTAATTGCAGACCTTCATGAAGGTCTAAGAGCTATTTTATTAGAGTTGTAGTAGCAGACCATAGAAAGACATAGATATGCGTGAAGGCATATCTGAGTGACAAGGGATTAAGATCACTTATTATACGTCTCTAGATGCAGAAACCTGGTTCTAACATTCCCCAATACTGCTTCGGGTGAGACTGCAACCTATGTTGTTGGGCATGGAATACCCCCAAGGTATGTTTTGGGGATTAAAGCCCAAGTTTTGACCAAATCTTGTTGTAAAAGCTCCATGAATTACGGGCGCAGGGTGCGAAAGTATGATAGAGTCACAGTGTTGTCTGCCCTAGTTTTGTAATGTAATATCAGTTGGATAGACCTACCCATGGTTCGCGGACCATGGGATTGTATAAATAGAGCAAGGCTATAAGTGTAAAAGATAACTAAGGAATAACGAAGAGAATAGAAGAATGAGAAGTCTAAGTGGTTGAGTCGAAGTGTAAAGTGTGTCTATGGGTCGTAGAGTAGGAGAAGGCTCTGCCACTAAGTATGCAAAGGCCTAGTAGTCTTCAGCTGAGTGCATGGACCCCTGCAACTAAGTGCGCAGGGTGGGTCAAGTCTATAACCATTGGAGAATCAATAAAGTGGTTTTGCTATAATTTTGTGTATCTTTTCCTAGTTTAATGGATGATTGGATATAATTTGCAAATATACTGTTTATTTACTTCACGAACCTGTATGAATGTTTTGTATTGTTAAGTATAACTTAAGACATTTAAGTAGGAAAAGGTGTTTAAATAATACTAGAAGATAAATAAGATTTGAGGTAATAACACAAAGTGCGGCACAACCCTTGGTTAGGGTTGTGCCAAGGCAGGGTATCAGGTTACGAGGAATGGAAGGTGCGCAAATCCATCTGCACGAAGGAATAAATAAAGGACCAGTCAAACCTCTCAGACATCTCAAGGGTGTGGAAACCTGGTTCTAGCACCCTCCCATACTACTTTGGGTGAGACCTCAGTCCGCGCTCTACGGACTATTGCCGAAAGGGCCAGTAATACTGGGATTTGTTTGGCTAATTAACTCTGAACTTGGGTCAGGCCCCATCAAGCTAGCAAATGGTTCCGTTGCTAGGACCGGGATCTGCATAGAGATGTCTGATGTCATATCACTTGAACCTGACAAAGAAATGAATTGAAGAGTGGTTGGATAGAAAGATTCACGAGTTCGTGGTGTAGGAAAATAGGAACCCACAATTATCAAAGGAAGAGTGGTTAGATTGCTACTTGTGTATGGATATCCATGAAATTTTCTTTGCATCCTTCCCTACTGTTACAGGGAAAAGTGTCTATATAGAACTGTTAATCCCACTAAGGCGGGTAGCTACCTTAGAAACAAACAAAGTAAAACTACTTTCGTTTTCCTTTATGAAAGATAGATGAGAGAAGAATAAAGGAGACCAACCTCTGTCTTGCGCTTGGCTCCTTGCTCGATTCCTCTCTCTTTTGATAGTCCTTTGCTACTTGATTTCTGTATACCCAGCTTCACAGAGTACCTGTAGAATCAAATCAGCATAACACTATACAAGAACATGGATCTACTATCATAAACAATCTAGGATCAGATGTAAATTGACCATACAAATGCATAAAACATAAATGACACAAGAGTATGGAGGAAAACTTGAATAGCTTTATTGATAATCAAGAAAGAGCCAAGAGAGTTACAACCAGTTGTTCTAACCCAGCATCATCCTCTCAGCAAGTAAGCCCTTCTTCACCTCATGCAAAGCTTAGATCACCCAACACTATGATGTTGCCTCAAGAAACCAACAGAAATTCCTTACAAGATGCAAAATTCCAGCCTCTGGATCTCTGGGATGAGGGATCCATATATAGATGTCTGTAAGGGAGATGAGTCAGCTTGTGATTTGATTAGTGTCTTCCCTCTGATAGTTCTTGCTTCCACTTGGAGATTGATGATCTCTTACTCATCCTTGGTCGAATTCAGAGAGGCAAGTGTCATAGGAGAAGTTTCTGGAAGATTCCATGCTTCTCCACCTCGCGGATTGACACTGCCATTTGTCTCTTCTCATCCATCACACCCCATAGAAGGGATTTTTGAAATGCAACGCACCCACTGAGTGTACTTAGTTGAGATGCAATGCACTTTGCCTATGGAGCAGGTGAAATGATCCTGTTTTGACCAGTTCTGAGTAGTTTTTCATGGAGAACTTCTGGGAGAAGCTGTAATTAGTTTATCTTGTTCCTTTAGGGGTTGGAACAACACTTTTAGGGACTTAGGAGCCCTTGGTTTATGGAAATTTTATGCTTGGGGTTGTAGTGCCCAAAAATGTCTATAACAATTGCCCCCTAAAGCATGAGATCGTTAATATTTTTGATGTCGGGTGAAATGCTTTATCATGAGGATCTGAAGTTCTTTCAAGCTGGAAGGAGACCTGTAATAAGATACAATACAATACATTATCTTCATAATATTTTCATGATCTAGCTGAGGCGGGCATTCCCATGCTCAACTTTATAAATTCATTTTCATGTACATAGGACAGACAATCGTCTGAGTGTAGACTGATGATTTTGGTAGAGCCATCATCCCTTTGATTGGATGATTATCTGTGCAACAATGATGTACATTTGATGTCTTTATTTTCCTGAATATATATCGTAGCCCAGATGGATGAAACTAGATCCGGGGTCTTCAGTCTCATTCGATCTTCACTCAAAGTACAAGTCGATCCATGTGAGAGATGTTCTTGAGTCGAACATGGAAAGACATCGCCTGATTACCAGCCAAATGAGGTAAGCTATTAACAGGCGCGAGAGGAATCACTGATAATGATAATGACCCTCAAGGTATTGCAGTATAATTCACGTGGTGTGAATAAAGGACTTGGCGTCGAACACCACGCAAAATCTTTCGGTCGAAGGTCATTGATGTAAACATGTCGCCGGAAGTGAGAAACTTGCCATTGAGGCATGCAAGCTTCAAAGTACTGAAAGGGTTGTCCCTAGATCGACTTCTTGGATAATGAGCTGATGTCGACAAGAAGCGATCCATCATAGGAGGGCCTTAATGAATCCCACATCAATGACACGGAACAGAGAAAATGATTTTAATGGAGATGAAAACGGTCTGGTGATATAAGGTTCAGGGTGGCGGTCATGAAAGAATGGAGTGTAAATGTATTGCAGCAGGTGAGACACATGTGAATTCTCTGAGTGACTTCTCTTGAACATATCGGCGACATTGACATGATGGATTGGTAGCATTAACCCCAAATGTGGATGGTGTGATGTGACCATGGTGATGTGACCGGTGAATGAAACAACCCAACCCGACTTGGATGCGGAGTGAAAGTGTCATGTTCAAGAGCGACTTGCTACCAACGAAGTTTCTTCAAGTTTTCTTCCCAATTTTTCCCCAGTCATTGCTGACCAGTACCTCTTTATTTTTGTCAAGCTTGAGGAGGATAACATATGCTTGTTCTATAATTTTCCCTTCGGGCAAACCCATCGCTATGTTTTAACGAGCCTAGCGATAGTGAAACTCGTTCTTGTCTGCTACGAACAAGTTTGTCGCTATTAGGTTTTAACGAGTTTAATGACAAAGATAACTCAGTCCTTTTCAATTTTAGAGAGTTTGAAAAGGGACGTAAAGGAAACTCCAAAAGTCATTTTTCGTCATCTAATCCCTTAAGTCTGAAAAAGTATAAAACAATACAGAAGGGATGAATTTTCGATACTTTTAACGAGCCGAACAAAACAAGCGCTCGATCTTTTTGTGTAATAATCCCTCAGGTCCAAAAAGATTAAAATCTAAAGGAGGGATAGCACTTCCGGTCGCTTTAACAAGCTGGAGAGGCCAATAGCTCGGCAATCTTTTCATATTTTACGAGTCAGTTGAAAAGAGCTTAAAGGAGACTTGTCTTTGAGGAACGAGTGATAAATTTGGGTAGCAGCTGATTCCAGGTAAGGTTTGGAATTTCCTATCACGACAGTGTTACAAGGATGGCTAACAGGATCACTCTTCGCAGCTATTCCTCAAAAGGGGTAAACAATCAAATGGAGGTGAATGATCGGCCAATACAGAGTGGAGGTGATGATGAGAACACGACCAAGGCTTTAAAGGTTGAAGTACTACATTCACGATGGTTATTTACCAGAAATTGGTTCATTTTTTACTGAGCTTAAATGCTGGGGGAAACATTTTCTCATTGCTTATGTTTATTTTTTAACGAGCATGAAGTCCGCGTTAAAACTGCTCGATCTTTCCAGTCGTATAATAACAATGTCTCATATATAAAAACGACAATTCTTCAAATCTTTGCCCCACATCCTTTCTTTATGCAAGTTAGGAAACGACCAATCCTACGAGTTTAAAGGGTTAGAGGACCTACAAATTTTAAAAAATAAATGGTCGCTCTTCGCTTGCACGCCAAAAGGTTTGCATGCCCCCAGGTATAAAATAGAGTTTCAAGGTTACCCCGCAATTTTGCAGACAAAACATTTGTTTTGCCAAAAAGGCCTACCTCTTTCAGGTTACCAAATATTGTTCTATTTGTACGACAAACAAAAAATTTCTTCGGCGATGTCTATTGAAATAGACAAAGGCAAGTGGCGCATACGCCTCCACTCACATAACTTTGACAAGGGAATCTTATTCCAGTTTAATCCCTTTTTCCAATTAAGGATGGGAGTGTTAGACTAGTCATAATCTCTCGCGGAAACCTATCCTATACCTGAAGTTTTCCTGCTGAAGCAGACTAGGGTGCATGCCCCCTGGGTTTCAGTCATGTCCCTCGAATTACTCGCGCTCATCGAGTGGATGGATTGGAGATTGATGAGACATTCCTTGCGTGAAAAGACCATTCAGGGATGGTATATGACTATTTGCTATGCGTGAACCAGGGAATGAAAGCTGGTCTACGAGCTTGACCACTCTTCCTTCGTGCGGAAAACACATTACTCTAAAGAGTGATGAGACAATGGCTCCCATGCAATAAATATAGTCTCGTCCAAGGAGTAGATTATAATCCATGGGTCCTTGGACTACCATTACGTTCATGTGAATGGTTTTCCCTCTCAATGTTATGGGCACATTGGGAAGGATCCCTAATGGTCGACTGGTTCCTTTGTCAAAGCTTGTTAGATTTCTCATCTCAGGCAAAAGCAATGGCGAACCAAGCGCTTTCCAAGTAGTCGAGGAAAGGATACTCACAGAAGCCCCTTCATCTATGATGGTACCAGTCATAACCATTCTATATACTTGAGCAATGATTCAGAATGGTACACTAGCTGGTAAACGGGGTCTGCCTAGCTGATTCCAGTCGAAGGAAACAACTAGGTTGCTTGGAGGTGGGACCGAATAGATGGCTGGGTACGACTCTGACGAACTTCCTTCCTGCAGTAAAGGAATGGGTAAATTGCCCCCATGTTCATCGGAGTCTGTGTTTACGAAAAGAATTTGGACGGTGTCACCTTTGTTCTCTTCGGTGAGTGTATCATCTGAAGATGGAACCTTTGAAGGCAAGACCGGGTCAACTGCCGCCTCGACCTTTTGACTTTCATCTGGTATGGGTTCAGATGGTTTATCTTCAATGATAGATGCTTCAGATGACCACCTGGGCGGGTCAGCTAGATTTTCAACTAGTGACGGACTCGGCAAGAGTTTCTTATATCCAGGAGGAAGTCGTAACGATGAAACCGGACGATCGTCCAAAACTCTTTTAACCTCGTCTAAGAAGGGACAGTGGTGGATGGCGTGATTGCCTTCACACAGTTTACAAGGAAATTTTCACTTTCCTTTTTGTCCAGGGGCTTCACTTTCACTAGTCGACAGTGTGCTTTCAACATGATCATCAGGGGTTGACGACACCGGGTTGTGCAAACGAGGGGACCAGTCCCTTAAGATACGAGGGATGCAGGGACAATCTCTGTGATAGTGGTCTCCTTTGCAAATGACACATGGCGATTTAGGCCTGGTCGGTGTAGTGTGTGGATTTTCGCTAGACGACGCTTGGTTGCCCCTTTTCGCCTTTGGCTCCTTCTTCTTCTTCTCTTTCTTCTTCTTTTCCTTCTTCTTCTCAGGTACTTGATTTTTGGCTTTACCAGCCTCATCAAGCGAAGAGGAAGGAGGAGAGGAAGAATTGGACGAAGTAGAGGGTTGGGGGGTAACTTTGCAATTGTCTAGTTGTTGACTCGATTGTTCAGGAATTGCGGTGTTCTGAATGACGGAGGTTGAGAAAATCCATACGGGCAAACCAATCGTCAATCCTAGAAGTGACAATGTGGCCATGTGGGGTGCACCAACATCTCCCCAAGAGGAGAAGGGACTAGGATTTCCTCCAAGGGGAACTCCTTGGTTGGTGGACTCCATTCTCTCAACCTAAGACCAAAGTAGGAAAGATGGTGATTATTCCGTTTAAAATAAATTTTAGACGCCTTGACACAACTTGTTTTTTCAATTTTTAAGAGTCGAGAAAAAACAAAAGATGACTCTAGTCGCCTTCGATTTTTAATGAGCCTGAAGTGACAAGTGCTTAGATGGACCTTTTTCGTTAAGGAGGCTGAAAAGGAATGAAAGGGACTGCTCTGGAAATCTAGGCAGAGGGATTACCAAACCAATCGCAAAACTGCAGAATACTTTTTACGGTACGACAGTCAATCTTCCCGAATGCTGTGTTCAGTGCATTGCGATCGATAGGGCAGCAGACACGGCTTCCTATGGATAAAGGATTAAGCCTATTGTGGTCTCCCAAAATATACTCGACGGTACGTGGGAGCACAAGTCCGTACTGGCGCTTATCGTCTCAAAGTGGAGGAATCACCCAACCAACAGTGAGAACAATAGTTACCAGGCTTTACGACGCCGGAATATGTCTCTAGCCTAGACTTCTAGATGTTGTGCGTTAGGTTCCAAAGCGTTGTTAGATTCATTAAATTTATTTTATAGTTGATCTTGCTTAAGAAATTTGCCTTTCAGGTTCACCGCGTGATGTAGATGTACAATTCCTAAAATGCAATCTAAGATGATAAACAGTCGTTTTATCTTCTTTGTGCAATGAAAATCCTAGCTACTAAGGAAAGAGAGACAATATTCTTTCAGCAAAGAGCATAGAGCACACACTATATGCACTGTCCTAAATCAGACCAATCAAACAGTCTAAATGCAAATGCACATGCATGTATTTGTTTTTAGCCTTCTTAATATGTGAATGATAAAAGAAAGCTAATGCGAAAATCTGAATTATTTTCAAAGCGACAATTACTAACAAGTTTCTTTTCAAAATCAAAATGAAGACAATGACAACACTTTGCGATTTGGAAATGAAAACTTGCTTTCGACACTAGAAAAACTACTAATTCAGATCAAATACAATAGGAATAGGGTAATCGACTATCAAGAACAATCATATTCTATGACTGAAGACGACACTTGCGACACTTTCAAATCAAGAAACGACAATACAATTACGTTACTTTTTTGCAAAGGAGAACTGAAAATGACTTAACAAATACACAAAAACATTTACAGTTCTTTGCACAATGGAGGCAGAATAATAGCCAGGAAAGGGGTTTCAAACATAGGTGTACTGACTACAGGCAGCAAAATTCTTGAATAGATCTAAAAAGAGTGAACAGAAACCAAAATCCAGAAACAATGCCTAGTCTGATCAGTGCACTTGTAACACAGTGAATTTGAAATGCAACGCACCTACTACACTTGGGAAGTGCGCTGAATTTGAGATTCACAGAACAGACAGTGCACTGGACCAGAAACGAGACTTTGCTTGGGTTCCAGGTCACAGTTTGCAGTTCAGTTCAGGGATTTTGGCCGAGCAAGTGGTAATCAGTAAATCAACAACAGGGGTAGATCTAAGGAAGTTACTAGAGCCACCACAAGGGCAATTAGAGAGTTTGTAAATCAGTTGTTTAATTCATAAAAAAAACTCGGAGATTGACTGAAGCGGCATTTATCTACTTTGCATTTGCATAGCAAATGCAGTTCGAAAGCTACCTGGCTCAACTTCAGGCTCCGTCTATAAGTTTATAAAGTAAACAAATGTAGATAGACAAACAACCTAGTCGCTCCCCAGCGGAGTCGCCATTTTGTTACAGGGAAAAGTGTCTATACAGAACTGCTAATCCCACTAAGGCGGGTAGCTACCTTAGAAACAAACAAAGTAAAACTACTTTCATTTTCCTTTATGAAAGATAGATGAGAGAAGAATAAAGGAGACCAACCTCTGTCTTGCGCTTGGCTCCTTGCTCGATTCCTCTCTCTTCTGATAGTCCTTTGCTACTTGCTTTCTTGTATACCCAGCTTCACAGAGTACCTGTAGAATCAAAGTAGCATAATACTATACAAGAACATGGATCTACTATCATAAACAATCTAGGATCAGATGTAAATTGACCATACAAATGCATAAAACATAAATGACACAAGAGTATGGAGGAAAACTTGAATAGCTTTATTGATAATCAAGAAAGAGCCAAAAGAGTTACAACCAGTTGTTCTGACCCAGCATCATCCTCTCAGCAAGTAAGCCCTTCTTCACCTCATGCAAAGCTTAGATCACCCAACACTATGATGTTGCCTCAAGAAACCAACAACAATTCCTTACAAGATGCAAAATTCCAGTCTCTGGATCTCTGGGATGAGGGATCCATATATAGATGTCTGTAAGGGAGATGAGTCAGCTTGTGATTTGATTAGTGTCTTCCCTCTGATAGTTCTTGCTTCCACTTGGAGATTGATGATCTCTTACTCATCCTTGGTCGAATTCAGAGAGGCAAGTGTCACAGGAGAAGTTTATGGAAGATTCCATGCTTCTCCACCTCATGGATTAACACTGCGATTTGTCTCTTCTCGCACATCGCACCCCATAGAAGGGCTTTTTGAAATGCAATGCACCCACTGAGTGTACTTAGTTGAGATGCAACGCACTTTGCCTATGGAGCAGGTGAAATGATCCTGTTTTGACCAGTTCTGAGTAGTTTTTCATGGAGAACTTCTGGGAGAAGCTGTAATCACTTGACCTTGTTCCTTTAGGGGTTGGAACAACACTTTTAGGGACTTAGGAGCCCTTGGTTTATGGACATTTTATGCTTGGGGTTGTAGTGCCCAAAAATGTCTATAACACCTACTGATTTGTATGAGTGGATCGCGAAGCTAGCAGATAGCCAAGGGAGGTACAAACTTGAAAAACCTATTGTGTGGACTCCAGAATTGGTGCGTAGATTGGAAGCATCAAAAGATCAGATTGTGCACATTGTTGATCATTGGCTCGATCGAATCATAGGAGGATTCATAAATGAATTCGCAATAGATACTTTAGTTAGCTATAGCGAAGCAAAAAGATGCTTCCTCAAGGGACCGCGAGGTAAGTACGTTAAATCTTTGAATACTTGGATTTAAATGCTACTATGTGAAAAGTGGGTTATGCAAATAAATTGATGTTTGGGGCTATGCAAAGTGTGAGAATCTATAGAAATGAAGATAGCACAGAACTAGAGACTAGCCCCTTGATTTCAGCTCCGTGAGGAGGCAAAGAAGAGCTCACGAAGGTGTTGCCAAGAAGTGTGATCAATCTAATAAGGAAGAGAATTCTTCACATACCACCCCCACCCACACCACCATCGATTTCATTGTCTTCACCCTCGACTTTGCCCATCCCACCTCCGCCACCACCGCGAAGCAGTATGGCCAGTGCAATAAAGCTACCAGTGTTCAAGGGAGTATGAAATGAAGATCCAGACCAATTTTGGTTCATGGTAAAAGCTATATGGGAAGCACAGGGTGTCACAGACGACAATATAAAGAAGGCAATGTTGGTCAGTGCTCTACAAGATCACGCGCTGACTTGGTACATTAAGCATTCCAATGACAATTTCAATGCGGGGATAGAGGATATCCAAACTGTGCTAAACAAGGAATTTAGCTACGCAAAATTAGAGGCACAGTCCATCATTGGATTCAAGGAAATCACAATGCTACCAGGTGAAACTCTGTGGGAGTTGGATCAAAGACTGAAGTGCACATTTCGCGAAGTGAACATGACCTTAACAGATGGGAAACACCGCAAATGGTTTGTAGCCTCGTTAAAACTGCACCTACGGAATGTGCTATCACAACAAAGGCTAACCACTCAGGTTGAGGCTTTGGAGGTCGCGATGAGATTGCACGAGACTCCAGTGCAAGATCCTAACCTGGGATTCCAGCAGATTCACGCACAACTGAAATATTGTGCCTGGAGAAGCAAAGTTTGAAACAAGATAGGACAACCCACCCAGAGATGTGCGATGAGGTATGGTGCGTAAAATGCAAGGGCTAGGGACACGGCAAGGACCACTGCCCGGTGTTCATGAATTACCTTGTGGGAGGAGGGCCAAAGCTACTAAGACCAAAGGCACAAACAGGACCAAGTGTGGCACCTGCGTTATGGTGCGTGATTTGTCAGATAGGAGGAAAGCATGCTAGAGATAACTGCCATCTATTAAAAAAGTATATGTAGAATTCACAACAATTGTTTTGTAATTTCTGTAGATCAGTAGGCCTTGATGAGTGCACCTATAGAAGTTATGAGCCGCTGATGGATCAGATTCCTACCTATAGAGTTCAGGCCGAAACACAACCCCTCGATCAAAACACATGAATGGCACGCAGTGGATTTTAGTGGTGTAGACGAGGCCGAGGTGGAATGGGACCAGGAAGAGTTCGTGGAAAGTTGATATGTTATAATTGCGGAGGGCCGGGGCATTATGCTTGCGATTGTGCAAATCCAAAGAGAACATCATGCTTATATTGTATGCAGTTTGATCATGAAAAGGAGGATTGTCCCACGCTGATAACGAGGTTGTGCAATAAAGGAGCACTCCAGCCTCCCCCAACTTAGAACCTATAAATGATGAGGTCTGAGCCGCGCGAGGAAGACCCTAATGTAAATATCATGCTCTGGAGGGGTATTACAATAGGGGATGACAAAGGCAAGTAGCCTGAAGAAAGTACCTAGGTTCACAAGGCTCCAACGAAGGAACCAGAATTTGATTTGGAGCGCACTAAGGAGACCTTCATGGAAGCTAAGAAGAGCTTCGTTGATGCCTCCACTTCAGGAAGTAAAGATTTACTGGAGCTGGACATGGACCCATCGATGCTCACTACGTTCCTGGAGACATGCATGAAACTGCTGCACGACAGCAAGGCGGTAAAGGGGCTGCAAGAACTCATAACTAAATGCGCTCGAACCACACTAGGAGAACCGTGTGTAGTCCAGAAGCTCAGGAAGCACACGACGCGAACGGGAAGGGAGATGAGATTGACCATGCAAATAGGGGAATATGAGATGGACCAAGTGATTCTGGATCTAGGATCAGATGCGAACATCCTGCCAAAGCAGACATGGGAGCGCATGGGCAGGCCTGTGTTGCAATGGTCTCCTATCCAACTACGAATGGCGAACCAACAAAAGATCCTACCTATGGGGAGATTGTAGGGAATCATAGTAGACATCGAAGGAGTAAGCATGCTAGTGGATTTCGAAGTTATAGATATGGTTGACGACAACAATCCCTACCTCATGCTATTGGGAATAGATTGGGCTATTGACATGAATGGAGTAATAAATCTAAAGAAGTGCAAGATGATCTTTGAGAAAAAGTTACTATGCATAGTGGTACCTTTAGACCCTACAGAAGGATCGCGCTACACAGAGCCAATGTGTGACTGTGACTTCGACGATGATCTGGACTACATCTACAAGATAACCATGCGGAAGCAAGATTGGGTACATCCAATTGCGGATGGCCGAATCTCGTGGGAGCGTGAAAGCTCCTACACATCAAATTTTGACGAGGAGATAGAACGATGGAAGAACCAGTTACATGAGGTAATCACACTCAATTGTAACATGATGACAAGGTTGTTGCACTGCGTAGCAACAGAGGTAAGAGATCTGACTACATATGATGGGTTGAGCGAGGTGGATGACTTCCTGAACAAATTTGAAAGAGAAGTACTGGAACACCAGTGTTTTGATGCTCTAAAATGGGTACTAACAGCTACACCTACAAGATGGTGGAGTACGCACCAAAGAATTTTTGAGGACTGGCGTGAATACAGAGGGATGATGCTCATGCAATTTGGGAAGCCTCAGATGTAGTTAAAAGAAAAGTATGACAGATGTGATGATCCTGCGGACACCTCGCGAAATGGACAAAGGTCTATGGGGAAGAGCCACAACCTGAGTGGGTGCACCTGTTCTGTCATAGCCTGGCTATTATACCCATGAATTGGTATATAGAAACGAAGCTCTGCCATGGCATGAACAAATGGGATATCTTGAGCGAAGGATTCCTGTCAACTTTCACGTTTGAGGATCATTGTTGGGATACTGTTGATGATGCACTACAAACAGTAAAAGAAACTACCTTTAAAATACCCCAGGAGCCAATGGAAGTGATTCAGCCTGAATGGGCGACCCATCTAAGCTGCCCGCTGGAGTGTTACAATGTAAACATTGAAGAAGATGACGAAGATCCGCGAAAAGTTAACATTCCAAAAATTGAAGGCTATCGCAAGGTTCAAGGACCATTTATTGAAGATGATGACAATACTACGCCGGTAAAAATGAAGCAAGTGAACATTAGTATGGAGGCTGAACCAAAGTATGCAACGCTCGGCGACTACTGGGATGATGCCACGGTAGATAAGGTCACTGAGTTACTCCGTGAGTACCAAGACTTATTCCTGACTAAGATCATGGACTTCAAGGGGATCATTGGTGATTTATGGATGATGAAGATCACCCTAAAACCCAACTCAAAGCCAGTTAAATAGAGGCCTTATCACTTGAATCCGAAGTAAAGGAAAAGGTCTGTGTAGAATTGGACAAAATGCTCGCAGCTGGAATTATTGATCTGGTGGAAGAATCCGACTGGGTAAGCCCTATGGTAGTACAAGAGAAGAAGTAGAAGCGAGAGATAAGAATATGCGTGGACCTCAGGAAATTGAATGATTCATGTGTGCATGATCCATTCCTGACTCCGTTCACAGATGAAGTATTGGAAAATGTCGGCGGGAAAGAAGCATATTCTCTCATTGATGGGTTCTCATGGTACCACCAGATCAAAATTGCGCCAGAAGACAAGAGCAATACCACCTTCGCAATGGAGTGGGGCTTATTTCAATACATCGTCATGCCATTTGGGTTAAAGGACGTGTCAACCATCTTTTCGCGCATAGTTGTTGCCGCATTCAAATAATATATCCACAAATTCCTGGAGGTCTACCTGGATGATTGGACTGTATTTGGATTGGTTAAGCACCATGTAGCGAGATTACGCTTGATGTTGGATACTTGACGACGACACCAAATCGTACTGAACCTTAAAAAGTGTACGTTTCTCGTTCCCTTTGGGAACCTGTTAGGACATGTGGTGTGCAAACAGGGACTAATGGTAGACCCCACAAAGATTGCAGTAATTCTGAATTTGGAAGCATCGCAAAGTGTTAAACAGTTGCGCGCTACCTTGGGACATTCAGGGTACTACAAGAAGATCATCAAAAGCTATGCCTATATCACCACTCTAATGGAGAAAATATTGAAAAAAAATGTCATGTTCTGCTGGAATGATGAATGCATGAAGAGCCTAGATGTACTAAAAGAGAAATTGGCCTTCGCCCCAATCCTAGTTTTCCCAAAATGGGATGTGGAGTTTCATGTCCATGTTGATGTGTCATGCATATCGCTGGGAGCGGTGCTCACACAAGAGGGTGGAGAGGGCTTGGATCATGCTATCATGTTTACAATTCACAGGTTGTCCAAAGCAGAAAAAAACTATTCCACAACTGAGCGCGAGGGGTTGGCTATGGTGTACACGCTCCAAAAATACCAGGACTATTTGCAAGGACATTTCAAGCTGTATACAGACCATTTTGCGTTGAAATACTTGGTCAATAAGCCTCTGTTGGGCGGGTGCATATGCAGATGGCTCTTATTGTTCCAAGAGTATGACTTTGAGGTCATGGTGAAGCCTGGACGCTTGACTGTGGGACCAGATCACTTGTCACGTATTGAGACGAGAGAGGAACATACTAGTTTGGAGGAAGGATTACCTGATGCACAACTCTTTGCTGTGTGCATAGTGGACAAACAATTTTAAGATATAATCCACTTTCTAACAATAGGGATTGCACTGAAGGAATACTCCGTCCAGTAGAAGAAGGAACTGGTGGTGCGCGCGGAAAATTTTTCTGTCATCGTGGGGCACCTATATAAAATAGGAAATGATGAGATACTGCGAAGGTACGTACCTAAATTTGAATAGAGTTAGATCCTCGTGGAAGCACATGGGGGCGCTATAAGAGGACACTATGTAGGATGAGTGACCGCACAAAAGATTCTCCGCGCAGGGTTGTGGTGGCCAACCCTTCACCAAGATTCAAAAGCACATTGTAAGGCCTGTGATATATGTCAAAGGAAAAGTAAACCATTATGGAGGGACAAGATGCCTTTGAATCCACAAATGACGTTGCAGCCCTTCGAAAAATGGGCAATCGACTTTGTAGTACCTATCAAACCTGAGGGAAAAACGAGCACGATACATTATTACCGCGACAGATTACCTAAATCATTGGGCGGAAGCGCAACCAGTCAAAGATCATCTATTTTTCTCTATGTAAATCAAACCTAGCATTCTTCTCATCAGCTTTTTGGAACCATGAATTTGATTCTGGCTATTTTCCTTCAACCTTGTCTTCACCAGTGGCTACACTGCTTTGCATGATTATGTTGACACTGGGATCATCGTTGCTCGGATCGAATCTCATCATTTGAATATTCTACGTCAGTTGCTGGTTCTTCTTCTCCTATATCTTTGCTATTAAGATCGAGCAATCTTCTATCACATGATTGAATTGACAACATTACTGACATGGAGGGTGTGTTGGATTCTGATAGTCATGTGCAAAGTGCGCTAGTTCTCCATAGTTGTATCAAATAATATATCCCTGGCCTCTTATAGCTCCTCCTCCTCATCCTCTTCCCCATCCTTAGAAGCATCTACGAGCAGTAGGTGAGCCTTGGTCATTATGTGCACGATTTTCAACCTGCATCCTATACAATCGAGTTTTGTCCATCATTAGTTTATAGCTTTGATAATTCCTCTTGTCATGTCCAACTGATCTACAAAATTTACAAAAGAGTTGCTTTGGAGATTGTATAAACTTATGTAATAGGGAAAAATTATCTGTCGAATGTTGTCTTGATACTTGGCAGATACTACATCAGGTACTTGCATCTATGATTGATCCATTGGAAGACTCTGGCTTTAGTAGGTTAAGACTTCCCACAGCTATATAATCCCAAAATACAAGGCATTGATCCTTATGGTGACCTTCGGCCTTGCATTTTGTGCACCAAACTTCAGAATGTGTCTCTAACTTAACCTCCTTTCCCTTCTTCAGATCCTATAACTCCATGTGCATGCTTGCTAGATGCGCCTAGATCTGCTGAACTCCTAATTTTGTATCCTGGATCGAGGAGGCTTCTAGCTTCATTGCGATTTCCAATGCTTCGGTCTGAGATCCAATCTTCTGCTGAGATAATGACAATCTTAAGTGAGGTAACAACAAAGCTATATACCAGTCCTTATGTTGTTCATCTAAAATATGAAGGTTAGCTTGTCTCAGAAAGCACTTCAGTTGCTGATCAATATCCCACGCAGACTCATTAACCCTCTGCTTGATCTCCTTGATTTCAGTCACACACTGAGATTTGAATTCGGCTTCATAAATTATGCATTCAGTGCATCCTTTGTGTTAGCGAATGAAGCAACTAGATGAGTGATGATGTATCTGATGTACCAGGTAAGCGCTCTGTCTTGTAGAACTGTAACTAATTGTGCTTTCTTCATATCATCATTGTTGATATGCTGTGCTTTCCACACAACCTCCATAATGAACCAAAATTGTCCAGGATCCTCTGATCCATGACCCCTGAATACATGCATTTTCACTATATTTTCCATTCTGAACAACAAAGGTGGTGGTGGAGGTGGAGGTGTAGATGTATGAGGCGGAGGTGAAGGTAGAGGTAGATTTCTTGGATGTTGAATTCTATAAATACCATGATCTACCATCTGCGCCACACCTTTGGGCGTACTAGGGCTGCTTCGTTCTTCTTCACTTTCAGACTCTCCTAATAAGGGACTGTATTCACTTTCGACAAATTTGTCCAAATCTACTCTAAAATTTTTTCCACTTCACATAGATCTGATCAGACCTCTCTTAAACACTAAGGTAAATGCATAATCCCCTTTTCACAAAAAAACATTTTAACCCATTTTTTTAATGATTTCAGGTACTTACCTCTCGGACCCTCGAAGAATCGTCATCCAGCTTCGCCATAAGACACAGGCATATCTATTGAAAATTCAGTGATGAAACCATCCAAAATACTATCAACCAAATAATCAACAACCCTCACAACCTTATAATCAGATCTTTCAAGATGTCTGACTAATTTTGGAGCCCATGCAATAGGATTTCCATGCTTCCAAGTAGGTTCGCTATCTGCTAATTTGGACAACCACTCATATAATTTGCAGGGAACAATGAAAAAAAAACTTTGTGTACTTCTGTGTAGAGATGCCTATGTAACCAATTTTATTTTGATAAGTGTGGATTCCTATTCTCCTGGCCTGCAAACTCGTGTAGCTTTTGATCTATCCACTTCTCGATTTCCTTCTTAGTTGGTATCCACTTATGTCACATCACACATCCCTCAAATAGATTCTGATCCCAACAACAAAACCATCTGTTGGATTGAGGGCACTTGGACCTAGGTCTAGAGTTAGCTACGCTAACCAAAAAAACCCTACACTACCAGTCCTTTTGGAAACAACCCAAGTAACGCAAATTGCAATCTCACCAGAGGTAGTATTGGGGGATGATGGAATGAGACTTTTGCATCTAGAAGGATATGTGATGTGGTTAAAGTGTTTTCTGTAGTTTTAGGTCTGATTTGACCTTCGTGAATCCATATTCATGAAAATTAAGTGATTTTAAGTTAATAAGAGATACAAAATCCCCGTAAACGTCTAATCATGCATAAAGTAACACATAACAATAGATCCATATCTTCACGAAGTTCTTAAGACAAAATATAGATAACTACCATTCAAGTGTGCATAAATACAGAAAATACACAAGTATACAAAAATAGACACAAATTTGCTTCAAATCTTCTTTATTACTTCAGATATTTCTTATACAAACTTTACAGACCCTGCGCACTCATCTCAGACTTACCAAAGTCTCCGCGCACTCAGCTGCAGGAGCCTTCCCCTTCGCCCGAATACATAAATATCTACAATTACAAATTCAAAAATATCTAATCCATTCATTAATTTATTCCCTTATACTCACTAAGATACCTTTTATACTCTTTTCTATTACAATACCATGGTCTGCAAACCATGGGCGGATCTAAAAACAACACCAAAATGTAAGGGTTTTTTACCTTCCTAAAACCGCTTGACTCTTATTTGAACTATGTGCTGCGTGCTCCACTCCTAAAAATGTGGAGACTTACAATATTTTAACAAAAATGACCTAGGGGAGCTTGTCCCAATTGGTAAAACTTTGGAAAAAATCTTAGCTAAAGTTTCCCGCGACAACAATAAGGAATGGGCAACCTGACTCATGGAGGCCACTTGGTCCTACAATACCACTTGGAAATCCAGCACTGGGTTCATGCCCTTTGAGTTGGTTTATGGAAAGCAGGCATTGCTGTCCATTGAGTTTGAATACAACACCCTGAGAATGACAACACAATTGGATTTGGACATCACTAATGCTCAACAAGAGAGGTTGCAACAACTCAATGCTCTTGATGAACTTAGAATGCAAGCCCTCATGCACATTTAGGTGGTCCAATTGCAGAGGAATATTTGGCATGAAAAAAACATCAGAGAAAGGAATTTCCAAGATGGTGATTGGTCCCTACTATATGACTCAAGATTCAAAGACTTCAAATGAAAGTTGATGATGAGATGGTGTTGGGATGGGGTCCCCTGGGTCAAGTTTTGTTAAAAAATGGTAAGTCTCTACATTTTAAGAAGTGGAGCACGAGTAGTGTTGGTCAGTAGGAGTCAAGGGGCTTAGGAAGGTAAAAGTCCCTTAGTTTTTGTATTGTTTTGAGATCTGCCCATGGTTTAAGGACTATGGTATTGTAATGAGAAAAAGTATATAAAATGATGTCTTAGTGAGTCTAAAAAATCAATAAATAGAATAGAATTTGATATGTTTTAAGTTTGTACGATCTTTTTGTGTTTTGGCGAAGGGGAAGGCTCCTACAACTAAGTGCACAAAGACCTTGGTAAGTCCACAACTGAGTGTGTGGGCCCCTGCAGCTGTGTGCATAGGGTCATATACTTAGATGTTCTCTGTATTTACGCGCACTTGAATGATAGTTATCTGTATTTTCGTATTTTTTTCTCCGCGAAGATCTAGATCTACTATTATATGTGATTTTATGCATAATTATATGTTTATGCGAAGTAATAACTTTGTTTAATTGACAATCACTGTAAGTTTGGAGATTTCATGGATAAAGGTTCGCGAAGGTAAGATCGGGCTTGAAACTAAAGAAAAACCTTAACCCCACATCACATAGCCTTATGGATGCAGAAGCCTGGTTCTAACATCCCCCAATACTGCCTCAGGTGAGATTGCAGCCTGCGCTATGCGGGTTGTTGCTGAAAGGGCTGGTAGTGTAGATTTTTTTTGGTTAGCACAACTAACTATGAACTTGGGTCCAAGCCCCCTCAACCAAGCAGATGGTTAGGACATTATCTAGTGGAAAAATGTCTTGAAAATGGCTCTATCCAGATCATAATTATTGATGAAGAAGGAATTACACTTTTAGTCAATCTCTACCAACTGAAACTCTAAAAAATACCTCTGTCAAAGGAGGAATTTACCGAATCAATAAGGAATGTTATGAATGTGATTGGGGGTTTCACAACTCTCAGTTCATCCGGCCTTTGATCAATAGAAGAAAAAAAAGAGAAAAAGAAAAAAAAGCAAAAGAAAGAAAGAAATAAAAAAGAATAAGAAGCCTAGGTGAAAACTTCCATGAGGGACCTAAGGAAAACCCTAGGGATGAAAACCTCTATGACGCAGTCCAAGGTTAAAAAGAAGAAGGAAATAGTGAAAAATATCCCTATGTGAAAACCTCCCTTGAGGCACCTGGGCAGTCCTACAGGTTAAAAACCTCCTTTGAGGTAGCTTGTAGGTCTCCAAAAAAAGAAAAGGAAAAAAAAAAAGAAAAAGGAAAAAGAGAAGTAAAAGGAGCCCTTATATCACTATTGATAAAATTTGTTTTTTTGCAGGGTTTTAGTCATAACCCAAAGAGGAAAATAGAAAAGGAATACAACTCCAAAACTCCACTTTTCTATATGATAAGCTAGCTCTCTACATGTCCTCCATCATTTTACTACCTTTTCTAGGTTCCTCCATCACTAGATCACATACCTCCCTCAATTTTGCTTCAGTTTTGAAGTTCTACAGGATTTTCCTAAAGTGCTACATGATTTTCCAAATTTGCTACATGATTGTGATCGACATAGAAAAAGGGTTCAGATCTTGTGTTTTCCATAGATGGACGAAAGGAGAAGTATATCATGCCATCATCATACACCCTACACACCATTTACCTTATTTTTCTCCCAAATAGTCATCTCTGTCCATTAAAAATCCATCCCCATTTTCTCCCATTCTTTTATTACCTTCACCACAACCAAGGTTTCTAATCCTTATCCATGGTTATCAATATTTTTGGAGCATCATATGAAGGGTCTTGCGGTCATACAGGGGTATGTGTCATTGCTATAGAAAGACATACAATCCTATGGAAGTCTACACAAACCCTACAAGACCACAATTGGAAGCACTTGGAAGAACCATAATGAAGAACCAATCAACATGAAGGAATTAGGGAACGATTCCATTGATTTGAGAAGCTACAAGACTTTTGCAAAAAGTTTCTACAATATCACTATTCATCTCCAATAGTATCAACACTTGATCCAACATTAGAAGAACATGTGATGAAAAGCCTTGATTGGTTAGGTCCATGTGAAAAAAAATTCTACACCAGAAAACATAAAATAATTTTCTAGAACATAGTCAATGCATGGTGCAACAAGTATGGAAAGCGGCACCTCTAGAGGCCAACATATCAATGATTGTTTCTAAAGCAGCATGCAAAGTCCAAGACCATAAAGTAGGCATAGGTATGAAGCTCCTCACCTCTTCTTTCAAGCACATGATAGTTCAAAAAATGTTTAAAATGTATAAGGAACTAGGTTTTTATAGGCTGAAGGTCGCCAACAGTCTCAACCACCCTTGACCAGTCGAACACAATTTAACTCTCTCTCTCATCCAATGTGGAGAAAATGACAAAATAGGAAGGTTGATGATTTCAAGGAGTGGGCCAATGGTCTACGAAGAGGTTATGCAGGTGGTAGGTGGGGGCTAGCTAGCACAACATGCCGATCCCACCACTAAAGCACAAAAGGGATAAAAATTAGGTCCGAGCCTCAGTTGTACCAAGATATTCATTCCAAAAATGGTAAGAGAGGCCCACTATGTGTCGAAGGTCGAGCTAGCTACCAGCAGGGGTCCCATAGACTGCTACAAAGATTATACAAGGTTGAGTACGAGTTGCTACATGATATGGTTTCAGTGCTATAAGATTTTCATAAGTGCTACAGGATTATCACTAGTTGCTACAAGATTGGACCGAGAGGTGTAATAGGGATCGATTTGGTGAAAATTTTCCTCAAAAACCCCAAATAAATGAATAAGTATATAAGGGAGCGTAAGTAGTGCATTCTCCTCACCTTCCCTATATAAGAAGTTGGAAAAATTAGTTAATTTCTATCTCTAAAAGAATCCTATAGCGAACCCCTGAAATTGAAAATTTTCAAACCCTGTTATTTTCGTGAGTGAAAGGCATGCTAGGATAAGGGTAAATTTATTTGGGTTTGACACCACATTATCCTACCTCTAATCAGAATAAGGGCACCATTCCTCCCATCTCTATTTTCAAACCCTAGACTGCTCAAAAATTGATCATTCATAATAAATTATTTGAAAACTAAGGAAGCCACAAAAGGAAACATGAGAGGATGCTTCAATAGGAGGGAACCCATAGAATAAAAATGTATCCATTAAAACCCTTCTTCTAGGGACATATTCCAAAACAAGAAATGGATGGATTTCTTTGAGATATTAAAGGATATGATGATGAAGTTACCCATGAATTGTCCATGGCCCTCTAACCTCAGAGGGAAGAAAGTGCCACCACCATTGTGAGAGGGCTTGTCATCCATTTCAATTTATAATTAATTTCTAGGGTGACCACATTAGATTTAGGAGCTAGATTGGGCAAGGAGGATAGAACAAAGGCCATCACAACTAATAGGAATTTCTTCCTCCTTGATGGAAAGCCAATCGAGGATAAAAATAGAGTTAGAAGGGAAATCGTGCCTTACCCATGGGATGAAGTAGCCTTAAATATCTTAAAATACATATTTTGTGAGGGGAGGTTTAGTGTTGTTTATGCCTATAAATTTAGGCTACTTT
This sequence comes from Pinus tabuliformis, assembly GCA_031772625.1. Taxonomy (NCBI): domain Eukaryota; kingdom Viridiplantae; phylum Streptophyta; class Pinopsida; order Pinales; family Pinaceae; genus Pinus; species Pinus tabuliformis. The sequence goes on along the minus strand of CM062820.1, from coordinate 216,154,989 downwards.
TCAAGTTGATATTCCAAACTGCATTGCCCATATCTAACATACTCAATATTCCCCATTTCCTCCTTTAGTCCATAGTGGAAATGAGCCAAAAAGTGAGAGAAGGGAAACATAAATTAATTACTCATAATGGGCTCATTAGGCTCATTGTCATGGATGCTTTGATTCATGTCTAGAACCCCGTTTCATGGGTATACTTTGCAGACATGAGCATGGAAGCCTTCATTGAAACTCAAGCCCAAGCTTTGCTAGAACATGAAGATGCCACAAAACATAGCCTTGCTGAAGAAGAGGTTGGAGGAGAGGAGAAGGAATAAAAGGGAGAAGAAGGAGAAGAAGAAGAGGAAGAAGAGAAAATAGAGAAACAAAAGAGACCCTTGGGGAGCTTTTTAGGCCTCAAAAGAAGAGGAAATAAGAACATCAAGTGATCCTTTTAAAAGGAAACAATGAACAAGATTTGGTTTTGACCTTGGTAGCCCTTAGCACACATGTCAAAATAAAAAAGGGGCCACCCAAGCAAGGTCCCTTGTATTTCAAGAGGAGGAGGAGTACTAGGATTAAGAAAGGGAAGCCTCAACTTCCCACTTCTACCCCTATCACCATTAAAGGATCAACCAATCACCAAGAGGGAGAGCTTGAGAAATATCAAAAGAAAATTTAGGAATTAACCTCCTTCACAAATAAAGGGAGACAACCCAAAACCTCACTAAGAAGACAAAACATTAGGGGAGATAAAATGAAGTAGTTACAAGAAGAATTTTCCCTACTATAGGAAAGCAGGTTAGTGTTATAGGAAGAGGAAAAAATGCTATAGGATAGGAATATAATGCTATAGGAAGAGGAAAAACTGTTATAGGATAGGAAGATAATGCTATAGGAAGAGGAAAAACGGCTATAGGATAGGAAGATAATGCTATAGGAAAGTACAATAACACCTCAGGAGGGGGGAGGAGGACCACAAGTGCTACAAAATCCTAATCGTCAATCAAATCTTGGATCCTAATAAAAATTTTATGAACACGGAAAAATCATCCCCAATAAATTTGAAGTCCCCATCCTACTTAATCTAGATAAAGAAAGAAGCTGAAGTCATCGAGGGATGCAAATTTCTAAGTCCAAAGGAGTTGAGGATGTGGGCCTCATGGAAGAGAAAATGAATAGGATGGGTGAATAAATGGATGATTTGAGGTTTAGAGAGGTAACCACGAGGGAACAATTGTAGATGGAAAACAAGAGATTAAAAGAGCAACTACAAGAGAAGGAGGGACAATTTGCCACCATGAAAAGCTTGGCCATGGAGGCCACCCAATGCATACATCCCTAAAAAGCATATGCCCTGTTCCTTAAAGAGTAGTTTCTTTAATTTCAAATAATTTCTCTAGCGAAAATATGGTTCACTTCCCTTCCAAAACTACAATAAATTCATTGAATTTTGTCACAAGGCTAGTGTGGAAGACCAAGCTAGGATGGTAGAGTTTTACATGCATAACCTCATATTGACTGACATGAACATATGGGAACCAAACTCTAAGATGGGGGATGTGTGACTAACGACAATAGCCTCTTGGTTGACCCATGAGTAAGGAAGGGTTGAAGAAGCAAAAAGGATGATATCAAAGGAGACTAATGAGGCCATATGGATCAGAGCAGAGTTGAGGGCTCCCCACTTTGTTATCAGCAACCACAAGCTCATTTATGAGGATCCCAAATTGGAACCACTTTACACAAAGAGATAGAAGCAATCCATTCGACACTTTGAGGACATGATTAGGATGCTAGGGACTGAAGGCTTGCAGACCTGTCAAAGGAGATGACATTAATTGCTCCATAGCTTGCAAATCATTGAATATCACTCTCCAGAGAGATTGAGGAATGCATTGGAGAAGACACCCTTATAGAAGATTGTAGTCCAAAGACTGAAGGACAAATTGATTGGGCTCAAGTTCAACCCCCCTTTATTGCTTGGGCAAAGGAAAGAAAGGATAAATTAAAGAACAACAAGAGTGGGCATAAATATATATAAATGTAGGGTGTTGAATGCTGTAACTAGGTTCGGTCTTCATAATGACATGTAATTATGATTTTATGTAAAGAGATGTAAATAAGAAAAATGGAAATTATTATATTGAGTTTCTTCATGGGTTTCATGAGAAAGGATTTTGTTTTTGAGTCAAGACTCCCATTGAGAGTATTTATGATTTATTTGTCATCATGTCATAAAATATACGAGTCATTGTTATGTAAATGAAGTCATGTTACACTATGTAAAAGGTCATCTTGTCTTTGTAAAATATCCTCCAAAGAACTTGTCCCCAAACCTCTTGAAGTCGGCCTACAAACATTAAGGAAGCTATCAGAACAAGTCATCCTACATCTAGCTATCAAGTCGGCCTAAAGACCTAGAGAAGAGGGGTATAAGTAGGGGAACTTAGCCTCCATTCTAAGCATCAAGTTTGAACTCAATTCCAAATGAAGAAGTGTGAAAAAAGGAAATAAGAAAGGGTTTTATCTAAGGTAAAAATGACACTCTTCTAGGGTATCGAAGGACGAATCTTCTAGGTAAATTGAATTAGAATCTTTGGGAGCAGTGAAGTAGATTCTTCTAGGACAACAAAGTAGATTCTTCTTGAGCAATAATATCTTTTGGGGCAGCGAAGAATGAATCTTCTGGGAGATAGTAAATAGGTTTCTTCTAGGATATAAAAGAAAGGAATACTTTGGAACATACCAAGTAGAGATCGAATTTCTATAGAAGACATAGAGGGTGAGGTTCTCTATGGTAGTAGTGAAGGTGCAAGAAGCAGAGACCAAGTTTCTCCAAAAGAAGAAAACAAAGGAAGGATAAAGAAGGAGAAAGTTGGTGACAAGGTTCTTGAAGAGGATTCTAGAGTCAAGGGTCATTGTCATGGTCTTGGTACTTATCAATTGAAGATCTAGAAGAAGAATTTTAATTAGGTTTTCCTCTCTAGAGGTGAGAGGTTTTGGCCTTGATTGGAGAAGCCTATATTTTGTGTCACTTGTATTTATTTTGATAATTGTCTTGATGAAAAAGAACACTCTAATAATATATCAAAGAAAGATCATAAGTCAAAGAAGAACAAGCATATCACAAGCAATTATCAAGCAGAGAACTTGTTAACATTGAATGCCCTAGATTTCTCAACACAGGGTTCCATCCTCAAGAAGGAACTTCTTCATAGATAACTTGGGATGTTAGCATTGTTATCACCCTATAATTTGAAGGTTGTAGGACAAATCACAAGAATGTAACATCAAATCAACTTTGGGATGGGAATCTAGCCCTTCCAATCCTAGAGAGGGCTCTCTCTGTAAACTTTATCTTTGTTGCTTGAAAATCTTAGACTAGTTATGATTGTACTTGGGTTTTGTGTTTTGGAAGAATGATTGTATTCAATTTAATTAACATATATTGGGCAATGGAGTCAAAAGGTAAACTAGATGGTTGCATCAATTTTTCACAGAGTAAACTCAAGGAAAGTTAGGAATATTTACTGGATCTTTCAGAATAATAAGTGGATGATGGTAGAACAATGAAAACCTTCAGCAGAACTAAAAATAAATTAAGAATTCTTTAGTGTGGCATTCAGTGAATCAGGAAGAACTAAAGAGCAGTCAAGAATTCTTTAGTCGGTTCTTCATTAGAAAACATACATATTGCAAAAGCAACCATAATAAGGTACTCAAAAGTAAATCCTATTCATCACATTTTCTATTTTGCAATTGGAATTTAGATGATTACAGTGAAGAGATGACAGTGAAACACTTTAACATAAGAAAAACATCAACAATATTTAAGCCACAAGAATCCTACGAATGGTCTGCTTAGTATTGATGCTCCAGTGCTTTAAAAAAAACTTACAATGCTCCAAAATATCACTAATATTTATGATCTCAAACAATCGACCCCTAATACTTCAAAAGTAGAAGTATTTATGCAAAATTTACAAAGTGTTTACAATAAATGTTGTGTCTAATAGACAGGAAATTTTTATACTATAGATGAACTAAAAAGCTCTAACTGCTGTAGATTAATAGTTCTGGTGGAAGGTGCTACGAAAATGCTGTTGTTTGGAAGAGGGAGCAAGTAGGATGTGGACCCAAATTTGTGGTTGTGCTGGCAGATGAACAAGTAGATGCATATGTATCTCTCTTTTTGTCAGTAATTCACTCAACTGCTTGCTAATCCTCTGACTTGGTAATCTGAGACTTCCCTCACTGATAGCTGATCCTGTGACTTCCCTGTTGTTTTATTATCAGTGTCATAAAATATTTTGGAAAATATATAATAATATATATATTTGAATAATATTTCCAAAATATTTTAAATGAAATTTATAATTAAATTTCTACAAAACCATGTGTTGTTTCCAATCTGTGGTTTTGTTTTCTCTTTCCATGAATTCACAAAACCATGTGTAGTTTTGTTTTTATTATTCCTTCCTTTGTAAATTCATTTTATCTGTATGTAAATTCCTTTTACCCTTGTAGAATACCTAGAGGGTTTTTCAAAACCATATGTTGATTTGTATAGTTAGAAGAGTATTCTCACTTTACTCTTTTACTTTCACCCGCAACATGATTTTACTCCTGTAAATTGATTTCACCATGCCTGTAAATTGATTTCACCTTAATCTTTTATTGTGAAATGTATTTTCATGAATGTTATCTTTGCTCTCCTGTACATTAATTTCATGTGAAAATTTTCCTTCTATTTTCTCTGACAATTTCCCTTTTATTTTCTAAATTCATGGCACCTGTGAATTTTATTTCTTGTGTCCCTGTAAAACTATTTTACCTTTGAATCTCATTCCACAACCTTAGTCTCAGATTGCCTGTAGCTATATAATTTTAGCTCAAGTATGGTTTCACACGTAGCTCTGAAATATTATGACATTCTCATATCTCTATATTTCAATTGAAATTAATCCACCCTAGCTTCCCCTAACATTTATAAGATTCAAAACCAAAACAGTTAATGGTTTATCGCACCGCTTTAAAGTGGTAGGTGGTATTATTTTGGAGGACCTGATATAACGTGGGGCTGTCACGTAGCAAAAAGGTGGGCTGGGAAAACCACTAGTCTCGTATGCTTTTTGAGTGTTAAGTGTTACATTTATAAGATTCAAAACCAAAATAGTTAATGGTTAATGGCATCGCTTTAAAGTGGAAGGTAGTATTATTTTGGAGGACGCGATATAACGTGGGGATGCCACGTAGCAAAAAGGTGGGCTGGGAAAACAGTGATTTTTGAGTGTTAAGTGTTAGATGAGCTGAGGGTGCTATATGGAATTTTAACCATTCATTTATTTTTACCAATCTCCGGCAAATAAAAATGAAGGGGGTTTAATTCGTAGTGCGGGTAGGCCAATGGTTGACTTTGTCGGGGGAAGAGGTAGTATAGGCTTGAGGGGAGAAATTAATGTAAAGTCCAAAACTTTATATTAATAGGGTTGTGTGAAGTAAGAGGTAAAAAGAGGGATTCTATCTATCTATCTATCTATCTATTTATATATATATATATATATATATATATATAATTTATTATTATTATTATTATTATTATTTTTTTATGGGATTTATCCCACATTCACAAGGGAACTTTCTTCATGATGGTTTATATAAGCCCATAGTTACACTATGTTTTGACAAAATAAGCCCAAGGCTACCCACTTGTGCTTGGTGTTAGGTGTGATAGGCTTAGGTATTGTGAATGCAGGTTGCATGGAGATGTAGTGGGAGCTAAGCTTTTAGGCTTATTTTTTATGCAAATTTCAATAAAATCCAAGGCTTTAAAACCAGAAGTTCTGCAATATATAGCCTTTTTGTCACAAAAACCTATTGTTAATGATTTGAAAGAAGGTATTCAACTTATGCCGGGGTAATATTCAGATGACTTAACAAGGAAAGTGGGTGATAAAGCAGGAAGCTGAGTAAAGGATGATGGAAAATGGAGAGGAAGAGGGGCAAGTCAGCAAGCCAAAAGCTTTATCATGAGAGCAACAAATAATATATGAATCATCAAATTTCCTATAATTATAGGACCCTAACAGTGGCTCTAGCTTGGGGATGGAAATCTCCTTAGAGGTGCCAAGAACTGCAGATCTCTAAGTTTATAGATCAGTGCCTTCTCCATTGGGTTGTTCCCAAATCTGCAACTTGTTTTGCCAACTCTCAAACTGAAATCAAAACCACTCTGCATATTGAACATTGAGCTACACATTGAACTGAAATTTGAGAAGAAAACTGAATTTGAAACTAAAAAAAAAGGCTTATAGTCCTGAGCTTAGTTGCACCCTGCTACCTACCTTATATAGTTGAAAATCAGGCTAACTTAAATAATACAAAAATGCCAATGAAGCTAGTCAAGCAGCTATAGAAACAAATGGACTGCTTGACTGATTGTCAGTAAACTCAGAAGTATAATTTGATCATGTGTCCATATAATCAAAGTTGTGATATATAATGGCAACTGCTGATGTATTTGGTCCTTATAAAGAAAACATGTTTGAAAACTTGAGCCGAAAAGAACCTCCATGTAATCTACTATAGGATCAACAAAAGCATAATGTATGATATTTGCTTCTAGGCCTTCAATGAATAATTGATCAACTATATCCTCAATATTAAACCCTGAAACTACTTCTTCAGTCTTGTACTTGAAAGCATAATCATCTTCAATCTTCCAGTCAAAAGGTAGTACAATTTCCTCTTGCTTTGGAGAAGGAAGATTTCCCAAGAATTCTTTAGGATCTCGGAAATTATATGACTGAATTTGAGAATGCAAAAGTTTAATGCCATTTTCATATTTTTCAGCAACTAACTCAAGAACACATATTTTAACTTCAGGAGAAAATTTTCTTGATTTGAAAATAAGAAACACAGCTCTTAAAAAATCTTCATCAAGCTGAAATTTTGATAACCCATCCCTGAATTCATTTAAATTTTCATGAAATGAAAGGTTTGCCACAAACCCTGTCATCCTGTATCACCATTAATGCTTTGGAATATGGATTCTTTGGTTATGGAATCACTTTGAACTTTGAAGCTCTAGATCTTGAACAATGGAGTCGCCAGGTGAAAGGTACAACCTTCTGGTGTCTAATCATTGTTCACCATCAACAATCAGATCTAAAATTTGATGCACTTTTCTAAGGAAGATAAAACGTTTTGTTCCCTAGTATGGTCGCCACTATATTATCACCCTATAATTTGAAGGTTGTAGGAAAAATCACAAGAATGTAACATCAAACGAACTTCAGGATGGGAATCTAGCCCTTCCAATCCCAGAGAGGGCTCTCTCTGTAAAATTTATCTTTGTTTCTTGAAAATCTTAGACTAGTTATGCTTGTACTTGGGTTTTGGAAGACTAATTGTATTCAATTTAATTAACATCTAATGGGAAATGGAGTCAAAAGGTAAACCCGATGGTTGCATCAATTTTTCATAGAGTAAACTCAGGGCAAGTTAGGAATATGTAAAGTGGATGATGGAAGAACAATGAAAACCTTTAGCAGAACTAAAGAGAAATTAAGAATTCTTTAGTGTGGCATTCAATGAATCAGGCAAAACTAAAGAGCAGTCAAGAACTCTTTAGTATGGCCTTCAGTAGAAAGCATACAGATTGCAAAAGCAGCCAAAATAAGGTACTCAAAAGTAAATCCTATTCATCACATTTTCTATTTTGCAATTGGAATTTAGATGGTTACAATGAAGAGATGATAGTGAAACACTTTAACATAAGAAAAACATCACCAATATTTAAGCCACAAGAATCCTATGAATGGTCTTCTTAGTATTGATGCTCCAATGCTTTAAAAAAAACTTACAATGCTCCAACAGATCACTAATATTTATGATCTCAAACAATCGACCCCTAATACTTCAAAAGAAAAAGTATTTATACAAAATTTACAAAGTGTTTACAATAAATGTTCTCTAATAGACAAGACATTTTTAGACTATAGATGAACTAAAAAGCTCTAACTACTGTAGATTAATAGTTTTGGTGGAATGTGTCGTGCAAATGTTGTAGATTAATAGTTTTGGTGGAATGTGTCGTGCAAATGTTGTTGCTGTGGAAGTGGGAGCAAGTAGGATGTGGACCCAAATTTGTGGTTGTGTTGGCAGATGAACTAGTAGATGCAGATGTATCTCTCTTTTTGTTAGTAATTCACTCAAATGCTTGCTAATGCTCTTACTTGATAATCTAAGACTTCCCTCACTGATAGCTGATCCTGTGACTTCCTTGCTCTTTTATTATCCATTAGTGTCATATAATATTTTGGAAAATATATAACAATATATATTTGAATAATATTTCCAAAATATTTTAAATGAAATTTATAATTAAATTTCTACAAAACCATGTGTTGTTTACAATCCGTGGTTTTGTTTTCTCTTTCCATGAATTCACAAAACCATGTGTATTTTTGTTTCTATTACTCCTTCCTCTGTAAATTCATTTTATCTGTATGTAAATTCCTTTAACCCTTGTAAAATACCTGGATGGTTTTGCAAAACCATGTGTTGATTTGTATGGTTGGAAGAGTATTCTCACTTTACTCTTACTTTCACCTGCAACATGATTTTACACCTGTAAATTGATTTCACCTTAATATTTGATCGTGAAATGAATTTGCATGAATGCTATCTTTGCTCTCATGTACATTAATTTCATGTGAAATTTTCGCTTCTATTTTCTCTGATAATAAAACCATTTTACCTTTGAATCTCATTCCACAACCTTAGTCTCAGATTGCCTATAGCTATATAATTTTACCGCAAGTATGGTTTCACCCATAGCTCTGACCGCATTCTCATATCTCTGTATTTCACTTGAAATTAATCCACCTTATATTCCCGTAACATTTATAAGATTCAAAACTAAAACAGTTAATGGTTTATCACACTGCTTTAAAGTGGTAGGTGGTATTATTTTGGAGGACACGCACTTGTGCTTGGTGTTAGGTGTGTTAGGCTTAGGTATTGTGAATGTAGGTCATATGGAGATGGAGCGGGAGCTAAGCTTTCAGGCTTATGTTTTATGCAAATTTCAATAAAATCCAAGGCTTTAAAACCAGAAGCTCTACAATATATAACCTTTTTGTCACACAAACCTATTCTTAATGATTTGAAAGTAGGTACTTGACTTATACTGGGGTAGTATTCAAATGAATTAACAAGGAAAGTGGGTTATAAAGTAGGAAGTTGAGTAAAGGATGATGGAAAATGGAGAGGAAGTGGGGCGAGTCAGCAAGCCAAAAGCTTCATCATGAGAGCAACAAATAATATCTGAATCACTAGCTTTCCTATAATTATAGGACCCTAACAAGCGTAGCCACTAAGGCTATGCAAGAGATGGAACTAGATGGCTATTTTTCTTAGAGGGTGAGCAACAAATTCAATAGAGGGTGATGATGGGCCTCATTAATAGGTAAACAATAAGGCCCATCCGACCTTCCTTCAGCCTATATTTACCTCTTCTCACATTAAAAGACATATTTTTGACTATTATGTGTTTATTAGGAAGACTAGAGTATGATTTTCATATCTCATGGGGCCCTAATGTTATTAATGTGAAAGAAAAGAGTGCATTTACTATGCATAGATATGTTGGAGGCAACTGGAGAAGATGTAGAAGGATTTTCCCATACATTTAATCACCTACAACTTGACTTGCTCCCTGAATTTACTCACCCAAAAGCTTGAAGATTCACTAAAAGCTTGTCAGGCGGAAAGAGTCGATAGTGCGGACACAAATCAACCTCCCTAGGAGCCTAAGACTCTCTAGTGACAAACAAGACAAACAAGAGCAATCCTTCTCTAAACATGCATTTACCATAAAGAAATCAAGTGTTTAGATCCTACCTGTAGTCCAACGCTGTTGTAGTAGTCCAGTCTCGCTGATCCGGATGAGCTCCTCCTTCACTTTGAAACCTGCGTTCACTAACAATCAAACGATTAAATAGCACTTGATAATCTCATAAAATAAAACATATTTAACACATAGACCAAGGAGTACATGAAACAACTCATAAATAACAAGTTATTGAGAAGAATGGACTCATTTGCATTAATAGGAAACAAAAGGAACAATTACAACCTGAGCCTTGGTGTTGTGCAAGTCCCTCCCAGGGTCCATCAAGAGTTCTCCTTTACTTTGACAAAGCTCACCCACTTCCAAAATAGAACAAGCAAAGATGACAATCTCTCCTCACAAGCTTCTAAATGGGAGTCCTAATTCCTGCAGCATCTACCCTTAGAAATGTTTAGCTTTCAACCTCCCCTCCTTCTGGCCCAATGCCTGTATTTATAGTGGTCTGGAGGAAGTTATTCAGGTCCACCATCAATGGGATAATCCCCTCTTTGGATGGGATAGCTCCCTTATTGATGGGATAAGTTCCTCTTTGGTAGGGGTACATGAACCATCTGGAGGCGCTCAATACACGTCGAACAACCTTCTAGAATGCTCTAGAAATGACCACAAGTAACTTTTTAAAGATGAAACTTGCGCATTTTGACCTTTACAGGGGGACGCACCTGCCCCTTTACATACAGAGCGTACAAGTACGCAGCTTTTGTGAACATTGGGTGCGTACCCGCAGGTAAGGTTGAGAGAACCTGCGTACCCAGAGATAAATACATTTATAAAGACTTTCTCTCTTTTTGGAGTTTGACATGGAGAGCAGAGGCTTAAGACTTGCCCAGGAGGATAGCATGACTGTTGATAGAGCCATACTAACTGTACATAGCCATGGTGACATTTTTTAGTGTAACAGATTGCCCCCTAAAGTGCGAAGCCTGTAGTAGATTAGGGTTTTGTATTATCTAGGAAGGGTGAAGCGCTTTATCATTTCAAGGATTATCTCGTGGAGAGCCTGGTCAGAACCTGCAATTTTCAACACAAAATACATGTATAAGATTATATCATCACTTAGGTAGGCATTCCCATACTCAGATCAAAACTTTAACTAACAGACTAACTATTCTGATACAGGAATGATCTTGCAGTACATCATAATCATAGACTTTTGTAGACACAGTATGGGTGCAGCCATCTGTTTATGATTAGTCTACTTAGATAATGAATACAAAACTCCTCGCAGCCTGGATGGTGGAAACTAGATCCAGGGTCTTCATTTCTACTTCCCGAATTGGTACGATTCTAGCCATGCGAATAAATGAGTTGATGTCGAACATGGTAGAAACCACTTGATTACCAGTCGATGATGTAAACTGTTAACAAGTGTGAGAGAAACCACCAGTAATGTCAATGGTTCTCAAAGTACCCAGTACAATCCATGAGATGTGAATGAATGAGTTGATGTCGAACATTTCACGGAATCCTTCGATCGAAAGTCAATGATGTAAACTGACGTCAAAGGCGAGAAACCTGCCATTGATGCATGCAAACTTCAAGGTACTGATGATTTCTAAGTCATCTCTCTAGATAATGTGCTGATGTCGATAGAAAGCGACCCGTTGCAGGCAAGCCCACAACACGAAATCATTGTTCAAGTTGAAGAAATGTTGCTGTAAGGACTGACTCAGGGATGGTCAAATGGATGACAAGTATTTTGTAGATGAAAGTTTTATTTGCAGACCTCTCGAACACATAACGACACAACAGATGGCTTGGTGACGAATGACTCAAAGCTAATCCCCGGAACCCGACTGAAGACTTTCAATGTGGTTTGATCAACTGTGAGGCAAAGGATTTCCCAACCCAGGTGAATGAAAAGTGTCATGTCCAAGAGTGGTAATAAAGTTTCTTCTGAGACAAAAGATAACAAATAGGCTCATTCTTCTCTCTTCTCCCCCACCATTTCTGGCAAGTACCTCTTTATTTTTAACAAGCTTGAGGAGGATAACATATGCTTGATTATAAGCTCATCCTTCGGATGAGTCCAACCTAGTTTTGATTCGAACCCTAGGAAGGAGTGGTTCGTTCCTGTTTGTAATTGAACAGGTCCTTTACTGTGAAATTTTTACGAGCCCAGTATAGGAGAAACTCGGCGTTTTTCAATTTTAGAGAGTCTGAAAAAAAACTAAAGAAGACTCCAGGTTGAACTTTTTCGTAAAGTTGTGTCTCCCAAGCCCGAAAAAGTATAAAATAATACTTGAGAGAACCGCTTAGTCTTGCGACCAAGGAGTACTTTCATGATTAGTGCCTCTGACCTGAAAAGTAAAAAGCGATCAAGGACACGTCGTTTTATTTCCAGTATCGAGTTTGAAACGACAAAAACCCGGCAATCTTTTCCTGTTTTTACGGTCAGAAAAGGGCTATAAGGGGACCGTCTTTTAATTCCGTTTTAACGAGTGTAAAAGAAACGCTCGGCAATCTTTTCATATTTTAGGAGTCAGAAAAGGGCTTAAAAGATGACTCTGAGGTTTCACTTTTTCGTAAGTTTTAATGAGTTTGAAAAAGGGATAAAAATGTACTCATGGTTTTCATTTTTTCGTAAGTTTTAATGAGTTCGAAAAAATGATAAAAATGTACTCATATGGCCGACTTTCAATTTTATTTACGAGCAGGAAAAGACGGAAAGAACTCGGCATTTTCATTTGTTTTACGAGAATGAAAGATAGCAAAATAATCTCGGGATTTTCATGAGTTTAACGAGTCTTGAAAATAACTGAAATTGACTCGAGATAGGTTTCATTTTTACAGAAGCTTGAAACAAAGAAAAACTGTGCTTCAAAGTAGTTTCATTTTTACACAAGCTTGAAACAGAGAAAAAACTGTGCTTGATGCCCCCTAAGCATAACAGCTAGAGCGCATGCCCCCCCCCCAGCTTCATTTCATTCAACCAGTTGGATGAAATGAAGGTTGAGTTACGAGATCATTGAAAGACTCGACCTAAAACTGTAAGAAAATTATGCAAAAAACTGAAAAAACTAACCTAAATATACAACTTAACATTTACAAGATCTAGTCAAACTCTCGACTCAAATAGAGGAGGATTTGTTTCATTTTTTAACGAGCTTGACACAGGAAAAGAACTATGCTCGGATCCGGTTTCATGTTTATGCAAGCTTGAAACGAAAAACTATGCTTGTTATAAGTTCACATGCCCCCAGCATAATGACGCAAAACGAGGTACATGCCCCCCAAGCTTCATTTCATTCAATGAGGTGGATGGACTGAAGCTGTACTCTCAAGATCTTGGAAAGACTTGTGGGAGTTGTTTCATTTTTTAGTGAGGTTGACACAGGAAAAGAACTATCCTCAAAACCCTTGTTTCATTTTTTTAAAGGAGCTTGACACAAGATAAGGAACTATGCTCACAACTACTCTCTATAATCTACCTAACAAAAAACTCTACTCTAAAAACCTTGATTCATTTTTTAACGAGCTTGACACAAGACAAGGAACTATGCTCTAAAATCCTTGATTTATTTTTTAACGAGCTTGACACAAGACAAGGAACTTTGCTCGTGGCTACTCTCTAAAATCTACCTATCTAACCTATCCTTGTTTCATTTTTTAACGAGCTTGACACAAGATAAGGAACTATGCTCAAGACTCCTTGTTTCATTTTTTAACGAGCTTGACACAAGACAAGGAACTATGCTCAAGAAGTTCGCATGCCCCCAGGATAATGATGCAAAGCAAGGTACATGCCCCCCAAGAACTATCCTCAAAACCCTTGTTTCATTTTTTAGTGAGGTTGACATAGGAACAAAACTGTCCTCGCACATACTGATTCATTTTTTAATGAGGTTGACACAGTAAAAGGAACTATCCTCATTACATCCAGTTTCATTTTTTAACGAGGTTGAGACGGGAACAAACTATCGTCGCTAGCCTATTTCATTTTTTAACGAGGTTGATACAGGAAAAACTATCCTCACACTCACTGATCATGGCTTCCAATTGGAAGAAAGACATGTCAATGGACACACCTTGATCATGGCTTCCAAGAGGTCTTCATCAGAAGGAAGAATAGTTCTCTGGAAGGAACACATGTCAAGGGACTCAAAAGGGATAAGAACATCGTGTTCAAGTAATCCCATCGAGTTTTCCATGTCAATTACCGGAGCTAAATCAAAGGAAGATGAGCAAACAGTGAAAGGCTCACTTACATCGGTAACTGAAAACATGGGACCAGTTGCCACATAATTAACCCGTGGCAGGGTAGATACCACTTTAGAATCAGGAACATTTAGGGATGTCATATTATTGGTAGTTGAAACAAGACTAGGGAAAGAAAGCTGGTCTACAGTCACAATACTGCCATTGTGAGGGAAAGACATCACGCGAAAGAGTGTCGATACGATAGCTTTCATTGCATAAACATAGTCTCGCCCAAGGAGTAAATTGAAATCCAAGGGACCTCGAACTACCATAAGATCAATACAGACAGTTTTACCTTCCAAGGTAATGGAAAAATTAGGAAGGATCCCTAAAGGTTCACTAATGGTTCTGTTAAAAGCTTTCAGATTCTGCGTAATAGGCGCAAGCTGAGGGGAACCCAAATCTTTCCAAACAGTTGAGGATAAGATACTAACAGAAGCACCTTCATCTACCTGAGTACGATGTATGTCCCTACCACCAGCCTTGACAATGATTTGGAAAGGGATGGAGGAAGGGAGACGAGGTTCTGTTAGTCGATTCCAATCAAAGGAAAAGACCTCAGTGCTTGGAGGGGGTTCTGTAGAAACAGGTGAAATGCCTCTCGGCATAGAAGAATCTGATGTAACAAGAAGAACCTGAGCGGTATGAAGTTCACTCTCTAAAGGGAAAGTGGGATCGATCGAATGTGAAATTGAATCGACCACTTGATCAACTAATGGATCATCAACCTGAGTGACATGAGTTTCACTCTCCAATGGAAGAGTGTGATCGACTGTACTTGAAATTAGATCAATCACTCCATCAGTTGACGGTAGGTTGGGAGAAAGTTTACGGTAGCCAGTTGGAAATTCTTGCTGTGGAACAGTAAGGTTTTCCAACAATGTTGAGGCTTCATCCATGTGAGGGCAAATGTGAGTTTGATGACTCCCTTTGCATAACTTACAAGGAAACCTAACTTTACCCTTTTTCCCAGGAACCTGACTATCACTGGTTGATGGATCAACGGAAAGTTGATGAGATTTTTCTGACCATACTTCCAAGACCTTTGGAATACTAGGACAATTGACAAGGAAGTGGTCACCCTTACAAAGCCTGCAAGGGTATTTGGGTTTACGATGCATGTTGGAGTTTTCCTCAACACAACTAACACTTACAGCCACGGTTGGTTGGTTGACTTCTTTCTTATCTTGCTTCTTCTTCTTCTTCTTCTTCTTCTTAGCCTCCTGGTTACTAGCATCAAGGTTTTTACCAGGCGAAGAGGAAGAAATGGAGGAAGAAAAATTAGGCGAAGAAGGTAAAGGGTCAACAGAAGGTTGGTGATGTTGAGATGGTGAACTCTGTTGAGGTGAAGCATCCGGTTGAGATGGAACAATTGAAGTACTTTGGGCCAACGAAGTTGAAAATAACCATATCGGTAAACCTATTGTAAATCCAGGTAATGACAAAGTAGCCATATAAGGAGGACCAACATTTCCAAAGTAAGGAAAAGTACTAGGATTCTCGTTAGGAGGGGTTCCTAGGTTGGTAAATTCCGGAACATTTGCCATTATATTCAACTTCAGTGAATTTTATTAACAATTTTAAAACTAAAATTAACAATTCACAATTCACACCTAACAATTAAAATTCACAATTCACACCTATGGTCTCTAAAAGTAAAAACAAACAAATTAACACGCGCTATCAAATCTAGGAGTCAAACCACACACAAACAGTAGCCTTCCGGACCGAAAACACTAGTTGGTGATGAAACCCAACATCGCAGAATTCAGTACAGAAGTGGCGGGTGGAACAGTTACCCCGACAACCTGCTTAATGAATAGACTGGACCAAGTTCCTCCACTTTAACCGTCTCGAGTGAAGTGAACCCCCCAGAAAATCCAAGTGAGTCTAGCCGACGTCTGCTCCAGGTACAGTGGGATCTTCCCTCCACCGTCACCTTGGGTAGAACCCTAAGGATAATGGTCACTAAGGTCACCAACAGCAACAAATACACCTGGGGGAACAGTCTACGACCCGATAGCACGCAAGGGCAGAGTAACAAGCTCAATCCCCTTGCCGGCTCCTTGACAATAATCCAAGGTTTACCGACAAGTGACCCCAGGCTCCTCGACAATAATCCGAGGTTTACCGTTTGAAGTACGTGCGTATCTGGCGTCTTTCCCAATGAAGGAGCATTGATCCCCTCACTGGTTCGGACACGGTCTCGTGCTTCTCCTTTAAGAGGAGCTTTCCCAGAGCATAAATGTAACAGTTGGATTTATCCTACCACAAGATGAGCTACTTGTTTGGTTTTGCTGTCTTGGAGAGTTAATTACTCTCCTACTCCAAGACACTAGCCTGATCTATATTGGTGTTTCAGAGCCCTAGAAATGTAAAAATTACTAGATGAATTTTAATTAAGCGTTGTGTTATTAAGGCTGTTATTACTCAAAGGGGTAAATGGATACGAAACTAATGGTGTTATGACCCGACTCAACTGAATGCAATCGAATATGATAGTGTAATCTTTTCAATTTGATGAATCCTAATTAAAGTAAGGAGAGAGTTTCCATTCACTTCCAACAATGCAAAAAATTGATCACTAAGAGAAAATATAACAAATTCTCTAATGCACTAATTTTATCAAGAAAAACTAATGCAAATCAATTTCAAACCATTTTTTATTTTTATTTTTGTGTAAATTCAAATCAAAGAAAGTTGATCTAAATCTACGATTGATTTTTCAGAATGTAAACTATGCAATGGTAATCTAAGCACAATTCACTTGAAAAGTATGCAAATGTAATCTATGCACATTTTTCATTCATATTCTGAAAATGAGAATTCTAATTATGCAAATGTGATCTATGCAAGAGAATTCTCAAACACAAGATGATTCTAATGTAATCTAAGAACCAATCAAGTGCAAGTCGAGAAAATTGGGTGAGAGTTCCAAAGATCAAAAAATAAAAACACTCAAAGGCGATTAACACTCATACACAAAAGCAAAAAGATGCAAAATTGTGAAAGGACTGAGAGAAACCTCCAAGTAATGACCAAAGGAAATCAAATCAAGAATTTCTCAAAAAAGAGACTCAAAACACCCAATTGATGAAAGCTTAGAGCAGGAATGCAAGTGAAACAAGCTTAGGTGAAGATTTTTGATAGTAAACCAATGGATCTGGGCAGTAAAAACAAATTAAAAACAAAAACTAAAGAGCAAAAAAGCAAAAATTAAAATTTTCTCAAAATTGACAGGGGTACGCAGGTCATCTGTTCACACAGGCGCGGGTACGCACTGTGCACAAAGACGCAGTGCGTACAAGTACGCACTGTGTTAAACCCAGAGACTGCATACTTCTGGCAAAGCTAAGAAAAATAAAAAACTAAATTGACTCTAAGCTAACCCACCCAAATACACAGCTAGACAACCAAAAATCAGAAAACAAGAAATTTTTCTCAGACCAAAATATCAAATCAAAAAGAACTCAAACACATTCATGGAGTCCCCAGTGGAGTCGCCATTTTGTCAGGCGGAAAGAGTCGATAGTGCGGACACAAATCAACCTCCCTAGGAGCCTAAGACTCTCTAGTGACAAACAAGACAAACAAGAGCAATCCTTCTCTAAACATGCATTTACCATACAAGAAATCAAGTGTTTAGATCCTACCTGTAGTCCAATGCTGTTGTAGTAGTCCAGTCTCGCTGATTCGGATGAGCTCCTCCTTCACTTTGAAACCTGTGTTCACTAACAATCAAACGATTAAATAGCACTTGATAATCTCATAAAATAAAACATATTTAACACATAGACCAAGGAGTACATGAAAGAACTCATAAATAACAAGTTATTGAGAAGAATGGACTCATTTGCATTAATAGGAAACAAAAGGAACAATTACAACCTGAGCCTTGGTGTTGTGCAAGTCCCTCCCAGGGTCCATCAAGAGTTCTCCTTTACTTTGACAAAGCTCACCCACTTCCAAAATAGAACAAGCAAAGATGACAATCTCTCCTCACAAGCTTCTAAATGGGAGTCCTAATTCCTGTAGCATCTACCCTTAGAAATGTTTAGCTTTCAACCTCCCCTCCTTCTGGCCCAATGCCTGTATTTATAGTGGTCTGGAGGAAGTTATTCAGGTCCACCATCAATGGGATAATCCCCTCTTTGGATGGGATAGCTCCCTTATTGATGGGATAAGTTCCTCTTTGGTAGGGGTACATGAACCATCTGGAGGCGCTCAATACACGTCGAACAACCTTCTAGAATGCTCTAGAAATGACCACAAGTAACTTTTTAAAGATGAAACTTGCGCATTTTGACCTTTACAGGGGGACGCACCTGCCCCTTTACATACAGAGCGTACAAGTACGCAGCTTTTGTGAACATTGGGTGCGTACCCACAGGTAAGGTTGAGAGAACCTGCGTACCCAGAGATAAATACATTTATAAAGACTTTCTCTCTTTTTGGAGTTTGACATGGAGAGCAGAGGCTTAAGACTTGCCCAGGAGGATAGCATGACTGTTGATAGAGCCATACTAATTGTACATAGCCATGGTGACATTTTTTAGTGTAACAAAGCTGATGAACTCAAGGATTGCGATGATCTCAAGGAGCTAGATCCATATTTCTAGGTATTTTTGGAGGGAAACAACCCTCTTTCCTAGGGGGCTACACCTCTGTCATTTTTGTATAAATGAGGAAGCCCAAGGGCTTAATAAGATTCAAAATTTTGTAGCAGATAGGGACTACTAAGAGCTAGGAGCTCGATCTTGTCATTTTCATCGTGTACTTTGAGAAGTTTATTGTTATCTTCCATATAATATTTTTCTAGACGGATGAGTCCCCTTGTGTTAGGGCCCAACCCAGAGGCTCTAGTCTCTCTCATCTTTATTTTACTTATGAATTTTCTTTCCTAGTATCATTTTCTTCCTTTATTAGCAACATTTGCATATGAAAAATTGCGTGTGCAGGTCTATCTACCACCTCTCTTGTGGAAAGTGTGGTTGACGCTAATGTATTGGCAAGCCAAAACAAATAGTTGTTTTATTTTGTAGTTTCTGTTAGTACTCTTCTCGCATCTTTGTTTTCTGCAAGCTAGTGATTGGTGTTGTAGTGTTTTTATAGCAATGGTGTACCAAAAGACACCTTCTTAGCAGTAGGTTGTTCCCTACAAAGAAAAAACAAGAATTTTGGTTGCTGTTAGTGGAAAAGTACGAAGAAATAAAGTATTGTAAATGGTGGAGACAATACATACACAAACATGAACTAAGACAAAGTGATGAACACATAAATAATGCTTAATGAAACAAACAACTCAAGATGATTATGGAAAATGGATCCCTTTATTGACTGCTGGTGGTAGGAAACAAATACAAATAGTAGAATACTAAACACTTGAAGATAATTATTACAGGAATGGTGCTAAAAGATCCTCAGCAAGGAGGTTCTTTTCTTCACTCTCTTTGCAAGCTTCTCCTCTCTATCCAAGAAGTATCAAGGCTCTCTCAATGGTGAAATCCCGTCCACACTAGAGTGATGGATTACTAAGAAGCAATTCTGCCAACAACAATTCTTCCAACACAATGGCACTCTATTTCTTCTGCTTCAACAATGGAATCAAGGTTTGTTGTGATAGAAATTTGGTGAGCATAACATTGTTGCATACTTTGGTTCGGCCACTTCCTGTTTATATATAATTTTTGGAATCCATATTCTCTCTCTTTGTTCATGAATGATAATGACTTATGAGTAGGACAAGATGATTCCATTGAGGGATGCATATCTTCAAGGCAACTCAAATTATGTTGTCCTTGACTGAAATCCTATCAGGGAATCATCTTCCAAGTGCGGGAAGTGGTCCCTAAATGTTGAGTTGACCATTCTTTCGACGACGTGACTTTTGAAGAAAATACTGCGTGTAGCACGACCATCGAAGAAAAAGTTGTGCAGACATTAATTTTTTAATTCCATATACTTTGGACCTTAGGAGAAATTAATTTTTTTGATCTTTATAATTTATTCAGCTGGAAAATTTTCACTTGTGCTTTTTGTTGGATGATTTTGGGCATCTTTTGGATAGTACAAATATGTGTACAATTTTATGGTGTTAACAATTTCCCCCTGATGTGTGAGGTTAGGAGAAAGTGTATAGCTGAAATAAATCATGTTTTCTTTCTCGAGTGAGAGTCTAATCAACTTCTGGATAGAGAGAATAAATTTTTTTGGAGGTGAGAAAAGAAACAACCTTAATTGAGTATAAAAGATAACCATGCTCTGAAAAAAGTGCTTATACGAGGTAGACATGTCCCATGCTCATTATGTTGACTAGTGACAATGTATTACAATCAGACCGAAAATATTCTTGTCAAGTCAGTGTTGGAATGGCTGACATGTTGATAGATGATGATGATAACTGCTAACACCCTCAAGGGCGTTTCTGACACACAGACGGAGTCAGGCGCCCCCATGCATCAGGAAAATGTGAAGCACTGTTGGAGTGAGGTGCTTATTAATGCACAGGTCTTCGATTGTGGGTACCTCCCATGCATCAAGATGTAAGAACTGTTGAATGAGGTGCTAAGTGATGCGTGGTCTTCGAATAAGTAGGAAAATTGCAACGGCTATGAAGTATGATACCAACCTAACATGAGATCTTATGTTGGTGTCAAATGTTAGGGGGACTGATGACATTAATGGGAAATGACGGTTCCCACTGTGCAACCCAAGGATATCCCTAAAAGTGAGGGAGCATCCAAGGTAATGCCTCAATCCTGGAATATGGGTGTTGAAGTCGACGGGAAAGAGGCATCAACCACTCGAAATGATGATTTGGGAAATCAAGATGTGTAAGGAAATAAATTGTAATAGGGTGGGTCAACAAGGCATGATAATGAAAGATGACGATATGGATGGACATTGACAACTTGCCCAAGGTTAGAGCTATACTGTGAGTTGCAGAATTCAAAACAATTCTTCTGAGGCTAGTGGCTCTGGAGTCTATAGGACATCTAGGGTATGCGTGAGCATGTTATGACTAGCGTGAAGAGGGTGAATGAATGTGGATAATGTGTGAGCTTCAAACAAGGGCTACTAGGGGCTGCCACGGGGTACAAGGCATTAAAATATGGGTGGGAGACATTTTCTTAAAAACATTTTGTACACTTTCCAAAAGAACGTAAAGGTGGTTTGGAATGTACATACACGGAGATGGGTGCCCCATGAAAAAAGTGACCTGCATGATGATGGAGGTAAAATATATTTGTGGAGGGCAAGGGCCTTGTTGGTTGGTCTTGGGGTTGGGTTGATGAGGTGGATGAAGTGATGCAAAGTAGCTTATGATGGATGGAGGAATGATAGGCCCAATGTAGAATGCAGAAGAGTGTTCACCTTTATCCATCGTAAATGAGTAAGGTGTCCCAAGAGTGGCGTTGATTAGAAGTAAGTGAAGAAAAGGTGTATGAAGCTAACCTTCAAGACATGCAAGTGAGATGGCTCCCAGACTATAGTACTTGGTCATGGATTCCAAATAAGATGTGGAGGTATATAACATAAGGTAGTCCATGAGTGGGGAGGATTTATCGACTGGCATGGATGTTTACCATGTGTAAGGGAAGGTGGTGGTAAACATGATCGAGATGATGGACCCTATGGTGTATTTTAGAGAAATGATGTTAGGATATGAAAAGCTTAGTAGGAAGCCTATCATAGGGTGCTAATTTTGGGGGGGAGTTGCTGACGTACCTGTGACTTCAATTACTAATACCCCAAGTGAAAACAACTTGATAAAAAAAATATGTAAGCTAAAAATGGGCTAAGCAAGATGAATAAAAAAACATGAGAAGGCACACCTAAAGTAAAGTTCCGAGCATGCAGTGGGCCAAAAAAATGAGTTTGGGGTTGAAATGGAATGGAGGGTACCATGATGAAGATGATGTGGTCCTGATCCTTATGTCTCTCACAGTTCTAGAAACAAAGGTCATGAGCTCCTATATTTTTCTTTGGAAAATTTCAAAAAGGGTGATATATAGGGCAAAGTGGGCCCTATGCCACCTCATTTGCACTTGCTATATTGGGAGGCCAAAGCTGTTTCAAGAGTTGTTTCTTTCCATTGTAGTTAGCCTATGCACTTGGGAAGTGCACGAGGAGAGACAGGTTAGAACTCATAACCATACCTTTTTCATTTTGTAGACTAGGTTAGGTATGCCATATAGGGGTGCCTTGTACAACCTTTTTCATGGATACATGTAGCTACTTTGTGGGAAATGGGATGAAAACTGCATTGGTAGTGCAGCTAGAAGGCAAAAAGCCTTGATGTCATTGTTTTGGATAGGTGCACGATAACGCGTCTACTCAGATCAGACGTTCGACCCCAGATACAGGGTCACCATAGTTTTTGGGCTCCTAGTTGCACGTGGAACACATTTTTTCAAATAACAGACCCTTTTCCTACACGTTTGTTATGGGAAAAAAATGCTTGGTTGAGTTATAACTAATTTTGGTAGCCTAAGAGGCTGATTTTTGAATTTTGGGATCCTTGATTGTAGGATAGGTATGTTGTGGTGAGAGCAGGATTGGGAGCGTATAGATGTCACAGTGGATGCTACTGTGAGTAGGAAAATGGCACGTTGGGAGTTGATGAAGTTCCTTCAAAACCTATTTTGAAGTCGCAGGATGTATTCCTGCGCTTTCTAATTCGATGTTGGGATGTGGATCACTAGATCTTCATCATTAGACAGACTGATCTACCAATTACTGTTGCGGTAGATATTTATTTTTTGACCAGATTGGTGCCTTGTGGGGAGGCCTTGCCATATCCCTTGCTGGTTGGGCATGTGGATATTCACTATTGGGTGGTGGAAGAGGGCCACAGTGGGCCTAAGCCTTATGATGAGGGGTGTATCCGCGCTGCCTCGATTAGAGATCTTGTTGAGAAAGAGGTGCTAGTGATGATTGTGTGACTTGCTGGGTCAATATCTCATCACCAAGTGTCAGGGTCACAAATTGCGGTGGTGCAGAGGTTGTAGGCGGGCCACTTTTTTGACTGGTCTAGTTTTGTATATCGAGGGATGGTATCCCAATTGACAGAGGTACAACAAAGTGGGGCACAAATATTTTTATATACCCTTTTTTTATGCAGTATTATGTATGAGTGGGTCATGATGCTCTGACCTTTTATAATGGTGCCACCAGGTCCTGCTAGGGACTTGTGGATGTGACAATGGGCACCATTGATGCCACAAGCTAGTGGCAGTGCTATGGGTCATTATTGGAATGACCAGGTGGAGGGCTAGTTTAGGTCCAAACCTCAGATGATTCTTGAGTACCTGTATCGTGGTGTGGACTTTACAGGTGATATAGATATGGGGCTTCCTTCTAGTGATGATTGGGGGCCAACAGGTATGTGATTTGTAATTTCTGCATTTTTTTTCTTCTTTACATGTATATTTATGATGCATAGTTTTGTAGGATGTTGATACCATGTTTGATTGCTCATAGATGTGGGCCCTCATGGATGACCATTGGCCTACCTAGTAGGTAATGATATGTGACGCATGGGTGTGGCTGACGCGCTTGTTGTACCACAATGTCAAAGGGATGCTAGGGAGTAGGTAGTAACTGAGAGGCCAACACAACATCATAGGGTTGATATTGGTGGTTCCCCTAAAGAGAGGACCATCTCCTCTGCTTCCGAGGAAATGACAAGATTGCGAGAGCCTTCCGAGACAACTGAGGCATGATTAATGACTTTAGAGGTGCAAATGAGGGATTGTCTAGATGCCTAAGATTGAGTAGACACCCTGACGCGGGGGATGCCTGAGGAGGGGTGGGATGGACTGGAAGAGGTGGTGGTGTATATGGTGATGGCACGTGACAAGGCACAATGACCGACTCTTTGGCACCTCATGATGACATTGGCTACATTATGTCCCATTGTTAGGTCCTTATACTACTAGTGTAACCCCTTATTGTTATTAGTACAACCCCCTTATTATATTGTTGTGCCCATGTAGTCCCCATATTGTTATTATTGTGCCCCATAGAAGCCCACTATTGTTATTATTGTGCCTTTACATTATTATTTTTATGTCGGCTTTGATTATATTATGATCTCTTAGACTCCTATATATAGAAAGGAGGTCTTGTCAGTTGTATCATCCAAGAATTGTTCATTTGTGTGATGTAAACGAGGTTACCCCCTCGAAGAGGCTGAATTATAAGGTGTTGATCTATCTTTTCTATCTTTTTGTGAGTTGGTTTCATAACATTTGGTATCAGAGCTTTGGATTCTAGGGTTTTGCTGCTCCAAACAGGTCTTTGTGGAATTTTTGCTATAGCTTTTTTTCTACGACGTTTCAGAAAATAAAAAAAAAACCCTTTGAGTCGAAATCATTCTAAACCTTGTGTCTGAATTTTAGATCTTGTCTCGCTATATTTTTAAGAGATATGATTTGAGGAAGTTAGTGTTTTTGAAATCTCCCGAATTCCATCACAAACAGGTCATCATGGAATTTTCACTATAGTTGCTTTTCTAAAAGTTTCAGACTCTAAAATTAAAACCCCTTTGAGTCACAAACTTGGTGAATCTTGAGCTCAAATTTCAGATCTTATTTCACTATATTTTTGGAGATACAATCCAAGATATTTAGGGTTTCTGTAGGCTCCCAAATTACATCCTAAACAGGTGGCCTGGGGAAAATCATCATAACTGTTTCTCTGAGCATCAGATTGAAATTTCGTAAGAAGTTACTGAAAGAGGACGAACTTTAATTTTCTGTGTATCTTTTTCAGATCCGAAGGTCAAAATAGTGACACGTGGCACTTCGTACAAGTTCACTCTTATGAAAAGGTATATAATCAGGTCATCTTGGGAGATTGTGCATAAAGATTTCTTGGAGAATCCAATTTTGATGAGACTAGTGGCATTGGAAAGAGGATGCAGAGGGATACTGCAGGTCATGATTTCAAAACTAAGAGATACAAAATTATAGAGTTACAGTCATTTCAAGATCGAGCTCCTAAAATCAAGAAAAGGCGATATGAGGAAGTTTGATGGCATGGATTCGATAAATTGGATACTACATGTGGAGTAATATTTTGATCCACATGAGGTGCAACTATTACAAAAGGTATGTATTGCATCTTCATATTTAGAACTGGATCAATCTTTATGGTATAAAGGGCTTTGTTCTCGTAAATCACTTGTTACGTGGTCAATTTTCACGGAGGAAATGATTGCACATTATGAAGATACAAAGAGAAACACCTTCTTTAGACAATTGATAAATATCAAACAAAAGTGTTCAATGGCAGAGCATATTGAGGACTTTCAAAAATTGAATATAAGGGAAAATGATGTTCCAGAGAAGCAGAGGGTTGATGTCTCCATAGGGACTTTAAAGGATAACATTCAACACGAGGTTCGTCTTTGGGAACCTGATTCATTGGAGAAGGCATTCGGGTTGGCAAGAAAAGTGGAAAGAAAAATTATGGCAATAAGGAAGTCTACCCCTCAAAACTATAAAGATGGAAGTATTGTTTCTCCTAGCCTTCCACAACCTACAAGGTTGACACCACAACCATTGGAAGAAAAAAGAGAAAAAAGGCTTTGTTATAATTGTGATAACAAATACATTAAAGGTCATAAGTGTGCTGAGAAGAAATTATTTTACATTGATTTTGAAGAGGAGGAAGAAAAGGATCAACAAGCGTCAAAAGAAGAGGATATACACCAGGAACCAACTCTAGAGAAAGAAGAAATGAATTCGACCATATTGGCAAGAATTACCACTCCTCAAACTATCAAGATAGAATAAAATATCAAGAAGAAAAATGTTCAAGAAGTGAAAGATCACAGCGAGCATCAAGAAATGAATCCAACCATATCTTGTAATGCATTGGAAGAAATTACCACTCCTCAAACTCTCAATATAGAAGGAAATATCAAGAAGAAAAAAATTCAAGCCGTGAAATATCACATCGAGCATCAACAACAAGTTCTCCAACTTTTAAAGGATAACACCACTTTGGTGTAGAATCGAATGAAAGAAGAGGCAGATCAACATCGTAGTGAAAGAAGTTTTGATGTAGGCGATTGCGTATTTTTACGGTTACATCTCAAGCAAGCTATTTATGAGAAGGAAATGTTGGCAATACTACATGCACTTAATAAATGGTGACCTTACCTAATGGGAAGACACTTCAAGGTAAAAATGGATCATGATAGCCTTAAATACTTTTTAGAACAAATATTATCTTTAGAAGAATAGAAAAAATGGGTCATAAATATGTTGGGTTATGACTTTGAAATTATCTACAAAAAAGGGAAGCAAAATGTTGTTGCAGATGCACTCTCAAGAAAGGATAAGGATGTGGAAGCATTGTTTTGTGCTATTTCTATTATCCAACAAGATTGAATAAACAAAGCAAGGGATGAGTGGAAGAGGGACAAAGAAGCATGGCCACTTATTCAAAAGTTGTAGAAGATCCCAGTTCAAACAATATTGCCAGAACTTGACAAGGAAGGAAAAATCGTATTAGAACCTGGAGCAGTCACATAAACAAGAACCTAATAACTACTAAATCGATCAATTTCAAAGTATCTATATATATATATATATATATATATATATATATATATATATATATATATATTATACGAGATGTGATTTTGCAGCTATGATGATGTGTCTTGATGATATGCTTCTATACATGTGATGTATTTCTACATTTATGTGATGGATATTCTATTGATGCTTCATGTTTCTTGATGGCGATATATATGTGATACATGCCAGTCTAGGATTTGATTAGCTATGCAGTCAACTATATGATTTTGATTTCTTGGTATATGTGTAAATGTGATATGATCAAAACTTTGGGCTAACCTTTGTGCATGCAGATATTTCCAAAAGAGGCATGGATCGTGAACCTTGAAGGTTCTATTCAACTATGATACAACAAGCTAGGAATCAAGGAATACATGCAGGTGAATGATACCTAAATGGGAGGCATTAGCCAAGAGGCCTATGACATAATCATACTCAACTTGATTGTTGGTTTCTGTAGGTTTTAACCCCGTACATAAATTACTTGCATACAAATTCTAAAAACAGCAAATTAACAATGGTGAGAGCATAAAACATAAAACAAATATACATAAATTTTTTCCCCTAGATCATGATACACATGACTACCAGGTTGATTTTTCATTATATTCCTTTCAATGTTACAATACATATATACATGTTGAAGCATCCATAAACCCCAATCCATCAACCGTAGATTAGAACATAACCATATTTCTCTTGATTGGATCTACAAAATACCATGGGAAGAAAACCATCATGCCCAAAACCATGTGCGAAAGCCATGCACGAAACAATAGGTAGGTCTGCCCACCTACTATAGTGTCCAATTTTTTTTTTCACTGGGGCGCTACCTCAGACACCGTAGAGGGGGGTGATTGCCCCCCTCAAACACCCCGATAGGGGGGATGTCACCCCCCCATGACCCTCCCACTATGATTGGCGCAACGAACAGGATAGGCTTTCACCCCCCTTGTGACCCACCATGCTTGGGGTTAGTCATGGAAAGAATATAACACATACCCACCATTCTCCCGCTTGTTGTTTTCTTTCCACCGAGAACCACAGGATAAATTAGTCATTGGTCCATCCCTGCAATAGTAATTGTTTTTATACACCAAGAAAAAATCACAGTGCTCAAAGACTTCGTCAATGCATCTACAAAATTCTTCAAAATGTCCATCTTTACCAGGAACAATTTTTTTTCCTCAACCATATCCCTCACAAAGTGATACTGAACAACAATGTGCTTTGTCTTTGAATGATAAGCGGGGTTCTTTGCCAAGAAAATTGCACTTTCGTTTTCATAGTCTATCCTTATATATCGTTGTACTAACACCATACTTGAACACAATATTTGCAACCAAACTACTTCCTTGCTTGCATGAGTGGCTGCCATGTATTTTGTCTCTGTAGTTGAAAGTGCCACTATTGACTGTCTCATACTTATCCAACTGACTACGCCTCCAAATAGGTTAAACACATACCCACTTGTAGATCTTCTCTGATCTAGATCTCCAACTCAGTCTGCATAAAAAAAGCCACGAATGCCCAAAAATCTGTCCAATCCTAGTCTTCCTTAGTAGCACAAGTCATAATCACTAGTGCCACACAAATACCTGAAAAATTGCTTCACTGTTGTCCAATGCTCCTTCCCTAGTTTTGACATAAACCTGCTCAATACTGCCACTACATGTGAAATGTTTGGTCTAGTATAAACCATTTCATACATCAGGCTACTGATTGCACTTGCATATGGAACATGAGACATGCCCTCTTCCTCTTCTTGTGTCTTGGGACACTGTTCAGCATATAGCTTACCACCTACATGAATAGGAACCTTCAATGATTTACTATCCTTCATCTTAAATCTCTACAATATTGTCTCGACATACTTCCTCTAGTTTAACCAAAGCTTCCTTTTTGCCCAATATTGTTTAATTTCCATGCCCAAAATATAGTTTGTAGAACGAAGATCTTTAATGTCGAATTTAGAGGACAATTGCGATTTCAATTCCTGAATAATTTATTTTTTATTTTCAATAAGAAACCTATCATCCACATACAATACCAAATAAATATCATGGTCACCAATTAATTTAAAATACAAACAATGATTTCTTTGCCTCTGGTGAAGCCATGTCCCCATATATATGTATCAAATTTCTGATACCACATCCCTGGTGACTGTTTTAACCCATAAAAAGACTTTTTTAACTTGCATACCATTTCTTTCTTACCCTTCATTGCAAAGCCTTTAGGTTTCTTCATGTAGATATATTCTTCTAGATCACCGTAAAGAAATGTTGTCCTCACATCCATATATTCTACCTCAAAATTAAAAGTAGCAGCAATAGATAAAAGTAATCTAATAGAAACTATCTTGGCAATAGAAGAAAAAATATCACCAAACTCAATTCCCGACACCTAGGAATAACCTTTTTCTACCAACCGAGCTTTGTATTTCTCCACCTTTCCTTTTGCATTCATCTTCTTCTTGAACACCCATTTGCTGCCAATGGGTTTCCTTCTAGTCGACAACTCCACTAGATCCCAAGCCTCAATTTTTTGCAAAGATGCCATTTCATCAACCATGGACTCTTTCCAAACTTTGCCATCCTCTGAATTTACTGCTTCCTAGATAGTTCTGGGATCATCATCTGTAGTAGATAAAGAAAAATTTGAACAAAAAGTAGCTAGACTATACCTTTCTGGCTCCCTTCTTTCTCGAACTGATCTTCTCACAGCTGGAGTTTGTGGCTCTTTATCTTCTGATTCCTCTTCTACTATAGAGTCTGATTCCTCTTCCTTTAGATCAAACTCTATCTTCTCAGGTTCCTTTAGTATGAATTCATGTTTAATAACATCTTTCACCTTTCTAAACACCACATCATGACTGTACACAACCTTCCTTGTTTTTGGGTTCCAAAGCTTATAACATTTTAAACCATCCTTATACCAAATAAAGATGCACCTTTCAATGTTACTATCCAACTTGGTTCTTTTCTCCTTTGGAAGATTTACATATGCATCACATCCAAATACCCTTAGATGTGAAAGAGAGGGTTTCTTACCAGTCCATACCTCTTGTGCAGTCTTATCCTCCAATGTTTATGAAGGTGATATGTTGACCAGGTAACATGCAGTCTCCACCACCTCTGCCCAGAATTCTTGTCCTAACCCGACACCACTGAGCATGCTTCTTGACTTTTCCATCAATGTCCTGTTCATTCTTTTTGAAACTCCATTTTTCTGAGGTGTGTATAAAGTATTCTTCTTCTGTTCTATACCACACTTCTTACATAACTCTTCAAATTCCTTCTTGCAAAACTCTCCACCATTGTTTGTTCTCTACACCTTTATCTTGTTCTCTATCTGGTTTTCCACTAGAGCCTTAAATTCTTTAAACCTGTCAAATAATTCGTATTTATTATTGAGGAAATATATCCATGTATTCCTTGAGAAGTAATTTATAAATGATACATAGTACAAAGACTTACCTAGTGATGGAACCAACACAGGTCTAAGCACATTACTATGCACAAGCTCTGATATCCATTTCACCCTCTTACCACCAGAGGGGAAACTCACCCAATTCTACTTCCCATATACTATATTTTCATAGAAATCAAAATCCAGAGAGAAATTTGACATAACTTCTACCATACCTGTTACAGGGAAAAGTGTCTATTCAGAACTACTCTATCCCACTAAGGTGTGACAGCTACCTTAGAAACAAACAGAGAAAAGCTACTTTTGTATCTCCTTTATGAATTATAGATAGAGAGGAATAGAAAGAACCAACCTGTGTCTTGCGCTAATCCTTTGATTCGATCCCTCTCTTCTTTGATAGTCTCCAGCTACCTGCTCACTAGCACGCCCAGCTTCACAAAGTACCTAAAAGATCACAGAAGCATAGCACTATACAAAGACATGGATCTATATTCATAAACAACTTAGGATCAGATTTAAGTTAACCATACAAATGTAACAAGCATCAATGATACAAAAAGATGGAGGAGAACTCAAATAGCTTTTATTGATGAACAAGAAAATATCCAGGAGGAGTTACAACCAGTGGTTCCGACCCAGCATCAACCTCCTAGCAAAGAAGCCCCTCTTCACCTCCAACAAAGCATAGATCACCCAACAATCTGATTGTTTGTCTCTAGAAACCAACAACAATTATTTACAATATGCAAAATTCCAGCCCCTGGATCTCTGGGATGAGGGATCCATATATAGATATCTGTAAGAAGGATGAGTCAGCTTGTGATTTGATTAATGTCTTCTCTCTGTCAGTTCTTGCTTCCACTTGGAGACTGAGGGCCTCTTACTCATCCTTGGTCGAATTCAGTGAGGCAAGTGTCACAGGAGAAGATTCTGGAAGCTTCCATTGCCTCTCCACCTCGTGGAATGACACTGCCATTTATCATTTCTCGCCCATCGCACCCCACAGAAGGGAGTTTTGAAATGCAACGCACCCTCACAGTGCATTTGGGTGAGATGCAACACACCTAGCTAGTGGAGCAGCTGCAATGATCCTGTTTTGACCAATTCTGAGCAGTTTTTGGTGGAGAACTTCTAGGAGAAGCTGTAATCTGTTGACCTTGTTCCTTTAGGGGTTAGAACAACACTTTTAGGGACTTAGGAGCCCTTGGTTTATGGTCATTTCATGCTTGGAGTTGTAGGGCACAAAATTGTCTATAACAGTTGCCCCCTAAAGTATGAGGCCGTTAACCTTTTGGTGTCGGGTGAAATGCTTTATTATGAGGATCCGAAGTTCTTTCAATGCTGGGAGGAGACCTATAATAAGATAAAATACAATACATTATCTTCATACTATTTTCATGATCTAGCTGAGGTGGGCATTCCCATGCTCAGCTTTATAAATTCATTTTCATGTACATAGGACAGACAATCGTCTGAGTGTAGACTGATGATTCTGATAGAGCCATCATCCTTTTGGTAGGATGATTATCTGTGCTGCAATGCTCTACATTTAATGTCTTTATTTCCCTGAATATATATATCGCAGCCTGGATGGATGAAACTAGATCCGGGGTCTTCAATCTCGTCCGATCTTCACTCGAAAGTACAAGTCGATCCATGTGAGAAATGTTCTGAAGTCGAACATGGAAAGGCATCGCTTGATTACCAGTCAATGATGTAAACTGTTAACAAGCACGAGAGGAATCACCGATAATGATAATGATCCTCAAGGTACTACAATGCAATTCACGTGCTGTGAATAAAGGACTTGGCGTCGAACACCACGCAAAATCTTTCGGTCGAAGGCCATTGATGTAAACCTGTTGCCAGAAGTGAGAAACTTGCCATTGAGGCATGCAAGCTTCAAAGTACTAAATGGGGTGTTCCTAGATCAACTTCTTGGATAATGAGCTGATGTCGACAAGAAGTGATCTGTCACAGGAGGGCCTTAATGAATCCCACATCAATGACACGGAACGGAGCAAATGATTTTGATGGAGGTGAAAACGATCTGGTGATATAAGGTTCAGGGTGGCGGTCGTGAAAGAATGGAGTATAATGTATGGTAGTGGGTGAGACACAGGTGACTTCTCTGGATGACTTCTCTTGAACATGTTGGTGACACTGATGTGATGGATTGGTAGCATTAACCCCAAATGTGGATGGTATGGCGTGACCATGGTGATGTGACCGGTGAATGAAACAACCCAACCTGACTCGGACACGGACACAGAGTGGAAGTGTCATGTTCAAGAGCGACTTGCTAACAACAAAGTTTCTTTGAGTTTTCTTCCCAATTTTTCCCTAGTCATTTCTGACCAGTACCTCTTTATTTTTGTCAAGCTTGAGGAGGATAACATATGCTTGTTCTATAATTTTCCCTTCGGGCAAACCCATCGTTGTGTTTTAACGAGCCTAGCAATAGTGAAACTCGTTCTCGTCTAAAGACAAGTTTGTCGCTATTAATCTTTTTAACGAGTTTAACGACAAAGATAACTCGGTCCTTTTCAATTTTAGAGAGTCTGAAAAGGAACGTAAAGGTAACTCCAAAATTCCTTTTTCGTCATCTAATCCCTTAAGTCCGAAAAAGTATAAAACAATACAGAAGGGATGAATTTTCGATAGTTTTAACGAGTCGAACAAAACAAGCGCTCGATCTTTTTGTGTAATAATCCCTCAGGTCCAAAAAGATTAAAATCTAGATGAGGGATAGCACTTCCTGTCCCTTTAACGAGCTGGAGAGGCCAATGGCTCGGCAATCTTTTCATATTTTACGAGTCAGTTGAAAAGATCTTAAAGGAGACTCGTCTTTTGAGGAACGAGTGATAAAATGGGTAGCAGCTGATTCTAGGTAAGGTTTGGAATTTCCAATCACGGCAGTGTCACAAGGATGGCTAGTGAAATCACTCTTCGCAGCTGTTCCTCAAAATGGGTAAACAATCAAATGGAGGTGAATGATCGGCCAATGAAAATTGGAGGTGACGGTGCAAACACAACCAAGTCTTTAATGGCTGAAGTACTACATACACGATGGTTATTTATCAGGGAATAGTTCATTTTTTAATGAGCTTAAACGCGGTGGAAACATTTGCTCATGTCTTATGTTTATTTTTTAACGAGCTTGAACTATGTGCTAAAACTGCTCGATTAATCCAGTCTTGTGATAAGAATGTCTCATATAAAAACGACAACTTTTAGAGATTTGCCCCACATCCTTTCTTTATGCAAGTTAGGAAATGACCAATCCTACGAGTTTAAAGGGGGAGAGGTCCTAAAAATTTAAAAAATAAATAGTTGCTCTTCGCTTGCATTCCAAAAGGTTTGCATACCCCCAGGTATAAAACAGAGTTTCAAGGTTACCCCTTCTTTAGTCCGTTAAAACATTTGTTTTACCGAGAGAGGCCTACCTCTTACAGGTTACCCAAAGATTGTTCTATTCATAGTGCAAACAAAACACTTCTCCGGCGATGTCTATCGAAATAAACAAAGGTGAGCGGTGGTGCTCGCCAACTCACATAACTTTGACAAGAGAATCTTGTTCTAGAATAACCCCCTCTTCCAATCATGGACGGGGGTACAGACTAGTCATATTCTTTCGCAGAAACCTACCCTACACCCGAAGTTTTCCTGCCGAAGCAGACCAGGGTGCATGCCCCCTGGGTTTCAGTCATATCCCTCCGAATCACTCACGCTCATCGAGAGGACGGACTGGAGGTTGAGACATTTCTTGCGTGAAAAGACCATTCAGGGATGGTATATGACTATTTGCTCTGTATGATCCGGGAAATGAAACCTGGTCCACGAGCTTGACCACTCTTCCTTCGTGCGGAAAACACATTACTCTAAAGAGAGAGGAGACAATTTCTCCCATGCAATAAATATAGTCTCGTCCAAGGAGTAGATTGTAATCCAGGGGTCCTTGAACTACCATTACATTCATGTGAACGGTTTTCCCTCTCAATGTTATGGGCACATCGGGAACGATCCCTAACGGTCGACTGGTTCCTTTATCAAAGCCTGTCAGATTTCTCATCTTAGGCAAAAGCGATGGTGAACCAAGCGCTTTCCAAGAAGTTGAGGAAAGGATACTCACAGAAGCCCCCTCATCTATGATGGTACCAGCCATAACCATTCTATATATCTGAACAATAATTCGGAATGGTACACTAGCTGGTAAATGGGGCCTGCCTAGTTGATTCCAGTCGAAGGAGACAACTAGGTTGCTTGGAGGTGGGATCGAATAGACGGCCGGGTACGACTCTGACGAACTTCCTTCCTGCGGTAAAGGAATGGGTAAATTGCCCCCACGTTCGTTGGAGTCTGTACTTATGAAAAGAATTTGGACGATGTCATCCTTGTTCTCTTCAGTGATTGTATCATCTGAAGATGGAACCTCTGAAGGCAAGATTGGGTCAACTGCTGCCTCGACCTTTTGATTTTCGTCTGGTATGGATTCAGATGGTTCATCTTATATGACAGATGCTTCGGCTGACCACCTGAGCGGGTTAGCCAGATTTTCAACTAGTGACGGACTCGGCAAGAGCTTTTTATATCCAGGAGGAAGTCGTAATGGTGAAACCGGACGATCATCCAAAACACTTTTAGCTTCGTCTAAGAAGGGACAATGGTGGACGGCATGATCGCCTTCACACAGTTTACAAGGAAATCTATATTTTCCTTTTTGTCCCGGGGCTTCACTTTCACTAGTTGACGGTGTGTTTTCAACATGATCATCAGAGGTTGATGACACCGGGTTGTGCAAACGAGGAGACCAGTCCCTTAAGATCCGAGGGATGCAAGGACAATCTCTGTGAAAGTGGTCTCCTTTGCAAATGACACATGGCGATTTAGGCCTGGTCGGTGCAGTGTGTGGATTTTCGTTAGACGACACTCGTTTGCCCCCATTCGCTTTTGACTCCTTCTTCTTCTTCTCTTTCTTCTTCTTTTCCTTTTTCTCCTTAGGAACTTGACTTTTGGCTTTACCAGCCCCATCAAGCGAAGAGGAAGGAGGAGAGGAAGAATTAGAGGAAGTAGAAGGTTGGTGGGTAACTCTGGACTCGTCTAATTGCTGATTCGATTGTTCAGGAATAGTGGTGTTCTAAACAACAGAGGTTGAGAAGAGCCATACAGACAAACCAATTGTTAGTCCTGGAAGCGACAATGTGGCCATATGGGGTGCACCAACATCTCCCCAAGAGGAGAAGGGACTAGGATTTCCTCCAAGGGAAATTCCTTGGTTGGTGGACTCCATTTTCTCAACCCAAGATCAACGTAGGAAAAGGGTAATGAATATTCCGTTTAAAATAATTTTTTAGACGCTTTGACACAACTTGTTTTTTCAGTTTTTAAGAGTCGAGAAAAAACAAAAGATGACTCTAGTCTCCTTCGATTTTTAATGAGCCTGAAGTGACAAGTGCTCAGATGGACCTTTTCCGTTAAGGAGTCTGAAAAGGAACGAAAGGGACTGCTCTGGAGATCTAGGTAGAGGGAGTACCAAACCAATCGCAAAACTGCAGAATACTTTTTACGGTACGACAGTCAATCTTCCCGAATGCTGTGTTCAGTGCATTGCGATCGATAGGGCGGCAGACACGGCTTCCTAAGGATAAAGGATTTAAGCCTATAGGGGTCTCCCAAAATATACTCAACAGTACGTGGGAGCACAAGTCCGTACTGGCACTTATCATCTCAAAGTGGAGGAATCACCCAACCATCAGTGAGGACAACAGTTACCAGGCTTTACGACGCCGGAATACGTCTCTAGCCTAGACCTCTAAATGTTGTGCGTTAAGTTCCAAAGTGTTGTTAGATTCATTGAATTTATTTTAAGTTGATCTTGTTTATGAAGTTTGCCTTTCGGGTTCACCACGAGATGTAGATGCAATTCCTAAAATGCAATCTAAAGATGATAAACAAACTTTTATCTCTTTTGTGCAATGAAAATCCTAGCTACAAGGGGAAAAGAAAGACATAATCTTTTCACAAAGAGCAAAGAGCACACTGTAAATGCACTTTCCTAAATCAAGCCAAACAGACTGTCTATATGCAAATGCACATGCATGTATTTGTTTTCGACTTTCTTAGTATTGATGCTAAAAAGAAAGTTGATGCACAAATCTGAATTTCTTTTCAAGCGACAAATATAAACAAGCTCTTTTCGAAATCAAAAATAGAGATGATTACGACACCTTATGATTTTGAAATGAACACTCGTTCTTGACACTAGAAAATTACAAATTCAGACCAAAGGCAATAGTAACAGGATAATCGACCATCAACAGCAATCAAACTTTCTCCTATGATCGAAATCGACACTTGCGATAGATTCAAATCAAAGGACGACAGTACGACTATGCTACTTTTGCAAAGGAAAACTGTAAACAACTCAACGAACACACAAAAACATCTACAGTTCTTTTGTACAAAGGAGGCGGAATAACAGTAAGGAAAAGAGGTTTCAAACAGACATATACTGATCACAGGAAGCAAAATTCAGGGATAGAACTGGAAAGGATGAAGCACAAGAACCACAGCTGCACAGAGCTAGTCTGATCAGCGCACCTGTAACACAGAGAATCTGAAATGCAGCGCAGGTTGCCCCTTCGGGAAGTGCGCTGAAATTTTGGATCTCTGAACAGTACCTGCACTGGGCCAGAAACGAGACTCTGTCCTGGTTCTGGGTCACAGTTTGCAGTTCAGTCCTTGGTTTTTGGCCGAGTAAAAAGCAATCAGTAATGCAACAATCAGGGGTAGATCTAAGGAGGATCTAAGAGCTATCACAGGGGCAATCAGATAGTTTGTGAATCAGCTGTTTAAATCATAAACAGATCCAGTGAATGGATTGAAGCAGCAGTTATCTACTTTGCATTTGTTATGGCAAATGAAGTTCGAAAGCTACTTATAAGTTTATGAAACAAACAACAAAGAATGATACACAAACAAACTAATTAGACATGGCCCAGTGGAGTTGCCATTTTGTTACAGGGAAAAGTGTCTATTCAGAACCACTCTATCCCACTAAGGTGTGACAGCTACCTTAGAAACAAATAGAGAAAAGCCACTTTTGTATCTCCTTTATGAATTATAGATAGAGAGGAATAGAAAGAACCAACCTGTGTCTTGCGTTAATCCTTTGATTCGATCCCTCTCTTCTTTGATAGTCTCCAGCTACCTGCTCACTAGCACGCCCAGCTTCACAAAGTACCTGAAAGATCACAGAAGCATAGCACTATACAAAGACATGGATCTATATTCATAAACAAGTTAGGATCAGATTTAAGTTAACCATACAAATGTAACAAGCATCAATGATACAAAAAGATGGAGAACTCAAATAGCTTTTATTGATGAACAAGAAAATATCCAGGAGGAGTTACAACCAGTGGTTCTGACCTAGCATCAACCTCCCAGCAAAGAAGCCCCTCTTCACCTCCAACAAAGCATAGATCACCCAACAATCTAATTGTTTGTCTCTAGAAACCAACAACAATTCTTTACAATATGAAAAATTCCAGCCCCTGGATCTCTAGGATGAGGGATCCATATATAGATATCTGTAAGGAGGATGAGTCAACTTGTGATTTGATTAGTGTCTTCTCTCTGTCAATTCTTGCTTCCACTTGGAGACTGAGGGCCTCTTACTCATCCTTGGTCGAATTCAGTGAGGCAAGTGTCACAGGAGAAGATTCTGGAAGCTTCCATTGCCTCTCCACCTCGCGGAATGACACTGCCATTTGTCATTTCTCGCCCATCGCACCCCACAGAAGGGAGTTTTGAAATGCAACGCCCCCTCACAGTGCATTTGGGTGAGATGCAACGCACCTAGCTAGTGGAGCAGCTGCAATGATCCTGTTTTGACCAATTCTGAGCAGTTTCTGGTGGAGAAATTCTGGGAGAAGCTGTAATCTGTTGACCTTGTTCCTTTAGGGGTTATAACAACACTTTTAGGGACTTAGGAGCCCTTGGTTTATGGTCATTTCATGCTTGGAGTTGTAGGGCACAAAAATGTCTATAACAGTTTCCCCCTAAAGTATGAGGCCATTAACCTTTTGGTGTCGGGTGAAATGCTTTA
This sequence comes from Pinus tabuliformis, assembly GCA_031772625.1. Lineage (NCBI taxonomy): Eukaryota > Viridiplantae > Streptophyta > Pinopsida > Pinales > Pinaceae > Pinus > Pinus tabuliformis. The sequence continues at coordinate 216,116,759 of CM062820.1, read as the reverse complement.
TTATGAGGATCCAAAGTTCTTTCAATGCTGGGAGGAGACCTGTAATAAGATACAATACAATACATTATCTTCATACTGTTTTCATGATCTAGCTGAGGCGGGCATTCCCATGCTCAGCTTTATAAATTCATTTTCATGTACATAGGACAGACAATCGTCTGAGTGTAGACTGATGATTCTGATAGAGCCATCATCCTTTTGGTAGGATGATTATCTGTGCTGCAATGCTGTACATTTAATGTCTTTGTTTCCCTGAATATATATATCGCAGCCCGGATGGATGAAACTAGATCCGGGGTCTTCAATCTCGTCCGATCTTCACTCGAAAGTACAAGTCGATCCATGTGAGAAATGTTCTGAAGTCGAACATGGAAAGGCATCGCTTGATTACCAGTCAATGATGTAAACTGTTAACAAGCACGAGAGGAATCACCGATAATGATAATGATCCTCAAGGTACTGTAGTACAATTCACGTGGTGTGAATAAAGGACTTGGCGTCGAACACCACGCAAAATCTTTCGGTCGAAGGCCATTGATGTAAACCTGTCGCCGGAAGTGAGAAACTTGCCCGGATCCCTTCTTGGATTTCCTTCGTGGAAAATTTGTAGCATAATGGCCCACCTCATGACAACGAAAGCATCGCACTTTCGATTTGTCAACCTTCTTCCCATCATTGTAAGAACTAGATTCGGAAAGAGAACCCTTCTCCTTCCCCTTCTTTGCTTTGATAGCCAAAGCGCAATTTTCTTCATCAGATGCCTTTGATGAAGATCCGTCCCTGGTATTCCGCCTGATCTCCTCTTGCACAAGATCCAACCAAAGTCTCTCCCATCCTGGCAATTTCTCCTGACCATTGACAGAGTCCTGATAGGAATGCCAACTCTTCGAAAGACCAAGAAGAGCCAAGCTCACCAAGTCCTCATCATCTACAGTCACCGCCACACTTCCCAGCTCATCCCGGCATTAGGTGAAGTTCGTGAGATATTGGGGCATACTGTCTCCATTATCACACTTAATGTTTCTGAGTTTATCCTTGAGCACCAACTTCCTCTGGTCACTCTTGCTTTGGAATAGATCTATCAATGCTTTCCACATAAAGTATGGAGAAGCCTTTCCATGCAGGCTAGATACAATGTGATCCTTCATGCCCTCCAATAGAATCCTTCGACACTTTGTTGTCTTCTTTTGCCAAACCTCAACGTGAGCAGCATCAGTAGGCTTTAGGACCTCAGCCTCTATGAAACCCTTCAGCCCATTGTCATCTAACACCGCCTCCATCCTGTCTTTCCATGCAATATAATTTGAGCTACCTTCAAGAGCATACTCCAATCGCAATTCGTTGAAAGACATTGCAACTTTGACACCAAGAAAACACTGCTGCAAATTCGAATTCCACCAGCTCAAAACTCAACTGCTTTTGATCTAAAATTCGTGAGAACAAAGTATTTCTCATACAGAGATTGACTGTATGGGCTTTTACCGGATATCTCACCTTCCAAAAGAAGGATGAATCCAGAGGCTACCTGGCTCGATTACAGACTCTACCTGAAGAAATAAAATGTAAACACTTTCTGAATAATAGATCTGATGATCAACTCTGCTCTGATACCTTGTAGAAATTTTGAATAATTTGACAGTTATTCACAAAGATTATCCCGATTATACACTATTGCAGAATACATGCATAATACATAACCTCCTCTACGTTGATCATCAATTTAGCAGCATTAAAAACAATGAAACATCAATCGCATGCGCACATTAACACAATATGTAACCCGGGGAAAGCATACAGTTGAAAACCCCACACTATCTGTATATTATATTGATTGAGAACATGTAACAATACATAGTACAATACTCCTCACAAGTACTCAGTACTATCTCCACCTGTTACACACAAACTAGCTCAGATCTGATGCCTCAAATCTCATCCACTGTTTGCCTACCTCCACTGTGCAATCTTGCATGAGAATGGATGAATGGCTGAAGAAAACTCATATTTCCTTGGTTGAACCATGCAATCCTCATTGGAATTACTCAATCCCACTGATTGTGCAAGATCTCATGCACAACTATAGTCACAACTGATAGCAATCTCAAACTCTAACACCTGCCTCCACTGAACTGTCCATGCACTGAGTTAACTGATGTATTCTTTAGTTGCTTTATGAGTTAATAATTAGTGAATTAATTTAAAAATTAATTCAAATCACTCATCACTAGTGTATTTGCAATTAGACTAAATACAACTAGTTTAACCAAGTCAAACTGAACACAACTCCATCAACTCCACAATCAACTCCACCAAACTCAACCACATGAGTTCTAACTGAAGGCCTGCATGCAATAGCTCAACTGACCCACAAGAAAAGCGTATTTCCTTCTGACAGCTACATGTGCCACATCTGTAGCTCAAACTGAAGTGCTCCAAGAGGATAAGATAATGTTTATAGCCTAAATATTATTATGAGCTAATAATATTCGACTGTTCTATTTTTAGCCTGGAAGTCTAAAAATAGACTCCGCCCATATGTCTAAAAATAGAAGTCCATCTATTTTTACCAACATGACCAATCATCCACAAATAGCATCCTGCAACTCATAGACCATGATCCATATGTCTAAAAATAGACATAGTCTAAAAATAGACTCTTCGCCAAAAATAACCTGCGGGCCCACTTAGTGAAGGCGACTCCTTTCCACTAAGCTCCATCATCTTGTTGCATTTTCAACATCAAAGACTTTGGATTTATTCTTGAGGAAATATATCCATGTATTCCTTGAGAAGTCATCCATAAATGATACATAGTACATAGACTTACCGAGTGATGGAACCTTCACAGGCCCAAACACATCACTGTGCATAAGCTCTAATATCTGTTTCACCCACTTACCACCAGAGGGGAAACTCATCCGATTTTGCTTCCCATATACACAATTTTCACAGAGATCAAAATACAAAGAGATATTACTCATACCTTCTACCATACCTTTACGATGAATTATTTGAAGGCCCTTCTCTCCAATATGTCCAAGCTTTTGATGCCATTGCATGGTCTTTTCTCCAGAGACCACTATATTTTCTGCTCCATTTTCAAGAACCATAGAACTATTGCACCCATCAACAACAATGCTACCTTGTAGCTTGTACAGAGTTCCAATCCGAACTCCCCACATCAATACAAGTGCTCCCCGAACCATCTTGTAGGTATCCTTCTCGAACACTGTTTTTACACCTGCATCATCTAGCTTGCTTACAGAAATGAGATTTCTGGTCAATTCAGGAATATGAAGAACACCCAAAAGTGTTCTAACCCTTCCACCTTGTAACTTCAACTTTACTTTTCCATGACCAAGGATTCTAGCCTTCCTATCATCCCCTAAGAATACATCACCACCATCATATTTCTCATACTCGCAGAACCACTCTCTATGGGGAGTGAAGTGAAAGGATGCACCTGAGTCAATCAATCATGCCTCATGATCTACATGTGTACTTGAAGAAGCCAAGTACACATCCCCACCTTCATCTGAGGTGGTTTTTGCTTCTGCAGAAGGAGCAACATCAGATCCATTTCCTTTGTCAAGAGCTTTAGATTTACAGTCCCTTTTGTAGTGCCCTTCCTTTTCGCATTTCCAGCACACCACTTTTACAGGTTTTCCCGGAGATTTAGATCTCCCACTTGATGACTTATTTTTATTTCTGTTCTGGGACCATTGTTGTACAACCAAGGCATCACCATTCTATCTCTCCATATTTTTTTGTCTCATCTCCTTCGTCAGCAAGGATGAGACTATTTCATCAAACTACATGGTAGTTGCATTGCTACCTATTGCAATAAAGAGACCATGCCACGAATCTGGCAGAGAACAAAACAAACTAATGCACTTATCTTCATCTAAAATTTTAATATCAATAGACAATAACTGACTTACCAAAATATTAAATGCATTCAGATTCTCTTTCACTGAGTCTCCATTTTTCATCCTCAGGTTATATAGCTTTTTCCATAGGAGCAGTTTATTCACCAGAGACTTAGATTGGTACAAAGTCCCTAACTTGTCCCACAAAGCCTTCGTCGTAGCTTCCCTTGATACATTCAGCAATACTGAATCTAAGACACACAATCATGTTGTTCTCTTTGCCTTCCGATCCAACTTCTTCCACTCTTCATCGGACACTCCCGTTGGTTTAGTACTTGGATCTACCATGATCCACTAATATTTATCCACCAACAGATCCTCCATATTCAGTTTCCATAACTCAAAACTCTGACCATTAAATTTCTTGATCTCTATCTTTCCACTGCTCGCCATCTTATTTCACCACTAGAATCGATCCCGTAGAACTCCCACTGAGCAGGGTCTACCATAGGCCCGAGCGAAACCCCTCAGCAACAAAGGCGTTCCCTTGAAGCCAAAATAGCTCTGATACCAAATGTAGGTTTTAACCTCGTACAGAAATTACCTGCATATGAATTCTAAAACATAGAAAATAAACAATGTGAGAGAATAACACATAAAACACATATACACAAAGATTTTCCCCTGGATCCCCAAACAGGGACTACCAACTTGATTTTTCATTATGTTCCTTTCAATGTTACAATACATATTTATACATGCCAAAGCATCCAATACCATGGACCGAAAACCATTGCGTCCAAAACCATGGACCAAAAACCATCGCATCCAAAGCCATGGACCAAAAACCATTGCATCCAAAACCATGTGCGAAAGTCATGCACAAAACCATAGGTAGGTCCACCCAACCTAATATAGGGTCCAAAAAAACTTTCCCCAGGGCATTGCCCCAGACCCTGTATAGGGGAGCTACCTACCCCCCTCAAACCCCCTAGACAGGGGGGTTGTTCCCCCCTGTGACCCCCCCATTGCACAATCAACACAATGAAGTGGGGGCTTCACCCCCCTTTAACCCCTCGGTTAACTATGTAGGCTAGTCATCGAAAGAATATAACACAACCCAACAGTTTCTTCCTAACAGGATGGGAGTCAAGCCTAGTGTCAATATGATGTTCCACAATGGTAGGACTGATGCCTATCATTTTAGAGTAAGTCCGTGCAAAGATATCCCTATATTCTTGGAATAGGGAAGTGTATGAGGCCACCTAATTCTGGGAGCATGCTGCCCCCAACAAGATCTCTTCAACTATGCCAGGTTTGTTTGAAATTTTGACCTTAATGGTAGGTGAAATATTTTCCATGTTCCCTTCCTAAAATGCATTTGGTGTCGGGATGGGATTCTTAAACCAATATAATTGTCTTGAAAGTAGGAAATCTTTTGATTCTATGACACAAATATCAAGGATAGGTGCATCGGTAGGTACAAATGATTTTTCAGGTAGAAAGTACGAGCGATGGTGCATTGCATCTCATGGAAATTTTGGTTCCGTCATGGCTTCAAGAATAGCTTCATATGAATGAAAAATATTATCTAGCACTGAATTGGGTTGTGCCAGGCCTTGAGGTTGGGGTTCAGGCCTAACTGTGCTAGTCGACAAGTAAGAATAAGATTCAATGGTTGATGCTAAAGAAGTTAGTGAAGTTGACATTGTGAAGATAGGATGGGGCTGCACCGTTAGTGAAGGTAACACCAGTGTGGTTGGTTTAGTAGTCTCGATACCAAAAAATGATGAGCAAACAACACAAATAATGGTTCCTACGGATGAGGAAATGAATCGTATGTGATGATGCGTGTCATTAGCATTAGGTGGTGGCAGAATTTACCCAATGGTAGGTTGATAAAGAGTGGGAGGAAGTTATTGCAACATGGATGGTGTCTTCGGAGAAAACGTTTCTACCTCATGATGAGTTTGACGCTAAATCTTAAGTTGTCAAAATGTTTGTAACATATGACATGTCTTGGCACTATGAGAGGAACTAGTGCAAATACTGCACACAAGAATAGTAGTGACACTAAAAATGGTGTGAGGGTAAATAACATCCATAGTGTGATATGATTATGCTTGATTGATGTCATGAGGTGGTGCTATCTTGGGTGTCGACAACCTCTGGATCTTAGTATCAACGTGAGGTGACTTCCTAGTGTGGGTTTGTCTCAATGTTGCTTTGGCTACTTGAAAATGTGGAAGGTACTAACAATTCCACGTATGATGTGCTTGAGAGAAGATGTGACAATAACAATGTGTCAGTCTCTCTTGGTTTGAGAGATGATTTTTTTAGATGTGCACTAACAAGCAAAATATGTCTCTTATATTGACCAATTCCTGGCATTGATTTACCAGGTGGTTTGGCCAATTGCATAGGGCACATGTGAGGGGTGATATTTTTGTCTAGGCAACCTAAGATCATTTAGTCTTTTTGCCCGATCTAGATTAGCAATGGTGAGAGGAGACTTGGTAATGGGGCCTGACTGAACTACAGACGATATTTTTTCCTCAAACACACATAATATGAACCTAGATGCTTCATTCCGTTGTGGTGTGGTGTGATGATGATTCAATATCTGATATGACTAGATCAGAATTCCTAGCGATGAATAATTGCATGCATCCCAACATAGAGTGGAATCAAGGAAAAAGGGGAAAGTGTCGCACATGATGGGTTCCTGCACAAATATGGCAAATATGATATCTTTTCCTGGGTATGTTTCTTTGGGAAATGTGGGTAACTGGATACAATCGGTTGAATGCCTGTAATTTAGGGCATTGGTTTATCAAATGGTCTAGTTTGTTGCATGAAGTGCACGTGAAGGTATGTTGATGTGTCGCTTATTCTAGCTGACTTTGAGCATGGAGGGAGGTTGAGGGAACAGAAGAGGGAAGAGCAAGAAGCTTCTTCCCTCATGACATAAAAAATATTTTTAGACCCATCACTTGTTGGTAATGATGGGGTATTGGTTTGGGTGAGTGCACCTAACACATCTCAATATCTAGGGATTTTGGGGAATGATGAGTGTAATGACCATATTCTGCCCATATGGCACATGCATTGTTGGTGCATAATTCCTTATGTCGCGTGGGTGTGCTCTTTTCTCTAGCAAGGGGAGGAGGGTTCACTAGCACTTTTGGGGCATGCAAAAGAGTTTGGAGCTCGTCTAACTCAAGGAACGTACTAGTGGTGTGCCCAACTACTTCACACAAAGCAAAAGGTGGAGGTACCTTTGAGGAGGGAGTGTTTGAATCTTCTGCCTTCTTGCCTTTTTTATTATCCCTTAACCTAACAGCAATTGGTGTCTATGCAAGCATTGCTTGTTGCAGGGTCTTTTCCTGAGGAGGTATAGGAATGACGCTTGTCGAGGTGATATATGAGCTTGTCAACATGGCCTGAGGGGGACACATACCAGATCGATATTTCTAGAGCCATAATGGGAAAAAAGAGTGTCACAATGAGTTGGTGCGAGACAAAACCAAGTGGGGGGAATAAGAAGGGTGTTTGGGTGATAACATATGGTAAGAAAGAATGATTAGGAACAACATTATTGTTGGTATCTAAAACTGGTTCTTGATATTGAGGGGTGTTTGATGAACTCATCATGCACACTGGTGCTCCTGTGGTGGGAGGAATATCCTCTATCATAGGTGGGTCTCCTGGGAATGTCCCGAGGAGTGTTGGTGGCTTAAATTGGCCAGGGTCCAATTCAATGTAAGCAGTGACCAATTCAGGAGAAGATGCCACGAAAGGTAGCACACCATCAAGTGCAGTTAATATCTTCTCATAATATGTGAGTTGGTTGATTGTAATAATTTTCCCATCACGGGGGAACATCATTACCCTAAATATAGATGATGCTACTACTGAAATTTCATACATATAACTTTAGCCCAATAAGATATTGTAATCCAATTGTGCGTCTAATACTTTGATGTCTATTAGGAGAGTTTTTCAAATTGGTTGTACTGGAACACCTTAGTATAGGCATATAGGAACTAAAGGGTGTCTGTCGTATGCTCTGAGAGTGATGTCAAAAGGTTTGAGTTTGGGGGATCTGAGTTTTTTCCAAACCGATTTGGACATTATACATGTGGATGCCCCTTCGTTAACTATGCAATGATGGATGGTGATATTCTGAATTGAGACTGAGATTTGAAAAGTGACGGATGATGGTAGACGTGGGGTAGCTTTATCTAAGTCAAAGACCATTATACGAAAATTGTTTGGATTGATTTCTCCTAATGTGAAAAGTAAGGCTTTCCTTTGGTTTGAACATGATTGAAAAACTTCCAATGCTGACATAGCTGGCGGAGTTTAGACTGAGTCATTGACTATGTTATAGCTATCAACAACCTTTGAGTATTGTCTCATTTACCATAAAGGAGATTTTACCATCTTTGGAATGGTTTCCATGGTGTATTGAGGGATTGTTAAAGGTGTTGTAGGTTCTGAAGTAGTTGAGGTGGAATGATTGGTTCTGGTGGATTTCCGTACTCTCGGTTGCACATTTGTAGGAGAAAATATTCCCTTGTCATGTAAATGTCATGGTTTGAGGTACTTTGGGAACTTCCTCTAGAAGGGTTTTGGGATTTTTCCTGCTGGTTATTTACTACTCCATAGTGGGGGAAGGGATGCTGCATCACGGCATTTTGTTGGTTCCCCCCCCCCCCCCTTTTTCCCATTGTCTTTCATCCCTTTTAACTCAGGAAGTTGAGGACAGTGATGGGTGTAATGACCATACTCACCAAAAATGGCACAAGCATGGTTAGTCTGTAGACTTGTATTATATTTTTTGCCTTTGTGGATTGTTATTGGTTGGTCCCTGGTTTTGATCCCGGTTGGGGTTTCCCCCTATCGGTGCCCACAAAGGTTGTTGTCTATGGCCCCCTTGGCCATGCTCTCCTTTTGCATTTATCTTTGGTTTTAACTTAGCAACGCTAGGTGGGTTAGCTGAGTTTACATGTTCATATGATTGTTTCTATTGAGTGGGAGAAGGCTGCATTAGTGTCAGTGAGTTAATTTGCTGAGGTGTGGGGAAAGAGAAATACTGGTTCCCTTTTCCCTGACTAAAGTATGAGATTTGGGAAGGATGAATTTGTTCTACGTTCCTAGGTGGGTATGGGCCATCTTGCGTGGGAGGGTATTGGCCAACCTATGTGGGTTGGTATTGATTAACCTACATAGCAGGATTCTGCATAGGCATAGGTTGTCCAGGGTAATATGATGTGTGGTGTGGTGGTGTTGTGGCACCAAATGGTTGGCCATTGTAATTTTATTCAGGGTACTGGAAAGCGTTGCTGAGGTGATTTTGGGTTATGGTCCCAATCAATCCATCGACAACATTGGATGCACCTGGTGTCTCTTTAAAAGTCTGTAGGCATGGGGAATATAGTAGAACATGGTAAAGGTATTGAGAATGGGTGTATATAAGCTCTAATTGTTGAGGTTTGCTAATGGATTCTTCCTCATTCTGTGGGGATGAATTCACCATGTCTATTGAGATTTCTGATGTGAGAGACCTCAGAAACAGGCTGAGGAGGATTTTGTCTTCAAATTGTGCTTTACACAAGATACGATGTTTCCACCATTCATGGATATGATCCGATATGTTTGTAGCAGGTGTTTGTTTCAAGTGGGTGAGGAGTTTCAGGCCCGAGTCATGATGAAACGAGAGCTGGAAGAATGTGAGGAATGCTATAGCTAGGGAGCTAAATCTTCCATGGGACACAAAAGGTTGGTCAATATACCATTTTGCTATTGGCCTAGTAAGGGTACATTGAAACAGTCGTAATCAAGTAGTATCATCTGTTATAATATTAGATGAACATCATAGGTGAAAAGTCATGACATGGTTTCCTGGGTCTTCTCCCTACTTCCCTTCAAATTTTGGAATGTTTGAAGGGAGCTTGGTGGGCATGGTTGGCCAATTCTGGTCATGCACAATCAATCCATTGGTTAGCTTACTCAAATCAAGAAGGTTTAAAGAAGCTAAGAATGGGACTTGCAAGTTGTCTACCATTGTGAAACGATTTTGGACAACTATATGAATGGGGGTTCCCTGATGAGGGTGGTTACCTTGGTGAGTGTCGCATGGACTCCCTAGAGGGGAGTTGTAGGGGCTCCCCTGAGGGGTAGTGTATGGGGTACTTTGATGAGGAGGAGTTCCAAGAAAATTGCACTGATAAAGGAAGATCCTATAATGGTAGCTGATTGGTGTCTTCTATGCCTAAATGGTGAGATACTTGACAATCCTCTTGGTAGTGGAGGAAGGTTTAGAAAATGTCTAGAGCGACAGGGAGACGTGGGGTCTCCTATGGTGTCGATTAGAGTGTGTGATAATTTGTGTGATTGAGGGAAGGAGATGATTCTCAAAGAAAATATATCACATACATAAAACAAAGTGAAAATAAAATGGTTACTTTCCATTTAAGTTTAGACAATGTGATCAATCAAACAAAAAAAAATGGTTTTCATTTGTTTTTTGCATATGATAAAAGATCCTATGAATACCTATTCATCCTTTCCACTCTCAAAGTAACTAGGCCTTGTGAAGGTATCTTCTAACGGGTACTAGGGCAACATCCTGAAAGAACTGGAGATGCCTTCCAACAGTTAAAGAATCGACCAAGGTAAAGGATGAGGCTTTAGTGATACCCACACTGCCACTTATAGGGATGGATGCCCAAGATTTTGGCCACTAAAGTACCTTCATCCCACGTGATAATTTGAGTCTTTATCTTCTTAGTAGTCAGTTACTGGTACCAAGCACTAGACGGGTAAGGTAACCCCAAATAGTATTGCACGCACTGCACCTAAGCCGAACCGCTTCTAAATCAGGTCTCTACCATGCTCAAGTATTCTTTTCTGCGAGATGATTGAAGGATTTTAATCTCCCTAAAAATTCAACTACTATGTCTCAAATATTTAACATGACCATGGCGGCTTATCAGATGCCTACCCCTAATGGTCCTAACCTGAACTATAAATTCTTTGGTGGCCCCTATGGGGAATTTAGTTGGTTCAGGTTATGGTTTCTTTTTAAGGGTCTTAGTTTTATTTTACGGTGTGATATGTAAACTAAAATAAACTAAGTATTAAAATCTCTGAAAATTGGATGCCTTCTAATACAAAACTTATAGAAGCTTTGTGTGTGAAGTGTAATTGTGTGCAAGTAATCAAGTGAGCATGCACAATGTGAGGAGATGCGGATATTTGGTGATCCATTACAATATTCTCCTAATTACACTAGATTTCAGTTGTTCCTTGCATGAAAAAGAAATTATATGCAGATAATGAGCTGCTTACTCTTTCTCTTATTACACATTGTGTGACTAAAGGGAGATGGAAAACATAAGTGTGTTGAGAAGACTTTCATATGCTATCCCAGGTTCTCCTAAAAGACAGAATGGAAGCAAAAAATACTTGCTTTCTGTAATGAAACTTGGTCCTGGTCCCAAAACTAATGAAATGAAAAGAATTATTTGGTTAGTAACAATATTTTTGGATGATATGTCACTTATTCCTTCACTAATTAATCTATGTGATTTGCAAAAACTAGCAAAATAGATTGAAAAATGTGTGTGGAATTTGGCCACTTACTTTTCCCCCTAATTAAGCTATATGAGAATTCCAAATAAAAATAAAGATAATCTAATTACCCAACTATTTGTGATCATTAGAAAAATTAAGTAATCTAAACTGATAGGAAAAAAATTGCAGAGGTGAAGACAGTTCACTAAAGGCTACCAATCACCTGAAAAAAAAAGTGAAATTACAAGGATTTTGTAGCTTTCTAGAAACCGCAAGGGATTAGTTATGCATAGACGCAGCCACGTGTCTATCTAAGTAAAATATGCACGGTTGACAACAGACTATGAACTAGCAAGCTTCTTGGCCAAAAAAAGGTCCAAAAGGCCATGCAAAAATTCCAGAGAGATGCTGAACACCTTGTAAGTTGATTATGCAGAGAGAAGGTCCTGCAAACACAACTGTTTAGATGAAAGAAAAGAAACTAGTGGAGTCACCAATCTTGTTGTAGTATTTTTGTATGAATGGTTTACCAAAAGACACCTTCTTAGCAGTAGGTTCTTTCCTGCAAAGAAAAACAAGAAGTTTGGTTTTTTTCAGTGAACTATGAAGAAACAAAGTATTGTAAATGGTGGAGACAATACATACACAAACATAAACTAAAACAAAGAGATGAACACATAAATAATGCTTAATGAAACAAAAAAGTAAACATGATTATGGAAAATGGCTCCCTTTATTGAATGTTGGTGGTAGGAAATGAATACAAATAGCAGAAAACTAAACACTTGAAGATAATTCTTTGGGTAATGGTGCTAAAACATCCTCAGCAAGGAGGTTATTTTCTTCACTCTCTTTTTAAGCTTCTCCTCTCTATCCAAGAAGTATCAAGGCTCTCTCAATGGTGAAATCCTGTCCACACTAGAGTGATGGATTGCTAAAAAGAAATCATGCCAACGCAATGGTTATCTACTTCTTTTGCTTCAAAAATGAAATGAAGGTTTGCTCTGATAGAAATTTGGCCAGCATAACATTGTCTCATATTTTGGTTCTCCCATGGCCTATTTATATAGAATTTTTTGAATCCATCTTCCCTCTCTTGGTTCATGAATGATAATGAATTATGAGTAGGACAATATGATTCCATTGAGGGTTGCATATCTTCAAGGCAACTTGAATTTGGTTGTCCTTGACTAAAATCCTGTCAGGGAATTGTCTTCCAAGTGTGGGAAGTGGTCCTGAATTGCTGAGTTGACCATTCCTTCGACCATGCGACTTTCGAAGAAAATGCCGCGCACAGTTTGAAAATTGAAGAAAAAGCTACACTGACATCAATTTTTTAATTCCATATACTTTGGACCTTAAGAGAAATTAAATTTTTTGATCTTTATAATGTCTTTAGCTGGAAAATATTCACTTGTGCATTCTGCTGGACAATTTTGGGTGTCTTTTGGATTGTACAAATATGTGTACGATTTTATGGTGTTAAAAACTGGTTAGTAGTTTTCTTTGAGCACATGAAGCATAAACTCTTGTGGATGTAGGTCTAGTGTATACTATATTATATGTTGTATTTCAATGTAATAGTTAGATTTCAAATAAAATTCAACTCATCCTTTCTCTATCATTTTAATTTTTTGCAATTTACATTGTCAATATGCTGTATGAGTTTGGGAAATGTTGAATAACTTTTCACGGTGTGTAGGTTGATATGCAGGGTTTACAGTGACATTCACACTCCTTATCCCACCACTACCTCCCTTTCTTCAACCTCAAGATCTCCTTCAAAGCACTGTTCACTAAGAGTATAATTCAGGGTTACTGAAGGTCATTGCGTGCATTGATTATTATGCAAGATGGCCCCCTGAAGGGTTCCAAGCTTAGAAAATGGTCTCAGACAACCTTCATCTACCCTCCATTTTGCTTTCCTTCCTTCATATCACCTTCTCCACCTTCATAATTCTCATGGATTTGATCCTATAGAAAAAAAGAGAAATTCTATAGCATCTTATAGCACCGCATAAACTTGACGATATTTTCCCTTGAAGCTTGGTTTTTTTCTCCTGGCCTTGAATAATGTCCCTTAGGCTCTGAAATGATGATTGAGGAAAACTAAATACCACTTGGGACTTGCCTTTTTTCCACTGCAACACATTTAGTCAATTAGGGTTAGTGGATAGATTTGTGAATTGGATAACACAACGATGGTTTTCTTGATTGCTTCATGAAGTATCTGATGAATTATATCACTAGATATAATCTCTTTAGAATGCAGTGATTAAAGATTGATTACATGTTTTCTTTCCTTTATACAAGGTAGATTAGGTTGGTTGCCTTTGTTATATGCTTCTTAAGCTGGGGTTTCTATTTCAAGCACTATTATTTCCATTCCATAGACTACGTTTCCTTTCAATGCACTATTTAAATTTTGCAAGTAGATTAATGTTTACATTTCTACAAGTAGTGTAGCCTTTACATTTCTACAAGTAGTATAGTCTTTACATTTCTGCAAATAGGTTAGCATTTACATTTGAGCATGTAAAATTTCCATCTTTGCAAATATAGTAATATTTCCATTTCTGCAATTAAATTAAGACTTTTCATTCTTGCAATTCCTTTCCTTGAAAATATAGATTTAGTTGATAGAGTGGAATCTGTATGCCTTGGTCTAGTCCATTGCTCCAAAGGGACTTGAGTAGATCTTAACCTATTGTGCATACAACAATGTCCCCTCTAAGTTTGTACGAACCACAAGTTGATAATTAAAGTTGGTAGCCTTGGGAGTTGCAACACTCTTGTTGCAATACTAAGGCTCATCACCTTTAATGTGCCAAGGTAAGATGCCCTAATTCCTTTTACAAACAGGTCTATAATGATGTCCACTTCAGGCCTCTAAGAGAGCTGAATTTCTTCTTCTATCTTAGCCTCAAAGTTCATATAGACTTCAAATTACCATCACACAACTTCGCATTGTAAGAGCCATAATATATATATATATATATATATATATATATATATATATATATATATATATATATATATATATATATATATATATAGATATCCCATTTCATCTTCTCCATAATACGCATTGAATCACCTCTCATCAATTTTATATGCCATATATATATATATGGCATATAAAATTGATGAGAGGTGATTCAATGCGTATTATGGAGAAGATGAAATGGGATATATATATATATATATATATATATATATATATATATATATATATATATATATATATATATATATATATATATATATATATATATATATATATGTATATATATATATATATATATATATATGTAACTTTTCCCTAATCCGAATGGGTGTCTCTTCTTATCCTTTCTAGACTTTTCTTTTGACAAAATAAATAGCGTGAATAACATGCTTAAAAAAGTAACAATAATTTTCTTTAGTGTTTTTACATAGTATTACAAATACATCAAGGATTATGAATACCAACCATAGCTTCTTTCTTCAACAAGAAATTTCACAAATTACTAATGGGAAATTTGTGCAATTTCACTTTGTAATGAACACAAAACCTGTGCATCTGAAAAATTCGACTTCAGAGAGAGAAATCAAGTGAGATCTAGCCAGATTTGAGGTCAATAATGCTAAAAAATACCTAAATGAGGTTGTACAACAACAAATAACACGAAATAAGCAGGAAAAAAAACCAAAAAAGCAAGGAGAAGAAGAAATTAGCAACACCAGGGTAGACTTCCTAGAGGAGTTGCTAGTTCTATTGTGATTGAAATTACGCAATCATTAGGAACTATTGCTCGATGAATCTTTCTCGAGATTCACTACGTAGATATATGTGTAATAAAAGTGAAAAGAGAAATTCAATCAATCCTCTAATTATGAAAATGATACCAAAATATGAAAAATGAAGGAAAGAGGTTGTACCTTTCACACGAAGATGTAGTAATTAGTTGGTGCAACCAAATTGAGGGACACCAGATCTCCTAGTTTCCAAACTCCAAGCTAATAACTTGCACAAACACAACTAATCAACACTACCCAAAACTATTCTTGCAAGCATAGGTAGCATAATAACCATTATTGGTAATTTATAAATAACATGAACAACATTACGAACATATCTATGAAAAAAGAACATCAATGATATAGAAGAAGGGAATCAAATTTTGTATTAAAGATCAAATGGTATACATAATGTTATATCTTCAAGGCATGAGAAGAACCTCTCCTTCAACTAGCAATATGGTTTCATCTTCTAAAAGAATGGCCTCACAATAACAACATAGATCTCACACTATATTATAGTCTCTAGATCTTGATCTTACTAGATCTGAATGGATCTAAGTCCTTCCCCCTTGATAATGTGAGATTATATAGATTCATTCTATCTTTCGGGAGAATGTATGTAGCAATATAGGGGTTTGAGAAGTTATGAAACTTTTACAATAAGGGACCCCTATCCAACTACTACACAAGTAGGTCAAGTTGATCTCCTTGGGAATGACAAAATCTAGAACCTTTTTCTCAACTACGAGATTTTTCTCAATTATCTCAATTATGAAATAATTATTATCTCATAATTATGAAATTATGACAAAATAATTATTATAAATTACTCATTTATGTAATTTCACCCTTTTAACATCGAATAACTCCCACATATGTAAAAGAAAGGGCGAAAGAGGATGAATTCTAGCCAACAACTCAGGTAAGATGGACTTGGGTTTCTCTCACTATGGTGGAGTGGAAAATAAGATTATAATAGAATATATACTGGAAAATAGCTAG
Organism: Pinus tabuliformis; assembly: GCA_031772625.1. Lineage (NCBI taxonomy): Eukaryota > Viridiplantae > Streptophyta > Pinopsida > Pinales > Pinaceae > Pinus > Pinus tabuliformis. The sequence continues at coordinate 216,100,524 of CM062820.1, read as the reverse complement.
TTCAAATTGAAAATGTTGGTTTGCTATATTTTCGTAGAAATTCTCCAAGTAAGTTAGGGTTTTTGTTTGGCGCTCTTGAAATCAGTGTCAAATAGGTCAGTTTAAATTTTTTACTATAATTTGTTTTTTTTTTCTTTTTTATTTTTATTTTATTTTTTTATGAGGTTTCATACTCGTGGTTAACATCTAGTTCAAATTATAGACCTTGGTTTGCTATATTTTCAGAGATATCCACTAAGGAGGTTAGGGTTTTTGTATGCTTAAGAAACTACTCTCAAATAGGTTAGTTCAACATTTTCATTATATATATATTTTCTAAAGGCTTTAGAAAGTGAAAATTGGACCATATCAAGGAGTAATATCAAGGAATAACTAGTTCAATTTTTAAAATTTGGTTCTCTATATTTTTCAGAGTTATACCCTATGGAAGTTAGGGTTTCGGAACAACCTGAAATAGATTTTAAATAGGTTAGATTGGTATTTTTTCTATATCTTCTTGTTTGAAAATTTTCATATTTTGAAATATTCAATGATTTTAGGATACATATAGAAGTAACTTAGGCACAAGTTTCATAATTATATTTGAAGAATTGTACATGTGGCATGCTATATGAGTTTTCTTATGGAAGATTCCATAAAATAAACAATTTTTGAGAAAGTTACAATAACTTTTAGTGGCCACACTATATTGAGTTCACACTATGGAATTTTAGAAAATACACATTTGAGTATTACATAACAAATTTTTATATCCAAAAGGCCTTGAATCTTAGAGATATATCAGTAATATTTATCCATTGTGATATTCTCTAAATTAAGGTATGTAACTTACTAGTGACCTAACTGTTGATTAGAATATCCTTTTTTTTGGTGACTCAAAGTTGTGATAAATAGGAGTGCTATTATTATTTTCCAACATGCTTCCAAATAAATCTACTACACCAATTAGATCTACTAAAGGGTCATCCTTGACTCATGAAGAAAGTGAAGGCTTAGAATTTAATTTATCTCAATTAGAGAATAAAGTTAATGAAATGGATGATATTATGCTAAAAAAGTGGATTTTGCAGGTTCTCAAGACAATATTAAAATAGAAATAGATAAGAAGATAGAAGGAATACAAAATATGATGGATGAAAATAAGGAAGAAATACAAAAATCCATGATTTCCATGGTAAATTTTCTCTTGGAGAGGATTCCTAAAAGAGATGTGGAAATGCAAGGAAATTATGAACATAAGGATAAGAATTTTTTTGTGAATCATTCTCATATGGGGAGTATGCTATCACAATTGGAGAAAACAAGCTTTTAATCACAAAACCCTAATCATAAATTTTCAATTGAAGATCCACATCATCAAGGATTCAAGTTAGCAACAAGGAAATACTATATTTCAAATATTGGTATGATGAAATTTGATGGTGATGATCCTATAACATGGGTATTTCAGATGGAGAAATACTTTGATAGAGACCAAGTGGAATCCTTACAAAAGGTAAATATTTCATCCATATTTTTAGAATAAGACCAACATGTATGGTATCAATGACTTTGTGAAAGAGAAAAATATTTTGTTATATCTTTGTCCATTTTTACAAAGGAATTGATAGCACATTATGGGGATATCAAGAACAACACATTCTTTAGCCAATTGGTGAATATTTGATAAAAAGGTCCAATTATAGAGCACATTCAATAATTCCAAAAGTTGAGTGTGAAAGTAAATAATATTTAAAAGGATAACTTGTTAGACCTATTTATAGGAACATTAAAAGAAAGCATCCATCATGAGGTATCTCCCTTTGAACATAACCTTCTAGAGCATTCTTTCAGTCCAGCAAAGAAAGTTGAAAGTAAAAATATGGCCACTAGAAAATTGATCACTAATAATTGTACAAAAAATCATGCTCCCTTTCCTAAATCGACAAGGTTGACTCCTCATCAAATGGATGAAAGAAGAGAAAAGGGACTATGTTTCAATTGTGACAACAAGTATAGTAAAGGGAATAAATACAGTGAGAAGAAATTATTCTATATAGACTATGAATATCAAGAATATAAATAAGTGGAAACTTCACAAGATCTAGAGACATAAGAAACTACTCCAATAATCTCTTGTCATGCATTGACTGACATTAGTACTCCACAAACCCTCAAGATAGAATGATGTATAAAAAGGTAAAAGATGATTGATTTAGGTAGCACCCATAACTTCATCAATTACAAATTAACAAAAAATTCTTAATTTCATTGTATATCCAACATCATAATTTCAAGGGATGATTGTAGATGGAGGTACCATAAATTGTTCAGGGGAGTGCCATAATATTAAGTTGGATATGGGGGAGTATCTATCAGTTAGTCCCATGATTGCAATCCAAATAATTGGTGTTGATGTTATATTATGGGTCCAATGGTTACAATAATTAGGAATAATGGCCCTTAATTTCCAAGATCTTTTCATAAGATTCTTCTTAGAAGGAAATGAAATTGAGCTTAGAGGTATTCAAGGGAAACCAAAAATTGTTAAAAAGGGATACCAAGGTGTAGTTGAACAATTGTGTTCATTGGATGTTTGAAAATCTATATCCTTCACTCTAGTGGATCTCCAAAAAGTTATTAGCAATCATGCTAAGGTATTTGGATAAATTCCTAAGAGTCTTCCACCCATTCAAGATCGTGACCATGCTATTGCAACATTGAAGTGTAGCACCTAACATTAGGCATTACATATATACACATGCATAAAAGAGTGGGATTCAACATATGGTTTGAGAAATGTTAGATGTAGGGATCATTCAACCGAGAAAGATTAATTTCTCTTGACTAGTGGTGATGGTTATTAAGAAGGATGGTTTATGGGATATGTTCCTAGACTAAAGACATCTTAACAAAATGATAATAAAAGATAAATTTCCTATTCGGCCTGTCATTGATGAATTGTTGGATGAATTAAATGGAACAATTATTTTTACTAACTTGGAACTTCATTATGGATATCATCAAATTATAATGAGACAAGAAGGCATTCCCAAAACAACCTTTAGACAAATTAATGTCATTATGAGTTTTTGGTTATGCCATTTGGACTTATAAATGCACGTTCATCTTTCAAATCTTGATGGATTCAATTTTCAAACCCTTAGAAAATTCTTGCTAGTATTTTTTGATGATATACTAATGTACAACAAATATTGGGAAGATAATGTACTGTTGTTGACAAGGTCTTGTAACTATTAGAAGAGAACAAATATATAAAAAGCCTTCCAAGTGTTCCTTTGGGGTTCAAGGATTGGAATATATAGGTCATATTATATAACACGATAGTGTCAATGTAGATCCTAACAAAATCAAAACTATGAGGAATGACCAAACCCAAATACCATTAAGGATTTATAGGATATTACTTCAAGTTTGTCAATGATTATGGTCAAATAGTATCTCCACTAACAAAGTTATTGATGAATGAATCATTTTCTTGGACTAAAGAAGCAACCAAGGCTTTTGAGGGAATTAAAGAGGCTACATGTACAACTTTCATCTTGAACCACTTGAATTCATAATAATTTTTGTTTTGTTGTTTGATGCCTTAGGCCATGGCATTGGCATAGTTTTGGGGCAACAAGGAAGGCCCCTTGCCTTTGTGTTGAAAATTCAACAAGAAAACCTTAATTTATTTTTCCTTGATTAAATTAGGAGAAATTCGAATTTGAATTTCAACGGAATACTTGGAGGTAGGTAACTAAGGTGACATAGCTCTTTTCATTTAGTTAACTCAGTAAATTCAATTTGGAGACACTTGAGTTTAGTTATACATGATTTATTGCTAATTTGTAGTAGTATATTTTAGTTAATTTGAGTTATTGTCAGTGTAACTAGTTCTCACTGTTAGTAGAACTACAAGGGTGTGTAAATTTTTTCACACTGAGTGACAAGGGCGTGTAACTTTTTACACACTAATTAATCATCCAGTTAACTGATCAATCAACCTAAATTAACTCATGCACACAGAGAATTCAAGTTACCCTATTGAGATTGGAGTTCAAGGGTAGTGTACTATTAGTTGTAAACTAGTCAAAGTTGTACAGGTCCTGCATGCAGTTAGAGAAGGACCTATAGGAATTGCACAATCCAAATTGAGGAATTTAATAATTAATATGGGTCTAATTCTAAAGTGAACAAAACAAGGAAATAGGAGCTTGGAGGCTCTAAATTTTGGCTAAGTATTGGCCAAGGTCAGTCAGTCAGGCAGAGGATACAAGATACATGTGCAGGTTGAGCTCAATCTTTAATAAAGCATATTGTATTCAACCAGATTCTTTGATTAATGCAATATAGATAGTAAGGGTCTTTGAGAAATTACTTTCCCCTAGATAAATATTAGCGTATATGTGTTGAATCTTGATTCATGTTCATGATTTGTGTTCTCGATCATGATTTGCTTTCAAAAAATGAGTAGAGTAGCTTCAATTCTTGTGATTTAGTAAATTTCATGAGTAGTTTTGAATATACGCGTTAAATTTCTACATGGTATCAGAGCATGAATCACAGTAGAGAAGATAATTCAATGTTGTCTTTATAGGTGGATTGAATTTGTAGGATCAATTCTTCAAAGCTAGTAGGATGGCTTTCTATGAACTAAGACTTGAGTATGCCCTTAAGGGTAACTCGAATTATGTTGCTTGTTAAATTTTCATAGGGTGACATTGTTCTTTGCTATGATAGTTTTATTTCATCATTAATGCATTAAGTTCACCCCATATCATCATTACATTATTAAGATCTACACCATTATACATCAACATGTGCAATAAAATAGAAAGAAACAACATCATCATCATCATCAATGCAATAGAACATAAAAGGAACAATAGAAGAAAGCACACACACATATAGAGACACCAATATTGGTCCGAAACTAGGGAAAACCCACTATGGGGAAAACCCTTGCAAATATTCTTCTTCTTAGATTGTCATCAAATGATGCAACAAAAGAGAGTACAATGATCCATAAATTTGTCTATGTAGCAAAATAATAATGATATCTATGAAACAAATCTAACCATGCTAGGAATCAGAACCTTCATACTGATGGATGTAATGTGCTGTCACAAACTGATGTCAACTGCTATATACTGCTGTCACTGTGCCAAACACTGTTGAGCACTGTTGTCATTGTTGATGAGCCCAATACACATGTTTGCAACGGAAACTAAAAAATAAGATCTACAAATATACATATCTGTATAAAAATAGAGAGAAACCCAAATCTACCATATCACTGAAGTCAACTGAAGCCAAGATGTCAAACCCTAGATCTAAACTCTGGTCACTCTCATCAAAATTATCTGTGTGTGACCGAAATTCCCTAGTCGCTCTCTCGACCACTGTAAACGGGCGATTGTGACTGCACAGTTTATATCAGGAAGTATTTGTGCATGTGATTATGGCACAATACACTTAAAACCTAGAGTCACTCCCTTACTACTACTATGTGAGTGACTGAGATGTCCTGGTCACTCTTAGGACCTCTCCGTGCGAGTGACCGGGGACTAGAACTTCCATATCTACCTCTTAAGCCATAGTCGCTCCCATAAACCTTTGTTCCAAATTCCAAGGGTCTGTAGTCACTATCATAGGCTTATGTGCCATCGTCTAGGGAGAAGAATGTCCTGTTCTGTGCCAGTGACCGAGATCTGGAAGACCCTAACCCAGAGCGAACCTTTTGCCCATGATTTCAGACACTTGAGCAAACTCCTTCCGTTGAACCTATGCGAACCAAGACAAAAGTGAAGAGAAGATGTGTCCAAATCATCTTGAGGTCTCTTCTACTAATATGATTTTCTAAGGGTTCACTTGGGGTTAAGATAGACCCAAGAAGTTACTCATGTGGTTGGGGCTGACCCATTCCATAATACATGTAAGAATAATATTTTTCATAACGCAACTTCCACTTAACCAAATTGGGTGATATTTAGGTCCATTTTGGTCCTCTAAAAAAGCGGAATCTAATGCAATCATTATATTGGTCATTTGAGTTGTACAAGGTGTAATTTTACCGTAGTTGAAAAAATTAACACTCCCTCTCAAATAGGGAGAATTCCACCTGCCAATATCTCTCCATTGAACAATATGCCATTATGGAATCTTCGAGTTTCATAATGTATCATCACAGATTATATATGTCATGTAGTCATCATGCCATGTTCATAGCAAGTGTATCATCATCACAAATCATGATTGTACATATCAAACTATCCTTTGCTTATTCCTGCTTATCTCTTGATTGTTCTTGCTCGTGTGCTAAACATTCTCGAATATAGAAGAAGAATTTGTTACTGGAGGGGAGATAAAGCTACCATCCTCTATCCATCAGGCTACTACCTAGAATATTTGTGAGTGGACTACTACCTAGATCATCATTGGAGAGCATATCATTAGGGAACACATCTCAACCTAGAATCACATCGGGAGAAATAGCTTCCACCCATGCTGAGCAATAGGATAACTGATCACACAGGGGAGTAAACCCTTGACCTTGGATCATACACGGGAGTACACCCTTGACCTTGGAATTTCAATGGGGATTTTTACCCTCAACCCGGAATTTCATCGAGGGATTTACCCTCAACCCAGAATCCTATTGCCTACTGATCTTCCCAACAATGAATCTCATTAGTCATGTGGTAGAACACCTGCATCATAATCTCCTTGGGTTTTACACCCCAATCACACCCTCAACTCATTGGCCAAACGAGGAGTAATATTCCTAAGAAGCCCTGCTTTTGGGTATGATGCCAACTGGGGTATACTATGTAAATATCATACAGGGGAGTAAAACCCTCAACCCTATGGGTAACAGATAGGGGTAACGCCCCATTTTCCAGAGTTTTGTCAACCCTAGGATCCCTTATCCCTCAATTCCTCACCCTGAGAGCTCAAACAAGGGGGAAGAGTTGGCTCAGTGTCCTCGATCACCGTTGCTCTCATCATACTTGAATATGGTATTTTCTTGTCTCAATAACAGTTGTTTTCTATTCATACAAAACATAAAATCAAATATCATGTCAGATCATATATAATCATATAAATCACAAAATGATACCATAATCATCCTCCCTCTCAAGGAGGTGCTAACCAAAAGCCTAAGCTTGTTTCGAATGACTACATTGTCTCAATTGCATGAGAGTATCTCGATCCCAACTATAAATATGGGACTTACTGCCAATCATATTATCACAATATATCCATGGCATATCCATATCATGCTCAAACGACTCTCTAAGGAGCTTCTGTATTCGGCCTCACAACTAGCCCTACTAGCAACATCATGATCAACCTCGGTCATGCTATGGACCTCTCATCCACGATATCATGGTAGATCGTATACTAAATCAAAATCCAAATTTGTTTATAAAAAATTCTCAAATATCAAAAATACATCTATGCAAACACATATCATAGGATAAATATCTCATTCCCAAAAATACAACACCTAATGCAGATATTTCAAGGAATACTCAGTGGAAACCCTATGTGAATGAAGTAGCTCAATCATTTAGTTAGGTTCTATGCACATCATATATATATATATATATATATATATATATATATATATATATATATATATATACAGATGTTCAAAAATAGAACATCAATGCTTCAATCAATCGTCATATGCCATGTCAAGTTAAAAAACATCTTGAACTTCAAATCAAAGTATCCAAGGATTTGTATTTTTTTTGTAATTATTCAAAAACATTTTCCAATAGCTTTACAATATGGAATTTCTTTCCCAAATTCTAGAAAATTGTTCATCATGCCATGATACATCATTTTAGGCTTCATAATACATCTCCCTATGATTTAGATCATCAGAGGTTCATCATCTATCATAGGTAGATCATTAGGATATAAAACCAAAACCATAATCAATATCAAGCCACACCTTGGAACTCATCATCCTGATTTCATCAGATAACCGTCAAAGCTAGACATATCTGGATTGTAATGCTCTAAGCATAATGCCTTTCTAGGCCAATATAATCATCCTTACATAACTCGATGTTGTACCATCAATAAAAAAAGTCAACTCATCAGAGTTTATAAGCCAAATCACGACCATTATCAAAGTCATCATTATCATAGTATTAATACTTTCAACCAGGGGACACGTGGAGCTCATATCAATTCATGACTTCATCATGCCAACAAGTTGTAATCAATCATGAAATATCAATTTTAACTTTACCAGTTCATTCTCATAACCATAACATAATTCATTTCTGTCACTAGGCACAAATTCATACATCAAGAATGAGTCATGCAAGCTCCATTTTCATGTTGAATCACAACTATCATTACCTCAACCATTGTGATAGGAATAAGGAGGCCAATTCAAAATAATGCTTCCAAATATTCACATAAGTCATTATGCCCACATAACATAGACATCAAGGAAAATCAACCATTGGCAAATCATATCATTAGACATCATATAAGTCTAAATTATTATTGTAGAGAGATCTATAGTCAAAGCACATTTCAATTATCAAAAATTTCCTATCAAGCATCATGACAAAACACTAGTAAATCCAAATCATGCCAACATAGTGACATATCTATATGTATGTCTCGATCACCTACAAACACAAGTTCAGTCTGCGTGTTCATGATATACAAACATTCAACCTTTTTCTGCTAGTAGATCTTGCTTTTATCTACAATACATCTGTGGTACTGATACCTTACAAGTGACCATCTGATTTCATGCATAATACTTCATTATATGATCAACAATTTAACTCAACAAGTTCATAAGTTAGTTAATAGTGGAATAATATGTCAGGGACATCATGATTTAGAGTTCAGACAACTTGAGAATGCTTCAAATGATGGTCAAGAAGAGTCAAAGCTTTGGTCGCTCCCTTTAGGTTAACATGAGAGCGAATTTAGCTTCCTAGACACTGTCTAGGCCTTAACATGCATGTGTCTAGGGATGAGATCTCCTAGATCAGTGACTACATTTGAAGAACAAACCTGAATTTCTATACAAGATTAAGATCTGAAACCCTGTTGCAGTTCAATATTGTCAGATGCACATAAATCATACTTTAGAAAATATAATACAAATAGCAATAAGGGTAAGAATCTTGAGAAGATATTCTCCCTCTGAGTCGGGATCTACATCATTCATCTTCATTCATGTAAACAACCTATCTCTACTAGAATCATGCAACAACAGATCTATTAGATCATAAACATATGGCTATCAACATCATGACATCAATCTTTTATCAAAGGTTAGACTCAAAGCATCAGATAGATGAAACATCATATCTCAAATATTATGAACACAATAGAATTTTCTGTCAAGTTACTGCATCCAGTTTAACCATATGCCATCAAGCAGTAAGAGGTATAGAATATAAATCTTACACTTATACCTCTCACATCATGGTTATCATGCTCTTCATGACCAACAAGATCAAATTAGATCATTTAATAAAGCTTTATCAAAACAACAAGAGTGTCAATCACTCTTTCCATATGCTTTCATCATGCTTATTGCAAGCCTTACCAACATAATCATGTATAGGAGTCAATGGACTATCCTTCTATATCAAATCCATCATGACAAGTATCAAGAGTATCATTTTCTAGAGCTAAGGTGTTAGCCTTTTGTATAGGATCAAGATATCCAACAGATAGATCATAGATGTTAGCCAAACATCAAGTGCATTAATGTATCAACATTAGATAACCCCATAGAATTAAATAAGGTCAAAATATTCAACACCAAGTGCATCTTCCCATCATAAGAAGCATAGATCCAAGTCACTTTCATATGCATGTATGAGCCAATAAAGAAAGAGACATTCTCATCAAACCTTATGGCTTACCGAGCCAATAGTTAAAACATACTATGCATATCTTATGGTATTCAAATACCTGAGCACCTACTTGAATTACTTTGTCATATTTTCATCAGGTACCTCTTTATCTTTTTCTAGATCTACATATCAAAGTGATCCTTAAGAAGGATCTACACATATCATCTCATCAAGGAGGTACAATAAATAAACATAATCATCAGATCCATAAGTCTAATAAGTAAGAAGCATCATAAGTCAAGAAATAATTATCTTCAATGAGAGGTGATCCTCTCCCTCTTGAACCAATATTCAAGATCCATCAATGTCCATGGTCCATATACCAATGTTGTCTTCAAGTATCCAACTAGATTTGCTAGGGGTTATCCCATCTAGGACTTCATCAAATCTTTATCAAGCGTTTCACATAGACCATGCTAGAGTTTCATACATCAAATCTCAAGCCTTTTCCATAAACCAGGGTTTTCTCTCCAACTCTAACCTCATATAATCCATCAAACCCTAATTAGCAAGATGCCTAGGGTTATCTTAAAACCCTAAAATTGTTTTAGGTCTCCACCATCCACTTCATGCTTCCATCAAAGGTGTCATCATTGGGGTGATCCCCATGACTTTTATTTAGCCCAGCTTTGATACCATGTTAAATTTTCATAGGGAGACATTGTTCATTGCTATGATAGTTGAATTTAATCATTAATACATTAAGTTCACCCCATATCATAATTAAATTATTCAGATCTACACAGTTATACATAAACATGTACAATAACATAGAAAGAAACAACATCACCATCATTATCAATGCAACAGAACATAAAAGGAACAATAAAATAAAGCATGCACACATATAGAGACACCAAGATTGGTCTGAGACTTGGAAAAAACCAACTATGGGGAAAACCCTTGCAAATCTTCTTCTTCTTAGATTGTCATCAAATGATGCATAAAAAGAGAGTACAATGATCCATAACTTTGTCTATGCAAAACAATAATAATGATATATATGAAACAAATCTAATCATGCTAGGAATCAGAACCCTCATACTGATGGCTGTAATGTGCTGTCACAAACTGATGTCAACTATTGTCACTATGTCGAACATTGTTGAGCATTGCTTTCACTATCGATGAGCCCAATACATATGTTTGCAGTGAAAACTAGAAAATAATATATATGGATCTCTATAACAGTGGAGAGAAACCCATATCTACCATATCACTGAAGTCAAATGAAGTCAAGATGTCAAACCCTAGATCTGAACTCTGGTCACTCTCATCAAAATTATCTGTGTGTGACCAAAACTCGGTCTCTCTCTAAACCACTATATGCGGGCGACTGTGACTACACAATCTCTCTCAGGAAGTATTTATATGTGCGACTGTAATTCAATACACTTAAAACCTAGAGTCGCTCCCTTACTGTTGCTGTGTGAGCAACCTTGATGTCCTGGTTACTCTTAGGACCACTCTGTGTGAGTGACCAGGAACTGAAACCTCCAAATCTTCCTCTGAAGCCATAATATCTCCCATAAGACTCTTTGCTAGTGTCCAAGGGTCTATAGTTTCTCTCATTGGCTTATGTTCCAGCTTCCATGGAATGTAATGCCCTGTTCTATGCCAGCCACCAAGATCTAGAAGACCCTAACCTAGAGAAAACATTTCGCCTGTGATTTCAGACCCTTGAGTGAACTCCTTCCATCAAACCTGTGTGAACCAAGACAAAAGATAAGGGAAGATGTGTCCAAATCATGTTGAGGTCTCTTCTATTTATAGGATTTCTTGAGGGTTCACTTGGGGTTAAGTCTGACCAAGCAGTTGCTTATGTTGTTAGAGCTCACCCATTCCATAATACATGTATGAATAAAATATTTCATAGCTCAACTTCCGCTTAACCAAATTGAGTGATATTTAGGTCTATTTTGGTCCTCTCGAAAATAGGAATCTAATGAAATAATTATCTTGGTGATTTGAGCTACACAAGGTGGAATTTTACTGTAGTAGCAAAAATTAACATTGCTTGGAAGGACAAGATGAAGGCAGTTTTGGAAGATAATGAGCTGAAGAAATTCAAACATAATGATATTCCGAAGCCTCCAACATTTGATGCTCAAGATCTAGTAGAATGGAAGATGTGTGTGGCGAAGGTGAGGAGGATCATATTGGAGGGAGTTCGTGACCATGTTGTCTCAAGTCTCTACAAGAAAGAGACCCTGAACACAATGTGGCAAGCCTTGACATATTTTTTCTAGAACAATAGTGACCACATGAAGTTGGAACTCAAGGACAAGCTTTAGAAGATCAATATGGAAAAGAACAACACCATTCCATAGTACTTGAGAAAGTTCACATAGTGTCATGATGAACTTGGTCAAGTTGGTGTTATCATAGTAGAGGATGATTTGGTAAGCTTAACACTTCTAGGCCTTCCCAAGAGTTGGCACAACTACTAGGATTTGGTAAATGGGAGAGAGAAGATAGCAAATTGGGAACACTGATTGTCTGATGTTGGGTCCCTATAATACTAGTGATTACCCCATTACTATTGTAGTTATACCCCTTATTTATATTGTTGTGCCCGTATTACCCCCATATTGTTATTTCTGTGCCCCATAGAATCCCTCTATTGTTATTTTTGTGGCTTTATATTATTATTGTTAGGTCGGCTGGATTATATGTGACTCCTTAGACTCCTATATATAGAAAGGAGGTTTTGTCATTTGTATCATCCAAGAATTGTTCATTTATGTAATGTAAAGGAGGTTTCCCCCTCGAAGAGGCTGAATTCTAAGGCGTGGATCTCTCTTTTCTATCTTTTTGTGAGCTGGTTTCATAACATTTGGTATCAGAGCTTTGGATTCTAGGGTTTCGCTGCTCCAAACAGGTCATCGTGGCATTTTCGCTATAACTTTTTTTCTGTGACTTTTCAAAAGTCACAAAAAAAACCCATTTGAGAAGAATTGGCGCTGAACCTTGGGTCCGAATTTCAGAGCTTTTCGCGTGATATTTTCGGAGATATGATCTGAGGAAGTTGGCCTTTTTGCAGACTCCTGAATTACATTCAAAACAGGTGACCTGGGGAAAATCGTCATAAATCTCTCTCTGAAGATCGGATTGAAATTTCGTAAAAAGGTACAGAAAGAGGACGGACTGTAGTTTCTTGTGGGTGTGTTTCAGATTCAAAGGTTGAAACAGTGACTCGTGGCACGTCGTACAAGTTCGCTCTACTGAACCAGTCTAAAAGCAAGTCACTGTGGGAGATTTCGCATAACTCTTCCTTGGAGAATCCAATTTGGCTCAGACTTGTGGCATTGGAAAGAGGACGCAGAAGGCTACTACAGGTAGCAATTTCAGAACTGGATGATCCGAAATTACAGAGATACATCAGATTCAATATCAGGCTTCTATAAAGTGAAAAAAGGTGTGTAGTTTTTTTTTTAATTTTTGTGTAAGCTTGGTTTAACGGAATTCAAAGGGCATAGTAAAGCATTATTATCGGTAACTGATGCCCCGAGGAAAGAAAATGCAAACACCTAGTAAGGAACCTGAAAGCTCTAGCATGACTCATGAAGAAGAGGAAGAAATGCTACATGATATATCAAAATTACAAGAACAAGTGCAACAAATGTCACGCTCACAAAAGCTAACAGAAGCTAAGATAAGTGGCGTGGAATCTAAGATAAATGGCGTGGAATCTAAGGTAAATGGCGTGGAATCTAAGATAAAGGGCATGGAAGCTAAGATGGATGGCATGGAAGCTAAGATGGATGGCATGGAAGCTAAGGTGGATGGCATGGAAGCTAAGGTGAATGGCATGGACGCTAAAATTGATGGCATGGATGATAAGATGGATGAATTGAAGAAGTTGCTACAAGAAAGGGTTACTAATGGTGAAAAGGTAGTAAAGGAAACTCATGATGAGAACAAAAGAAATGTTAATCATGATTCCATAGACTCTAATGTTGGATCGAAGACTCACCATGTTCCAAAAATCGATATGAGGAAGTTTGATGGCAAGGATCCCGCCACATGGATATTACAGATGGAGCAATTCTTCGATCTCAATAATGTGCAAAACCCACAAAAGGTACGTATGGCAACTTTATATTTGGAACCAAATCAGTTTGTATGGTATCAATGGCTTTGTTCTCGTAAACAATTTATCACTTGGGCAATTTTTACGGAAGAATTGATAGCACATTATGAGGATACAAAAAGCAACACTTTTTTTAGCCAATTGATAAGTCTCAAACAAAAGGGTTCAATAATGGAGCACATTGAGGAGTTCCAAAAATTGAACATAAGGGTAAAAGATATTCCAGAGGAGCATAGGATTGATGTGTTCATAGGGTCTTTAAAGGATAATATCCAACATGATGTGCGCCTTTGGGAACCTGATTCATTAGAGAAGGCATTCAGGTTAGCAAGAAAAATGGAAAGCAAAATTATGGCAACTAGGAAGCATACCATTCACAACTATAAAGACGGAAGTGTTGTTGCCCTAGTCTTCCACAACCTACAAGGTTGACACCACAACAATTGGAAGAAAAAAGAGCAAAAGGGCTTTGTTACAATTGTGATAGCAAATACACAAAAGGTCATAAGTGTGCTGAGAAGAAATTATTCTACATAGATTGTGAAGAGGAAGAAGAAAAGGAGCAAGAAAGGTCAAAAGAAGAGGATATATTCCAGGAACAAAGCCTAGATGAAGAACAAATAAATCCGACCATATCTTGTAATGCATTGGCGGGAATTACCACTCCTCAAACCATCAAGATAGAAGGACAAATCAAGAAGAAAAAGGTAATAGTGTTGATTGATTCAGGAAGCACCCACAATTTTATTCATTGTAGGGTAGCAAAAGAATTGAATTGCTTCCTATATCCAGCACCAGAGTGTCAAGTGATGATTGCAAATGGAGGAACAATAAATTGCTCTGGAAAGTGCCATAATATCAAGCTATCCATGGGAGAATATGTATTGACTAGCCCAATGCTTTCCATTCCAATGGGAGGTGCTGATGTTGTACTAGGAGTCCAATGGCTACAATCCTTGGGTACAATAGCTTTTAATTTTCAAGAACTTTTCATCAAATTTTCTTGGAAGGAAAGGAAGTTGAATTAAGGGGTATTGCAGGGAAACCAGGAAAGATAATCAGCTCTAATGGTATGACAAAGCTTCTAAAAAAGGAGCAAAGAGGTGTAATTGCACAATTATGTTCGCTAGATGTTTCCACATTGGAATCATCTATTTCTCCAGATCTCCAAAAAGTCTTGGACAATCATTCCAAGGTATTTGAGACTCCCAAAGGTCTCCCACCTATGCGTGATCATGATCATGCTATTCATCTGATTCCAGGAAGTGTTCCTCCAAACATCAGGCCGTACAGATATCCCTATGTCCAAAAAAGTGAAATTGAACGTATGGTTGCAGAAATGCTAGAGGCTGGTATAATTCAACCGAGTCAAAGTTCTTTCTCAGCTCCAGTAGTATTGGTGCACAAGAAGGATGGATCATGGCGCATGTGTCCAGATTATAGGGAGCTCAACAAGCTCACTATTAAAGATAAGTTCCCCATTCCTGTTATTGATGAATTACTGGATGAATTGCATGGATCAATTTACTTCACCAAGTTGGATCTTCGTTCGGGATATCATCAAATCAGAATGAAGATTGAAGACATTCCAAAAACGGCATTTAGAACTCATGAGGGTCATTATGAATTTTTGGTCATGCCTTTTGGCCTTACCAATGCACCTTCAACATTTCAAGGTTTGATGAATTCAATTTTCAAACCATTCCTTAGAAAATTTGTGTTAGTATTTTTTGATGATATACTAATCTACAGCAAGTCTTGGAAGGATCATGTTGAACATGTTGACAGGGTGCTACAACTATTGGAGGAGAAACAATTATATGCAAAAAGATCCAAATGTTTCTTTGGAGTCCAGGAGGTGGAATATTTGGGTCATATTGTATCTCATGAAGGAGTTAAGGTAGACCCTAGCAAAATTAAAGCCATTAAGGAATGGAAAATCCCCACATCCATAAAGCATCTGCGAGGATTTCTTGGGTTGACAGGGTATTATCGCAAGTTTGTTAAGAATTATGGGAGAATAGCAGCACCTCTAACAACATTATTGAAGAAAGATTCATTTTCATGGACTCCGGAAGCAACAAAGGCCTTTGAACATCTTAAAGAGGCAATGTGCCAAGCACCGGTCTTAGCTACACCGGACTTCACAAAAACCTTTATTGTGGAATGTGATGCTTCAGGAAATGGAATTGGTGCTGTTCTAATGCAAGATGAAAGACCCATTGCTTTTGAAAGTCGTCCAATCAAGGGAAAGTTTTTAAGCAAAGCTATTTATGAGAAGGAAATGTTGGCAATACTCCATGCACTTAAGAAATGGCGACCCTACCTAATGGGAAGACACTTCAAGGTAAAAACGGATCATGATAGCCTTAAATACTTTTTAGAACAAAGATTATCCTCTGAAGAGCAACAAAAGTGGGTCACAAAGATGTTGGGTTATGACTTTGAAATCATCTACAAAAAAGGGAAGCAAAATGTGGTGGCAGATGCACTCTCAAGAAAGGATGAGGATGTGGAAGCATTGTTGTGTGCCATTTCTATTATCCAACCAGATTGGATAAACGAAGCAAGGGAGGAATGGAAGAATGACGAAGAAGTGTGGGCACTTATTCGAAAGCTACAACAAGATTCCAGTACTTCTGATACATTTAGCTGGAAAAATGATTCGTTATGGTACAAAGATCGCTTATACCTCTGTAAGAATTCCCAGCTAAAACAAAAGATTCTTATGGAATTGCACACTTCTCCCTTAGGAGGGCACTCAGGATTTTTAAAAACTTACCACAGGGTTAAGAAGGAATTTTTTTGGGATGGCCTTAAATCAGATATTCAAAAGTTTGTGGCGGAATGTTTGGTTTGCCAACAAAATAAAGTTGAAACAATTAAGACACCGGGTCTATTACAACCTTTATCCATTCCAAGCCAACGTTGGGAGGAGGTTTCAATGGATTTTATCACAGGTTTACCCAAGTCTGAGGGAAAGAGTGTCATCATGGTGGTAGTTGACAGACTTACCAAGTATGCACACTTTTGTGCATTATCACATCCATTTAAAGCCAGTACAGTTTCTACTGCATTTATGGAAACAGTTCAAAAGCTACATGGAAACCCAAAGATTATTGTAAGTGACAGAGATCCCATTTTCACTGGAAATTTTTGGACAGAATTATTTTCTTGTCTTGGTACTCAGTTAGCTCATAGCTCATCTTATCATCCTCAATCTGATGGGCAAACTGAGATAGTAAACAAATGTTTGGAAGGATATCTTCGTTGCTTTGTATCTGATAAACAGACACAATGGGTCAAATGGTTGCCTCTGGCTGAATGGTGGTATAACACTTCCTTCCATACAGCAACAAAAATGACCCCATTTATGGCACTTTATGGGTATCAACCACCATCCATCACATCATATTTAAGAGAAAATTCTAAGGTTCAGGCAGTGGAACATCACATCGAACATCAACAACAAGTCCTCCAACTCTTAAAGGATAACCTCGTGTTGGCACAAAATAGAATGAAACAACAGGCAGATCAACATCGCAGTGAAAGAAGTTTTGATGTAGGTGATTGGGTATTCCTACGGCTACAACCATATAAGCAAATGTCCCTAAAGCAAGCTAAGAAGGATAATAAATTATCACCAAAGTATTATGGTCCGTACAAGGTGTTGCAAAAGATTGGTACTATGGCATACAAATTGGAGCTTCCTGCAGCTTCTCGATTGCACCCAGTTTTCCATGTTTCATGTTTAAAGAAGGTTATAGGTGACAAGCTTCCAATTCAAACAATATTGCCAGAACTTGACGAGGAAGGAAAAATTATATTGGAACCGGAAGCAGTCACAGAAACAAGAACTCGACAGCTACGAAATCGATCAATTTCAGAGTATCTTATCAAGTGGAAGAACTTATCCGCTGAAGATTCCACATGGGAGGATGAGAATTTTATGCAGAAGTATCCAGAACTACTCAAGCGTTGAGGACAACACTTTTTTGAAGGAGAGGGGCATGTTGGGTCCCTATAATACTAGTGATTACCCCATTACTATTGTAGTTATACCCCTTATTTATATTGTTGTGCCCCTATTACCCCATATTGTTATTTCTGTGCCCCATAGAATCCCTCTATTGTTATTTTTGTGGCTTTATATTATTATTGTTAGGTCGGCTGGATTATATTGTGACTCCTTAGACTCCTATATATAGAAAGGAGGTTTTGTCATTTGTATCATCCAAGAATTGTTCATTTATGTAATGTAAAGGAGGTTGCCCCCTCGAAGAGGCTGAATTCTAAGGCGTTGATCTCTCTTTTCTATCTTTTTGTGAGCTGGTTTCATAACAATCCGATTTGGTACAAGAGGAGATAGGCGAAATATAGAGTTGGGACCTCATACAAAGAAATGGAGAGGGTTTTCTCATTAGTCAGCAAAGGAATGAAGGCCAAGGGGAAGAAGACCCAAGGTGAGGTTGATTCCATCCAAGAGGGCAAGAAGAAAGACTTTTCCAAAATCAAGTGGTTTCATTATCCAAAATTTTCAACCTTGTGAGTTTGATGTAGGAGAATCAAGCCTAGGCAACCCATTTTTTATTAGGTCTAAGGGGTTCATGGAATCTCCAAAGGGAAATAAATTTCCATCCAATTGTAATTTGTATAAAATTAGGATTTTGTTATAATTACAAGTGTCCAAAATATAGAAGAATTTGGTCTGTTAGGTTGTTTTAGTGAGATGGTAGTTTTTCCAAGTGGGCCTTTGTAAAAATAAAAAGTGTCAAGTTGAGGTGTTGGTATTTTGGGAAGTATTTCCAATTTAACTTTTTTCTGTTAGGATATTTTCTGGCTAGTAGGAACTATACATGTATGTATAGTTAGAGCTTGATAGAGCCTTGGGGGACTAGAGAAAAACAACTCAAGAGAAGAGCTCAAGAAACTTAAGTAGAGGCATCTTGAGAAGAAGCATGAGAGCCCTATAGTTGGACCAAAAATGTTGTAGTATTTCTATTTAACTACATCTTTATGATTTGTAATAGAATATGAGTTTTTGTTAAATTATTTCATGTGTTCAATTCCTCTATCTAAACATGTATTGAATCCCTATGTAAGGTGGAAAGTGTCTTTGTGTTAATATGAAATGGTTAATGTATGTATGTTTCCGAATTTGAATGGGTGGAAGGAAAAAGAGTTATGAAACGAAGCTATGCTTGGTTGAGGGGTCAAAGGACCAATTCAAAATAGAGTAGTTCCATTTATTTCAAGGTTCATCCTAAGAAATTCGAGACTCATAACAAATTATAGGACTGGACTATAATTTGTTTAAACCCATAAGATGATGAATGAACCAACATAAGATGAGTGTGTAGGGAGAAACAAATTAAGGAGCCTGAACACGAGATGAGGAGATATTGTGATCACATCCAAAGCTAAGAGATGAGAGTAACATAACGAGGAGACTTATTGAAAATACTAATGTAGAAGTCCCCACCATTTCACAATGAAATTACTATCTGAGATCAAAGTTAAGAAGAAGAAGAAGAACCATGATTGTGGACCTTCCCCTCTCCTTAATGATGCCGGGGGTCAGCCCCCCCACAATCGACGAAGTCGTCAATTCCCCTCCCATAAATCCTCGACGTTCACTTCATTGTGTGAAACATTGAGAAAAACCACGAGTGTGAAATCCCCACTCGGTTGAAATCATTGGGGGAGGCCCACCAAAATTCACCTTGGCCATTTATTTTGGTCTAGTGGTAATATCTGTCAATTGGGACCTACATCAAGAAGTGGGTTATAGCATGTGCGAAGTAGGAAGGAGTAGGTCTAATGAGAGAAAGAACTAGATCATGAGCTAACTAGGGATTTGGGCTAAGTATAACCACATAATCGTGAAATACAAGGTTTTAAGGTACATGCATTGGACTAACGGATAGAAAAAATTAGGATTGATTTTTTGGAACAATAAGAAGACTATGGGCTACTCGATAAGGCAAAAGGCACCACAAGGAACCAAGAGAAGGTTCCATTGTGTGTAGGCTGATTGCGTCACTCTCCAAACATGATCCTAGCACAAGTCCTAGGACCGTAGGGACTACTACGCCAATCCATGGTGGACCAATGACAACATGCCACATGATCCCTTTTTCTAAGTCAGCTCTACCACATCAATTCTTCCATGTCATACCAGATACTAGCCTTGGAATTTATAAACAAACTTGAACTATAGTGCTCTGTGCTTCGGTACATGACCCAGATTGTTACATCACCTTCCAAGTCATCTACTTCAACCAATAAAATCTTGCTATGTGTCTGAGTGCTGACATGTACATGCCACGTGTAACTTGCCAATCTGTTGGGTCCCTATAATACTAGTGATTACCCCATTACTATTGTAGTTATACCCCTTATTTATATTGTTGTGCCCCTATTACCCCCATATTGTTATTTCTGTGCCCATAGAATCCCTCTATTGTTATTTTTGTGGCTTTATATTATTATTGTTAGGTCGGCTGGATTATATTGTGACTCCTTAGACTCCTATATATAGAAAGGAGGTTTTGTCATTTGTATCATCCAAGAATTGTTCATTTATGTAATGTAAAGGAGGTTGCCCCCTCGAAGAGGCTGAATTCTAAGGCGTTGATCTATCTTTTCTATCTCTTCTTGAGCTGGTTTCATAACATTTGGTATCAGAGCTTTGGATTCTAGGGTTTCGCTGCTCCAAACAGGTCATCGTGGCATTTTCGCTATAACGTTTTTTCTGTGATGTTTCAGAAGTCGCAAAAAAACCCATTTGAGAAGAAATCACGCTGAACCTTGGGTCCAAATTTCAGAGCTTTTTGCGCGATATTTGTGGATATATGATCTGAGGAAGTTGGTCTTTTTGCAGACTCCTGAATTACATTCAAAACAGGTGACCTAGGAAAAATCGTCATAACTTTCTCTCTGGGGATCGGATTGAAATTTCATAAGAAGGTATAGAAAGAGGATAGATTGTAGTTTCTTGTGTGTGTGTTTCAGATTCAAAGGTTGAAACAGTGACTCGTGGCATGTTGTACAAGTTCGCTCTACTGAACTAGTCTAAAAGCAAGTCACTGTGGGAGATTTCACATAACTCTTCCTTGGAGAATCCAATTTGGCTCAGACTTGTGGCATTGGAAAGGGGACGTAGAAGGCTACTAGAGATAGCAATTTTAGAACTAGATGATCCGAAATTATAGAGATACATCAGATTCAATATCAGGCTTCTATAAACTGAAAAAAGGTGTGTAGTTTTTTTTTTAAATTTTTGTGTAAGCTTGGTTTAACGGAATTCAAAGGGCATAGTAAAGCATTATTATCGGTAACTGATGCCCCGAGGAAAGAAAATGCAAACACCTAGTAAGGAACCTGAAAGCTCTAGCATGACTCATGAAGAAGAGGAAGAAATGCTACATGATATATCAAAATTACAAGAACAAGTGCAACAAATGTCACGCTCACAAAAGTTAACAGATGCTAAGATAAATGGCGTGGAAGCTAAGATAAGTGGCGTGGAATCTAAGGTAAATGGCGTGGAATCTAAGATAAAGGGCATGGAAGCTAAGATGGATGATTCGAAGACAGATTTGAAGAGAGACATGGCAGATTTGAAGATAGATTTGAAGACAGACATGGAAGAATTGAAGAAGTTGCTACAAGAAAGGGTCACTAATGGTGAAAAGGTAGTAAAGGAAACTCATGATGAGAACAAAAGAAATGTTAATCATGATTCCATAGACACTAATGTTGGATCGAAGAATCACCATATTCCAAAAATCGATATGAGGAAGTTTGATGGCAAGGATCCTGCCACATGGATATTACAAATGGAGCAATTGTTCGATCTCAATAATGTGCAAAATGCACAAAAGGTACGTATGGCAACTGTATATTTGGAACCAAATCAGTTTGTATGGTATCAATGGCTTTGTTCTCGTAAACAATTTATTACTTGGGCAATTTTTACGGAAGAATTGATAGCACATTATGAAGATACAAAAAGCAACACTTTTTTTAGCCAATTGATAAGTCTCAAACAAAAGGGTTCAGTAATGGAGCACATTGAGGACTTCCAAAAATTGAACATAAGGGTAAAAGATATTCCAGAGGAGCATAGGATTGATGTGTTCATAGGGTCTTTAAAGGATAATATCCAACATGATGTTCGCCTTTGGGAACCTGATTCATTAGAGAAGGCATTCAGGTTAGCAAGAAAAATGGAAAGCAAAATTATGGCAACCAGGAAGCATACCACTCACAACTATAAAGACGGAAGTGTTGCTGCCCCTAGTCTTCCACAACCTATAAGGTTGACACCACAACAATTGGAAGAAAAAAGAGTAAAAGGGCTTTGTTACAGTTGTGATAGCAAATACACTAAAGGTCATAAGTGTGCTGAGAAGAAATTATTTTACATAGATTGTGAAGAGGAAGAAGAAAAGGAGCAAGAAAGGTCAAAAGAAGAAGATATACTCCAGGAACAAAGCCTAGATGAAGAACAAATAAATCTGACCATATCTTGTAATGCATTGGTAGGAATTACCACTCCTCAAACCATCAAGATAGAAGGACAAATCAAGAAGAAAAAGGTAATAGTGTTGATTGATTTAGGAAGCACCCACAATTTTATTCATTGTAGGGTAGCAAAAGAATTAAATTGCTTCTTATATCCAGCACCAGAGTGTCAAGTGATGATTGCAAATGGAGGAACAATAAATTGCTCTAGAAAGTGCCATAATATCAAGCTATCCATGGGAGAATATGTATTGACTAGCCCAATGCTTTCCATTCCAATGGGAGGTGCGGATGTTGTACTAGGAGTCCAATGGCTACAATCCTTGGGTACAATAGCTTTTAATTTTCAAGAACTTTTCATCAAATTTTCTACGGAAGGAAAGGAAGTTGAATTAAGGGGTATTGCAGGGAAACTAGGAAAGATAATCAGCTCTCATGGTATGACAAAGCTTCTAAAAAAGGAGCAAAGAGGTGTAATTGCACAATTATGCTCGCTAGATGTTTCCACATTGGAATCATCTATTTCTCCAGATCTCCAAAAAGTCCTGGACAATCATTCCAAGGTATTTGAGACTCCCAAGGGTCTCCCACCTATGCGTGATCATGATCATGCTATTCATCTAATTCCAGGAAGTGTTCCTCCAAACATCAGGCCGTACAGATATCCCTATGTCCAAAAAAGTGAAATTGAACGTATGGTTGCAGAAATGCTAGAGGCTGGTATAATTCAACCGAGTCAAAGTTCTTTCTCAGCTCCAGTAGTATTGGTGCACAAGAAGGATGGATCATGGCACATGTGTCCGGATTATAGGGAGCTCAACAAGCTCACTATTAAAGATAAGTTCCCCATTCCTGTTATTGATGAATTACTGGATGAATTGCATGGATCAATTTACTTCACCAAGTTGGATCTTCGTTCGGGATATCATCAAATCAGAATGAAGATTGAAGACATTCCAAAAATGGCATTTAGAACTCATGAGGGTCATTATGAATTTTTGGTCATGCCTTATGGCCTTACCAATGCACCTTCAACATTTCAAGGTTTGATGAATTCCATTTTCAAACCATTCCTTAGAAAATTTGTGTTAGTATTTTTTGATGATATACTAATATATAGCAAGTCTTGGAAGGATCATGTTGAACATGTTGACAGGGTGCTACAACTATTGGAGGAGAAACAATTATATGCAAAAATATCCAAATGTTTCTTTGGAGTCCAGGAGGTGGAATATTTGGGTCATATTGTATCTCATTAAGGAGTTAAGGTATACCCTAGCAAAATTAAAGCCATTAAGGAATGGAAAATCCCCACATCCATAAAGCATCTGCGAGGATTTCTTGGGTTGACAGGGTATTATCGCAAGTTTGTTTTATATATGGGAGAATAGCAGCACCTCTAACAACATTACTGAAGAAAGATTCATTTTCATGGACTCCGGAAGCAACAAAGGCCTTTGAACATCTTAAAGAGGCAATGTGCCAAGCACCGGTATTAGCTACACCAGACTTCACAAAAACCTTTATTGTGGAATGTGATGCTTCAGGAAATGGAATTGGTGCTGTTCTAATGCAAGATGAAAGACCCATTGCTTTTGAAAGTCATCCCAATCAAGGGAAAGTTTTTAAGTAAAGCTATTTATGAGAAGGAAATGTTGGCAATACTCCATGCACTTAAGAAATGGCGACCCTACCTAATGGGAAGACACTTCAAGGTAAAAACAGATCATGATAGCCTTAAATACTTTTTAGAACAAAGATTATCCTCTGAAGAGCAACAAAAGTGGGTCACAAAGATGTTGGGTTATGACTTTGAAATCATCTACAAAAAAGGGAAGCAAAAGTGTGGGTGGCAGATGCACTCTCAAGAAAGGATGAGGATGTGGGAAGCATTGTTGTGTGCCATTTCTATTATCCAATTAGATTGGATGGATAAACAAAGCAAGGGAGGAGGAATGGAAAGAATGACGAAAAAGTGTGGGCACTTATTCGAAAGCTACAACAAGATTCCAGTACTTCTGATACATTTAGCTGGCAAAATGATTCGTTATGGTACAAAGATCGCTTATACCTCTGTAAGAATTCCCAGCTAAAACAAAAGATTCTTATGGAATTGCACAGTTCTCCCTTAGGAGGGCACTCAGGATTTTTAAAAACTTACCACAGGGTTAAGAAGGAATTTTTTTGGGATGGCCTTAAATCAGATATTCAAAAGTTTGTGGCGGAATGTTTGGTTTGCCAGCAAAATAAAGTTGAAACAATTAAGACCGGGGTCTATTACAACCTTTATCCATTCATTCCAACCAACGAGGAGGAGTTTCAATGGATTTTATCACAGGTTTACCCAAGTCTGAGGGAAAGAGGTGTCATCATGGTGGTAGTTGACAGACTTACCAAGTATGCACACTTTTGTGCATTATCACATCCATGTAAAGCCAGTACAGTTTCTACTGCATTTATGGAAATTTTCACTGGAAATCCCATTTTCAGAGATCCCATTTTCACTGGAAATTTTTGGACAGAATTATTTTCTTGTCTTGGTACTCAGTTAGCTCATAGCTCATCTTATCATCCTCAATCTGATGGGCAAACTGAGATAGTAAAAAAATGTTTGGAAGGATATCTTCGTTACTTTGTATTTGATAAACAGACACAATGGGTCAAATGGTTGCCTTTGGCTGAATGGTGGTATAACACTTCCCTCCATACAGCAACAAAAATGACCCCATTTATGGCACTTTATGGGTATCAACCACCATCCATCACATCATATTTAAGAGAAAATTCTAAGGTTCAAGCAGTGGAACATCACATCGAACATCAACAACAAGTGCTCCAACTCTTAAAGGATAACCTCGTATTGGCACAAAATAGAATGAAACAACAGGCAGATCAACATCGCAAGTGAAAGAAGTTTTGATGTAGGTGATTGGGTATTCCTACGGCTACAACCATATAAGCAAATGTCCCTAAAGCAAGCTAAGAAGGATAATAAATTATCACCAAAGTATTATGGTCCGTACAAGGTGTTGCAAAAGATTGGTACTATGGCATACAAATTGGAGCTTCCTGCAGCTTCTCGATTGCACCCAGTTTTCCATGTTTCATGTTTAAAGAAGGTTATAGGTGACAAGCTCCCAATTCAAACAATATTGCCAAAACTTGACGAGGAAGGAAAAATTATATTGGAACCGGAAGCAGTCACAGAAACAAGAACTCGACAGCTACGAAATCGATCAATTTCAGAGTATCTTATCAAGTGGAAGAACTTATCCGCTGAAGATTCCTCATGGGAGGATGAGAATTTTATGCAGAAGTATCCAGAACTACTCAAGCGTTGAGGACAACACTTTTTTGAAGGAGAGGGGCATGTTGGTTCCCTATAATACTAGTGATTACCCCATTACTATTGTAGTTATACCCCTTATTTATATTGTTGTGCCCCTATTACCCCCATATTGTTATTTCTGTGCCCATAGAATCCCTCTATTGTTATTTTTGTGGCTTTATATTATTATTGTTAGGTTGGCTGGATTATATTGTGACTCCTTAGACTCCTATATATAGAAAGGAGGTTTTGTCATTTGTATCATCCAAGAATTGTTCATTTATGTAATGTAAAGGAGGTTGCCCCCTCGAAGAGGCTGAATTCTAAGGCGTTGATCTATCTTTTCTTGAGCTGGTTTCATAACACAATCATTCAATCAATTGGAAAAAAATTCCATTTCTTCCTACCACATGTCACTCCCTATCGCTGCCACATCATTGACTTTGCCAAATTTTATCCACATGGAAATGTCATGTCATACCACTTCCATGACATACTGAGCAAATGATTTTCTTTGTTCCATTTGGTTCCTAGTGCTCCAGTACCTCGGTATAATGAAGCACTATTAATCTTGTCCGGTAGCCACAAAAACATGGTTTAATCATTGTTAATGATAGATTAATGACTGTGATTAAGGATGAGTGATTTTGTGTAAAAGACAATTGGTTTGTGTTATGAGTGTTTCACCAACCTTTCATATTTTTCACATCACGTGGACTATTACACTGTTACTGCACATTTAGTCATCTCATATATGTGCCTTTGGGGTCTATACTAGACCCCACATATTACCTTTACTTTATGTACAAAACACCAAATTTCGTTTGTGTTAGCACATCGTGGAGATGCCAAATTTTGGTTTATGCACCAAATTTCATTTCATTTTCATTTTATACACTTTTTTTTCACCATCTACTACATTATATTTCTTTAGGTCCACCTAAAATTCCTGGTGCATTTCCTTTAGCATTAATGACATTGTAGACCTACTCAACACTTCCTTTGACATCAGTGACATTGCAACCACATAAGCTTCCTTGTGCATTTCCTTTAACATTTATGACACCGAATTTTCCCAACACTTCTTTTGAAATCAATGACATTGTAGCCACATGATATTCCTTGTGAACTTCCTTCAACATTAATGACATTGCAGACCTTCTCAACACTTCCTTTGGCATCAACGAAAAACACACACTACCAACATTATTGCCCCCAAAATGACTAGGAACATGCACAAATCCCCTAGGAAGATCCCTATAGATGTTTGTTTCCAAACTTGAAAAAGGTAAATTAACCATAGAGATAACAAATCTATGTGGGAACAAACCAACTGTGGGTTTCGAGCTTTAAATTTCCTTCACACCAAAGGAAACCCTAGTGGGGTCAAGGGACACTAATAAACTAGGGATACTAACTAGAGTTGTGGAAGCAACTAGTGGTTTGTGCCAAGATAGAATGGATAGGTAAAATATGTAGAAATATTTGGACTAATTAACCTAACCAAAGGAAATGAGGGCATCATAATGTACATTTCTGAGATAGATGGTGAAGATGATGAACCAAAGTCTCCCATTTTTTAGGCTTTGTTCTCACCAACCATAAGATGAGAGAATCCTGAAAAAGGATGTTAAAGGTTATCACTCACCTAAATTAGTACAAGGTCAAGAGGATTAATAAAAGTTGGATTTTTTTACTCGGTATAATCTCATCCACTACTTCAAGAATAAATTACTCTCCCCCCTCTGAATTGAAGAAAACCCTGCTAGGTTGTGTCTATTGTAAGGCCTCTATTTTTGAAGTTATCCCATATCTTTATGGTGGTGGAATTTCCGCATATGGAGGAAGGTTTTTAAGTCTTCAAGATAAAAGGACAATTTGGTTATCTATGGTGAATATATATAAATATAATTAATTGACACAAGAAACCCTTATGGATGAGTAGACTCAAACCAAATAGCACACCCCTAGTAAAATCAAACAGATAACAACAAGAAAACCCAAAGGAAACATGGGCCTTCTAGAGATCAACCTAGGATTATTAAGGCCTAAGTTTAACCAATGGAGGTAACATAAATAGTTATTCTAACCTTTCTATACCAAACTTCACTAGCTCAAGTGATGCTTTTCAAGTGATATTGAGCGCCACCTCCTAAGAATACTGATATGGCAATGTAACATTTATCTTAGGTACAATAGGTACTTCCCACCTATTGTCACCTAGGTAGGTTCCCTAAATAATGTAAACTAAGGTGCCACTTTGCAATAAAATGGGGGGGGAATTGTGGTGTGAAAACCATATGCATGGGTAGGGAAACATCATGGGTTAGAATATCATATGTGTGGGTAGGGGCCTAAAATGCCTAAAAAAATATGATATTGATTAAATGAATATGCCCCTAATATATCCTTGGATGCACACAATCCAAAAACACATCAAAAATAAAAAAAAGAGGTGATATCTCTCTGTGTGGGCCCAATTCAACCTTGTGCTTGATTCTTGTGTTAGATGAGCTTCCTAGCAAGAAATCTTTGGGATAGTGAATTTTTTCATTCTCTAGTGATCTCTAGTTTTAGTTTTGTATCCCTGAAGAGTTGACTCAACAACAATATTTCAAGGCCCTACACCCTACTCCATGTTGGTATGCTATAAATGCAAAAGTGTCTAGATAGCTTTTATTAGCACTTATATTTCAATGGATGTTGTTACTCAAAATGTATGGAGTGAAACATTATATGGTGTTTTAAGAAGACTCTTGAGCAATCCCAAAAATGCACACTACATGTGAGATGCACTTTGTTTCAATTCAATGAATCTATTTAATGGAGGGAAAGAGATATTTTTTATTTTACAAATGATACAAGAAGCCTCACACTCTCTCAATATATCTCACAAGACAACAAATTTTCAAAGGAAATTGATTATTAACTTTCTCATTCAATCCAATTTCACCAATGCAATTTGCAAAACGCACACACTCAAATGCAACAACAAACTTTTTGTTGATGAGGAAATGTAATTTTTTTTTTAATTTTTTATTTAAAAAACTAATATTAATTTTTTTTTGAGTATAAATTTTTTAGGGCATAAGATCATTGAGTATTTTATAAATATGTCATATTATATTTCAAAGAAAGTAAAATTTTATAGTAAATGGATTTGTTTTGATGAATTGATTTATAAAAATATGATAAAAATATCAAAATATATTACAAAATAAATGAAAATCACAATAAATAGAAAAAATATTTTAAAACCATTTTTATCAAAATATCATGATCATCATTTTGTTAGAAACCAGGATAATACTGAAAGGGGGATGAAACTATTTGACAATTTATATATTTTTTTTTTCTTTAGATATTTAGCACTTACAATAATAATCAATAACACAAAACTAATTAGGACATAAGTTAGGACACACATAGAAATCCAATAGGGAAAATGACAATTCTGTTTCTATTATTATGCAATTAAAGCTCCAACATCAAGTACATAAAATTGTAGGGTATGACCTACTCAAGGATTCAACCTTCCTTGCTGCAACTACCAACTTGTTGGTTTCTCAGGCCCCAACCTGAACGAAGCTCCAAATGCCTGTTTTATAAATGTAGAAATTTGAATAATATAACACTTATTCACAGAGACGATCCTGATTATACACTATTTGTAGAATGCATGCATAATACATAACCTCCTCTACCATTGATCATCAATTTGCGGAATTAAAAAAAACAATCGCATGCACACATTGAAACGTTAATCACCCATATCAACACAGTATGTAATGGGGAAAGCATACAACTGAAAACCCCCAACTATCTGTATATTATAATGATAGAGAACATGTAACAATACATAGTACAATACTCCTCACAAGTACTCAGTACTATCTCCACATGCTACACACAAAACTAGCTCAGATCTGAACAAGTCACGGGTTCAAATCTCCTCCACTGTTTGCCTGCCTCTACTGCGCAATCCAAGTTGAGAATAGATCAGATCCAAGTTCGAATTCCCTTGGCTTGTACTGTGCAATCCTCATTGGCAATCTCAATCAATGATTGTGCAAATCTCATGCACAGCTATAGTCACAATTGATAGTAGTCTCACCCTTTCACCCACCTCTAACACTTGTCTCCACTGAACTGTCCATGCACTGAGTTAACTGATGTATTCTTTAGTTGATTTATGAGTTAATAATTAGTTAATTAATTAATAATTAATTTCACATCACTCATAACTAGTGTATTTGGCAGTTAGACTAAATACAACTAGTTCAACTAAGTCAAACTAAACACAACTCCATCATCTCCTCAATCAACTCCACCAAACTCAATCACTTGAGTTCTAATTGAAGTCCATCATGCAATAGCTCAACTAACCCATAGGAAAGCGTATTTCCTTCTGGCAGTTGCATGTGCCACATCCGTAGCTCGAACTGAAGTGCTGCAAGAGGATAAGATAATGTTTATAGTCCAAATATTATTAAGAGCTAATAATATTCGACTGTTCTATTTTTTTGACTGGCAGTCTAAAAATAGACTCCACCCATATGTCCAAAAATAGAGGTCCATCTATTTTTACCAACATGACCAATCATCCATAAATAGCATCCTGCAACTCATAGACCATGATCCATATGTCTAAAAATAGACTTTGTGCCAAAAATAGCTTGCGGGCCCACTTAGTGAAGGTGACTTCTTTTCACTAAGCTCCATCATCTTGTTGCATTTTCAACACTCCCTCTCAAAAAGATATGGATTATCTGCAACCCCTATCCTACCTCTATGGTATTCGAATTTTCTCCTGGTGAGCACCTTCGTCAAGATATCAGCATCCTGATCCTCCGTGGGAATGTATGAAAGTAACATGATTCTCCGCTGCACACAATCTCTGATATGATGGTACCTGATTTCGATGTGCTTGGATCTATCATGAAATACTGGATTAGCTGAGATTTTAATGCAACTCTGGTTATCACAATAAATCACAGTAGGCTCCAAGTGTGACCCAAAAACCCAACCAGGATCTTCCTCATTCATATAGCCTTGCATGCACCCAAACTTGCTGCCATATACTCGGCCTCTGCTGAACTGAGTGCCATGGATCTCTGCTTCCTACTGTAGCAAGAAACTGTTGTCGACCCCATACTGAAGATCCCTCCAGATGTGCTCTTTCTGTCCATTGGGCTCCTTGCCCAATCTGCATCTGTGAAGCCACATAGCTTCACCTCATCCTCCTATCTGTACCACAATCCATATCCTAATGTGCCTCTGAGATAACGCAATACATGCTTTCCTGCCTTCCAGAAGAGCTTGGTTGGCTTAACCATAGCTTGTGAAAGCTGGTTAATAGGATAGCATATATCAGGTCATGTATTGACCAGATACATAAGTGACCCCACCAACCGTCGATAACCAGTGGCATCCACTACCTCCACTGAAGTAGCATCCTCCTTCCTCCAACCTCTAGGAAGAGGAGTATCAACAGGCTTGCAGCCATGCATGTTGAACTTCTCCAGTATCTCCCATGCATACTTACCCTGAGAAACAAATAGTCCATCACTGTACTGCCAAATTTCCAATCCCAGGAAATAATGAAGGAGGCCCAAGTCCTTCATCTCAAACTCTCTAGCAAGATCCTCCTTGCATGAAAGTATCAACAGCTCATCTCCCGTCAAAATCAAATCATCTACATAAGGTACAATGATCAGCAACTTACCCTCCACCACAATCTGGTATAGGTTAAGATCTGCCTCACTCTTGGAGAATCCAAGTTCCGTGAAATAACCGTCTATCTGTGTGTACCAAGCAAGAGGTGCTTGTTTCAACCCATACAACGCTCTCTTGAGCTTGCACACATGTGACTCGCTACTGAAGATCTTGAAACCTTCGGGCTGCTCTAGGTACACCTCCTCCTCAATGACTCCTTTGAGGAATGTGGTCTTCACATCCATCTGATGGATGTGCCACCCCATCTGCGCTGAGAGAGCAAGAATCGTTCGTATGGAAGAATACCTTGCGACAGGTGCAAAGATCTCCTCATAATCAATCCCTCTATCTGTGAGAAGCCTCGGCAACAAATCTTGCCTTGTAATTCTCCACACTCCCGTCAGCTACCTACTTCACTTTGTAGATCCATCTCAAACCCACCACTGATTTCCCCTCTGGTCTTGGGACAATCTCCCATGCACTGTTTCTGACAATCGAATCATACTCTTCCACCATGGCATCTACCCATGCGAGATCCTCCACAGCTTCGTCGAAAGAGGATGGCTCAGTCACGACACATTTGCTCACAAGAGCCATGTATCCAGTGTATCGATCAGGTGACTATCTCTATCTACGCTGTGCTGTAGGTGGTCCTACAACCTTCTCTGCATCTTGAGCCAGTTGCTCAGCTTCTGTAGTGCGTTTTCGCCCTTTGATGGTTGGCGCTGCATGAGTGGTCTCTTCCACTCCATGAACTTCATCTTGTGGCTGATCCACATCCTGAAGCTCATCCTTAGGAACTAATAGCTCCTCATCTGCATGTAAGTGTGGCTCCCTCTCAAGCGAACACTTCATGGCTTTCTCCTCCTGAAATTTGATATCCCGTCGCACAACAGTCTTGCGACTGTCTGGAAAATACACATGATAGTTGTGGGGTGTATCATTGTACCCCACAAATATCCCAACCTCTGCGGTCAGCTCTAGCTTCTTCCTGGCATCCTTCATCACATGCATGTAAATAAGAGAACCAAAGATCCTCAAATGGGAAATATCAGGCCTCTTACCAAAATAAGCCTCCTCGGGTGTACTCATGCCAAGTATCTAGTGAGGACAATGGTTCTGCACATTTACTGTAGTATTGCATGCCTCCGCCCACAAGTGAAGGGGTAGGCCCTAATCATGCAACATCACCCATGCAACACCCATGATCGTTCTATTCTTCCGCTCAGCAACCCCATTCTGCTGTGGGTTATGGGGAGCTATGAGTCTCTTCGAATCCCTTCTGCGCTGCAGAAGTCCTTGAACTCGCTAGAGATGAATTAACCACCATTGTTGCTCCTAAGAGCCTTCACCTTCTTCCCCGGTTCCTTCTCGACCAATGCTTTGAACTCGTAGAACTTTGAGTATGTCTCACTCTTCTTCTGCATGAAGAAGATCCAGCACTTTCGAGAGAAATCATCAACAAAGATCACATAGTAGTTGTGCTTTACTGTCGAAGCTACTCAGAAAGGTCCACACACATATGTGTGAATTCTCTCAAGGATCATCATGGCATGACTATCCTTCTCATGAAAGGTGGCTTTCAAAAATTTTTCCCAAAGTACACCCTTGCACTGATCTGACTGTGCAAGAGTGCCTTTAGGAAGCCCAGTAGAAATCTGCTGCAGTATCTTCAAGGCTCCATGGTGAAGGTGGCCCAATCTCCGGTGCCATAGCTCGCCATCATCCCAGCTCACTAATCCTTCTACCTTGCATGCCATTGCTGCGAAGCCATCTACATGCAATTGATAGAGGTTCTTGACTCAAACCCCTATCTTTCGGGTTTCTCCTGTTGTCTTACTGTGCAGGAAATCCTTTCCCTCGCTGAAGACAACATCATATCCCTTGTCTTCTAACATCGCCATAGAGATAAGATTCTTCTTCAATCCTAGAAATGCATCACTTCCTTCAATATGAAGGGTTTACCAGACTCCCTCTCAAAGGAAATGGTACCGATATTGGTTGCACTGTATCTACCATCATCGCCCATCTCGATGTGCACTCCAAGATCTTTCTCATCCAGATCAGAAAACAAATCTCGATCTCCTGTCATGTGAAAAGATGCACCACTGTCCAAGAACCATACCGATCCCATCACACTTGATACCAAGCACGCGATCAACAAAAAATCCAGCTCAAACTGCGAGGCTAAGGCCTCTTTAGCTGCAGATCCAGCAGCTTGCTTATTTTTCTTCTTCTACGGACAATTTGTGGCATAATGTCTGTGCTGGTGACAGTGAAAGCACTTCACCTTGGACATGTCCTGCTTCTTTCCTTTCACACCGGAATGAGAAGCTTTCTTGTTCTTCCCCTTCTTTGCTTTGGCAGCAAAAGTACAATTTTCTTCATCAGATGCCTTTGATGAAGATCCATCCTTGGTATTCCACCTGATCTCCTCTTGCACAAGATCAGACCAAAGTCTCTCCCATCCTAGCAATTTCTCCCGAACATTGACAGAGTCCTGATAGGAATGCCAACTCTTCGAAAGACCAAGGAGAGCCAAGCTCACCAAGTCCTCATCATCAACAGTCACCCCCACACTTCCCAGCTCATCCTGGCATTGGGTGAACTATGTGAGATACTTGGGCATACTGTCTCCTTTCTCACACTTAATGTTTCTGAGTTTATCCTTGAGCGCCAACTTCCTCTGGTCGCTCTTGCTTTGGAATAAATCTGTCAATGCTTTCCACATCAAGTATGGAGAAGCCTTTCCATGCAGGCTGGATACAATGTGATCCTTCACGCCCTCCAACAGAATCCTTCGACACTTTGCTGTCTTCTTTTTCCAAGCCTCAACTTGAGCACAGCATCAGTAGCTTTGGGACCTCAGCATCTATGAACTCCTTCAACCCATTGTCATCTAACACTGCCTCCATCTTGTCTTTCCATGCAATATAATTCGAGCTGCCTTCAAGGGCATACTCCAATCACAATCCATTGAAAGACATTTCAACTTCGACACCAAGAAAACACTGCTGCAAATTCGAATTCACCAGCTCAAAACTCAACCACTTCTGATCTAAAATTTGTGAGAACAAAGTATTTCTCGTATAGAGATTGACTGTATGGGCATTTACTGGATATCTCACCTTCCAAAAGAAGGATGAATCTAGAGGCTACCTAGCCCGATCACAGACTCTGCTGAAGAAATAAATGTAATCACTTTTGAATAATAGATCTGATGATCAACTTATCTTTGATACCATGTAGAAATTTGAATAATATAACACTTATTCACAGAGATTATCCTGATTATACACTATTTGCGGAATGCATGCATAATACATAACCTCCTTACCATTGATCATCAATTTGCGGAATTAAAAAAAAACAATCGCATGCGCACATTGAAACATCAATCACAAATATCAACACAGTATGTAATGGGGAAAGCATACAGCTGAAAACCCCCAACTATCTATATATTTTAAATGATAGAGAACATGTAACAATACATAGTACAATACTCCTCACAAGTACTCAGTACTATCTCCACATGCTACACACAAACTAGCTTAGATCTGAATAAGTCACGGGTTCAAATCTCCTCCACTGTTTGCCTGCCTCTACTGCGCAATCCAAGTTGAGAATAGATCAGATCCAAGTTCGAATTCCTTTGGCTTGTACTGTGCAATCCTCATTGGCAAATCTCAATCAATGATTGTGCAAATCTCATGCACAGCTATAGTCACAACTGATAGTAGTCCACCCTTTCACCCACCTCTAACACTTGTCTCCACTGAATTGTCCATTCACTAATTAACTGATGCATTCTTTAGTTGATTTATGAGTTAATTAATTAGTGAATTA